>CM030360.1:68594956-69194956 GCA_017893485.1 Hemerocallis citrina
TATTTTGGCGAGTGGTTTGGCTACTCCCGTTGGAGCATATTTTTGTCTTTATATTAGCTATTTTGGCTAAAATTAAAAGATAGCTAGCATGGTTGGAGATGGTCTAAACCATTATCTCTACCTTTAACTCCTAACACCAGCACTCTAGCAACAACATGTTCAGGTCATCATCTGCAGGCGTCCATCAATCTCTTCTACATTCATCATCACAGCCAAGGACCACATCTCTTATTGACGACTTTGCCTCCTTCCATCCTCCCTCTCAACCCCATCTCGCTCCCTCTCAACTTTAATGAAGTAGTTCCCAAGAGAATTTTGTTTTCATGAGATCTATGCTTTTCATGAGTTGAAATTTGGTGTAGTATGGTTAAATAGCTCATGTTTTCCTATATTTGATTGAAAATTTCATAGTGACTATTGACTAAAATAGAGTGTCTCATATTATTAGTGAGTTATATGGAAATAGTTACTTGTGACTTTGTAATATAGAATTCGAAAGTTTTTTAGTGATGAAAACACCCCTTTTGTTTATGAATTTTTATTTTCATTGATAAATATTCTACAGGTTTAAGTCCATTTTAAGTTTGTTGTAATATTAAATACAGTAAATTTAATCAACCGCCTTGAATTTTTATGCTTTGGCGAAAACCTTTTGACTTTTAAAAGTGATCGGTCAATGTAGAAAAGTATTCTCATTTTCATGGCAACTAATCCTCCTTTTTTTAGTAAGGTGTATCACTTTTACGGGCCGTTTGTTTGTTAGTATCTAAAATCGGTAATCGAGTTTTTGAAAAAATATAAACTAACTCAATCCTTTTTTTTCTTCTTTTCTTTGTTAGCAATGAAAAAAAACTGAATTCATATGTCGGAATGATATTTGGTTATTTTATTTTATTTATTTGTTTGCTAGGTGATGCTACTTTGTTCAGTGTGGGAGCAACAGATGATGAGTTCTTATAATTTTGTGGAAAGCTTAGATCTCAGCCCTCAATCAAACAGTTAAAGGAAGACTCTCTTAACTGATTTTGAGGATCCCTTTAATTAAGAGGTTTAATCTGAATTTTGAGGAAGATTCTCCATAATCTCAATTATTTAAATGTTATCCTTAATCGGCTGGTCAATTTCTCCTGATTGGGCTGCTGGTAGCCCTAACTTGTTGGCTGAGCTGGGGAGATGGGCTTGGAATCGGCCCATGTTCGGATCGTGGGCCTGTAGCTGCCGTGAAATGACCACCTTACTCTTAGGGACTCTGAGATTTGTGCATGTAACGTGTGGTCCCGATTAGCCGCAATTTTTACTCCCGTCATATGCCCCCCGCTCCTGGAGGTTAGTTTTAGCGGCCTTCAAGGAGTAGGTATCTTGTAGAAAAAACCAGTGGTCTTCAGCATGGGGGTTCGTTTGCCATAGCTGTGTGGGGCTCGTCCGCTGAGGGCCGAGAGGCGAGGACAAGCCTGAAAAATATTCGAAAGTAATTCCCGAGTGATCCGGTTACCATGCCGAGGGGCGAGGCATTAACCCAGCGACTTTGTTAAAGAAATTAGCGAGTTACCCGGATTGTCATGCTGAGGGGCGAGGCACGATCCAAAGACATTTGTTTGCAATGAAAATTTGTGAGTGACCCAGATTACCATGCCGAGGGGCAAGGCACAAGTCTAGGGAATTTATTTCTGAGGGAAATTTGCGAGTGACCCAGATTACCATGCTAAGATGCGAGACACGAGCCAAGAAAAATTGTTCGCGAGGGAAATTCGTGAGTGGCTCGGATGTAACCCCTATTTTCCATTTTCAATATTTTTGGATGTATTTTTTTCCTTTTTGGGTATTTATTCCTATTGTATTTCTCCGTCTCTTTTGAACCGTGTATTGGATCTTCATTATCTATATATTCATCTATTTAATTTGTCATCTTTTTATTTGATCTTCTTGATTCAATTGTCGGCCTATTATTTCATCTCTGGTTAATCGATTCTTTTGATTTTTGTTCACTGCTTATTTTATTTTATTCCTATCTCTTATTGGATCCATTTCTAATACCCTATAACTTAATATTAACCCCAAAACCCTTTCTAATTCTTATTGGATCTTTTAAAACCCAATAACACCCCTACCAACTAACCCGTTAGCCCCTATACCCGTTTCCACTTAACCCTAATTCACCCACACTATATATATACTACTACCCTGTTAACCTATTCATCACAAACCCTAACAACTGTCTCACTTTCATCCCCTTACCTCCTATACTCCCGTCCTTCTTCCGAAACCCTAGCAATCCCGATCACCTCTTGCACTCCAGCGCCCTCCTCCTGTCATGACTGATGTGAATATTTGCAAGTGTATAAAATCGCAACAAGTAGTATAGTTTTAGTGAAAAGTGTGTCGAACCCACAAGGACTAATTATTTTACTGAGTACCAAATTTACTAGATGAATCACTATTTGGAAAATCGAAATTAAATAAAGAACGCAACTAAATTAAATTTATCTAAATAACTAACTAAATTAATTAAAAGAGACGGAATATGAATTTATATTGTTTATTAATTGCAAAATCAATTATAGGGCCTTTAATTTCACATAGTTTATCCAACACAATTTATAACTCCATATGAATAAAAAAATTATTTTTTCAAGTTGTAGACCAAAATCCCCAAATTATTCAATGCTTTCTCACGAACAACACCAAAAATATCTCCAACTAACAGTTTTTCATATCTCTATGAAAATTTAATTAATCCAAGACTCATTAAGTTCTGTGGATTTCTTAACAGTCACATCAATCGCGGTAAATCATCTCTAATTTTGCTCAATCAATGGTGTTTAATTTTATAGTTCTAAATCACAAAGTACCTCTCGGTCTCTCCATGATCCAATAAATCATACAAAACTTCGTCAACCAATTGTAAGCATTAAACACAAAAATCAAACACACAACCAAGGAAAAATAGAAAAATAATATGAAATTATAAATTATGTTCTCAAAACTAGGCTACATCAAAGCCCTAGAAAAATAAATTTAGTTCATAATGAAATTGCAACTAACAAATATTGTCTTGGATTGTATTATAAAAATATAGAGGAAGAAAAGAGATACAAAAAGGGATTGCTTTTTAAAAGAAATTGCAAACTGAACAGCCTTGAAAAGCGTGCGCAAAGAAGTCCTCTCTCCTCTCTATCTTTGAATTCCGTTCTGTCTCGATCGCTGAGCCACAGAAACGCGTGCCACGTCAGCGCACTGATGGGTCGCCGTCAAGTCAAATGCTATCGCCTCACGTGGGACCCACATGTCGGCAGCTTCTCTGCCTAGGGACACGTGCCCGTTCTCCTCTCTGTCTTCTCGTCTCGCCTTGAACTGCACATGAACAGAGATAAAAGTCTCTCTCTCTGAGCCTCTTTTTCTTTTACTTTTTTTTTGTATTTATTTATTTAGTAGCCGTCTCTTGGTGTGCGTGCCTCCTTTTCTCTCTCTCTTGGTCTTGTATTTATAGGCATACGGATAGGAGAATTAGGGTTTACTTTTGCAGAAAAACCCCTCCTCTTCTTCATTTATTTACTTCCTTCCATGTTTTGCTCTTTATTTCTTTCTTCTTTTTCTTCTTTTTCCTTTTCTTGAAAACACGTGCTGCATACACAAAATAAATTCAGAAATTACGGTTTAAAAATAAAATTAATTAGTTTAAATTTAATTAAACGAATTAAAAAATCATATTAGCACATTTAAACCCTTTTTAAAATTGTTTATTGCACTTTTCAGCTCAATTAGCAAATAAAATTTATATCTTGCATTTCACACAACAAAATTGTAAAATTTAAAAATCAACAAAACAATAAAATTTAATAAACCATTCTGATTGTTTTGTTTGTTGAATTTTACCAAAAAATCTTCACATTTTCCATCAAAAATCTTATTTCTTCAAAAAATAATTAATTAATTGAAATCTTATGGATATAAGATGAATTAAACACAATAAAGACGAATACAAGCAACTTTTATGGGTAAATGAGTACAAATAATTATATGAAAATTAGACACATCCAATACCTCCAAACTTAAGATTTTGCTTGTCCACAAGCAAAAAGTAAAATTATCAATAAAGAATCAATAACAGCTTAACTCATCATACTAAGAGATCTTATCATGCAAGCATCAAAATTTCAATTAAAAATATAAACAATAGCAAATAAAGTAAAATCAAGCCTACTCATTTTCTCTAGTGCAATTATTTATTCATAATTCCAAACCCAATCATATTTGTCATGAAATTAATGTAATTATAGTATGTAACAACTTCATCTGTGATTTCCCCTTGTCACTTCTACAAAACGAGTAGCAAACTAGAGTTTTTTTTTTTGGTCTCTTCTCTAAGTTGTCACTTTCCTTTTGACACGAATGCAAATATTTGTGATGAATTCACCCGGTTACTCAACAAGTCACAAAGTTAGAGTGCTTTGCATACTCATATTTCAAGTTGCCATTTGACGTAAAAGTAAACATTGGTGATGAATACCCCTAGTTACTAAGCAACTCAAAATATTGGAGTAGATAGACTTTATTTAATTATTTTATTTACTAATTAATACTCTATTTACTTAAACTCTGTTTAGGACTAGATCAAAGGGGATAATCACAAAAAAAACATCACATTTTTCTTTTATGTATAATCACATGACGGTCATAATTGTGCAAGGAATTTTGAAATTCAATAATCCTAAAGTAAATAAGTATGCTTAATCTTGTTTTATAAGCAATTGTCAATCAAAAAAATAACTATTGCAATGATTATCACAATAAAGAACTCAAAAGTGTAATGGTGAGCCCGATTGAAATCCCTTTTTGTTTTATTTTTCTTTTCAAAAATATATATTAAAAAAAAATTGTAACCCTTCCCCCAAACTTGAATATCACATTGTCCACAATGGGAAAGGAAAAAGAAAAACAAAAAGAATGCAAAAAGTTCCGAATTTCTCCCCTGATTCGTCTTAAAAATTCTGCACACGCAGCATTCAGTTTTTCAGCAATATCTGAAGCTGTAGTTGTCTAAATGGGCTGATTTATTTTTTGCTGGAAAGCTAAGGCAATTGTCTACAATCGCCCTTTGAAACACTTTTCCTTATTCTGACTCCATACTGCTAAAAAAAAGACAACAATGTAGGTGTAGAAAACAGCTCCGCCCATCGACTTTCAAATTCATGCAATCCTACAAAATAAAATCAAAATTTTAAATCAAAATAAACTAAAAGAAAAATCAAATCTAAATGCAGTAAAAGAAAACATAGGTTGCCTCCCAAGAATTGCTAAGTTTTTAGTCTTCAGCCAGACTTGATAATGAGATGGTTATGTGATGCCAAGATCCAACAACATACGAGCCTCTTTTTCAATACTTCTTTTCAGGTGGGGATTTGGTTTTTTCTGTGCATCCGTCAAACTTGATGGTAGCGGCTTGAATTTCAGTCATTTCTTTCTTAAAGATGGAGTCTTTGATATCCCCACCTCCTTGAATGTCAGCTGAGAAAATGGATGAATAGATGGTGCAGCATCCAAATACATAACATATTCTGAAAAAAATTTCTTAGTTTCAAAGGTTGCTGAATTTGTTGGACATACTTCGATTGGTGACTTTTCAACTTTAGCCTTATGTTTCTCGCCCACAATTAAATCAGTTTTACTTTCTTAAAAACACGAATGTTCTTCAGTAGGAAACTTCATGGATTTAAAGACATTAAACATTATTTGCTTAGCTGCGTTTGTTCCTCCACAATTTGGTTCGTACTCTTCTTCCTTTGCAACCACATTTTATTCACCATCTTCTTCTTGTGGTTGCTCAGTTTCCCTCCCGCTTCCTAATGTTATTGCTTTGACATGCTCCGTGGGGTTGGTCACAGTGTTGCGGGGTAAGTTTCCTGCGTTCTCTCTGTAAGAATATTTGAAATTTGACCAATTTGTATCTCAAGATTGCAAATTGAAGCTGAAATTGAAATTGCAATATTTTGGACTGCCAAATCTGTCTTCTGCATGTGTTCCATGAACATCTCTTCAAGTGTCAGCTTCTTTTCTTGCTGTGGAAAATTTTGAGGTGGTCTAATTGCTCCTTGATTGTTGTTCCGTAAAAAATTGGGGGTGTTTCTCCATTCTTGATGATACGTGTTCGAATAAGAATTGTTTAGATGTTGAAAGTTGGACACGAAATTCGCTTGATTGAAATTTGATTGAGAAAAAGGGTTCCCCACTTGGCACTCTGTACTTGAGTGATTTCCTGCACAAAGATCACAAACCATATTAGATTGAATTGCATTAAAATTCATATTTCCTGTTGGTTTAGATAAAATATCAATTTTTGCATTTAAAATAGAAATATGATCAAGTTCAAAAACTCCCGCCACTTTTCTTGGCATTGTACTTTCTGAAGACCACTGATAATGATTAGACATCATCTCCTCTAAAAGCTCATAGGCTGCTTCATGAGTTTTTCTAATAAGTGCACCTCCAGCTGCTGCGTCAACCATAGATCAATTTGTAACTCCCAACCCATTATAGAATATTTGAATTTGCAGCCATTTCGGTAATTCATGATGAGGACACATTCTCAATAACTCTTTGTACCTCTCCCATGCATCATACAAAAATTCAGTCTCAAATTGAATGAATGTGGTAATATCATTCCTTAGCTTCGCTGTCTTTGCAGGCAGAAAATACTTAGCCAAAAATTTTTGTGGAAGTCCCTCCCAAGTAGTAATACTACCGGGTGGAAGAAAATTTAGCCAAGCCAAGCCTATCTCTTAGTGAAAATGGAAAGAGTCTCAATCGAATTGCATCATTTGATACTCCGTTGTGCTTAAAAGTGTCACAAATTTTCAGAAAGTTTCCAATGTGAACATAATGATCCTCGTGCGATAGTCCCCAAAATTGAACAGTCTGTTAAATCATTTGAATAATCGGCGGTTTAATCTCAAAATTTTTAGCTTCAATAACCGGCCTCTTTATGCTTGATGTTGCTTCATGAATTGAGGGCATAACATAGTCTCTCAAAGCCTTGTTCTCATAATTCGTCGTGATAATGCACTTGTATGTCCTGAAATATAAATACTGAAAAAAGTAGAAAAAAAATTTAAAAAATTAAAAAATAAAAATAAAGTAAGTCAAAAGAAAATAAAGAGGTAAAATAATAATAAAACAAAAAAAATACAAAAAAAAATCCAAACTAGTAATAATCTAACAATTTTCAATATCAATAAAACAATAACTAGTCCCTGGCAACGGCACCAAAAACTTGATGTGAATATTTGCAAGTGTATAAAATCGCAACAAGTAGTATAGTTTTAGTGAAAAGAGTGTCGAACCCATACGGACTAATTATTTTACTGAGTACCGAATTTACTAGATGAATCACTATTTGGAAAATTGAAATTAAATAAAGAACGCAACTAAATTAAATTTATCTAAATAACTAACTAAATTAATTAAAAGAGACGGAATATGAATATATATTGTTTATTAATTGCAAAATCAATTATAGGGCTTTTAATTTCACATAGTTTATCCAACACAATTTATAACTCCATATGAATAAAAAAATTATTTTTTCAAGTTGTAGACCAAAATCCCCAAATTATTCAATGCTTTTCTCACGAACAACACCAAAAATATCTCCAACTAACAGTTTGTCATATCTCTATGCAAATTTAATTAATCGAAAACTCATTAAGTTCTGTGGATTTCTTAACGGTCACATCAATCGCGGTAAATCATCTCTAATTTTGCTCAATCATTGGTGTTTAATTTTATAAATCTAAATCACAAATTATCTCTCGGTCTCTCCATGATCCAATAAATCATACAAAAGTTCGTCAACCAATTGTAAGCATTAAACACAAAAATCAAATACACAACCAAGGAAAAATAAAAAAATAATATGGAATTAAAAATTGTGTTCTCAAAACTAGGCTACATCAAAGCCCTAGAAAAATAAATTTAGTTCATAATAAAATTGCAACTAACAAATATTGTCTTAGATTGCATTATAAGAAATTAGAGAAAGAAAAGAGATACAAAAAGGGACTGCTTTTTAAAAGAAATTGCAAACCGAACAGCCTCGAAAAGCATGTGCAAACAAGTCCTCTCTCCTATCTATCTTTGAATTCCGTTATGTCTCGATTGCTGAGCCCCAGAAACGCGTGCCACATCACCCGCCACGTCAGCGCACTGTTGGGTCCCCGTCAAGTCAAGTGCTATCGCCTCATGTAGGACCCACATGTCGGCAACTTCTTTGCGTAGGGACACGTGCCCGTTCTTCTCTCTGTCTTCTCATTTCGCCTTGAACCGCACATGAATAGAGACAAAAGTCTCTCTCTCTCTGAGCCTCTTTTTCTTTTGCTTTTACATTTTTTCTTTTTATTAAGTAGCCGTCTCTTGGTGTGTGTGCCTCCTTTTCTCTCTCTCTTGGTCTTGTATTTATAGGCATACGGATAGGAGAATTAGGGTTTACTTTTTTCGGAAAAACCCCCTCTTCTTCATTTATTTACTTCCTTCCATGATTTGCTCTTTATTTCTTTATTCTTTTTCTTTTCTTTCCTTTTCTTGAAAACACGTGCTGCATAGACAAAATAAAATCAGAAATTACTGTTTAAAAATAAAAATAAAAATAATTAGTTTAAATTTAATTAAACGAACTAAAAAATCATATTAGCTCATTTAAACCCTTTTTAAAATTGTTTATTGCACTTTTCAGCTCAATTAGCAAATAAAATTTATATCTTGCATTTCACATGGCAAAATTGTAAAATTTAAAAATCAACAAAACTACAAAAATTTAATAAACCATTCTATTGGTTTTGTTTGTTGAATTTTACCAAAAAATCTTCACATTTTCCATCAAAAATCTTATTTCTTCGAAAAATAATTAATTAATTGAAATCTTATGGAAATAAGATGAATTAAACACAATAAAGACGAATACAAGCAATTTTTATGGGTAAATGAGTACAAATAATCATATGAAAATTAGACACATCAGCGACTCCACCTCGACAACGGCAACCACGAAAACAACCCCCTCACCTATCCGCATCTCCTGTCGTGCCCCCCTGCACCTCCCATTTCCTTGTGCTCCCTATCGCGACCACCCAGTCGATAGCCGATGCCCCCTGTGCTCCTCCTGAGCGACGCAAGCTCGCGGCAGCACCCACTGTAGTAGCACCGACAGCCCCTGCACCTAGGCTGTTCACCCCGAGGCCGACTGCAACTCCCTTCTCACTGTTCACTCCCGACGCTAGTAGCCCTAGCCGTCGTCGTTCCTTGGCCACCGTCGTCCACTCTCCCGTTGCGTGCACGTGTTGTTCTCGAGCAATGGATTGTGTTCGTGATTGTGTTCGTGATTGGTAGTTCGTGATTCGTTCGTTGTCTTTGAGTTTCTGCTCGGGAATCCGTTCCCGTTATTCTTGCTCTTTGCATCGTTTTCGCCGTCATCTATAAGGCAAGTAACTTGTATTTTTTTGTTGTATAATACAAGTACTAAATACCGTATGTAATGTAGTTGCTTCAAGATCTATCCCCAAGAAACCCTTTTTTATATCTTGTCTCTATGTGTTCATCTGCCTGTAGTTATTCCATTACACACACGACATAAAATTACTTAGAGATAATCAATTCTTGGTGTATACATGTATGTTGTTTGTATGATCTTGTATGCTTGATGTGTTAGTAGTAGTGTAACTTGTTGCAAACTTGTTAAATACCCTATACCATGTTTCTTGGACATCTAGTATACCATATTTCGCATTTCGTTATGATTTGGATGAGTTACATATGAACTAGTTGACTTTATGCATGAAGAAGATTTCTGTATTTGCTGTTACCCCGTTTCCTTATCAGTATTTTAGACCCTATTAAGGTCAGTATATAAAAATATTTTTTGAATATGAATTATAGAGAGTTCTGTCTACTTTCCAGAATTTCTGACAGAGCTCGGTTTCGATCTGTGAGTTGCAAGTTATTGCTGTTTTACTACAGAGGTGTAGAAAATTTTAGATTCTGTTTTATATGAATTATGTACGGTTATTTATTTTTATACTGATATTAAAGATAATATTTTGATCCAATATTTTGCAGAGTACAACTAGACTTGACTAGAATTAACCCCTAATTTTTGTGCATTTAATTTATGACTTTTATAAACTGTTCTATACTTGCAAACAACTACTAGACTTGCAAAATTTTTAGGCTGTTCTATAAAGAATCTTAATTTCAACCTGATTCGACTTGTTGATAAAAACTTTGTGAATATGAAATGTAGCCTACTCTATCTATTTTATCACCTTTTTGACGGATCTAGATTTTGATTTATATTTTGTAATATATTACTGTTTTAGTACTGCTGTGTTTATGATTTCAGATTTACAAAATTACTGTATCTTGCTGCCTTCTGATTTTATTTGAATATACTATCCATGTTGGAATAATATGAAACTTTATTTTCTGATACTAAACATACTAGGGAATACCCCAGATTTTTCTTGGATTTAATCAGTAGATTTTTATACCGTTTTCCTGTTTATGAATACAAACTTCTGATTTCTGGCTGAACATATTTTCTGGATATAATTCTGTTTTGAGTCCTGTTTTTGTGAAATACCATATGACTTATATATATTTGCTGGATTTGGCCGAGATTCTATTTTCCAGGTTTTCTGAAGGATCAAGGTTTGCATGTTTGTGGCAACAGGAATCCCAGATTCGGTGCAGTACTATCTTGCTGTCCTGAACTATAATTTTCGTTGTCCTACCCTTTTATGAGTTTTTTTTCACTTGTACATGTTTATCATTCAACCTGGACCTGTTACTTGTTCATGCCATGTTATTCTTGCTCTGTTTTGTGTACGTATATGTCTGTTTAATAATAATAACAAGTAATAAAGCTGGGGTTAAGGGAAAGATTTTAGTGGTGGACAATATAGGTATGTGTACTCAGAAGAGGGCCTATGTTTCCCAGTTTTATATTTGATTCATGTTGATACATGAACCTATTGCACTTTATGTTTGATTCATGAATCTGTGGATGCGTGAACCCATTGTACTTTATGCTTTGTTGCCTAAACCTGTTGGTTCGTGTACCTGTTACATGTTGATTCATGAACCTGTTGATGTATGAACCTGTTGGTTCATGTACCTATTTACTATTTTATTTATGAACATGTTTCTGTTACCTGTTACATAACGTCTGAGTACATGGCCCTATAGAAACCCACCACTAGATTTTAACGCAATTTGCATGTATGTAGCAACCATGTGATAAAAATCTGGGACGCATGAAGTGCTACCTAGATAAAAATAAATACAAGACTTGAAATAACATGATCACCTGCATATTCTGATTACCTTTACATGCTACCTAACACGTGTTACATATTTACTCGCTTGTATGATACCTGTTACCTGTCACATGTCATATGCACCTGTTATCTCACCACATTATTTGATTCTGTGCATGATTTATGCTAGTTGTTCTATTTCGTTGTAATGTCTACTCCATGCTATGTTTGCTTCCGTTGTTATTTTATGTTGTTATTCTTTTCCTATACTTGTGCCTGCACTACAAGCGGCCCGTAACTTCCACTGACGGGCGTTTTGTTTCTCTTTCCTTTTCTCTACAATTTGTTAAATTGCAGATTATGGTGATCAGCTTGTAATACCCCAGATTTTTAAATAATTTTTTCAAGATTAATAAATGAATTAAAATAATTTTTGGTGATTTAATAATTTTTTTCTGAAATTTATCCTTTTACACGTGCAAATATTTTCTTGGGAAGTTCAAAGTCAAAAATCATTTTGGGGAACCCATTATTTACTATTAGATATTATTTGTGAATTTTCTATATTTTTCTGATAATTATTTGACCTATTTGCAAATATTCCAAATAGAGGGACTTCTGTGTAAAATTACCACTTGGAGTAGAAACTCCAGATTTTCGGAGTTTTGGGCTGGGCATGATGTCTAGTCAACTCAAAGGTAAATATTTTACTTTTTTTTAATGAATTTGGTTTATTTTGCAAGTTTTGATAAAGAAGGATCCTTTTACAAATTTCTGAGTTAGAGGGGCAAAAGTGCAATTTCGATTTTCTAGGTTTCCAAAACAGTGTCGTCCACTATTAGGGTTTTTTTTGTTTTTAAATCTCAATTAAGTTTGTTTTATTTCATTTCCAAGTATAAGGATCTATATATGTAAAGATATATTTAAAAGAAGTATTTTGCAAATCTATTCAAAACCATATATTCTGGCCTATTTAAGGTAGGGTGCAGCCGTCTATTGCTGCACAAAAAAAAGGGATTTCTTATTATTATTTTCTTGGAGTTTTAAAGCGAGGATCTTGTTTTTCTTGCGAAATGAAGGATTTTCTTATTCTCTTTATTTTTCTTCGGTTGATTCTTCAATAAGGTGAGTGACCTATGTTTGTTTTCTTATTGTTCTAAGCATGTTGTATGTGATGATTTATCTATTAGAAAGCATGTTAGATGATGGTATGAAGATATAATGAATTATGATGAATAGATGAATTAAAAATAGAATATTTCCATGAAACTATATTATTGATGACTAAAACCCTACCTTGATGACTTGAGATTTGTTAAGAACCTAATATAAGCCATGAGTATGACGTTTTCAATCATATTGTTGCTGACTTGAATATTGAGTTGTATGATGTTGTTGTATGAAAAGTAAACAAAATTAACTAAAGATGAACTTACTGTGTGTATGCATATGTTGTGTTGTTCTTGATATTTCGATGGACAAACTTGATTGTCTAAATGTTATATTTGCACATAACCATGGGTAAATTAACCTAATTAGTTGTAGATGTGTATGAGAAGTAGTAGATGGTTTATTGGATCATATGAAACCAAGTTTTAAGTTTGGGGTTGAAGAAATTGCTCTCGGGTCTGATGGTGTTTGGCCGAATTGGTTTTGTGCTCCTTATGAAGTTTTGCGATTGATTCTTGAGTTGCTTTGATACTGAGATTAAATTAAACCTTACACTAGTCCTATATACTAATTCTTGATGCTTAAATATATATATATATATATATATATATATATATATATATATATATATATATATATGGGTAAAAGGGATATGAGCAACTTGCTCATTTAATAAATGAGCAATTGTTGAGGTGGCATGCATGTGATACATTGAGTATCTAATCACTTTTATGATTTCCCAATCACATGCATGCCACCTCATCACTTGCTCATTTACTAAATGAGCAAGTTGCTCATACCCCTTTTTCCCTATATATATATATATATATATATATATATATATATATATATATATATATATATATGGCAAATGCTCCATTGGAAACGGGTTTGTTTTTCGCGGGTTGGAAAACAGCAATCTGAGCCATTGGATCACTCTTGATCGTGATCAGTGGCTCAGATCGCTTCCGCCCATCACCCAATATCACTTAAGTGGCGGAGGGTTATTTTGGGAATTTTGTCCCAAATAACTCTTCACATGATTCGCTCTGAAAAATTGATATAGCCTAGGTCGTTGTTGGGAACAACAGCCTAGGTTATAAAAAATTGAATCATAGGCTGTTGTTTCGAACAACGGCCTTTTTCTAAATTTTTATAACTTAGGCCGTTGTTCCCAACAACAGCCTAGGCTATAAAATTTTATAGCCTAGGCCGTTGTTCCCAACAACGGCCTAAGTTATAAAAATTTAGAACAACGCCGTTGTTCCAAACAATGGCCTATGATTAAAGTTTTTATAACCTAGGGCGTTGTTCCCAACAACAGCCTAGGTTATATCAATTTTTCAGAGCGAATCAGGCGAAGAGTTATTTGGGACGAAATTCCCAAAATAACCCTCCGCTGATCAATTGAAACAAGTGATGGGGGCTCGATCTGAGCCTGCTGATCACGATCATGAGCGATCCAACGACTCAGATTGCTGTTTTCCAACCCGTGAAAACTAGACCCGTTTTCAATGAAGCATTTGCCTACACACACACACACACACACACACACACACACACACACACACACACACACATATGCCCGTAAGCCCTATGTTTCTATTTTTTTGATGAATGGCCGACACTGATTTTAATGTTCTTTATGAAGTTTTCAATTGAGAATTGATTTGTTTTGGTACTGAGTTTGATTTGAACATTATACTACTTTTAATTGATGAGGTCTTGATGCTTTGATGATGCTTAACTTTCCTATACACATATATATATTTACACCCATATACATGAATATACCTCATTGTTGATGAATTACCTAAATTGATTGTTTGGATATTTTCATGAAGTCTTCGATTGGATCTGAGTTGTTTTTATACTGAATTGATTTTGAACTATATAATGCTCTTATTTGGTGAATTCTAAAACCAAAACTGATGCTTAAATCCGTATTTGAATACATATATATATATATATATATATATATATATATATATATATATATATATATATATATATATATATATTGCTGTTTTGAAGAATTTTTGGTGAAAAGTTACTCTTTTGTGATTTTGATATGTTTTGATGTTATACAAGATATGTTTTATCACCACAGGAAATTTATTTCCGAATTTACGAAGTTTTAATCGAGTATCAGTCGAAACATGCACAAAAAGCTCTAACTGGCCGTATGGCAGGTCACGGTCGACCACGCTGTCGACCATCATGTTTTATTTTGAAAATCTTCAATTGACAGTCGACTGCTCTGTCTGAGCGGTCGACCGTCATTTGCTTCTTTGCCTATTTTGTTGGATTTTTCCTCGTTTCTTTTAAATGGTAATTTCTTTGATATTATGAAATATTACTCTACTATTTTGGATGATGTTTTTACTACAGATTACAGTATTTTATAGAAAATTATATTTTTTTATAATAGAGTTTTAAATGTATTCTTATGACCTTATTAAGAGAGTTATATGTGTTTTCGAAAGAATTGATGTTTTGTGATATTCTACGACTTAAAAATATGGTTTTCTGTTATTTAATGAATTTAATATTTAATTTAAATTCTGGAATTTTATGATCACATTAAATGAATTTGAATTTTGTTGATTTAAAAGGTTTTCTTATTATAAACGTTTCGAGGATGGATTTGTGAGTTTTATTGGAAGTTTTGGTGTTGATTTTCGTTTTGTGAATCTCTAGGAGTTGAGTGGGAGTCCTGTGAACCGGCAGATGAGATTTGGAGGATTTAGACCAGTGGAGTCTTGGATTTGTTGTTGTAAAATTAAGTCTGGCAGGATACACTAACTCTAGAGAGGGAAATTTGTGTCTTTAATTATAACCAACTTAAGGACATGCACTAGTGGAGATGTGATGGAACTTGGAAGACGTAAGTATATGCTCTTGGTTTGGGTCTAACGAATGCGTTCCACAACTTGTGTGTTGTTCTGTCTCGAGCGGACATTTGTATGTTCGCGTGTCAAGGGTCTGCAAGCCTATTCATGGAGCATGCAGGATGCATTCGTGTGTTTAGGGTCAGTGGTCCTATTCACGGGATGTACCGATGTATCTGCACGTCGAGGGCCTTGCAAGCCGATTTGTGGGGTACACGGCAGGGAGGTGATTCTCCAGTATTCTTACATGATGCTAGCGCGACGAGGGTTGTGATGCCTATTCGCAGAGTATTCTGGATCTTGTTTCCACCACCGTAGTAGGATTAGTTGCATAATGAGCCATTTAACCCTATAAAGTGGAGAACGATAAGGGCTTGCACTGGACCTATATATTGTGGGATGCATAGAATTCGACAAGTATGCATTAGAGAGTCATCATATAGCATCTGTATTTTCTTGACTTGGTTTTATGCATGTTATTTCATGTTTTTTCTACACTCGACACTTAGTCTAGTTTTACTTGATGTTTTCATGTTTTATTCATTGTTATTTCTTATTTCATTCATTCTTGCTGTTAATACTTGTTGTTTATGACTCCATACCTTATGTTTTATTTATGTTGCTTTTCTTTTGATGTCACTCACACTGTTATGGCTGACCCCTGTAGTTTTGGGGGTTAGGGTTATCTCTAGCCTCATGTTTTACAGGTAAGGACATATAGCTTAAGATCTGGATGCATGTGCTAGATTGATGTTATGGCTTATGTAAATTGTAAAAGATTGTGTTGTAAAAGAAAGAATTTGTAATTTAAGGTGTTTGTTTTCCGCTATGCTTTGTAATGAATTAATGTAATAAAAGTTGAAAAATTTTCTCTGTGTTTTGGCTATGTTTACTATTACCATTGAGGTTGATGCTGGGAATTGTACCACGTATTTCTAAGATATGATATTGGAAATTTGGGGCGCTACACAGCTGCCCAATGAAGTAGGTAATCTGAGATTCTAGTTGCTGGAGTTCTTGCTATAATTATTATTTCCTGTTGCTTATTTTAAATAAATATATTGCTACTTGGATTATTTGCATTGGGCATTATGACCCAAAATTATTCACTTGTTCCAGATCTGGTTTATTTGAGATTATTAAAAAAAAATTCAAGTAAATTCTGTTGGTATATTGATTCATTCATGCATGTGTGATTGATTTCTCCTTGTTGAATTCCTATTATTCCTGTAGAATGTTTTAAAGATCCTGATAGCTTATGGATGATGAAAATCATTCGCTGGATTTAGTCACGTATTCGTATTATGTATCTCCTTTTTGGGAAGCGGGGCGTGACATAGGACTACCATCAATAGGCGAGGCACGAGCCAAGGGAATTTGTGAGAAAATTTGCGGTGACCCAGATTACATTGCTAAGGGGCGAGGCACGAGCCAAGAAAATTTGTTAGAGAAATTCACGAGTGACCCAGAGTACCTTGCCGAAGGGCGAGATCTGAACTAAGCAAATTTATTTGTGAGTGACCAGAATTACCATGCCGAAGGTGAGGCACGAGTCAAGCAAACTTGTGAGAAAAATTCACGAATGACCCGGAGTACCATGCCAAGGAGCAAGGTATGAGCCGAACGAATTTGTTTGTGTGGGAAATTCATGAGTGACCCAGATTACCCTGTCGAGTGGCAAGGCACGACCAGGAAAACTTGTAAGTGAAATTCACGAGTGATCCAGAGTACCATGCCAAGGGACGAGGCCCGAGCCATGTGAATTTGTTTGTGAGGGAAATTTGTGTGTGACCTGGATTACCATGTCGAGGAGCGAGGTACGAGCCAAGCAAAATTGATAAAGAAATTCACGAGTGACCGGAGTACCATGCCGAGAGGCGAGGCCCTAGCCGAGCAAATTTGTTAGTGAGGAAAATTCACGAGTAAGCCGAATTACCCTGCCGAGGGGCGATGTTCGAGCTAAAGGAATTGGTGAGAAAATTCGTGAGTGATCCGGATTACCATGCCGAGGGGCAAGGCACGAACCAAACAAACTTGTGGGAGAAATTCAAGAGTGACCCGAAGTACCATGCCGATGGGCAAGACCCGAGCCGAGCAAATTTGTTTGTGAGGAAAATTCACTTGACCCGGATTGCCAAACCGATGGGCGAGGCATGAGCCAAGCAAACTTGTGAAAGAAATTCATGAGTTACCTAGAGTACCATGACAAGAGGCAAGGCACGAACCGAGCGAATTTGTTAGTAAGGGAAATTTGCAAGTGACCCGGATGATCCTACCAAGGGGCGAAGCACGAGCCAATGAAATTTGTGAGAAAATTTGCGAGTGACCCGGATTGCCATGCCAAAGGGCGAGGCACAAGCCAAGCAAATTGGAGAGGAAATCCCCCCGACGATTTTTCTAGCAACTCTTTCGTAACTCCGCAACCAGGTAAAGTGTCAACTTATGTCTAGGGATCAGTTCGAAGGCTTAGTCTCATCTCAGGCCAGAGCAAGTCACCCTCACAGTCTTCGTCTCATTCGTATTCGTCGATGGTGGAGTTCGGGAGATCTTGGAAGCAAGAGGGTTAAGTGGGGGAGATTTCGAGCCTCACCCACGTTCCTTCTGATGATGGGCTTCAAGAGGTGAGAGAAGGAAAAGTTGAGGGAATTCCCTCGGACCGAGGGGGTGAAGTGTGGGAGAGTTCGGGCATGTCCGTGCTTCTTCCGATGAGGGGATTGAGGAGGAGAGAGAAGGGAAAGTTAAAGGAATTCCCCCAGATCGAGGCGGTGAGGAGTCATCCTTCGACAGTGTGGTGGTTATTCCTTCACCTCGAGTACGTCGGCCTCTAAGGAAAAAGGATAAATTCGACTATCCCCTGGACATGGAGTACAAACTGGAGGGGGCATGGTTTGGCTGTTTATGAGTGGATCCGTCTGAATGTAACCAGATGATTTGATCGTTGCAACCCGGTTTGGAGTGCATCCATCATCACTGGGTCTGCCAAAGATGACACGACGACGAATACCTTGGTGGCAACCAACTTTCCCAACATCCGAAACACTTTCCATATCCCCCAAGATTTTGACCTGCTCATCCTAAACCCAAGGTTCCGTCCGACTGACAACCTCTCTGAGTGGTTCTGCATGTTCCTCGTGGATGAGTGCATATAGGATCTTCACCTCCCCATGCACCCGTTCCTTAAGGAGGTTTTTGAATTGGGCTGGGATGAGCCCTATGCAATATGGGCCCAATTCCTGGAAGCAGTTGGCCAGCTTCATCATGATGTGCAAGAAGAAGGGGGTGCCCTTAAAGCTTAAGTATTTTCGCATGTGCTTGTGCCTAAGCACATGTCAAGTGTACTAGGGGCGGTGTTTCCTCACCAATCGCCACAAATATTGCATGGTGCATAACCACTCGAATTCAATTAAGAATTGGAAATCGAAGTACTTCATCATTTACAGCCCCAGGCCATCGGACATCCCCACCTAATGGGTGTATGACATCTCAAAAATTAAGGATCCATAGGCGATGGACTTCACTTCGGAGGAGGAGGTGGAGTTCATGAAGTTATTAGAGGGTGGCAACATAGCTGGGCGAGGGTGACTGAGATGAGCCTGGCGGAGTGTGGCTTAAGTCCATTCGTGCCTCATACGTTATTAGTTTTTTGTTAGCCAACTCTTTTGCCTAGTCTTAACATTACTATGTTTTCCTTCGCAGCCATGATTGATGGCGATGCCATCGCGGCTCACCGGGCAGAGCTAGAGAAGAAAAAGGCCGTTGAGGAATCGAAGGGGAAGAAGAGAGTGTAACATCCCGTAGTAAAACTTTATTTTTAAAAAAATAAAAATACATTTTTTTTTGCATGATATAAACTTATTTAATGAGATGGGTCAGCCCGTACTCCTAAAAAAAGGAGGGGGAAATGAGAAAGGAACGAGTGACGCAACACGACACGTGCAATTTTATCTCAATTTTTGTTCCAAAATTTTATTAAATTATGCATAAGTTTCTTTTATTTTCTTTTGTCTCATTTATTTTTCTTTTTCTCTAACTTAAAAAGCCCATAGGCCTAAAGGACTAATTTAGATCCATTAGAAGTAAATTAAATAAAAAATATAAGGAGAAGCCCACTAAAAGAACCTACATTTAATTTGTACACACTTTTACACTTGTCTTGTAACAACTAGTAGCTACAAAAATTAACAAATTATAAAAAAATGAATGAGAGTGTGCATGTGCACTACACGTGCACATGCTTGACCCCCTAAGAGTAATGGCCGACCAATGAGAGTAATGGGAGAGTGGGAGAGTAGGGTGAGATCATGGGTAGTTATTTGGGTAGTGGAGTTAATCCTAGCCACACAAATTTCCTATATAACCCTCCCCCCCCCCCCCCCCCCCCTCCTATTGTATGTCATTTGCACCTAAACTAAAGAATCAAAGAGAAAGGAAAAGAAAGAGAGCAAAAGAGATTTCGGTTTTTTGCATTCTTAGGAGCTTGGAGTTTGCTTTGCTAGGAGGAGAAGTGCTATGCCATTGGAGTGGAGCTAGGAGCTTTCCTTTAGGAGATTTTCAACTTTGTGCAACAAAAAGATGCAGGCGTCTTCTTTGTTTTCTAATTAGTTTAGAAATCATGATTAGGTGTTATATGGTAAATTTTATTCTAGTCTAACTAATGAAATTGTGATGCATGTTG
Source organism: Hemerocallis citrina (assembly GCA_017893485.1). Taxonomy (NCBI): domain Eukaryota; kingdom Viridiplantae; phylum Streptophyta; class Magnoliopsida; order Asparagales; family Asphodelaceae; genus Hemerocallis; species Hemerocallis citrina. The sequence goes on from CM030360.1 coordinate 68,614,996, forward strand.
AAATGATGAAAATTGCTATTTGTAGGAAATTTTAAGATGCATTGTGTTAAATTGAAGTAAATGATGTGAATGATAGATTAGAATGAAGGAAGAGATAATTAAATGCATGTATATCAATGCTAGGCACAATTGCAAAAATATGGGTTTCTTTGTTCCATGAATGATGTCTTGTAAAAAATTAGACAAGAATATGTATATGGAATGTGATAATTAGTGAAGAGAAATTAGAAACAAATTGGGGAAATAAAAGGGGTATGGTTGAAAGATGCAAAATTTCATTATCATGCTTAAGACACAATAGGCATAGTTGTATTTGTATTAAATTTGTTCCATAAGAGAAAGATGACTAATTTGGGAAAGAGGGTTAAATTCTCATAAAAGGGATAAAATTGGTAAGTTATTATTTTTTTGTGATATATGAATGCAAATTTATATTATTGTTAAAAAGAAAATCGAAGTTTTAATCAAATTTCGTATATATATGCTTTAGAAAGTGAAAGAAAATAGAAGTTTTAATCAAATTTCGTATATATAAGCTTAGAAAGTGAACATGTGTAAAAATGGGTATAAGTTCCTTTAAAAAATAATTAAACTAGTAAGTGAAGAATTCTGGAACTTATGAATGTTTTTTTATAATATTAATTTGGGGAGAAGAATGGGAAACTAAATAGTTGAAAAAAAAAAAGAGAAATAAACGGAGAATGGGTACTTAAAGTAAATAACACATAGTATATCAGGTTGGGCACTTGGCCAGAGCGGCTAGCACGTGTGCATTGCGCCTATGCGCGCCACGTGGCGTCGCTGGGGTTCAGGGGTTCACGGATTCAAGGCTTGCTAAGCTTTTTCTTAATGTTTGAATTTCTTTTATATTTTTTTGGGGATTTAAAAATCCAAAAAATTGTGCAAATATTTTTAAAATATTATGAGGATAATACAAATATTTCTCACTATTTAAAATATATTTTTTGAGATTAAGAGTTATATTCTCATGATAGATATGATTTGATATGCAATGTGCATAATTAAGGGGATAAGAATTGATTTGTGGTAAAAAGGAAAGTGATGGACTTTTGAATATTAACTTTCTAAGAATGAATCTCAAGAGTTGATATTTAAATCATTAATAAATATTGGGTTGGAAGTTAGATGAACAGGAAAGAAAAATAGTTTTGTGAGAAACAATAAATTGAGTTTGTTCTTCATGAATGATAAATATAAGAATAAGATGAATTGATTAAGATGTGAATAAAGTGAATTTGATACAAGAATATTAAAGGGTATGAGTACCCATGATTTTGAAACATGAAAGATGTGATTCTAGAGGTTAGTGAAACCTAAGTATTGGTAAATGTTGAAAGAATTAATTGATTTAAGATTTGGCTATATTTGGGCTATCTCGATATTTAAATCTCAAGAGTTGATATTTAAATCATTAATAAATATTGGGTTGGAAGTTAGATGAACATGAAAGAAAAATAGTTTTGTGAGAAACAGTATATTAAGTTTGTTCTTCATGAAGGATAAATATAAGAATAAGATGAATTGATTAAGATGTGAGTAAAGTGAATTTGATACAAGAATATTGAAGGGTATGAGTACCCATGATTTTGAAACATGAAAGATGTGATTCTAGAGGTTAGTGTAACCTAAGTACTGGCAAATGTTGAAAGAATTAATTGATTTACGATTTGGCTATATGGGCAATCTTGGTATTTAAATCATTAGAGTTAATATTTATATCATTAATAAATATTGGATTGGAAGTTAAATGAACATGAAAGAAAAATAGTTTTGTGAGAAACAATATATTGAGTTTGTTCTTCATGAATGATAAATATAAGAATAAGATGAATTGATTAAGATGTTAGTAAAGTTAATTTGATACAAGAATATTGAAGGGTATGAATACCCATGATTTTGAAACATGAAAAGATGTGATTCTAGAGGTTAATGAAACCTAAGTACTAGCAAATGTTGAAAGAGTTAATTGATTTAAGATTTGGCTATATGGGCTATCTCGATATTTTTTGTTTAAGTCAGGTAAGAGGGTGTAATCCCTGTTTTTCATTTTTCGTATTTTTGATGTATTTCTCTTCTTTCTTGAATATTTGTACTCTCTTGTATTTTTCTTGACCGTATATTGAAGTCGTTTTCAATATATATTCATTTTTGGCTCAATCTTGATCTTTTTTTATTTAATTTCCGTTCCTTGATTGTTCTTGATCACAGTTATTATTTTCGCTCTTCATTTGTGTCTTGTTCTCCTTATTTTGTTCTTTGGGTGCTCACGGTGGTTGGTGGCTCATCCTATTTTCAAATCCTATTGTTTGATACCAAATTGATTACCAAAGCCAAAATTCAAACTCACAATCCTATTTGAAATCCTATGCAATTTGATCCTTATCAAACCTATTAAACTAGTCATATTACTACTCCTAAACTACCTACAATCCAATTAAACCCAATACCTATCTCATATTTCTAAATCCTAGAACCCCCATATATATATGCCTCTCTCTCTCACCTAAACCCTAACCCTAATACTACCCTACATCCCGGCCCCCTCCTCTCTCTCCTTCATGTTTGTGCCACGCCCCCGACCAGCCAAACCCCCGACATCCCCCAGCCCAGGCCAATGCCACCCTAGCCGACCCTTCCCTTGGTTGCACCCGACCGACCAAGCAGCCAACCACCCAACCCTCTTCACCATCCCTCGTCTCTCTTCCTTGCTCCGTTCGTCGTCAGCACCAGCCAGAATGCCAGCCACAAGCCGATGCCCCGACGCTCCTCTTGATCTCTCTCTCTTGCTCTCTCGTTGTGTGAGTTGCACGTGTGGGAGTTCACGCGTGCGTTGCTTGTATTCATTGATTTGTGGATTTTCATTTGTGGTTTTTGTTCATTGCCGGGATCCGTTCCCGTTATTCTTGGTGTTCATCGTTTTCGTCTTCGGTTAAGGCAAGTAACTTATACTCAAATTCCTTCGTATGATACAAGTCAAAAAAAATTCCGCTTATGGTGTAGTTGAGTTCTAGAGACAACTTGTGTGTGTGTTATGTTTGATAGGTTTTGTCTCTATTGTGATATTTGACCATAGTTGCCTCACGACACAAAATCGACATGAAAACAACTAGGTTTGACCGTTCTTGATCTAATCATATATGTGAGATAATTAGGTGAAATTAAGTGTTTGATGAGATCCATGTGACATGATGGTTGTGAATATGTTATATACACAATTTCATGATGTTTGGACACTTAGTAGACTCTATACCATGTTTGATTGTGATTGGAATGAGTTTCGTGTGGTTTATGTTGGTTTTGTTTTCAAGCGAAAATCTGTATTTGTCGATGATCGGTTTTGATTTGTATTTTAAACCCTATTAAGTTTAGAATTCTTAATATTTGTAATAGACATGAATTGTAGAGAAATTTGTCTTCTTTCCAAACCCTTTGACCTTGATTGATTTCATTTTCGTATGAGTGAGTTATGGCTATGTTACTAAAGAGGTGTATTTTATTTCCAGATTTCGTTTCTTAATGATTTTAAAGATTAAACTATTTTCATACTAGTCTTAAATATAATATTTTGATCTGGATCTTTGCACAGTACTTCTATACCTATTTAGGGATTACCCAGAATTTTGGTGGATTTAATTGATGAGTTTTATATGCCGTTTCATGTCTGTTTATAAAAGTTATACTTGTTGTATTTTGTTCGCTGTTCTGTAAAAATTTGTATTTTTAACCTATTTTCTTTTACTGTATGGAAAATAATTATGAAATATGAAAGTTATCTTATTTTTTCTATTTTCATCTTCCTTTGGCGTATTTAGATTTCGTTTCACGGTTTGCGAGATATTACAGTTTTCGTACAGCAGTGTTGGGAATTCCAGATTTGCCAAACTATCGTTTCTTGATGTTTTCTGATTTTTGTTGACTAAACTAATTTTACTGGAATATTATGAAACTTTATATTCTGATACTAGACATATATGGAATTACCCCAGATTTTTCCTGGATTTATTTGAGATGTTTTAATGCTGTTTTCCTATCAATAAATACGATTTACTGGTTTCTGGCTGAACGTGTTTTCTGGATTCAAATCAGTTTTGAGTTATGATTTTGTGAATGACTATATGGCTTATATATAATCGCTGGATTCGTGTGGAAGTCTATTTTCCAGATTCTTTGACGGATTCAGATTTGAATTTCTGTAGTAACGGAAATTACTGTTTTTGTACTGTACTGTCATGCTGTCCTGAATATGAACTTACACTGTTTTGCTCATTTATGTGACCGTATATCATCTATGTTTGTTTATTTGTTTCCCTGAACCTAATACTGATTATACCTTGTTAGTTTGACACTATTTCGTACACATTTATGCCTATTTGGCAACCTTAATAAAATTAATCAAGCCGGGATTTCTTAAGGGAAGATCTAGTAATTGAAAATATGGAAACGTGTACTTGGAAGGGAACTAGTGTTCCATACTGTTACTGCTACTGTTGTAGCGCCCCGAATTTCTAATATAATATCTTAGAAAATACGTGGCACAATCCCAACATCAACTTCAATGTGATAGTACACATAGGCCAAAACACAAATAATTTTATTCCAAACTTTTATTACAACAATCTTTACAAACACAGCGGAATACAAAACACCTTGAATTACAACATTTTTTTTACAACACTTCTTTTTACAAAATTTTACACATAGCTCTATTACGTCAGTTTATCTCCAAAACTATCTCAAGCATCCAACCTCCAAACTCTAAGCAATAACCTGTAACACATGAGGCTAGAGATGAACCCTAACCCCCAAAACTAAAGGGGTCAACCATAAATGGTGTGAGTGACATAAAAACATACAACATAATTGAATCATAAAACATAAAGTCATCAACAGCATGTATTAATAACAAGGATAAATGAATGAGAAATAACAAAGAGGTAAAGCATGAAAACATCATGAAATGAAAATAACAAGTGAAGCTAGACTAAGTGTCGAGTGTAGAAAACAGGAAAACCACATGCATAAAACCAAGTCAAGAAAACACAATCTCTATATGCTGACTCTCTAATGCATACTTATCGGAGTCTATGCATCCCACTCTACATAGGTCCAGTGCAAGCCCTTAACGATCTCTACGACTTAGGGATAACCCCTTGTTATGCAACTAATCTTACTACAGTGATGGGAAACAAGATTCAGAATACTCCGCGAATAAGCGTCACCGCCCCCGACGCGCAAGCATCATGTAAGATAACTCAAAACAACAACCGGAGAATCATCTCCCTGCCGTGTACACCCGGTACATACAAATGCACTCTGCCTGCTCTGTTTATAGGAACGTAGACCCACAACACGCGAACATATCCGGAGAATCATCTTCCTGCCGTGTACACCCGGTACATACAAATGCACCCTACCTGCTCCGTGAATAGGCTCGTAGACCCACAACACGCGAACATATCCGGAGCATCATCTCCCTGCCGTGTACACCCGGTACATACAAATGCACCCTGCCTGCTCCGTGAATAGACCCGTAGACCCTACAACACGCGAACATATCCGGAGCATCATCTCCCTGCCGTGTACACCCGGTACATACAAATGCACCCTGCCTGCTCCGTGAATAGGCCCGTAGACCCACAACACGCGAACATATCCGGAGAATCATCTCCCTGCCATGTACACCCGGTACATACAAATGCACCCTGCCTGCTCCGTGAATAGGCCTGTAGACCCAAAACACGCGAACATATCCGGAGAATCATCTCACTGCCGTGTACACCCGGTACATACAAATGCACCCTGCCTATCCTTAAGTAGGTTATTATTAAGACATCAAAATCCCTATCTCTAGAGTTAGTGTACCCTGCCGGACTTCAATAACAACTAAACCAAAACCCCTCAGGCCTAACTCACTAAATTTCAACTGCCGGTTCACAGGACTCCCACTCAACTCCTAGAGACCTCAATCAAGACCAAACTCACTAATCCATCGTCAAACGATCAAGGAGAAATCTCTCCTTTCAACAAAACCCAACTCTTATAAATTTCCAACATCCAAATCCAACGATGAAGTATCTTGAAAACACATGTTCTATAGAAGAATAATATTTAGAATAGTAAGTTATAGATCCAAAACATTTAAAGAATTAGTCGTTTAAAGAACATCAAAATACCTTAGGAAAAGTAGCAGAACTAGTCGACTGCAAAAGGTCACCAGTCGACTGTCCAGAGGAAACTAACATCTTTAAGAAAATAAAATCTAAGTATCTACAGTCGACTGCAAAACTCACCAGTCGACTGTTCAGAGAGAAATCCAGTAATTTTCGGAAAATAAATCTATGTATAGTAGAAGTCGACTGCTAATAGTATAGGTCGACTGTCCAGAGGAAATTCCAACATTTCTTTAAGAAAATATTCTAAGTGTTGTAAGTCGACTTAAAAAGTCATAGGTCGACTTAGCAGAGAGAAAAACTACAGTAACTTTAAAAGTAATCTGGGTGGTACCAGTCGGCTGTAAAAGTCGTCAGTCGACTGTCCAGAACCCAATTTCAAGAAAACTAATATTCGTAGCAGCTGGGTCGTATCAGTCGACTGAAGGGTCGTATCAGTCGACTGTCGGCCTACAGCATGAAGAATTTAGGTCATACATATGTCAAAACTAGGGTTTTTATGAATCAATCATATAACCAAAATAACTTTGTATTATCTTCCAAATCTTAGTAATACAAAAATAATTAGATTTAAACTTAGTATTTGAGAAATCCAATTTCAAACAACATATTTCACATAAATCACAAATCCCCAATTTAAATCCTCATAACTCAAATCCTCAAAACCTAGTCCTCTAGACCATTAATCATTCACAACATTCCTCAACCAAATCTCAACTATTCTCTATAGTTGATCCATGAACAAAACCAATTTATCCTTAACATGGTCAAGTTATTTTTATCCAACTCACCAATAGTCCAAATTCTCCTCTCTAATTTAATTTATGCATGGCATCTATCGAACTCAATCAAATCAACAATAATCCAACATTTTAATAAAATGTAATCTAAGCAGTAGCAGTCGACTGCTTCGAGCCATCAGTAGACTGTTCACAACGGAAATCTAATATTATTAGCCCACTAACAATTTATAATAGGTTCTCAACAGATCTAAGATCATTCATATGCAGACATCTAGAGTTCTTCTCGGAGATCCAATTTTTCATCCATTCATACATATACATATTCAACATCCAATCAATCTAAACATTCATATTGTTCTCATATGACGTACACAAATCAAAGAGAAACAAAAAAAACAACCAAACAATTATATCTACAACATACACAAACAAAATAAACCAAAACAATGTCACTCACCTTAGGAATGAAGAGATCCAACAAGAAAGCCCCTCTTTTGTGAGATCCAAAATTCTTCTCTTCAATCACCAAGAAAATAAAAGATATAATAAAACTTGTGTTGTGCAGTGAATGACGGCTGCACACACTCTTTTATACAGGCCGGAAATAAGGATTTAGGGTTTTAGAAATACATTTGCAAAATAGTTCTTTCAAAATATAACTTTACATATATAACCTTTTCTTAGTTAAAATATGTTAACTAAATCAAAACCAAATCAAATCTTCTTATCACTGAATTGTCCAGCAATCCAGCACAGCCCAGTAAATAAGAAAAATCCGGATTTACCACTCAGGGTGGCAATTTCGCAGAAAAGCCCTCACTTTTGTAATATTTGCAAACATATCATAAAATATTCATAAAAATCCAAAAAAATCAGAAATAATATCTAATAATACATATTATATTTTCCAATCAAAATATTTGACTTTTACTTTCCAAAAAAATATTTGCACAAAATTCTACATTAATTCCATATTTGCAAAAACACCCTTTCTGTTTAAATCTTCACCAAATCGACTTTAAATAAAATATAAATGTATTTAAATTCAAATGATAACCATGGAGAACCAAAATATCAGTAAAAAAGAATTTTCATAATTTATTTAAGATCCAAATGACTTTTTTACATAAAAGCCCCTCTCTTTCGAGGTATTTATAAAAATAGTTTCTCTACTCAGAAAAATCCCAAAATTTAGAATATACTCCATTATAATTAGGAGAATTTACTAAAAATATAAAATTGGTTATTTACACCAAAAATATTTGCACGTGTTTCGCACGTGTAAAAGATAAATCTTTAGAAAATATTTATTAAATCTCCAGAAAATTATTTTAATTCATTTTCAAATATTTAAAATAATATTTGAAAATACAGGGTACTAAAACTGTTACTTTTACTGCTACTGTTACTTTTACTGCTACTGTTACTGTTACTGATACCTGAGTATACTGCACCATTATGATTCACTATGAAAAGCGAAATTGTTTGTTGTAGCAACCATGTAGTAAAAACTGGGATGCATGAAATGCTACCTAGCTAGTAATACACACAAGACTGTAAGAACATAAGACTGATACTGTTAGACTGATACTGTTAGACTGAGACTATTAGGCTGATACTGTTATACTGTTACACTGATATACTGAGCTTACTATTACTGGACACTGCTAGTTGCCATATGACACCATACTTGACACATTTATTTGTACTGTTAGTATACTATGCTAGTTGACTTCGTTTTACTGATTCATGCTAGTTAGCACTGTTGATGCATTATTACATGCTATTTGTTACCTTTCCATGTACTTGTATCCTACATTATAAGTGGCCCGTAACTTGCAATTGACAGATACTTGTTTTCTCTTTCCTTCTCCTGTAATTATTAATTGCAGATCAGGATGGTCAGCTGCCCGACGGCATTGGCGAAATGAGATATTAGTGCTGGATTTCTTGTTTATTAGTATTATTATTATTGTTGCTTTGGAACAATGTATTTTGAGTACTTGGATATTTAATTTGTATTTGGGCGATGTGACCCAAGATATTTGACTTGTCCAGATTCTGATTTATTTGAGAATATTATATTTTGCTTCAAATAAATTCTGTTGGTTTATTAATTCAGTTATGCATGTGTGGTTGACTCTTCTGCTTCTGACTCTGATTATTTTGTGAGATGTTGTAAAGATTCCTGAACAGCTTATGGATGATGAAAATCATTCGCAGGGCTTTTGTTACGTATCCCTATTCCGTATTCTTTTTGGGAAGCGGGGCGTGACAGAGGGGGAGCTAACTCTAGGTGGTGTAACCTATTCATATTTTAAATATAAGGATTAGGCACTAGGAGAAGATGTAATAGATCTTGGGCAAACGTAAGTGGGATGTCTATGTATAGTCTGACGGTGGATTCCTGGACTATAAACCCAGTCATACGGTAGATTCCTGGACTGTGGTTGCTTGCGAGGTGAGACGATCCTCAATTAATTTTGGGGCTATAATTGGTTTGACGGTAGATTCCAGGACCATGAATAGTCGGGTGGATGGGAGGCAGTTCACCATTATATATGTATATACCGGGCCAGAGCAGCACTTACGGAAAGTTCGCACGATGAGGATTTCCATATAGCTTGACGATGGATTCCAGGGCTGGGGTCCGTACTCGTGGGATGTCTAAAACATGACTCTGTTACTGTAGTAGTTTATTCATGGCGAGGGATTAAACCCTTTATGTGGAGTACGTAGGTACTTTCCCTCGGACCTATGTAGTATGGGATGCATAGAATCTGAAAAAGTATGCATTAGTGTCATCTTAGCGTAAACACCTGCATTAGGCATTAAGGCATTTGCATACACTGACATGTTCAGGATAGTCACTTTTCACTCTTTATGTTACATTCAAGTTTTTGTATGCTAAAATAAGCGAGTCGCTTTATTATGGCATAGCGAGGATGGCCGTATATGGTATTGCATCAATTGTATGTAACTAACATGCCCACAATATTCAATGCAGGCATTTGGTTTTGCAAGGAGGCATAAAGATGATTGATGCTAAAGATTACTTTCTGTTAAAAGTTGCTGATGTTTAATTGTTCATGTATAAACATGTTGTACTTCATTTAATTTCCACTGCATGTTGTTGTAAAAGAATTTTATGTAATAAAAAAGTTCCAAATTCCTTGTAAAATTGTACGAAGTGAAGTGTTGATTCTGTTAAGCTACGAATTACCGTATTTTGTTATTTAGGGCGTTACAGAGTGGTATCTGAGCCACGGCTCAATGGGTAGTACAAATTTACATGGACGACACATTAGGGTGGACATTAGAGTGTGAGTTCACCTTATATAGATTTAAATGTAAGTAGTTTACATTTTTGTTGCTCTATACACTGATGTTTCACCTCCTTTTCCCTGTAAGATGGCTAATCATCATGACCCAGAAGATGAGGTTGAATGGTTCGTTCCTTTCGAAGAAGAAATAGAGGAACAAGACTCAGAAGAAATAGAAGATGAACTACCCGAGTCAAGGAAGATTACTCCACCTCCACCTAATTCCTCGGATAGATCCTCAGATGAAGAACCCATTTGAGATGACCAAAACGGTGTTGTTGCTTCTCTTCAGAGGGAGTTGGATACCCACAGGTGGAGAGTAAACCACTTAAAAGCACAGCGGGCAAAATATAGGGAGCGTATCCAAGAACTGAGTTACCAAGTGTGGGAACTTGAGAAGTTCCGGTACGTGAATGCCCGATGCTTCACCCGAATGGACCACATAACTCGTTGGGACAAGCAGGAGCGTCACTAGAAATTTGAGGAGACGAAGAAAGAGATCAAGGAACTACGGGGAGAGCTCAGAGAAGCCAAGAGAAACCGTAGGATCTAGGTTGGCTTTATGTTAAAGTGATGTAATGGATGTAAAAGCAAGTTTTCTTTCCAAGTGTAAAAAGTTTAACTTTGGAATGAATAAAATTTTGTTGAAAGAATGTGCTATTTATGGTGATTAATGGAAAAAATTATGACCTAAAAATGGCTGGACAAAGGAACCGAAATGGCGAAAGACACAGTGGTGAGAACAATGGACTCGACTTGGAAACCAAACTGGCTCAAGTATACCAAACCTTGAATTCTTTCACCGGAAATGCTATCAGGAACACTAGGCCGGGACCAGCAGTACAAGTCCTTGAAGCAATCAGACCGGTGGAGTTGTTCAAAAGAATGAAGCCGCCTGTGTTTGAGAGCCAGGCCAATCTAGACGCAGCAGACGACTGGATCAGGCAGATCGAAACGGTCTTTGATGTTCTAGAGACCCCTGAGGAGAGTGAGGTGAAGCTGGCCACCATCCAGCTAGACAAATACGCATGGGTCTGGTGGCAATCACTGAAGAGGACCTTGGGCAATGTGCAAATCACCTGGGAGGAGTTCTTGGGAGAATTCCGTAGCCACTACTTCCCCATGGATGTACAGGAGAAGAAAGTCATGGAGTTCTTGGGCTTGCAACAGGGAGGCATGATGGTGCTGGAGTATGTGACCAAATTCAATCAACTCTCTAGGTATGCACCAGAAATGGTTCTTGATGAAGCCAACAAGGCACAAAAGTTCGAGTTGGGCTTGAGGCCGAGCCCGAGGTCCCGAATTATACCCCTCGGTATCAGAAGGTTTGAGAAGTTGGTCCGGAGAGCTACAACAACTGAGGCCAACATGAACCGGTACCAGGTGACTCAGAACAGGAGGAACACCTGGGACACTGGCAAGAGGCCTGCAGCACCGAGCAATTTCAGTGGATAGCCCCCAGCTCAGATGTTCGAACCTACCGGGGCCAATGCAGTTGCCATAGCTGGAAGTCAAGGTACTTGTTACAAATGTGGAGAGACAGGCCACATAACAATGGGATACCCCAAGCAGCAGAGAGCCAAGACTTGTTTCCACTGTGGCAAGGAGGGGCATGTTCGACCTTTCTACCCGCAATTGAACCCAGGGAATTCCAGCAGGGATCCACCGGAGAAGAATGGGAAGCCATACAGGCAGGGGCGAGTATTCGCTCTGACCGAAGCCGATGCAGATGATGCGGAAAACGGCATCACGGGTATGGAAGTAACTGATTAGGGTGCTCTGTTGATATTTATAGTTTATGTAATAAAGCGTTATGTAATGAGAAGTACTCTTTATGTAATAGGAGAAATTCAGATAAATGGAATAAGCGCATCAGTTTTATTTGATACCGGATCATCTCACACATTTGTGTCACCCTCATTTACAAAACGATTGGGAGTCAAACCAAAAAAATTTCCTGGCAAAGTTCTAGCTGTAGCTACCCCATCAGGAAAAAATTTGACTACCGACCGATATTATGAAGGGTATGATCTTGAAAGCGAAGGCTAAATCATTGGCATCGACCCCATTGAGTTGGCGGTTTTGGGGTTCAACATCATCATTGGCATAGAATGTATGTCAATTTACAGTGCCACTATTGAGTGCAAGAGTAAGGAGGTGGTGGTGAAGGCACTGGGAGGACCAGCAGTTACATTTCAAGGGAAGAGGAAGTCCAAATAGTTGGTAGCAGCTCTGTCTAAGCAAAAGGTTCCTGAAGAAGTGAAGCAGATTCCAGTAGTCTGAAATTTTCCAACAGTGTTTCTAGAAGATCTACCCGAGCTTCCACCTTAGCGGGATGTAAAGTTCAGCATCTCCGTTTAGCCAGGGAGTGCACTGTAGCGCCCAAATCCCCATACTGGAATTATGAGACCCTATTCCAGGAGTCGAACTTCAAAATAGTCACAATCATGGAAAAGTACCGGAAAATTAAAACTTTTATTCCATACAATTGTTACATTTACATGCGTTACAATATCCAAATAAAAATTACAAGATTTACAAAGAATACAATAACACTTGAATATGTCCCTTGGATGCTTGGACCAACTCTGTAACACCCCGCAAAATAAAAAGATTTGTTTTGTATTATTAAATAATATTAAATTTGTAAAGTTGACTATTTTGACTATTTTCTTGAAACTGCAATTTTGCACGTGCAACACACGTGCAAAGTTATTAATTTTGAACTCTTAAAATTTTATGGTTAATGATTTATTTTCATTATTTATTTATGATATTTTAATTTTCATATTTATTTAAATTAATTTGACTATTTTACAAATTTGTCGATTTTACACGTGCAAAACATGTGGGAATATTTTTGGTGCAAATATCCAATTTTAAATTTTTATTAGATTCTCAAACTTATAATTGAGTCTATCCTAAATTTTGGATTTTTTCTGAATAAAGAAACTATTTTTATAAATACCTCAAAAGAGAGGGGCTTTTATGTAAAAAGCCGTTTGGATCTCAAACAAATAATGAAATTTTGTTTTTACTGGTTTTTGGGCTTGCAATGGTCATCATTGAAAATAAAATATATTTAGATTTTATTTAGAGTTGATTTGGTAAAGATTTAAACAAATATGGTGTTTTTGCAAATATGGAATTTATGTTGGATCTTGTGCAAATATTTTCTTGGAAAGTAAAAGTCAGAGATTTTAATTGGAAAATCTAATATGTATTAATAGATATTATTTAAGATTTTTCTGGACTTTTACGAAAATTTTATGATATATTTGCAAATATTACAAAAAATGGACTTTTGTGCAAAATTACCACTTTTAGTACAAATCCGAAATTTTTATTTTTCTGGGCTATGCTGGATGGCTGGAAGACTCAGCAGTGAAAGGATTTGATTTGATTTTAATTTATTTAACTTATTTAACTACTTTATTAAAGAAAAGTTTATATATGTAAAGTAATAATTTGTTAGGGGATGTTTCGGCTTATAAAATAGCCACTACAGCCGTCCCCCTCCTCTGCAAAAACAAAACATTATTTTACTATTAATTTATTGGAGTTCGAAACAAGGATCTTGGATTTTGCAAAAGAAGGGCTTTTTCTCATCCTTTATTAATTTGGTTGATTTCTTCAATAAGGTGAGTGATATAATTTATTTTGTTTTGTCCTTTGAATGTTTTATGTGGTGTTTCATCTACTAGAAAGCATGCTAGTTATTGATATGAACATATATGATGGATTGGATGAATTGATGAGTTAAAAATTTGATCTTTTATGATAACCTAGTTATTTACGATTGAAATTATATGTGGATGGTTTGAGATTGTTGAAGAACCTATTTTAAATCATGAGTAGGCTATTTCTTTGGATTATTGCTGATTTAATTGAGTATGGTGAATGTTATGTACAAATTGATTAAAGATGAAATTTTGACTATTGATGGGTTGGGATGAATGCAACTTGGCCATGGTAATGTTAAATTGCTTTATGTTCCTGAGTTAACTATTGAAAATGATTGTGAATGAGTTTGGGGAATTTTGAGAAGGACTAATGAATTAAAAGATCATGTATTGAGGATTGGAGTCGTGTTAATTAGATTTGGATTTGATGCTTTATGACTAAAATGGAGATTTCGTGATTTTATGAAGTTTTTACTTGGATTTGAATTGCTTAATTATTAAAGATTTAATCTAAACATTTGTCTACTCCAAAATTGATGGATTTGTGAATTTTCTTTGGTGCACAAACATGCATGAACATTATTACACGAATATCCTATTTTATTGTTTTGAAGGAATTGAATCTTTAAGTATTTTTTGAAGATTTTGGTTATATCTCAACTTATTTTGGTATTAATATGGTTTGGAACATAATACGAAGGTCTTTTGATGTATGATTGATTCTTAAAAACTTTATTTTGATATATGCACATATTCATGTTTCAATTTGAAGGAATTCATCAAAAAGCTATTTTTATCAATTCAAAGTGGTTTTGATTGGTTTTGTGGACTCTTATATACTCTATAAATCGTATTTGAACATATCAGAATTATACCTTTTACAGATTTGATTTTTATAAAGTAAAACTTCGTATCGGTTAAAATGTGCACAAACTAAAACTGCAGTCTGTAGGAGTAACAGTCGACCGATCATTATCAACAGTCGACCGTCGCTACCTGGCTACTGCGTTTTCTCGAAGTCTTGAAATTTCGTGCGGGACAGTCGACTGACCTATGTTTACAGTCGACTGTCTCTGCTCTGTTTTGTATTTCTTGAAGTTTTGGGCTTTTGTGCAGGACATTCGACTGACAACTTTATACAGCCGACTGTTACTGCTCTGACTTATGTTTTCTTGAAGTTTTGGATTTTCACACGGGAAAGTCGACCGACTACTGTATACATTCGACTGATACTGTTCTGACTGATATTTTCTTGAGTTTTTCTGATGTTCTTCTGAATGATTGGTTCTTCTAATGTTTTGGGATTGATGTCCTACTATTATAAATAACATTTTCTACGGATTATATGTTTCGAAATGTTTTATGAAAGTATTGATTAATGGAAGTATGGGATCGATGGTTGAGTGTGAGTCTCTAAAGGGTGTGTAGGACACTAGTATACCGGCAGTTAAGATATTGTATTTTGGCCTGTTGAGGCACATTGTTGATCGGTTGTTGAGTTAAGCTCGATATGGTACACCAACTCTAGGAGATTCATAATTAATTAACTTAACTTAAATAAATAAGGACATGCACTAGATGGTGATATAATGAAATGACAACATGGGTTATGGCCGATGTCAGTATGGCTTGCGGTGCGAGATAATCCTCGGAATTATCGAGGTGTGAGTGAAATAGTCTCCGGAATTACCTGTGACGTGGGATTGATCTCCAGAATTATCGTGGTCGAGGTGACACTCATGTGGTATTCGTATGATGAGGTTCCATAGCTTGCGGTGTAGGGTATTCTCGAAGATTCTCAGGTGTGAGTGAAATAGTCTCCGGAATTATCTATAGATAGAGATTGACCTCCAGAATTATCGGGGCATGGGCTAATACTCTCGGTTTATCTTTATCTCATAGTAGTCATCTTGGTAAGATTAGTTGCATGGCAGGGATTAAACCCTATAAAGTGGAGAACGTTAAGGGCTTGTACCGGACCTATGTAGAGTGGGATGCATAGAATCCGACAAGTACGCATTAGAGAGTCAGCATATAGTATTGTGTTTTCTTTATTTGATTTATGCATGTGTTTTCCTGTTTTCTACACTTGACACTTAGTCTAGCTACACTTGATGTTTTTCATGTTTCATTGTTATTTCTTAATTCATTTATTCTTGTCTTTATTACATGTTGTTTATGATTCCATATTTTATGTTCTATTTATGTTGCTTTTGTTTTTATGTCACTCACACCGTTATGGCTGACCCCTGTAGTTTTGGTTGTTAGGGTTATCTCTAGCCTCATGTTTTACAGGTGATTACCTATAGCATTGGGATTTGATTGCATGAGATAAAATGATAATAGAGCTTATGTAAATTGTAAAGAAGGTGTTGTAAAGAATGAAAATTGTAATTCAATGTGTTTTATTTTCTGCTGTGCTTTGTAAATAATGGATGTAATAAAAGTTTTAATTTTCCCTGTATTTGGTTGCTATATTTATGATTACATTGAAGTAGATTTTGGAATTGTGCCACGTAATTCTAAAATATTATATTGGAAATTCGGGGGCGCTACAAACTCGAGCTCTGCTGTACCTGTGAATCAGCTCCGGATACCTACAAGGTGGCGACGCGCTACAAACTCGAGCTCTGCTGTACCTGTGAATCAGCTCCGGATACCTACAAGGTGGCGACGTCAGTACTTCGACTGACGCAATGCTGGTAATAACAGTGATCTTCAAACTAACAATCACAACCATAATTTATGCAAAAGAGAAAAGTGATGTGAAAACTAGGGGTTAATGGATTCGGGTTATAGTGTTGTTGTATGCCAGGATTCTCCAACTAGATGCATCAATCACATGCCTACTTCTAATGCAAGAAAGACTTTGGAGAACGCATGCATCCCATACTACATATGCCCCCAAATCTAGCCGTCTTTCTCCAAATTTTAGGGATTCGAACCCTCGCCAAACATCCTACTCTTGTACTGATCCTGTTTCCAATAGATTTCCGTGTCTGAGGAGGTTGCAGTTCTTCGGTCTAGTCCCATACTGCAGTCCCTAAAGTGGTGTTCACATTTGCCACTTAGTACTCGCGCACGGACCTCACTCAAAAGTCGTGTCAAACCTTCCTGTACAAAACCATGTACCCATGACGTCAATGATTCAAAAACAAAACCTACGCGCATAGGAACATGACAGCCTCGAGGGTCAAATCCCCCTATTCAATAGGAGTTCCTCTCCCGTTCCTTACCCCGGCTCTTTGGGAATTAATAGATCGAGATACGGGACCCGCGAACTCAAAACTTGAGAACCAAATCTGTATCCCTACGAAAGGAAAAGTACAATACCGGACAATGGTCTGCTAGTACTAATGCAATACACATACTCCTAATACATCACTCTATCCCGGACTTATCTAATCCTTCAGGTAAAAAGATTGCTTCCAAAACTCTGCCCATCGACCACTGGCCCCGTCGACACAAGTCCTTCTTGCCACTTCCCCTACCTTGGAAATTGTTCCTCACCATGGCCCGCATTCATCCTTAACCGGCATGAATACAACTCGACGGCACCAATTTGGACGTCCAATGCCTCGTGGAAGTTCATATCTTAGGGTCGATAGACGTAGGGTATCACCCTACCCTAGTGACTAACTCGAGTCACAACATCCTCAACAGGAGTCAAACACCAATAAGACCAGCAATAGACACCATTCATCCCCAAACAATGAGTCATCAACTCTTAGGTACACAAGAGGAAGGGTTCTCCTAGCACTTAGTCAAAAACCATAACTAAACAAACTATGGTGTTTCTGCCTGAAACTTAAAAATGACATAACTCCCACAATACAACTCAAATATGGGTGTTCTAGCCCAATCTGGAAAGATAAAGACCTAGGATACAACTCTCTAGCATCATCACCTCAGATTCAATCATCTAATTCCTCAAAATAGCCTCACAAACTTCAGCCTGTGTACTGGCTGCACCTTACCGATAGCATAAAACTCTACCTACTCATCGGAATGATACAAATCCAGCTTCTGTGGAAAGTTATGAATGTCCTCTATAACTTTCTATTTGATCACCAATCCCAATTTTTTCATTTGATTACCCTAAAACAGTTATTTTCCTCAGATATACAGAACCACGCACAAAGCATTGCTCAAACAGAGCCTATAGCTCAAAATCTGGTTTCTGTCCTAACTTGTAAAAACCATATCTATTATTCTACTCACTGGAATTTCTTGAAATATGGCTTTTTGGAAAGCCCTAGATGTCTACTACAATTTGCCAGTTGTACACTTTCTCAAATTCTGCTCTTACAGAGCCATAAGGGTACCATCTTATCAAAGTGTCAATACTGACTAGGTTATGCACAATACATGCTAAAATATTCATCATAAATCACATACTTATCAAATGGTCATCAAACTTGCATTTCCAGAAAATAGACATTATCATGTATAACATGCAAAAAGGTTCACATCCAAATTCCAAGTATTCAAGGAGTTCTACCTATTATAAACATGCATAAAAGTTCTGCTGTTCTTCAGTCACTGTATTGACTACTCTTGATTAATTAATTTTTAACATGCATCAAATTTTGTCCAAATAATTTTGTTATTTTTCTGTAGAGTCCAGATGCATGCAAGATAACATGGTAAAAATTTCAGAAGTAGATCATGAGTCAATTAATTCTAAGAATTTTCACAAGTTCAATTGTTACAATAGATAGACCCAGTCTCTACCTTACGACTCAGTCTTCAAAATTGATTTTATTAAAATACCAAATAACATCAAAAAAATCCAAAATAAATCATGTAGCTTCTATACATACATGAGATCATTCTGTGAAATTTCATGACTAAATTTCAATTATTTTGTTCTCTGAAAATTCGGGAACTTAGCATGCAGATCATGTTTTATGTTTCCATTTTCAGATTCTAACAATCTACTCATAATCAATCATTCTCATAGCTATTGCTACTTGATTCATGTAAGAAAACCAAACAAGAGAAACAAGACTAAAGTTCATAGAACTCTCCACCCTTGGTTGGCCTGAGAAGATGAGATTGTCTTTGCCTTCCTCCTCCAAATTCCTTCTCCAAGAGCTTGAGAACACCTTCTTACTTGGCTCCTTTCACTCTCTCCTTCTCTTTCCTTTCTCTGAAATTTCAAAGCTCAAAGAGGGTGAGAGGGGGGGTTTAAAGAAGAGAGGAGGTGTGAGGGTGTGAGGGGGGGCCGGCCAATAGGGGGGGGGGGGGGGGGGGGGGGGGGTAGGAGGGGTGTTGTGGCAAGTGGTTTCTTCAAAACAAGTGTTTTTTAGCCCATTATTTTGCAGAAAATGCATGGCTGAAATTTTTAGCCATTGATCAAGTTCTAGATGAGAGATGAGGGGTTAGATTTGAGTGCATGAAAGAAATATCCATTGTAGTACCATACAATTACATACTTTCATATGCATCGCACTTAAATCTAGTGTATGTACTAGTATCGGCCCTTCTCATTCTCGTGCATCATCAAGAACACAACCATCCACACGAATCGCCCTGCAAGTCAAAATGCACTTCATCTTTCATACATATATAATCAAGCAAACATTGTAATATATATATACAAACATTTCTATATATAAAGAATATTATCTTACCCAGGGTATTACATGCACCCATTTCTAAGGCACCATATAGAATAGTGCCAGTAGCACAAGATGAGATCAAGAAGCAGATTTAAGAGCTGTTGGGCAAAAGATTCATTAGTCCGAGTGCGTCACCTTGGGGAAAACCAGTTCTTTTGATAAAGAAGAAGGATGGATCGATGAAGATGTGCATCAATTATAGAGAATTGAACAAGGTGACAGTGCGAAACAAATATCTAATACCTCGAATCGATGATCTATTCGACCGTCTACAAGGAGCAGCTATTTTCTCTAAAATAGATCTATGGTCAGGTTATCACCAGGTTCGAGTGAAGGAAGAGGATGTGCACAAGACGACGTTTAGGACTCGACATGGTCACTACAAGTTCTTAGTCATGCCGTTCGGAGTAACAAATGCACCTGCAATCTTCATGGACATGATGAATAGGGTCCTGCGACCATTCATCGATTCTTTCATCGTTGTGTTCATCGACGACATATTGGTCTACTCCAAGACAGAAGAAGGGCATGTTGGTCATCTAGCAGAGGTACTGAAGAAGTTACAGGAGCAGAAACTATATGCAAAATTGTCTAAGTGTGACTTTTGGAAAACCAAAGTTGCTTTCCTGGATCACACCCTTTCTAAGGAGGAAGTGGCCACGGATCCACAAAAGATTGAGGCAGTGAAAGATTGGCCAAGATCAACTACAGTGAAAGAAATCAGAAGCTTCTTGGGTTTAACGGGCTACTACAGAAGGTTCATTTAAGGCTATGTCCAGAGAGATGTGCCACTCACGGGGCTTACAAGGAAGAACGTGAGTTTTAAATGGTCAGAGCAGTGCGAAGCTAGCTTTCAGGAGTTGAAGGGGGGGTTGACTACCGTTCCCATACTGGCCTTGCGAAGAGCTGGAGTCGACTATAATGTCTACAGCGATGCTTCCCATCGCGGATTGGGTTGCGTGCTGATGCATGAGGAGAAGGTAATAGCTTATGGGTCTAGACAGCAGAGATCCCCACGATCTGGAGTTGGCAGCAATCACCTTTGTATTAAAGCAGTGGAGGCACTATGTGTACGAGGAAAAAGTTAACATGTACATAGATCACAAAAGTCTTCAGGCAGCTTTGGGGATGAAGACCGATTTCAGTACTACCTTCCATCCTCAGACTAATGGGCAGACTGAGAGGGTCAACCGAGTACCGGAAGAAATGATAAGGTGTTGTGTGTTATACTTCGACGGCAGTTAGGAGAGGCATTTGGCTCTAGTGGAATTTGCCTACAACAACAGTTTCCAAACGGCAAGTATCGGTATGGCACCGTATGATGCTCTATATGGAAGGAAGTACAGAACACCGGTGTGTTGGTATGAAGTCAGGAAACGGAAGATGTACGGGTCGAAGATTGTGCAACAGACCTCAGAAAAGATCGAGCTGATCAGGAAGAGGTTAGTCGACGCACATAGCAGGCAGAAAAGTTATGCTGACAACCAGAGGAGAGATCTGGAGTTTGAGGAAGGTGATTTTCTTTTTGTGAAGGTGTCTCCAACCAAGGGAGTGATTCGGTTTGGAAGATGAGGGAAATTAGCCCTGAGATACATAGGTCCTTTTAAGATATTGAAGAGAATTGGGAAGACGACTTATCGGTTAGAACTACCTGAAGAGTTAGCCCAAGTACACGATGTCTTCCATGTGTCTATGTTACGAGGCTATATTCCGGATCCGAGTCATCATTTGCCCGAAGTGCCAGAAGGTCTGCAGTTGGATTTGAGCTACACTGAGCATCCAGTTGAGATCGTGGATCATCGGGAGAAGGTCTTGAGAAATAAGACTATACCCCTGGTCAAAGTCGTCTGGAGGAACCAACTACTTGGGGAGGCCACTTGGGAATCAGAGGAGAAATTGATGAGAGATCACCCTGAGCTTTTCAAATCACCCTGATTCAATTAAAATTTGTAAAAAAAATATTATTTCTTTGTTTTCTCACTCTTTAAGTGTAGTTCCGAGAACGGAACTATTCTAAGGAGGAAGTGTTGTAACATCCCATAGTAAAATTTTATTTTTTTTAATGGCCGGACCCTAAGAGTAATGGCCAGCCAATGAGAGTAATGGGAGAGTGGGAGAGTGGGGTGAAATCATAGGTAGTTATTTGGGTAGTGGAATTAATCCTAGCCAAATAAATTTCATATATACCCTCCCCCCCCCCCTATTGTATGTCATTTGTACCTAAACTAATGAATCAAAGAGAGAGGAAAAGAAAGAGAGCAAAAGAGATTTTGGTTTTTTGCATTCTTAGGAGCTTGGAGTTTGCTTTGCTAGGACGAGAAGTGTTATGCCATTGGAGTGGAGCTAGGAGCTTTCCTTTAGGAGATTTTCAACTTTGTGCAACAAAAAGATGTGGGTGTCTTCCTTGTTTTCTAATTAGTTTAGAAATCATAATTAGGTATTATATGGTAAATTTTAGCCTGGTCTAATGATTCTTACTAATGAAATTGTGATGCATGTTGAAACGATAAAAAATGCTATTTGTAGGAAATTTTAAGATGCATTGTGTGTTAAATTGAAGTAAATGATGTGAATGATAGATTAGAATAAGGGAAGGGATAATTAAATGCATGTATATAAGTGCAAGGCACAATTGCAAAAAAATGAGTTTCTTTGTTGCATGAATGTTGTCTTGTACAAAATTAGACAAAAATATGTATATGGAATGTGATAATTAGTGAAGAGAAATTAGAAACAAATTGGGGAAATAAAAGGGGTATGGTTGAAAGATGAAGAATTTCATTATCATGCTTAAGACACAATTGGCATAGTTGTATTTGTATTAAATTTGTTCCATAAGAGAAAGATAACTAATTTGGGAAAGAGGCTTAAATTCTCATAAAAGGAATAAAATTAGTAAGTTATTATTTTCTTGTGATATATGAATGCAAATTTATATTATTGTTAAAAAGAAAATAGAAGTTTTAATCAAATTTCGTATATATATGCTTTAGAAAGTGAATATGTGTAAAAATGGGTATAAATTCCTTAAAAAAATAATTAAACAAGTAGGTGAAGAGTTCTGGAGCTTAGGAATGTATTATTTATAATAATAATTTGAGGGAGAAGAATGGGAAACAAAATAGTTTAAAAAAAAGAGAAATAAACAGAGAATGAGGACTTAAAGTAAATAACCCATAGTATATTAGGTTGGGCACTTGGCCAGAGCGGCTAGCGCGTGTGCGCTGCGCCTATGCGCGCCACGTGGTGTCGCTGGGGTTCAGGGGTTCGCGGGTTCGAGGCTTGCTTAGCTTTTTATTGATATTTGAAGTTCTTTTATTTTTTTCTTTGGGATTTAAAAATCCAGAAAAATTGTGCAAATATTTTTAAAATTTTATGAGGATAATACAAATACTTCTCACTATTTAAATATATTTCTTGAGATTAAGAGTTATATTCTCATGATAGATATGATTTGATATGAAATGTACATAATTAAGAGGATAAGAATTGATTTGTGGTAAAAAGGAAAGTGATGGATTTTTGAATAATAAATTTCTAAGGATGAATCTCAAGAGTTGATATTTAAATCATTAATAAATATTGGGTTGGAAGTTAGATGAACATGAATGAAAAATAGTTTTGTGAGAAACAATAAACTGAGTTTGTTCTTCATGAATGATAAATACAAGAATAAGAAGAATTGATTAAGATGTGAGTAAAGTGAATTTGATACATGAATATTGAAGGGTATGAGTACCCATGATTTTGGAACATGAAAAGATGTGATTCTAGAGGTTAGTGAAACCTAAGTACCAGCAAATATTGAAAGAATTAATTGATTTGAGATTTGGATATATGGGCTATCTCGGTATTTTTTGTTTAAGTCCGGGAAGATGGGGAGCTAACTCTAGGTGGTGTAACCTATTCATGTTTTAAATATAAGGATTAGGCATTAGGAGAAGATGTAATAAATCTTGAGCAAACGTAATTGGGGTGTCTCTGCATAGTCTGGCGGTGGATTCCTGGACTATAGATCCATTCAAACGGTGGATTCCTGAACTGTGGTTGCTTGCGGGGTGAGACGATTCTCAATTAAATCCGGGACTATGATTAGTTTGACGGTGGATTCCAAGATCATGAACAGTCGAGCGGATGGAAGGTAGTTCACCATTATATATGTATATATCGGGGCCGGAGTGGCACTTACGGGACGTTCGCACGATGAGGATTTCCATATAGCTTGTCGGTGGATTCCAGTGCTGTGGTCCGTACTCGTGGGATGTCTAAAACTTAACTCTGTTACTGTAGTAGTTTATTCATGGCGAGAGACTAAACCCTTTAATGCGGAGTACATAGGTGCTTTCCCTCGGAGCTATGTATTATGGAATGCATAGAATCTGAACAAGTATGCATTAGTGTGATCTTAGCGTAAAAACCTGCTTTAGGCATTAAGGCATTTGCATACACTGGCATGTTTAAGATAGTCACTTTTCACTCTTTGTTTTACATTTAAGTTTGTGTACGATAAAATAAGTGAGTCGCTATATTATGGCATAGCGAGGATGGCCGTGTATAGTATTGCGTCAGTTGTATATAACTGACGTGCCCACAGTATTCAATGCAGGCATTTGGTTTTGCAAGGAGGCATAAATATGATTGATGCTAAAGATTACATTCTGTTAAAAGTTGCTGATGTTTAATTGTTCATTGATAAACATGTTGCACTTCATTTAATTTCCGCTGCGTGTCGTTGTAAAAGAATTTTATGTAATAAAAAGTTTCAAAATTCCTTGTAAAATTGTACGAAGTGAAGTGTTGATCCTGTTGAGCTACGAATTACCGTATTTTGTTATTCGGGGCATTATAGAGAGTGCCTGTCTCGACCTCTAACAGGTCTCTAGAGGGACATTCTGATTGGGCGATGAGGTCAAGGCCCTAACCATCACTGACCCCTGAGGGCTCTGCCAAGTGAGGAAGCGCTCAAGGTCACCAAGTTGGCCATGTCTTTGCTTCCCCCGATTCATCCAGTACTGAAGACAGTTCTCGGCGAGAAGGCCGAGGAAACCTTCAGGCTTGATTGGGCCGTGAAGATGGTTGACTCCATAATGGAGTGTCCGGTGGCCCTCAAGGTGGTGAACCACCTAGCTCCACAGAGAGACAGGAAGACCCTCGCCCGCGAGACCTACGGCTCAAGCTACCTTAAGTTCGCTCAAGCCTCCGTTATGGTATGGAATCGATCTTGATGAGTCGCATCCTTTCATTTTTAGTTTTAAATTTTCCTAAGTGTTTTACTCTCCTTTCGTAGGCCATTCTCCAAGGGGTAGAGATGAAGATGCAGTATGATCATGAGCTCAAGTGTGCCAACCGGAAGTGGAGAATGAGTATAATGATGCGAAGCTCCATGTTGAGGGCCTCGAGAAGAGGGAGAAAGCTTTGGAGGCGAAACTTTTGTCCATGGCCTCAGACCGGGAGCGTCTGCTAATGGAGAAGGCGGCTTTGGAGGCATAGCATAGGGAGCTGGTTTTGGACCTAGAGGGTATTATGGACAAGGTCATGCGGGGCAGGAACAGGGGTATGATCGAGTCCTTCAACACGTCTAGGAGAGGTATCCAGACCTCGATCTCGATGGCCTCTCCTTCAAGCTGGGGGTCGATAATGCTCCCCCATCACTCGAAGAAGTGCCATCGGGAGACAAGGAGGTTCCATTATCACTAGCCGAACGTCAAACGGTTGGGACCGAGGCTGTCCAAGTTTCTC
The DNA here is from genome assembly GCA_017893485.1 of Hemerocallis citrina. Classification (NCBI taxonomy): domain Eukaryota; kingdom Viridiplantae; phylum Streptophyta; class Magnoliopsida; order Asparagales; family Asphodelaceae; genus Hemerocallis; species Hemerocallis citrina. The sequence goes on from CM030360.1 coordinate 68,640,299, forward strand.
CTAAGGAGGTGCCCCTCTCTCCTAAGTCATAGGCTGCCTTATTTTATTCTATTTTGTATTGATGCCGAATGCGGACTGGCCACCGCCTCCCTGTATCTTTTCCATTTTTGAATGAGAACACTTTGGCGGTTACAACTTGTTTTGCTTGTCCACCTTTTAACTTCTTTATCCGACCCTTAAGACTTGAAACATTTTGTTGAGCAGATTGTGAGATATGAGCCTCGGGAGAGTGAGTCTCACGAGGAGATCTAATCTCTCTGAGGCCAATTGCTACAGGCGGAGAATACCTTCACTCGGCTTCAGAAGGCTAGGGACCGGGAAGAGGCATTCAGCTACCATATTCGGAGATCCTAAATCGTCGCATAAGAGATCTCTAGCCTGATGGAGTCTGGGCCCGATATTAGCTTAGCTTTAGTCCGGACCGAGGGGGACACCCTATCTGGTTCAGTAAAAGAGCGATCCTCGGAGGCTATCCTCAAGCGGATGCTTGTGAAGAGAGGCTTGGAAATATATCGCTTGATGGTTGATAGAGCCAGGTGATGCCCAGAGCGGAGTGGCTGGATCGTCTAGTGTCGATAGTGTTTGAGAGGGCCTTAGTTCGTTAGGAATGGGCATGCACCCCGTGGGTGCTGATGTCAAGAACCTAAATTCAGGAGCTAAAGAAGGAGTCTCCGAGGGTCAGGCCTTTGTGCCTGAACCTGTAATTTATTTTGTAATTCCAAGAATATAACTTCGAGATGTTATTTCCTTGTCATGGTAATAAAAGTATTTTCATTTGTTTCGTCACTTCACTAGAGACTATTGTCGGGGCAGTTTTATCCCCCTTGTGAACGTCTCAGATGGTCATCTAGGAGCAAGGGTAGCAAAGGATCCAGATGCTCAAACTTTAGGGAAAATTCGCGAGTGACTCGGAGTACTATGCTGAGGGGCGAGGCTTGAGCCAAGCTAATTTGTGAGAGAAACTCGCGAGAGACTCAGAGTACCATGCCGAAGGGTGAGGCACGTGGCAAGCAGATTTGTGAGAACTTCACATGTGCGTCTCACGGGTGACTTCACGTGTTGGTTGCAATAATTAAGGCATCTCCTTCCCCTTATATAAAGGTGAGCGGCGGTAAAGGCCAAGGCGCAGAAGTATCCCCGTCCTTCAAAGCCCGAAGAGCCCTCCTCGAAATGGAAGAAATCGTTAGGCGTTGTGAAGGCGTCAGAGCCAACGGGGAAACGGGAGGTGTCGAAGCCTCTCACCTCGTCACTAAAGACTACTGTTATCCACATGAAGTCACCTTCAGTGGTGAAAGCGTAGGTGCCTTCGTGGTCCATTACCGAGGCAGACTTGCTAGTGAAGCGTCTTAACACTCTGCATGTTGTTGAACATCTCGCCACTTTCCGCGATCGGGCAGCTCTGATGAAGGATTCATATAAGGATGTTTAAGCCCATTGGGCACATGCCGCTATTCTTGTATGAGTGTTCTTTTTTGCTAAAACCTCATGGTTCTTGTTTTTGGCTGAAGTTCACTTTCGTTTCTTACAGGCAACCATCGATGGGGCCGAGTTGAAGCGGAGGCGCGAGGCGCTATTTCGGCGGGCACAGTTGACCAAAGCAGGTCAGAAGGAGATCATGGGGCAAAATGACGATCTCCGACATACGCTGAAGGAGCTGAAGGCGGGGTTGACAAAGAAGAAGCAGGCTCAGGAAGAGCTATCGAAGGAGGAGGAGCTGTCAAAGGAGAAGCTAGCTTGGCAGGCGAGGGAGAAGGAACTATCGTACGATTAGGACGACACATCAATCGTGTCATTCTTGCTCAGGATGAGGGTTACAATCGCGCCCTCGAGTATGTCGAGGTTAAGTACCAGGATCTCAACCATGGGGGTTTTCTTTCGACTTAAAACCGAACAAACTTCCTTAACCTGCCATGGATGAGCCTTTGAGGGGAGGGCGTTTAATGGCCCCTGATCCCATCATCTCTGCTGTTCGAGCCGAACCCGCCCCCATCGACGATGCAGATGGAGAAGGGCCTTCTTCTCCTAGGCAGTAGGTCTTGGGAATTTATCTTTGTCTTTGTTTATGCCTTAATGCCGACTGTCCACCGCCCCCATGTAATTGCGCATTTGAAATAAAAGAACTATTTTTGCTTCAAACTTCTGTGTAAGATTCCCTCATTTCAAGCGAGTTTGGGAAGAGATCCGCAATTGATCCGGATTACCACACCGAGGGGCAAAGGATGGGCCAAGTGGGTTTATGGAAGAGAGCTGTGAGTGACCCGGATTACCACGTCGAGGAAGAGGGGCAAGCCAAGATGGTTTGCAGAAGAGACCCGCGAGTGACCCGGATTACATCAAGAAGTGAGGGACAAGTCAAGCAGGTTTATGGACGAGACCCTCAAGTGACAAGGATTCGCGATTGACTTGTTCTCTTCGTGTACGTTATGGAACTTTCTGGCTGGTCAGGTGGATCATTACGTGGGTTGGCTTATTTCATGGTTGCTAGAATTGAAGTGTTTCCCCACCTTAGGATTCAAATATATCGTGGTCGTTGGATGAAAGTGGAAGGCTTAGATCTTTCCATGTCAACGTCACACGGATCGAGGAGCATATTCCCAAAATCCTATAAATCCCCTAATTCCTTCAAGTCTTTCTGCATATGAGATTCATGGTTATCCCTCTCTAAATGATCATTCTCCTGACGAGTTTTTCGGTGAGTGCCTCTAATGGCAATCCGAGGGTCGAGACAAAAGCAGATCAGCACCCTGGGATGGAACCGGGGAGATTTACCCTGCATTCCGAGGGCCAAATTCAGAAGGAATCAGGGTCCCGGTGTGGAACTTAGGGAGAGTTAGCCTGTGTTCTAATAGCTTAGATGGGAAGGAATGGGGATCCCCGTGTGGAACTCAGGGAGATTTACCCTGCGTTTCGAGAGCCGAGGCTTGAAGGGAGTGGGGCCCTTGGATGGAACTTGGGGATATTTATCCCGCCCTGGGCTTCTTGTGCTTGCAAATTTCGTCAAGTTTTCTTCTAGAATCAACCAGCTTTCATCTTTCTGCTGGCGTTCATGAGCGGCCCTCCTACCATACGCTATCAGTTAGGGGTAACTAGCGCACCGTGACACGAAAGACTAATTTGTTCCCAGGCATTAGACGTAGTTTTTGCTTGAATTTTTGTGTTTAACTAGCCAATTGTGAACTGGCCACAACTCATCTTATACTTATTTCTCTTTTAATAAAATACATTTTGTAGCGTCCCGAATTTTCAATATGATATCTTAGAAATACATGACACAATTCCCAGCATCAACTTCAATTGCAGTATTAAACACAGTCCAAAAACACAGATAATTTTTATTCCAAACTTTTTATTACAATAATCATTTACATAACACAGCGGAATACAAAACACCTTGAATTACAAACTTTTTCTTTTACAACACTTTCTATTACATTTTACACAAGCTCTATTATCTCAATCTATCTCAAGCATCCAAACCCCAAGCTCTAAGCAACAACCTGTAAAACATGAGGCCAGAGATGATCCCTAACCTCCAAAACTAAAGGGGTCAGCCATAACGGTGTGAGTGACATAAAAACAAAGCAACATAATTAAATCATAAAACATAGAGTCATCCACAACATGTATCATCAGCAAGAATAAAGGAATGAGAAATAACAAATAAGTAAAGCATGAAAACATCAAGGAATATAAGATAGTAGATAGTAATACATGAAAACATCAAGTGAATCTAAACTAAGTGTCAAGTGTAGAAGAAAACAGGAAAACACAAGCATAAAACCAAGTCAAGAAAACACATTTCTATATGCTGACTCTCTAATGCGTACTTATCGGATTCTATGCATTCCATAGTACATAGGTTCGGTGCAAGCCCTTAACGATCTCCACTTTATAGGGATAACCCCTCCTTATGCAACTAATCCTACTATAGTGATGGGAAACAAGATCAAGAATACTCCGGGAATAGGCACCACAGCCCTCAATGCGCAAGCATCATGTAAGATAGCTAAAAAACAACCGGAGAATCATCTCCCAAACCCGTGTACCCCACGAATAGGCTTGCAAGGCCCTCGACGTGCAGATACACCAGGTACATTCCGTGAATAGGCCTGCCGACCCTCGACATGCGAATGCACCCTGCATGCTCCGTGAATAGGCCTACAGACCCTCGACACGCGAACACACAAATGTCCTCTCGCGACATAACAATAAACAGTCCTGAAACGCATCCGTTGGACTAACAAAACTATGAGCCTATACTTACGTTTCCTAAATTCCATCACATCCCCACTAGTGTCTGTCCTTAAGTTGGTTATTATTAAAACACAAAATTCCCATCTCTAGAGTCCGTGTATCCTGCCGGACTTAAATACTCAACAACAACTAAACCAAGACCCCCCAGGTCTAACTCAACAAATCTCAACTGTCGGTTCCAGGACTCCCACTCAACTCCTAGAGATATCAACAAGACCAAAACTCACAAATCCATCTTTAAAACGATCAAAGGGAGAAACCTCTCCAATCAACAAAATCCAAATCTTTATAAAATTTCAGAATTCAAATCCAATAATAAAATATCTTGAAAACATATGTTCTGTAGAAAGAATAATATTTAGAATAGTAAGTTATAAATCCAAAAACTTTTAAAGAACCAATCATTTAAAGAACATCTGGAAAACTCAAGAAACATCAGTAACAGTTGACTGCAAACTAGAGTCGGTCGACTATCTAAAGCGAAAATACAACATTTTTTAAGAAAATAATTCTAAGTGTTGACGGTCGACTGTAAAGGCCACCAGTCGACTGTACAGAGCGAAAATCCAACACCTCTAGAAAATATCAAAACAGAGCAGGACAGTCGACAGGAGAAATGGTTCAGTCGACTGTTCCGCATGAGATTTCAAGAAAATAAGAAAAACACAGCAGCCAGGTAGCGATGGTCGACTGTCGAAAACGTACCAGTCGACTGCCTCACCTACAGACTGCAGTTTGGGTTGTGCATAATTCAACCAATACGAAGAATTACTTTACGAAAACGAAATCTATAAAAGGTATATTTCTGATATGATCAAATACAACTTATGGGATATATAAAGATCCATAAAACCAATCAAAACCACTTGAATTGATAAAATAGCTTTTTGATGAATTTCTTCGAAATAAAATATGAATGTGTGCATATATCAAAACTAGAGTTGTTAAGAATCAGTCATACATCAAAATAACTTGTTTTATATTCCAAACCTTATCAGTACCAAAATAAGTTGAGATATAGTAAAATTCTTCGAAAATACATAAAAACTCAATTTCATCTTAAACAACAAAAATACGATATTTATGAAAAACGTTTGTGCATGCTTGTGCACCAAAGAAAACTTCACAAATCCCTCAATTAAAAATAACGAATTATTCAGTAATCCAAATTCAAGTAATATTTTTCACAAAAGCACGAATCCCCAAATTTAGTCAAAATGTATCAAACCCAAATTTAGTCATCACAACTCAAATCCTCAAAACATGGTCTTTTAATTCATTACTCCTCAAAATTCCTCAAACTCAAACTCAACTATTCTCGATAATTGATTCATGAACAACAACAAATTTATCATCAACATGGCCGAGTTGCATTCATCCAACTCACCAATAGTCCAAAAATCTCATCTTTAATTATTTAATGCATAACATTCATCATACTCAATCAAATCAGAAATAATCCAAAAGAAATAGCCTACTCACAATTTATAATAGGTTCTTCAACAATCTAAAATCATCCACATTCATATTCTACTCACAAATAACTAGGGTTCTTCTCAAAAGATCTAATTTTTATCATCAATTGAACATACATATCATACCAAACCCTAGCATGCTTTCTAATAGATGTAACACCATATACAACACACATAAAACAAAACAAAACAAAATAAGTCACTCACCTAAATGACGAAATCCAATTGAATTAATAGAATAAGGAAAGCCCTTCTTTTGCGAAATCTAAGATCACCTCCTTAAATCTCCAAAAAAATAAAAACAATAAAACCTTTGTATTGTGCAGCAAAAGACGGCTGCACTCCACCTTTTAAATAGGCCAGAATTAGGAGAATTAGGATTTTGAACACATTTGCAAAATAATCCTTTTAAAATATAACTTTACATAAATAGATTCATATACTTGGAAACATGATAAAACCACTTTAATTGAGATTTAAAAAGAAAATAAACACTTTATTTCCAGCCGGCACTGTTTGAAAAGTCCAGAAAACAGTTTTGCACTTTAATCCCTCAAAATGACAATTTTGCAAAAAGATTCTTCTTTTCGCAATATTTGCAAATAGGTCCAATAAATATCAGAAAAATCTAGAAAAATTACAAATAAATTTCAAATAATAAATAATGATTTTCCACAAAATAATTTTGCCTTTTGAACTTTCCTTTGCACGTGTTTTGCACGTATAAAAAGATAAATTTTCAGCAAAATATTTATTAAATCTCCAAAAATCATTTTAATTTATTTTCAGATCTCAAAAATAATATTTAAAAAATATGGGGTACTACACTTTTTTCTTTGATCCTTTGTTTGAACATATGTTTGTCATGTAGACGATAATTCGAGGCTTAAGGGTTTGAATCACTTCATGGTGTCAACCCTCTGCGTGCCAAACGAATTTGCCGAGTCTCTAGTTGTTGGCTCAACCATCTTGTTGGAGTAATTCATGTGTGACCCGGTTTACCATGCCGAAGAGCGAGAGACGGGTCCAGTAAATATGTTAGAAAAATTCGCGAGTAACACGGACTATCATGTCGAGGGGCGAGGCACGGACCAAGAAAACCTGTTGGAGTAACTCGCAAGTGACCTGGATTACAATGCCGGAAGGTGATGTACAAGCCAAACGAATTTGTGAGAAGAATTTGTGACTGACCCAGATTACCGCGTCGAGGCATGATCCAAGCGAATCTGTTGGAATAATTCGCGAGTGACTCGGATTACCATGCCATGGGGTAAGGCACGAGACAAGAGAATTTGTGAGAGAAATTTCGAGTGACCTGGATTACCATGCCGAAGGGCGAGGGATGGGCCAGACGAACCCGTTGGCCACACAATGACTTGGGGGGCACTCCGAGGGTTCAGCTTCGAAAAACAGATCCTCTTTGGTTCTTTTTGCCAATGGCAGTAAGATAAAGTTTGAAACAACATGGGATTTTATGAAGCTTCATTGATTATTGAAAAACTAGAATGATTGCCTTTCGGAGAGTGTTTATTACAAGTACTGGCCTTGACATCTTGATTACAATTTTTCCGAAGTTTTCAAGCACCACCCCTGAGTTTCATTAGATGTTTCGCATTTCAGGTCCTTTTGATCACCGTGCCCCCCAGGTCCTTAAGTCGCTAGGTCCCTGGATGAACCACTTCGGAGACCTTGTAAGGACCTTCCTAGTTCGGAGCGAGTTTCCCCATTTTACTCGGCTTAGAGATTTCAAGCTTCCAAAAGACCAAGCCGTTATTCTTGATGTTTATCTGCCGAACTTCCTTATTGTGGAACTGTTCTATTCTCTGTTGGTAAATATTCCTTCTGATGGCCGACTTCTCTCGTACTTCCTCGAGGAAATCCACGTTGGCTCTGAGCCCTTCTGAGTTCAGATCCTCATTGAAACTCATCATTCGAGGTGAGGGTAGGCCGACCTCCAAGGGGATTACGGCTTCGGTTCTGAACATAAGATTTAATGGTGACTCTCCTTTCGGAATTCTCTTGGCCGTCCTATACAACCAAAGCACACTTGGAAGTTCTTCGACACACAATCCCTTTTGGGAGCCGTCTAAACATTTCTTAAGGCCATCCAAAATCTGGCGATTAGCATTCTCGGCCTTTCCATTGGACTAGGAGTGTGAGATGGATGATAACCTTTGTTGGATCCCCATATTTGTACAAAACTTGTGAAATTCTTTTTCTGCGAACTGGGTACCGTTGTTGGTGATTAGAATTTGGGTGATCCCAAATCCAAAAGAATTGTTGAGCTTGATACTCAATCGAACATTGTCTTTGTCTATACTCAGTCGAACAATGACTTCTACAAGCATTATGCAATCAAGGCCTTCGAAGGAAGATTCCACTAGCTTGGATAGGCCATCCGCCTTGCTATTTTCTTCTCGAGGGATGCAGATGACCGAGGCTTCTTCGAAGTCTGCCAACAGCCTCTTAACATGGACTAGGTACCGAACAATGCAGGATTCCTGGGCTTGGTATTCTTTGGAGATATGTTTTATTACTAGTTAGGAACCGCTCAATGCTCGGACGCGCCTTGCCCCGGCCTTGCAAACTAAGAGCAATCCGGCGATTAGCACCTCGTACTCAGCCTCATTATTTGAGGTTCTGAAGCCAAAGCACAGAGAGTACTGAAGGTTAAACTTGTCCGAACCCAACCATATCACACCTGCTCTGCATCCTCCTTCACAAAAAGACCCACCTACGTAAAGATCCTAGGAGGGTGTCTCTCCTGAATTTCAGAATGCATGGGGATAGTGCATTCGGTGATGAACGCAGCCAGGGCCTGGCTCTTGATGGCTATCCTCGGCTTAAAACTGATGTCGTGTTGACTCAGCTCGATTGACCACTTGATCAATCGTTCGGAGTTTTTCAGGCTTGTGGAGGATTTGCTTCAAGGGTTAGTCAGTGAGGACCAGGATGAAGTGGGTTTGGAAGTAAGGTCAAAGTTTCCGCACCACCATAACTAGGGCATAGGCTATTTTTTCCATTTCGGCATACCGGAGTTCGGCCATTGTGGAGAACTTTGCTCACATAGTAGATGGGCTTCTGAGCCCCGTCTTCCACTTGGACCAGGACTGCAGCGAGGGTGTGCTCAGATGTCGCTAGGTAAAGATAGAGGACTTCACCTAACTCGGGTTTGCTTAGTAGAGGGGTATTGGTGAGGTATTCCTTCAATCATATGAAGGCATGTTTCTGAGGCTCCCCCACAAAGTTCTCTACTCTGCGGAGGGCTTTAAAGAAGGGGAGTGACTTCTCCCCAATTTTTAAAGGAATCATTCGATACCGCTAGCCTACCCGTGAGCCTTTGGACCTCTTTGATGCTCGTTGGGGGAATCATGTTGAGGATAGCCTTGATCTTTTCTGGGTTAGCCTTTGTTCCCCTTTGGCTAACCATAAAGCCAAGGAATTTCTCTGAGAACACGCTGAAGGCGCATTTAGAAGGATTTAACCTCATGTTATTATTCCTTAGGACGCTGGAGGATTCCTCGAGGTCCTTGCCGTGGTCTACCATTGCGCGGCTCTTGACGAGTATGTCATCCACATATACCTCCATATTTCGGCCAATCTGTTCTTTGAAGACTTTATTAACTAGCTATTAATAGGTGGTGCATGCATTCTTCAATCCAAACAGCATAACCTGATAGTAGTAGAGTCTATGATCAGTGACAAAGGAAGTCTTCAAAATTTCCTGGGGAAACATGCGGATTTGATTATAACCAGAGAAGGCATCCTTAAAGCTTAGGAGTTAATGTTCGGAGGTAGCGTCTATCAAAGCATTGATACTCGAGAGAGGAAAAGAATCTTTTAGGAATGCCTTGTTGAGGTAGGTAAAATTAATACATATCCTTCATTTGTCACTTTTCTTTTTCACCATGACGACGTTCGCCAACCACTCCGGGTGGTTGACTTCCTGGATGAAGTTGGAAGCGAGGAGTTTATCGATTCACAGCTTGTTGTCTGTCCGGGGTGAACTTTCGGTGCCTCTGTTGGACCAATTTCACCTTTGGATCGACGATAAGCTTGTGTATTATCAAATTTTTAGAAATGCAGCATATCCGAGGCTGTCCATACAAATAGTTCTCGGTTTCTCTGAATGCATGTGATAATCTCTTCGCCAAGACCGATGGGCAATGCCTTGCTTATCAGGAACCTATTGGCCGGGTCTTCCATGAAAAGGGGACTGCTTGCAGCTCGTCTGCAGGCTCGGAGTTGATTGAGCTTCTATCTAATGGAACCTCCACTATGTTGAAACGGAAGACAGTGTCGGCCACCGTCGTGGTATAGCATGCCTATGCTGCTTCCTGATTGCCTTTTACGACCCCTAACCTGGACCTTTTAGGGAACTTCATTTTGTGGTAAGTCGAGGCCACGGCTTAGAGTAATGCAAGACCGGGCTCCCAAATATTACATTGCATGTGGCCTTGATGTTCACTACCATGAAGTCCATCGGTTCGGTATGGGGGCAAGGGAATTCCCATCGGTTACATCGAGGGTGATGATCCCTTTGACCTGGACCGAGGCTCCGGAGAAACCATGAAGTGGGTTGTCAGCTGGCTTGAGCCTGTCCTAGAAAAGTTTAAGCCCTTCAAACACGGCTAGGAAGAGGATGTTGACGGAACTGCCATTGTCGACAAGGATACAGTGGACTTCATGGTTGGCCAAACCGAGGATGATTATCAAGGCATTCCAGTGAGGAGTACAAATTCCCTCAAAGTCCTCATTCAAGAAAGAGACGGGAAACTCCAAGCTTTACGGGGGAAGACAATTGTTAACCGAGTTGACCTCTTGGACAAATGCCTTCTGGGAGGAGTTGGAGTCCCCCCCCCCATCGGTCCTCCATGTATGGAGTGGAGGATGACCATTTCCTCGGCCCTATGGTGTTTAGAATATTTATCTATTTATCTGGAAGCTTGTTAGGCCCCCGTAGAGGGGGCAAGGCCTTATGGTGTTTCTGGGTGAACATGGACAAGTAGCCCCTCCTGATTAGAGCTTCGACCTCATTCTTCAGAGCCCGGTAGTCATCGGTCTCATAACCATGATCCTGGTGGAAACGACACCAGAACCTTTTATCCTTCTTCCCGTTGGGGCATTCAAACGAGGGGAATGTCGGATTAGCCCCTCTTCCTCAACCTACATCAATATCGCAGAGACACTAGCATTGAGCAGGGTAAAATTTTTCGAATCGAGGCATAGGGGAAGGTCGCCTTTGGCCCGAGGTGTTATTCTAAGACTTTTTGGGGGCCTCAATGCTGTCCATCTTCCTCTTACTCTTTGGCAGAGATTCCTTTCGTCCCCTAGGATGTAAAGCCTCCTTGGCCCGGATATACTTATCGCTTCGGAGAAGGAGGCTTGTTATTCAGAGAGATCTTCAGGAGATCGTTTCAGACGTTGCGCCTGAAGGCAGCTGTCGTGACCCCGATGTCAAGCGAGGGGATAGACTGAGCTTTTGTTGTAAACCTTTGGATGAAGTCTTGGAGCGCTTCCCCTTCTTTCTGGCGTAAATCGAGCAAGGAGGCGCTCATCTTCTTCTCTACTTTGCAGGTGGTCATGAAGTGGGTCAGGAAGCTCTCCTTGAACTGGTCGAATGAGTTGATTGAGTTAGGGGCCAGTCGGGGGTACCACTCTTGCGTGGAACACCACAATGTGGTGGGTAACGCCCTGTAAAGGAGGGCATCTGATGTGATGTGAATCATCATGAGAGTTTTGAATCCCTTCATGTGATCAGTTGGTCAAACTCCCCGTTGTAGGTCTCAAATGCAGTGGGCTTGAAGCTCCTGGGTACCGAGGCTTCGAGAATGAAGGAAAAGAAGGGGGCAGACCGGGCGATATCCCCTGTTTGACTGCTTCTCGTCTTCCTTATGCGGGCAAGTTGGTCCTCCATTTCCTGCAGTTATTTCAGGATCGAGTCTTCTCATCCCTTGGATTGGGTTGACCCATAGGACTCCGCATTATCAACTGGACTGGAGTGCATATTGTTCGTGCGTCAGTCATTGATGGATCTCCCTCGGAGGGCTTGCAGGACCTCGTTCCTGAAGTCTTGAAACTTGGCCTTGGTCATCCGACCTCCTTCCTCCCTGTCGAACATTGGGGCCGGCCGGTTCATGAGTGAAAGGCTTCGTTCCGCCCATCTTTTATAGGGGAGATGACTGTTGTAACTTTGTTGGTGCTTCAAGTGAGCGCCCCCATTTTGGGAACGGTCGAATACGATGCAATGGTGGAGGTCTTCCTCTTGCTGTCCATTATTAATGAGGTTTCGAAGGTCTGACCTCGCAGGATGGTCGGCCCTCCATCTTGCCAAGCAATAGGCAGCGGGGTCTGAACCCTGCCTTCGTGCAGAGCACGGGCGTCGCGACCCTTGATTAGCCTTTCCGCCTCTGGACGAGTTTGGCAGAAGAGGAGGAGGCAGGAGGTCAACCTGTCGGCTCACAGCTGCCCCCTTCTTTGCTTTTGGAGCCATGTTAGAAGGAGGCTCCTAGGATGAGGGATCTGAGTAGGAGGCTGGATATGTGACTTTCCACAGAAGGTGCCAAACTGATGATGTTTTTTGGGTGTGGGAGCAACATATGATGAGTTCTTATATTTTTGTGGAAAGCTTAGATCTCAGCCCTCGATCAGATCCAGATATGAGGCTAGTATTTGTGGATATTGGTGGAGGTTATGGTGGTTGCACTGGCTGACGTCATGCCGAAAACCTACAAAGGTAGTCTAAAACACTAGGAGTGATCCTGGCGACAGACCCTCCGATGATAAGTCGGTAACCACAGGTAATAAACTGAGATTAGTGAGCAAAATATTAATTACCTTATAAAAGAGGGTGGAGGGGTCATATTTATAGGCTTGAGCATGAGAAGTTAGAGAAAAGATTTCCTTAACTGATTTGGAGATTCCATTTAATTAAGGGATTTAATTAGTTAAAATCTCCCTAATCTCAATGATTTGATTGTCATCCATAATCGGCTGGTCAATCTCTCCAGATTGGGCTGCTAGTAGTCCTAACTCATAGGCTGAGTTGGGGGTAATGGGCTTGCAATCGGCCCATGTTCGGATCGTGGGCATGTAGCTACCGTGAAATGACCACCTTGCCCTTAGGGACTTTAAGATTCGTGTATGAAACGTGCAATCCTGATTAGCTGCGATTTTTACCTCCATCACTAGGAAAATTTAAAAAAAAGAAAAAAAATAGAAAAAGAAAGACAAGATAAGCTTTTCCATATCAATTCACCAAATTTTGTGATGAATTGGTTTTTGACATTTATAGTGAGTTGTCAAAATTTTGACGAACATTAATTTCTCTCAAACAAACAAAGTATTTTAAAATACAGAAAATAGTAGAATTGAGAATGCTGATGGGGCATGCTATAAAAAGCAGGGTTTTTAACATGTATGCCCCTAACAAATATGTAAATATTACATATACTCTTCACAAATGTGTATTTTCGTATTTGCCCATAACAAAAAATGTCAAATCAATTAATTAATCATCTGATTAAAAAACAACAAATGAGTAAGGATTATTTGATTTTCTTAATAAACTTGATGAAAAATAACTAAAGTATCATCATTCCTACCATTCTGACTTCATCATCTTACCCCTAAGCTCAAGTGATTATAAACCCAACTGATACCCATCAACTTTTTTCCAAAATTTCTTTCTTTTTTTTCAAGAAATGGACAAACTTATGGTACATCATTGTAACGTAATCTTTTCCCCACATTTATTCTTTAAATTTGCAATCAATATTGTGTTTCTAATGTTATATTGTAAGTTTTCTGGTTACTTTCTCCTAATTCTTCGTCAAATTCTTAACTCTTTCTCATTTGATTTTTCTGGTTTGATATTTTCTCATTTTATTTGTATTCATCTGGTAAGGGTTAAATTAGTGCTAAGTTAGGGATATCCTATATAGGGTAAATACGAAATGAGATCCACATAGTTAGGGACAGATATGAAAATACATTTGTGAGAAGCATATATGATATTAACATATTTGTTAGGAGTATTTATGTTAAAAATTCAAAAGCAAATCCATGGTTTTTCCTATCAAACACAGATTCCCCCAACTATCCTAGCTTATTAATTTTTTTTCTTAACTACTCTACATCCACTACTGGTCGTTAGATTTAATAATCTCACACCCAAATTGATAAAATTTATTAAGGGGGTGTATTGGATTAGGATTTTAAAAGACTTTTTTGGCTTAAAAAGTCTTGTGGATTTTAAAAGACTATGTAGGAATGTAATGACTCATAAGATTTTTTTTAAGATTGTTATAATCCAGATTTTCTAGTTGAAATTTTAAAAGATTTGTATCATAAAATTTATAGGATTTGAAAGGATTATATGGATTTATAAGATTTCAAAAAATACATGGATTTTTAGCAAACATTCAACTATTAATTTTCAATATAATCAAAATTACACCAAAGTATAATCAAACATTAGCATTTGTCCATAGTATAATCAAAATTAAACCAAAGTATAATTAAAACACCAAAAAAATAAACCCAAAACAAAATTTTCAATCTTTTAATAGCCAATTTGATATAGCTTCATGTCCTCCTCATTGGCATTTCTCCACATATCTAAAGCTATGCCAGCCCTCCATGCATTAGCATCTTCTCGTTCCTGCTTATGGGTTTGAGCAATAGGTTCAAAATTATTGTCTTCATTAACTGTTAACGATGAAGATGGAGTTTCGTCTATTGGTTCAATTGGAAATTCATCAGAACGACATTCTTTGCGAAGAAAGTTATGTAGTGTTGCACATGCTAACACAAGTTCTGCTTATTTCTTAAATAGAAAAGGAGGCACTGACTTAAAATTTGTAAATCATGATTTAAAAATACCAAATATCCTCTCAATCACGTTCCTCAAGGATGCATGGCGAAGATTGAACAATTCATTTCCATTTTGAGGGTCATTACCATGACCTGCAAAATCTTGTAGATAATATCGCACCCATCGAACGAAGATTTATCACCCATTGTCACCCATACTATAAACATCAAATATCAAATATCAAATGTCACCCATACTATGAAAACACAAATATCAAATATCACACATACTATGAACCAGAAGGCAAACAGATTTATCACCCATACTATAAACATCGCAGTCAACAATGGGTGATAATGAACAAATGAATTTCCAGCAAATCCTAACAGAAGACAACCATTCATAACTCAAAATCTCGAACTCAAATATTTGAATTATTTTTTATTTTTTATTTTTGCCAAATTCTTTAAACCCTAAATTATCTATATAAATATTCCTAATCCCTAGATTCATTAACCCTAATTAACCCATCCCCATACAGCCAGCTCATTTTTCTTCTCTTCTTCTCCTTCTCCTCGGCTTCTTGCTCTCGAGCCCCGCAACCCATCACAGAAGCTCCCATCCTCTCGCTGCTCCTTCGCTGATGCCACCACACCCCACTCTCACCACCTACCAGTGTCACCTTCCTTCTGCCATTGCTATCTCACCGGATGCCTCACCACCACCGCTTGCACCTCCCGACCTCCATCACCCATGCGGCTCGCTGCCAACCAATGCCAGCCACCTGCACCCTCTCCCTCGCTCGAAGCACCCTGCCTGTAACCCTTGACGCTTCCTCTTTTGTGTACACTCCGCAAACATAATACAAAAAACCCTAATAATAATCAGAACTTTGGACTACAAAAAAAGGAATACAAACAAATCTAATCTTTAAAACATAATACATGAGTGATTAGAGAAAGAAGAAAAAGGGTTTGAGAGAAAGAAAGAGGGTTTGAGAGAAAGAAGTTTCTAACCTGAAATGAAAGGTTAGGGAATAGTCTCATGGGTTTGGGTTGGATTTTGAGATTGATTTGGTATTTATACATCTCACAAAAAAGTCTCACAGAATGCACTCTACAAAACAATCCATGGAAATTAGTGACTTTTGAATACCAGAAGACTTTTTGTAAGTTATAAAAGTCTTGATTGAATACCACTAGATTTGGACACTCTTTAAAAAATCTTGATAGTCTTGACTGAATACCAAAAGACTTTTTAGATTATTTAAAAGTCTTGACTAAATACCACAAGACTTTTTTATCACAAAAATGTCTTTTAAAATCTCATGAAATCCTAATCTAATACACCCCCCTAAATCTGAAAAGGACATTTTGATTATTCTAAATATTCCCTCCCTAATTTCTCTCTCATGTTTCATCTCCATCAATCTCTCTCTCTCTCTTTTTCAATGTTTCTTCCCCCTTCCATGAATGCAACCAATTTTTCTCACCTCTAAACCATTGAAAAATCAGTTTTTTGACTTTATGTAAATAAACAGAAAATTGTACATTTTTCTAAAATAAAATCAAAGATGCACATGACAAGGGTGGCCACCCACTAGGGTCGAACTTTTTTCTTATTGTGGGAGTGGGTTTTGACACAAGTTTGCCTCTTTTTTTTTTGAGAAGACTCATCGTGAGTTGAGGACGGAGGAGAAGAAGTTGGGATGGGTAAAAAATCTCTAATATTATAATGAAAAAGTTGGGGTTGTCATTGTAGACAACCAACTATCTAATCTCAACCATATATTTTTTAGTGGGAGTTATATTAACCATCCATTTACTTAACTGTTAGTTACCATAATACCCTCAAAGTTCAAAATACATGCCCAGTTAAGGTGTGATATGATTGCATCACGATGCCTAAGGACACGATCAAATAGATCGTTGTATCGAGTAGTTGGGTCGTAGTCTCTTACCATAAAAATGGATGCATGTGCAGCAACAAGATTAGTGCATAACGATCAAATAATATCTGGTCTTGTTTCCACTTTTCCGCAATCTCTATTTTCTTCCTACGCATAGAAGTTTATTTATGACATAATTATTTACAAAAGTGTCACTCATATAAAATGAAAGTTGATGCCAATAGAGTTAATTTGTAAAGAGTATGTGATGATTAAAGGGATATCTCAGGTTTGAGGCCAGATTATACCCTCAAAGTTCAAATTTATTTACGACATAATTATACAAAAGTGTCACTCATATAAAACTAGTAATTTCCACGTGCGATGCACGTTCTTAATAAATATATAAAAGTAAAACTCTAACGTCGTGAGGACTCGAACCTGAGACCTCTTTTATATTAGTTATGTTCGTGCAGTACATGTAAGTTGGTGCCACGTCCCGCTTCCCAAAAATACGGAACACAAGCGCATGACATTGGTCCAGCGAATGACTTGCGTTATCCATAAGCTGGTACTAATTCAACTCAACAATATAAATCAAAAAGCAAAACAACCATGCATGCAATAAAAGAATAATCACATGAATAACAATACATGGAATGTAAGCATGAAATAAACAAATATAATAATCCAACATCTGGAAACAATAATAACAATATTCGGGTCAAAAGCCAACAATACAATGAAATAACAATGTTCAATAATTTAAGTCCTCATAACAAAACAATAATTAATTAAGCGGCGATGCTATCAATTCCTTCACCATTGTTGTTCTCCTAATCTGTCAGGCAATTCTCCGTGATTACCTGTAATCTGTTCATCTAAAAAGAGAGAATAATATGTCCTTAGAGCAAGTCCTTGATAGCAAGTAGAGAAAACAGAGAAACAATGGCAATAACGATATAATAATAAATTCAATGAAAGAATAGGATCGATAGCAATGGATAGTGGCAAATTGGAAACAATACAATATGCAATAATGATGGCCAATAACAATAACAATAAATGATAACAATAATGGTAAACAATAACAATATAACAATGTTCAGTAATGATGACAATATGCAATAATGATGCGATGACAATCTTAAGTGTATTATGTTTAGTCCTAACTAATGCACGTACTACTGCATCTCATTTCACAGGTACGATGCATACAACCAATTTCGTTTAAACTAATAGCAACTTCGTTGTACACAGGTCGACACGATAACACTAAAACGACACATGGTGAATTGGGATACTGTGGTAACTAATCCGACAATAAATCGATAACACTAGCCGACACACACTATTTTGGGAAACAAGGCCCACACTTCCGAGTACATATCCTATATTAGGGTTGCCAAACAGGTCGACCGGGCCAGATCGGGTCGAACCCGTCCGGGTTGGAACCCAACTTGGGCGGGTTAGGATCGGGTCCTAGTGGCAACCGGTCCGGGCAGGGCCGGGTCGTAAGTGCAAAAAGTCGACTCGCCCAACCCGCGAATCCTTTCGGGTCCAACCCGGGTGGGGTCGGGTTGGCTCGCGGATTGGCCCGTTTATTAATTATTTATTTTTTAACTTAAAAAAAATTGTAATTTTAATAAATAAATAAAAATGAAATAATAATAATAAGACTCAAAGAGTGAAATTGCCAAAAAATATATATATATTATTAATATGATTTCAACTTATACAATTTTCCTAATTTGTAATAAGAAATAAAGATTTTCTACAAATTTGTTTTATACAATAACAAATTTCTTCGATACAATTTCAATTATCTTTAATTATCCTAATTTTTTATAATAAACAAAGATTTTATACAATTTTTTATACATTTACAATTTTCATCAATTTGTTGGTCTTCAATTTGTTATTGTTGTTGTTGGTCTTCAATTCTTCATGTTGGTTGCTATTGTTGTTGTTATAGTTCTTCCAGCGAGTTGCTTCCACTTGTAGACATGTCGAACCCTACTCCTTGAGTTCTATCTTCGGCCTTCATCCTGTTTTCTGTGTAGACGAGCATCTCTAACGATTGGGGCTTCAAGCGATTCCTATATTCGGTTAGAACCCTGCCACTTGTAGAAAATGCACTTTCTGATACAACTGTAGAGACATGAGAAGTTAGTAAATCTTTAGCCATATATTTAAGAATACTATAAGTATGTTCATGGTCTTTCCACCATTGTAAAATATCTAGTGAAGAAATAAAACTTTCAAAATCTTGTTGATTTTACCAATGTAATTCATTTGGTTGATTAGTCCTAGCTTTTTTTGATTGAATTTTTGCTAGAAAATTAAATGTGGCATCATCTAATTTATTCTTACCCATACCTGTAGAAGTAGCAGAAGAAGAAGTAACTAAAGTAGTAGTACTACTAGATGAAAAACTTCTATCATAATAACCATACAAGTTATTTAATGTCGATTCAAATTTAGCTAAAAATATTCCGCAATCAATTTCATATTCATCTTTCCCAAGTAAAGTAAAAAATATTTCAATCAAGCTCTTCGTACCTTATAATTTGATACGAATATCCATCACAGTAGCAATACAATACAACATAGGAGGAGGATTAAAATACTTCAAAATTTTGGTGTATGCAGGTTTTACAATACCACCAATAAAAGCATCATTAATCCTTTCATTGAAAGTTTGCATCATAGAAACTATTGAAATAAAAATGCTACTAGAAGTAGATTCATAAGATTTTGAAAATTTGAAAGTTACGGTTTTAAAAGGTTCTAAAAATTTTAACAAAAATTCGGCATAAAACCAAGCTTGGGGAGTCATTTCAAAATTTGGCATATTTTTTGTTGTTCAAAAATTATTTATACATGCTTTATATTCAGTAACAACATGTAGCAAATCAAAAGTAGAGTTCCAACGGTATTTAACACCCTCTGGAAATTTTCTAATATGTACATTTTTAAGCCTACACCAAGCTTTCCATTCTTGAAATATAGGCCACTTAATATACACAATTTCTAATTTTAACTATATATGGTTCGACTATTTTTAATGCATCTTGGACATATAAATTTAAAATATGACATGCATATCTAACATGAAAAATATTGTCAGATGGAGGGTTTAATGTGGTTTTTAATATACTAATTGATGCATTGTTGTTAGATGCATTATCAAAACTTATACACATTATTTTATCACGAATATGAAAAACATCACAAATTTCTAAAATACGATTTGCAATTTCATTACCACTATGGGGATAGGACAACGCGGCAAGTAATATGATCCTTTTTTGAAGAATGCAGTCACTGTCGATCCAATGACAGGTTATTCCCATCATTGGAATATTGTTGCAACCCGTCCAACAATCAGAAGTTAAAGAAACTCTATAAGTTAAACTCCATAAAATGGCAATCAAAGTTTCTCTCATTTCATTGTACATTTTAAAACAATCATATTTGCAAGTATTCCTAGGGACTTTTTTAAAATGGGGGTTTAAGACGGTTTGATTAAAATTTTCTAAGTCCCTACTCTCGGGATAGGAAAATGGTAACTCTTCCTTGATTACTAGTCGGGCCATTTCCCGATGAACAAGTTCGAGATCATAAGAATGGCTATCAACTAGTATGGCTTCGAACATGTTTTACAAACTTTTATGCCTACACCCGGATTTTCTTCGTCCGAAATATAATCATAAAATTTGTGTCAATCACTAGTTTCCCCTCTAGTTTTCCTACTACTACGAATTTGTGTTGTTTCGGTTTCTTGTGTTTGTGGTTCTTCTTCTATGTCTATGTCTCCTACAAACTCATCGTGTATACCAATGTGTTGGGTCATAGGGTACTCTTCGGCGGGCTCATTTTATGGGGACAATTGGAGGCCTATCAAAAGTGTCGGTGGAATCTTGTTCATTTTGGCTACGGCTGCTACCTCGTGATCTAGACATGTTAATATAGTAGTGTATGTGAAAAAAGTAAATACAATGTAGGCGAGATAAGTTATAAAAAAAATCTAGAAAACAATAAGAGGGCTGTGGGAGAGAAGATCAAAAAACCAACAAACAAATATGATTAAAAAAATTATAACTACAAAAAAAATATCAAGACAATAAGAGGGTTGTGAAATTTTGATACCGTACTTTGCGGATAACCGTATATAAAATGAGAGTGAAAATAAATTTAGAAGTAGAAGTAGAAGTCCGGAATTGAAGACTTGAAGAGAGCTTCTTTGTTTGATCACTTGGAGGAGTTGAAGACTTGAAGACGTAGTTGAATGTTGAATTCGATACCATCGGAATTTGTCGTTTGATCATTTATATGTAGCTACCTTCTTTGTTCACTTGTTCACAAAAATTGAAATGAATTGAGTAATAATAGTAGAGAGAGTAAAAGAGTAAGGTGTGAAATTTTAGTTTGGGTTTTAGGGGTATTTATAGGGAAAAAAACCAAAAACAAAAAACAAAAAACAACGGCTAAAAGAGCCATTAAGTGCTCTCGGTACGGGGTTAGGCCCGTTGGACTCGTGGGTTGAACGGTCCACCCGTGCAGGTCGAACGTTTGACCCGCGCGGGTCGAACGTTTGACCTGTACGGGTCGAACCCGTGCGGGTCAAATGGTTTGCAACCCATGTGTCGAACCGCGGGTCCGCCACTGTAGATCGAGTTATCGGGCCGGGTTCAACAGGTTTAATTCGCTTTTTTGAGGACCCAGGTCGACCCGTTTACATTAGCGGGTTAAACCCGAACCCGAACCGGTTACTCATGGGCCGGGTTATGCGGGCGGGTCGCGGGTAAACCCGGCCCGTTTGCCATCCCTACCCTATATCATCAACTGCTCTAGTCAACCCTTAACCCCGTCTTGATTAACGATTCCTTATTCAATCAACATGCACTAACGGTTGTGTAATGCCCCGAATACCAAAATACGGCAATTTGTAGCTCAACAAGATCTACACTTCACTTCGTACAATTTTACAAGGAATTTTGAAACTTTTATTACATCATTATTCTTTTACATCAATAACACAGCGGAAAATAAATGAAGTACAACATAATAAATATACAATTTCAGCAACTTGAACATGTAACTAATCATCAGCATCAAATTCATCTCTATATCTCCTTGTAAGATCCAAGTTCCGCATATGAAACTGTGGGCATGTCAGTTGCTTACAACCGACACAATGTTACAAACAGCGATCCTCTCTATGATGTATTATAACGAAATCTCTTACTTTAACAAATTACAAACTTGAATGCATATAAAAGTGTAAAGAGTGAATACCCTAGATATGTTAGTGTATGACATGACTTAATGCGTAATGCAGGTGTTATACTACAATGACATTAATGCATACTTGTTCGGATTCTATGCATCCCATACAACATAGGTCCGAGCGCAAGCACCTACGTACTCCACATTAAATGGTTTAATCCCTCCCCATGATAACTACCCAGTAATAAAAAAAAAGTTTAGACATTCCACAAGTACGGATTCCAGTCCCGAAGATCCACTACCCGACTAAACAGAATCCTCGTCGTGCGAACATCCCGCAAGTGTCCCTCTAGCCCTGGTATACACATATACACTAGAGTACGACCTACTATCTGCCCGACTATTCATGATCCCGAAATTCACGCCCGATCAATCATAATCCCGGATTTAATTAAGGCTCGCCTCCATCGCAAGCAACCACACTCCCGGAATCCCCCGCCCGACTATATAGAGGCCCTCCACTTACGTTTGCCCAAGTTTATTACATCTTCACTTAGTGCCTAATTCTTAAGTTTGAACATGAATAAATAATACTACCTAGAGCTAGTTTACCCTCTTGCCGGGCTTACACGAAAATACCGAGAACGATACCCTTATTGGCCACTTCTAAAAAATCAATTATTCATTACCATTACTTTTGCCGGTACCTGGGTATCACTAAGCCTCTAGAATCAACATCTTTACATGTTCAACAACTTGCGGTACTCATCCCCATATAATTCATATTCTCAAATTTCATGTATTCATAATTTATTCAAATTCTTTCAAGCACTCTTATTCATTCATCAATAGGTACAATCTCAACCTATTCATTTTCACAAACACTTTTCATATTCATCCAAAACTTTCTTGAACCAAGTTAATTAAGATTAAGACATAATCTCTTTAAAATTTATCTTTGAAAATCAATGTCATCATCTTCCTTTGATTTATTTTGAACTAATCTTAACATCTTAATCCTATATATATATGTCTTTCTTAAGTTCACATTTCATCTACTCATGAATATGATCTTTAATTTCCCAAAATATAACTTAAAACAGCGAGAATATATTTTCAATCAAGTCATTTAAGTAACATTGCAAAACAGTAAATTAAAAGTTAGAAAACTGCATTTCATGCTATTTGTAAAAATCATAGAAAACTGTATACTTCAGGAAACTTAGGGTTCTTTATATCAAACTAAAGGTATAAAAATCTACTTTCATTTTGTAGTTATAAGTTTTCTCAAAATACCATATCTATAACCCTGAATTCTTCAAAATATATAGTGGGATCGAGATACTGAAATACTGCTAATGTACAGTCTTGTAAAATTCATATAAAATCCAATTCTTTATGAAAATTTGAGTTCTAGGACTTTTCAGAAAGGTTAACGTGTCTACTACAATTTTTTAGTTCTGACTTTTCTCAAATTATTTTATTTACAATGCTGAATTAATCAAAAACCGAAAGGTGTGCAGAATTCATTCAACCGGCCAACTACTAACCAGTTTTGAGTTTAGAATTTGTTAAAATAGTAAACGAACTCCAAATCTTATGAAACTTTAAAGGGTTGCTACTGACATATATAAGATGCTCCCCAAATAGTTTTAGTTCCAGATTCCAACTATTTTATTACATATGATTTTCTGAAGTGTAAACAAAATTTAAAACAGTAACTTTCTTAGCATGAATTAGTAACTTTGTGTGCAAATCTATATTCATATCATTTAATATAATCAAGATGTACTACCATGCAATTAAACAACGTCAATTTAACTTAGCTTCATGATAATCTTTCAATTAGAATGCATCTTCATTCTAAATATCATCCTTTCAATTTAATCACTACTCATATGCATATCAAGTTTATCTATCAATTTACCTACACATACATGATACTATAAATTAGAAAGCTCAAGTAGACACCCACCTCAAATGAAGATTCTAAAGTAGAAGAAGACTACTAAAAGTTGCTCCTAGCTCCAAGAATGGAACTTTCTTCTTCTCCTAGCAAGCTCTCCTTCCTCCAAGTAAGAACTCAAACAATTCTATTTTTCTTTTCCTCTCTTTCTTATTTTTATCTTTTGTTTCTTTTGATCTTTGGTGCAAGATTATGAAGGAAAGTGGGTAGTATTTATAGGGTTTGAGAAGGCTCTTCTACTACTCAAATTAAGTGTTCTAATTCATAACCTACATAACCCCCTTCACTAATTGCCCACTCACCATTACTCTCACAAACTCCCAACTCTTCCTATTCTTATGCATGGCTAACTCTTCTTGTGACTTTTGGATTGCACTATGTGCACGTGCAACCCACAAGCACACACTCTCATTTGTTAGTTGTTATTTATTTATTTGTACATGTTGTTTACATGACAAGTGTACAACTAATTGTAGGATTTTTCTTAGTGGACTTGGTCTATTTTTATTTATTTAATTTATTTTAATGGGCTTAGAGTCTTCTATTAGGCCTATGGGTTCTAATATGCAACAAAAATTAATGAAAGGAAATTGTGCATAACTTTTAAATAAAATTGAGAATAAAAATCATAAGATGAAATTGCACGTGCGTTGCATGTGTAAAAATAAGAAATGTATTTTCCATTTAAAAATTTTATACGAGATGTTACAGCACTCCCTCCTTAGAATAGTTCCGTCCTCGGAACTACACTTAAAGAGAGAAATACAAAGAAAGTGAGAAAAAAAATTACAATTTTTTATTTGAAAAGCTAAGGGTGATCTTTCATCATTCTCTCCTCCGATTTCCAAGTGGCCTCCTCAACAAGTTGGTTCCTCCAAACGACCTTGACCATAGGTATAGTCTTATTCCTCAAGAATTTCTCCCGTCGATCCACAATCTCTATTGGACGCTCAGTGTAGCTCAAATCCAACTGCAGACCTTCTGGCACTTCGGGCAAATGGTGAGTCGGATCCGGAATATAGCCTCGCAGCATAAACACATGAAAGACATTGTGTACCTGGGCCAACTCTTCCGGTAGTTCTAACTGATAAGTCGTCTTTCCAATTCTCTTCAATATCTTATAAGGACCTATGTATCTCGGGGCTAATTTCTCTCCCCTTCCAAACCGAATCACTCCCTTGGTTGGAGACACCTTCACAAAGACAAAGTCACCTTCTTCAAACTCCAGATCTTTCCTCCGGTTGTCGGCATAGCTTTTCTATCTGCTCTGGGCCGACTAACCTCTTCCTGATCAACTCAATTTTTTCTGAGGTTTGTTGCACAATCTCTGGCCCATACAGCTGTCGTCCGCCCACTTCATACCAACACACCGGTGTTCTACACTTCCTTCCAAATAGAGCCTCATATGGTGCCATCCCAATGCTTGTCTGGAAACTATTATTGTAGGCAAATTCCACTAGAGCCAAATGCCTCTCCAAACTGTCGCCAAAATCTAACTCACAACATCTTAGCATATCTTCTAGTACCCGGTTGACCCTCTCAGTCTGTCCATCAGTCTGAGGATTGAAAGCAGTACTGAAATTAGTCTTCGTCCCCAAAGCTGCTTGAAGACTTCTCTAGAAATGCTAGGTAAATCGCACATCTCGGTCGGATACAATCGACAAAGGAACTCCATGTAGCCTCACGATCTCCCTGACATACAACTCGGCTAACTTCTCCATAGACCAAGTAAGATTCATTGCCAGAAAGTGAGCCGTTTTGGTGAGTCGGTCCACTATCACCCAAATTGCATCGTTTTCCTTGGAACTCTTGGGCAATCCTGTAATGAAGTCCATACTAATATTATCCCACTTCCACTCTGGAATGGGTAATGGCTGCAACAAACTCCTGGGTTTCTGATTCTCGGCCTTGATCTGCTGATAGACTGCACACCTGGCGACAAACTCAGCCACATCCCGCTTCATTCCCGACCACCAGAAATACTACTTTATATCCAGGTACATCTTGGTACTTCCTGTACATAATAAAGTGGCATGTGCTTCCTGTAGAATGCTCTCCTTCAGTTCTGCTTGATTTGACACACACAGCCGCTCTCCAAACCACAATACCTCATCTTTTACCTCGAATTCTGTCAACCTGCCAGTGTCAACCTGCTCTCTCATCTCCTGAATCTCCGGATCGATCTTCTGACTGTTGATAATCATGTCCATTAATGTGGGTTGAAGTCTCAACTGAGCTAATGAAGCCCCTAATCCTTGCAACACCACCTCAATCTCTGCTCGATCAAGTTCCTCTACCAACTTCTCCTGAGTTGTGACCAATCGAGACAAACTGCTCTTCCTACTGAGCGCATCAGCCACCACATTGGCCTTGCCTGGATGGTACTTGATTTCAGGTCGAATATCTTCCAACACTTCCAACCATCTCCGCTGTCTCAGATTCAATTCCTTCTGCTGGTAGATTTACTTTAGACTCTTATGATCAGTGTACATGTTAACATTTTCCCCATAGTGCTTCCACTGCTTTAGTGCAAAGATGATTCCTACCAACTCCAGATTGTGGGTTGGGTAATTCTTCTCATGCGGCCTCAGCTTTCTAGACCCATA
This sequence comes from Hemerocallis citrina, assembly GCA_017893485.1. Classification (NCBI taxonomy): domain Eukaryota; kingdom Viridiplantae; phylum Streptophyta; class Magnoliopsida; order Asparagales; family Asphodelaceae; genus Hemerocallis; species Hemerocallis citrina. The sequence continues at coordinate 68,666,535 of CM030360.1, forward strand.
AGCTATTACCTTCCTTTCCTACATCAGCACACAGCCCAGTCCGTGATGGGAAGCATCGCTGTAGACATCATAGTCGACTCCTGCTTTTGGCAAAGCCAGAATGGGAGCGGTGGTCAACCTCTCCTTCAACTCCTGAAAGCTAGCCTCACATTATTCCGACCATTTAAAACTCATGTTTTTCTTTGTAAGTCCCGTGAACGGCACAGCTATCTGGGCGTAGCTCTGAATGAACCTTCTGTAGTAACCTGTTAAGCCCAAAAAGCTCACGATCTCTTTCACTGTAGTCAGTCTTAGCCAATCTCTTACTGCCTCAATCTTTTGTGGGTCAGTAGCCACTCCCTCCTTAGAAAGGATATGACCCAGGAAGGCGACTTTGGTTTTCCAGAAGTCACACTTAGACAACTTTGCATATAACATCTGCTCCTGCAACTTCTTTAGTACCTCTGCTAGGTTCTCGGCATGTTCTACCTCTATCTTGGAGTAGACTAGTATGTCGTCGATGAACACAATAACGAAAGAAACAATGAACGGCCGCGGGACCCTGTTCATCATGTCCATGAAAATAGCAGGTGCATTGGTTACTCCAAACGGCATGACTAGGAACTCATAGTGGCCATGTCGAGTTCTGAACGCCATCTTGTGCACATCTTCTTCCTTTACTCGGACCTGGTGATAACCCGACTGTAGATCTATTTTAGAGAAGACAGCTGCTCCTTGTAGACGGTCGAATAGATCATCGATTCGAGGAATCAGATACTTGTTCTGCACTGTTACCCGGTTCAATTCTCTATAATCGATGCACATTCTCATCAATCTATCCTTCTTCTTTACCAAAAGAATTGGTGCTCCCCAAGGCGATGCACTCGACCTGATGAATCCTTTGCCCAACAGCTCTTTAATCTTGTTCTTGTTCTCATCTTGCTCAAATGGCACCATTCTGTATGGTGCCTTAGAAATGGGTGCACTCCCTGGCTGAACGGATATACCGAACTCTACATCCTGCTGAGGTGGAAGCCCGGTAGATCTTCTAGAAACACTATTGGAAAATTCCGGACTACTGGAATCTGCTTCACTTCTTAGGGAACCTTCTGCTCAGATAGTGCTGCTACCAACTGTTTGCACTTCCTCTTCCCTTGAAATATAACTGTTGGTCCTCCTGGTGCCTTTATCACAACCTCTTTACTTTTGCACTCAATAGTGGCATTGTAGATGGACATCAAGTCTATGGCAATGATGATGTCGACCACCAAAACTGCCAATTCAATAAGGTCGATGCCCAAGATTCTGCTTCCAATCTCAAGTTCACACCATTCATAATATCGGTCGGTAGTCAAATTTTTTCCTGACGGGAAGAAAACTTGCTTTTACATCCATTACATCACTTTAACATAAAGACATCCTAGATTCTACAGTTTCTCTTGGCTTCTCTGAGCTCTCCCCGTAATTCCTGGATTTCTTTCTTCATGTCTTGAAACATTTGATGATGATCCTGCTTGTCCCAACAAGCCATGTGATCCAGCTTAGCGAAGTGTTGAGCAATAACGTGCTGGAGCTTTTCGAGTTCCCATACTTGGTGACTCAGTTCATGAATGTGTTCCCTGTTCTCTACTTGCCGTGATTCTAAGTGGTTTACTCTCCACTTCTGGGTATCTAACTCTCTTTGAAGAGAAGTAACAATACCACCTTGGTCATCTTGAATGGGTCCTTCGTCTGAGGATTCTTCTGGGGAATCAGGTGGAGGTGGTGTAATCTCCCTGGACTCAGGTAGTTCTTCTTCTATTTCTTCTGGTTCTTCTTTTTCCTCGAAAGGAACGAACCATTCCACCTCATTCTCGGGGTCATGATTAGGGATGGCGAACAGGTCGAGTGGGCCGGACCGGGCCCAACCCGTATGGGTTGGCACGAATACCTAGCCGGGCCGGGCCGGGTTGCAACCTTATGCGGGCCGGTCCGGGCCGGGCTAAGTTTACGTTTGGGTGGCCCGCCCAACCCGTGAACCCTTTAGGGTTCAACCCGGGTTGGGCCGGGTCGACCCGCGGGTTGGCCCGTTTAATATTTTTTTATTTTTTTTTTTGGTAGCTTAAATTAAAATAATAATACTAATAGTTTTACAAATGATGTATACAAACAACCATATCTTTGTTTGATGAATACTACAATTCTTCAAAAATTATAATACTAAGTAAGTAATAATACTAATAAGTAATAATACTACAATTCTTCAAATATCCCCAAATGATGTTTAATTATAATACTAAGTAAGTAAGTAAGTAATAATACTAATAAGTAATAATACTACAATTCTTTAAATATCCCCAAATGATGTTTAATTATAATACTAAGTAAGTAATAATACTAATAAACAATAAAAATCGTAATAATAATAATAAGATTGAAAGAGTGAAATTGACAACAAATTTTGAAATATTATTCATATGAATTTAAGTTATACAATTTGAACAATTTATAACGAAATAAAGAATTCAATTCACAAATAAGTTTTATACAATAACATATTTCTTATATACAATTTTAATTGAGTACAAGTTTTCTAATTTGACATAACAAGCAAAGCTATTGTTGTTGTTGTTGTTGTTGTTGTTGTTGTTGTTGTTCTTCGGGCGAGTTGCTCCCACTTGTGGAACTTGATAGTGCTTTCCCTTGCGTCCTAGCTTCAGCCTTCAGCCAGTCTTCTGTGCAAACGAGTATCTCTAATGCCTCGGGCTTCAACCGATTCCTGTAATCAGATAGAACCCTGCCACTTGTAGAAAATGCACTCTTAGAAGCAACTGTAGAGACAGGAGGAGTTAGTAAATCTTTAACTATAATTGACAGAATACTAAAAGCATGTTCATGTTCTTTCCACCATTGTAAAATATCTAGTGGAGAAAGAGTAAGCTCAGTATCTTGTTGGTTATACCAATTTAATTCATTTGGTTGATTAGTCCTAGGTTTTTTAGATTGAATTTGTTCAAGTGAACTAAATGTTCTATCACCAATTCTACTTTTACCCTTACCTTTAGAACTACCAGAAGAAGAACTAACTATAGAAGTTGTACTACTAGAAGAAAAACATCTATCATAATAATCATACAAGTTATTTAACGTAGATTCAAACTGAACTAAAAAAGTAGCACAATCAGTTGTTAATTCTACATTGTTCTCTAAATATCCAAAAAAACATTTCTATCAAATTCTTCGTACCTTCTAATTTGATACGGGGATCCATAACAGTAGCAACACAAATCAACATAGGAGGAGGAAAATAATACTTCAAAAATTTTTGAAATGCAGGTATTACAATGTCACTAATATAGGGATCATTTAACATTTCGTTAAATATTTGCATCATGCTAACTAATTCAATAAAAATGCTACTAGAAGTAGATTCATATGTTTTTGAAAATTTTAAAGTTGCGGTTTTAAAAGGTTCTAAAAATTTCAACAAAGATTCGGCAAAAAACCAATAGGTGGGAGTCATTTCAAAATTGTGCATATTTTTTGCGATACAAAAATCATTTACAACTGCTTTATAATCGGTGACAATATTTAGTAAATCAAAAGTAGAATTCCATCGGTGTCTAACATCCTTTGGAAATTTTCTAAAAGGAACATTTCTAACCCTACACCAAGCTTTCCATTCTTGTAAAATGCTTGGACTTAATGCAATGAAATGTACACAATTTCTAATTTGATGTATATATGGATCAGCTATTCTTAATGCATCTTGAACACATAAATTTATAATCTGACATGCACATCTAACATGAAAAATATTGTCAGGTGGAGGGTTTAATACAGATTTTAAAGTAGTAATTACTACATTGTTGTTAGATGCATTATCAAAACTAATAGCCATAATTTTATCGCGAATATGAAAAACATCACAAATTTCTATAATACGGTTTGCTATTTCAGCACCACTATGGGGATACGGCAAAGATGCAAGTGATATGATTCTTTTTTGAAGAATCCAATCATTGTCGATCCAATGACAGGTTATTTCCATCGTTGGAATATTGTTGTCACCCGTCCAACAATCCGAAGTTAAACTAACCCTACAAGTTAAACTTCATAAAATTGCAATCAAAGCGTCCTTCATTTCCATGTACACTTTAAAACAATCCGATTTGCAAGTATTTCTCGGAATTCTTTTAAAATGAGGGTTTAAGGCCGTTTGATTAAAATTTTCCAAGTTCCTACTCTCGGGATAGAAAAATGGCAACTCTTACTTAATGACTAATCGGGCCATTTCCCGACGAAAAAGTTCGGGATCATAAGGCATAAGGGTGGCTATCTACTTTACCGGTCCTAGGGTTGATTTTTTGTTGGTCTTGTATTTGATCAAGAAGTTCTTTATGATTATGTTGTATGTGTCTACTAATTGTACCGGTGCCATCACCCCTCTTGAATTTGTATGTTTTACTACATGTTTTACGCACTTTCAAACCTATACCCAGAGTATGTTCGTCCGGGATATAATCATAAAACTTATGCCAATCGCTAGTTTCTCCTCTACTTTTCCTACTACTACGGGGTTGTGTAGTTTCGGTTTGTTGTTGTTCTTCTTCTTCTTCTAATTGTATGTCACCTACAACATCGTCGTGTGTACCCCATTGTTCCATAGTAGGATCAATGTAATCTTGGGCGGACTCACTAGTTGGGACAATTGGTGGCCTACGTGAAGAGGAGGAGGAATCTTGTCCGCTACGACCGCTACCGCGTGATCTAGACATAATGTAGTAATGTGGTATGTAAAAAAAAATATACAATGTAGGAGCGGTGAATTATACAAAAAAAAAATCTAAAAAACAAGAGGGTTGAGATAGAGAAGTTCAAAACAATGAACAATAATTTTAACTACAACGCAAAAAAAAAAAATTAACGAGAGAGATAGAGATATTTTGATACCGTTCACCTGTGGAATACGCGTATGTAAAAAAAACCGTTAAAATAAGAATAGAATAGAAAAGATGAAGGAGCGCTTTGCCGATTCCGCAATTGAAGAGTTGAGAAGAGGTTGAAGTAGATTTGACGAGGGTTGAAAAGAGTTGAAGACGTTGAAGACGTTGAATTTTGATTCCGATACGACCGAAATTCGATCGTGTATATGCCTCCTTGTTCTTTGTTTGATGAATACTACAATTCTTCAAAAATTCTTTACAAATGATGTATAATAGTAGAGAGAGTAAGAGAGTGAGGTGTGATTTTTTATGAGACTTTTGGGGATATTTATAGGGTAAATATGTGGGAAAAAACAAAAAAAACAAAAAAAAATCAACTAACGGCTGAGCCATTCAGCCCGTTCTGGACGAAACTGGCCGTTTTCAACCGTTCGACCCGCGGGTCAACGGTCGACTCGTCACGGGTCGAACGTTGGACCCGCACGGGTCGAACGTTGGACCCGCACGGGTCCAACGGGTCGAAACCCGCGGGTCGACCCGGGGGTTGAATTCACGGGTTGAACGGGTTCGTGGGCCGGGTTTTCGCGATTTCAATTCACGTTATTTGTGACCCGAGTCGACCCGGTACTGTTCACCAGGTTCGATCCGAACCCGCCAAACTGTTAGACGGGCCGGGTTCGCGGGCCGGTTCAAGAGTGGGCCGCCGGTTGACCCGGCCCAGTTGCCATCCCTAGTCATGATGATTGGCCATCTTATAGGGAAAAGGAGGAGAAACATCAGCATATAGAGCAACACAAATGTAAACTACTTACATTTAAATCTCTATAAGCTGAATTCACACTCTAATGTCCACCCTAATGTGTCGTCCTTGTAAATTTTTACTACTTATTGAAGTGTGGCTCTGATACCATTTGTAACGCCCCGAATACCAAAATACGGTAATTCGTAGCTCAGCAGGATCTACACTTCACTTCGTACAATTTTACAAGGATTTCTGAAACTTTTATTATATCATTGTTCTTTTACATCAATAATGCAGTGAAAAATAAATGAAGTACAACATGATAAATATACAATTTCAACAACTTCAACATGTAACTAATCTTCATTAAATTCATCTCTATATCTCCTTGTAAGATTCAAGTCCTGCATATGAAACTATGGGCACGTCAGTTTCTTACAACTAGTAATGTTACAAACAGCGACCCTTTCTATGCTGTGTTATAATGAAATCTCTTACTTTAACAAATCACAAACTTGAATGCATATAAAAGTGTAAAGAGTGAATAGCCTAGATATGTTAGTGTATGACATGACTTAATGCGTAATGCAGGTGTTATACTACAATGACATTAGTGCATACTTGTTCGGATTCTATGCATCCCATACTACATAGGTCTGAGGGCAAGCACCTACGTACTCCACATTAAAAGGTTTAATCTCTCGCCATGATAACTACCCAGTAATAAATGAAAGTTTAGACATTCCACGAGTTTCTTTTCCTCTCTTTCTTATTTTTATCTTTTGTTTTTTTTTATATCTTTGGTGCAAGATTATGAAGGAAAGGGGATGGTATTTATAGGGTTTGAGAAGGATCTTCTACTACTCAAATGAAGTGTTCTAATTCATAACCTACATAACCCCTTCACTAATTGCCCACTCAACATTACTCTCACAAACTCCCAACTCTTCCTATTCTTATGCATAGCTAACTCTTCTTTTGAGTTTTGGGTTGTACTACGTGCACATGCAACCCACAAGCACACACTCTCATTTGTCAGTTGTTATTTATTTATTTGTACATGTTGTTTACATGACAAGTGTACAACTAATTGTAGGATTTTTCTTAGTGGGCTTCCTCTTGTGGGCTTGGTCTATTTTTATTTATTAATTTATTGTAATGGGCTTAGAGTCTTCTATTAGGCCTATGGGTTCTAATATGCAGCAAAAATTAATGAAAGGAAATTGTGCATAACTTTTAAATAAAATTGACAATAAAAAATCATAAGATGAAATTGCACGGGCGTTGCACGTGTGAAAATAAGAAATGTATTTTTCATTTAAAAATTTTATACGGGATGTTACAGGTTGGCAATATTATGATACCAATAGGGAACAATATGGACAATAATATCAATGCGAAAACAATAAGATGATCAATAGGGAACACTAGGATGATGACAATACAACACTAAGATCATTCCATGCAATTCAAACAATTTCAATGCATCAAATACAACAAAATAGATTCGATTATATTATCGAAACATAGAAACTCAATTCTGGACAGCAGTAGGTTACTATACCAAAATCGAATTTTCCAATGCTACAGAATAGCAAATATGGATCCGTCAGAAATTCTAGAAAGTAGACTCCTTCCCGGTTCCAACTCATATTTAAAGTGAAAATTAAGATAACAGCAACTAGGTTAATTACAGGGTTATTTATAGATTACTGATTCTGGCTGGTTATCGATGTCAATTAGTTACAGTTATAAAATCAGTAAATATTCACTTTAAAAAGCAGTAAAAATAATTATCATGACCCTAAGCATGTTAACTATCAATCTGGAATTTATCATGGTAATATTTGATCATTAGTTCATCTATTTAATAAGTTTAACATGGTATAGTCATGAATCAGGAAATTCTGGGAATAAAACACAGCAGTAGTAAAATAGTCATAACTCATGCAATATAAGTCGGAATTTGATAATTTTTAGTGTTATGAAAAATAGAAACATAGGGCTATATTTCATATTTACAAAGTTATGGGTTTTGCTGATTGTATCTAGGTCGAAACAGCTTAACAATGTTCAGGTTGACAGTAAATTACAGAGTCTTGATATATTTTTCATTAATAAAATAATCTAAACATTATAGACGATGAGTTAGGGGTTGAAAACTTAAATCACAGCAAGCTATGTCTATATGAACATGGTATTAAGATGAATAGTATCCACAATCTTACCAATTAAAATCAACCAATAAACCAACAACAATCATACGAATAATAAAACTAGCATACGATTCTACAATAATTTGTGTAGTGCCATGACATGATTCACAATATTAATCTCTACTCATATATACAATAAATAACTACATGAATGCATGCAAGATATCTATAAATCGGAGACAAATAGATAGCACGAAGTTAAGATTACTATGTGGATTCACTCGTGTAAATCCATAGTATCCCGACGATAGATAACAATAGACGATATATGGTAATTAATATAGATCTACTTGCGGAATTCAATAAATATTTTTGAATACGATACAATAACAATTCAAGAGTGAGATGACTTGCCTTTATAGATGATTAGATCTAAAGTAATTGAATAACAGGATTAGGATCCCGGGGCGGCACATGCACTCTACGTGCAAGGAGACACGCAGCAACACGGCGAGAGGACACAACAGCAACAGCAGCCTAGGCCAAAACACCAAGCGACAGTCTCCAAAACAACAGACAAAATAGCAAGAGCAGGATCGGCAATGGCAGCTTCGAGAAGTCGACGGGATCGACTGGGTTCACAGGGCGGTAGTGCGGCTCCTCGGTGACGGGGAGAAGGCAGCGGTGGTAGGAAGGACGGTGGATGTCGTGTAGTCGAGCGGGGTTCGAGGTTGCATGAGGTCTAAGGTTGATGGCATGGCAGGACGAGGAAGGGAGGATCAGGGGATAGGTGATGAGGCTGGGGTGTTTGATGGGTTCGAAGGTGCAGGTCGATGATGCCAGGGTGGTCAGGATTGGGGAGTGCAGTCAAGGAAGGCGAGCAGTCGAGAAGGAGGATGGGTTGAGCGGGGATTTGATGGGTTCAGGGTTTCGGGAAGAAGCACGGGGGAGAGAGAGTCGGGAGGTAAGGGTGACGGCTGAAGGGGTATTAGATTTAGAAGATTTAGGTTAAGGGGGAATTAGTATATATATAGAGAATTAGGGTTAAGTTGGGTTAATGGGTAGTAGGTTATAAGGTTAGGATCCAATAAGAAGGATTATAGGATTTTGGGTTCAATTAAGAAGATTATTGGGTTAGATCAATAGGTTAAATATGGATCCAAAGTTGAAAGTGAACAAAAATAAATATACTCATGGCTAGGGAAAAATCACAAATCAAATAAACAGAAAATTATCAACCCACAACAATAATAGGATTAAAAGAGATGGGCAAATTTCTTGGGATTCAAACTTCAAATTGAGAACTAAGATTCGAACAACAACTTGAAATCAAATGATAGTTCATGAATAATATTAATATTATTCGATATAATAAATGAAAAAAAATGAAATGTTATTGAATTACAAAAGAGATTACAATGGAAATCAATAAAAAGGGAAAAATCGAAAATGGGAGTTACAGTTGGTATGTTTACAAACGACAACTCTGACGGGTAATTTACACATGCAATGCACGTCTCTATAAATATATATTTTTAAAGTAAAAATTCCAACGGTGTCTGACATCAAACCTAAGACCTCCTTATATTAGTTATACACGTGTATTGTATGTGTTTGTTTGGTTACAATGCACGTATTTGTTTGGCTACACAACCCCAACTCTCCCATTAAAATATTACTAGTAATTTACATGTGCGATGCACGTCTTTATAAATATATATTTTTAAAGTAAAAATTTTGACGTTATCTGGCATCGAATCTAAGACCTTTTATATTAGTTATGCATGTGCATTGCACATGTTTGTTGGGTTACCAATGGAGATTGTCTTAGGACAAACTCTCCCATTAAAATAGTAGAGATAAAAGTTGATGCTTCTGGTGGTAATTTGTAAAGAGTATCGATGAGTAAAGGAAGGTCTCAGGTTCGAGGCCAGATTATGTCTTAGTATTTACTTTAAAAAGAAAAAAATATATATTAGGACATGCATCGCACGTGCAAATTACAAGTAAGAGGATAAAAGAATATCTAGACATATAGTGATAATTCTATAAATTAAAACTATTAATCATAAGATATCGCAAATTATAATACATTGTTTGAGTCGATCCAATAGTTAGTTCTACTCACTATATTATATCATATACCGTTTTGATGATAAGGTTTTTTTTTTGCTACAACGAGAAAACCAATAAAGTAATGGGCATGTAGTTATTGGTCTGTTTAAAAAGAAAATACCGAAACTAACTGTGATTTAAAAGAAATTAAAAATGAACATAACCTTTCGAGGGGCAAATTTTTTCCCAAACTGACCCACTTTTGGATAGTTCTTTCCAAACTGACCCACTTTTTAAAAAAATTCCCAAAACGACCAACTCGCTATCCCAGATAACGAGTTTAGTCAAAAACAACCTGCTATCTGTGATAGCGAGTGTTGGTTTTGGCATTTTTTGTTTCTACCTTGGCCAAGACTCGCTGTATCAAAAAGTGAACTTGTTTTTGCTAAACTCGCTTTTGAGACAGCGAGTGTTAAATTGAGATTTTATTAAAACCCAGACTCGCTGTTTTGATCTTCCTTTATCTCTTTCTCTCAACTTTCCCTCTTCGATAAACCCATAAACCCTAGCCCCCAAATTCAAGTGTTTGGACCGATTAACCCATCAAAACTTGTTTCAATCTTCCACATCCCTCTCAAGCATCTCTCCTCACACTCTCCTCTCTCCTCACACTCGCAAAACCCTAAATCCCAAAATCTAAGACAATCGTGAATTCGTGATTTTGTGTAAAGGAGTGCGGTGAAGGCTTTACATTACCATCATCTGCACCATCTACATCCTAAAGCACCAAACTTCAATGGTATATTTATATAAATTTGCATTTTTAATTACCGGTTAATTTTGAGAAATGTTAGAAAATTATTAGCAAAATCATCAGAAATTAGTAGTGATTTGAATTGAAATGTTGAGAAATCTTACATATTGTTGAGAAAATTTTTAGAATTTTCGAATAGAAGGGTTGATAATTGTTGCCGCTGAATCTGGTGTGGGGGCAAACAGATAGTATTTGTAGATTCTTGGAAAACTTTGAATAACAAACCTGTTACCTGTTCCGTCGGAGTTTGACCGTTGCACCCGCCGTTCACCTGCAAAAAGTGCGAGACACCGGGGTTGTTCCCAGCGACGCACCCTCCGACGCTCAAGTCAGTAATCAGAAGTGATTATGAAAGAGCGTAAAACTGGCAAAAGATTGATTACCCCTTAATGGAGATGGATGGGGGGTATTTATAGGCGCCGCTGGGATCAGATTAAGAATGTAATCCCCGTGATCTGATAAGGAATATAATTCCCCGTAACCAGAAAAGGAATGTAATCCCTAATCCCCAGTGAAAGGATAGTAATGAATCAGGGCTGTTGATTAGGATTTAATCAGAAACCCTAATTCTATCCTTTCTGGACCGGGTTTGCTGCGGGTTGAAACCCGCACCCAGTTGAGGTGGATCCGTTTGCGGGTTAGTGGGTCTTCGCGGAGGAGAACCAGTACCCACTTCGGACCAATTGGTAGGTGAAATTACCGTTTTACCCGTGGGCTTCAAGATTCGTGCCCGATTTGGACGGTTCCGATTTAACCCCATTTTTAGCCATATCACGAGCCCCCCACTCCCGAAGATTGAGTTTGATCAGCCTTTGAGGAGTAGTTTTACTGTTTTAATGGCTAGTGGAGTTGTATCGGAGTCCAAATGGAAGGTCTTGAATCTTTAAAGGAGGTAGTGCGGTGATTTTTCAAGTTGGTTGAACTCTGAGTCGCTCCTGAGCTCTCCTGGTCATGTGGTGTTCTCGCAGAAATATTCGTTTAACTTTGCGAAGTGTCGATTCGTCGTTCGGGGGTCTTAACAGATTGTCCTTGGCAATAACTATTTGCTTGGAGATTAAAAAATGTTTCCCCAACCTTATAATTATTTTCCAGGAGTTTTCCTTAACTTTCCCGAACTTTTAATTGTTTTTTAACAATTGTTTGGCGAACGGCTCGGTTATTTCCTTCGTTGTGCGGCCTACATGCTTTTACTTTACTTCCGACCCCTTCGAGCGCTCGCTGTCAAGGAGGCCAAAGTCCATGGGTGGTTCGGCGCCTTCTGCCGAAGAGTAGAGGCACCTCGGCCAGGTTGTAAGTGCGGAGTGGGAGTTCGGCAAGGTCCGAGGTAGTTCTTTCCATGTAACATGGTCGGTGGCAAGAACGTTCGGCAGCTGGTACCGATGTCCAACTTTCCATGTAACATGGTCGGTGTCAAGAACTCTCGGCAGCTGGTGCCGAGGTCCAACTTTCCATGTAACATGGTCGGTTCCAAGAACGCTCGGCAGCATGTGCCGAGGTCCAACTTTCCATGTAACATGGTCGGTGTCAAGAACGTTCGGCAGATGGTGCCGAAGTCCAACTTTCCATGTAACATGGTCGGTGTCAAGAACTCTCGGCAGCTGGTGCCGAGGTCCAACTTTCCATGTAACATGGTCGGTTCCAAGAACGCTCGGCAACATGTGCCGAGGTTCAACTTTCCATGTAACATGGTCGGTGTCAAGAACTCTCCGCAGCTGGTGCCGAGGTCCAACTTTCCATGTAATATGGTCAGTTCCAAGAACGCTCGGCAGCATGTGCCGAGGTCCAACTTTCCATGTAACATGGTCGGTGTCAAGAACGCTCGGCAGCTGGTGCCGAACTCCAACTTTCCATGTAACATGGTCGGTGTCAAGAATGCTCGGCAGCTAGTGCCGAAGTCTAACTTTCCATGTAACATGGTCGGTGTCAAGAACTCTCGGCAGCTGGTGCCGAGGTCCAACTTTCCATGTAACATGGTCGGTGTCAAGAACTCTCGGCAGCTGGTGCCGAGGTCCAACTTTCCATGTAACATGGCCGGTGTCAAGAACGCTCGGCAGCTGGTGCCGAAGTCTTGACTTGTCGTTTTTGGCGGAGCACGCCCTGTGGAGTTGGCGGCTTCTGCGCTCCTGACAGATGTGGCAGCCATTAAATGTGATGGCTTCTGAACTTCTGACAGCTCTGACGGATGTGATGCTTATTTAATGCGATGACCTCTGAGTTCCTGTCAGATGGGACAGTAATTAATGCGGTGTGCGGCTTGGCATGGTAAACAAGGCAACGGTTCAGATTGTTTTTGTCATTTTGCGTAAATGGGCTGGCAGTCTGGGCCCATTAACCTCGTTTTGCGCGCCTCGCTCTATAAAACCTCACCCCCCCTCTCATTTTTCACTTCTCCCCTTTTTTACTCAGGCGGTGATTTGTGCTTAGCGAGAGCTTCAGGTGATCGTCGTCCGTTTTCCGGTGATGTTTCCGACAGCATATCTTTAAGGTAATTTATACTTAGTTTCTTTCCAAGTATAAATATGTCTCTTTCCTCTGTCTCCGAGTCGTCTTCTTCTTGGTCCGAGCCCTCCCCTCAAGTTGCCGATGCCCGCACTCCGAGTCGCCCAGATAAGGGGAAGAAGGTGTTTGGTCGAGATACGATCGTGGAGGATCCGAAGCGCATAGGGCCGTTTGGTAGGTTGCCGGGACCACTGACTGGGCTTCACAGAGTTCGAGAACTTCCGGAGGAGCATGCCGAGCGTATTGTTCACGGGAGGGGAGGACTTTTGATGAGAATGAGGCGAGAGAGACGACCGAGGCTGATGAGACGGTGTCGATCCTCCGCGAAGAAGACTTAGCAGTGATTCGGGATTGTTTCCACATCCCGGAAGAGTACGAACTTATGCTGCCGGGTCCCGAGGTTAGGGCCAACTCGCCGTTGCCAGTAACTATGTGTTGCTGGCCGGTTGACGCCTTTATCACCGGGGCTCAGCTACCTCTCCATCCATTCGCGACCCATGTTCTTAGGTGGTTTGGAGTCAGCCCCATTCAACTTATGCCGAACACGTGGAGAGTCATAAATGGTTTCGTGCTTCACTGCCAAGCTGCTGGGATCGAGCCGGAGCTGAGTGTGCTTCGGACAATCTACCGGCTTCACCAAGCGAACCAGTCGGAGTTCCGGTATTACTTAGCCCCGAGGCATGGCGGTAGGCTCGTTATATGCCCCAACTCCATAAAGCACTGGCGTGATAAGTATTTGATAGTGCGGAGTGCGGAGGCCTGGCCTATCCCCTCTAGTTGGGTGGAGGAGGTGCCGAAGAGGTTGAAGGCGTTCCCAAAGCTTCGCCCCAAAGAGGAAGAGGCAGTTCGGACACTTCTTGATCGGCCGAAGTACGATTGGCGAGAGCCGACCGAGGATGTTCTGTTCAGGGGAGGGCTCTGCCGCATAGATCCCAGTACGTGGCTTCTTTTATGTTTTCGTCCTTTCTTTTTCATACTTCATCCTTTACGACTTGTATTGTGTTAACAAACTTTGTTTTTATTGCAGATGCGATGGACTACGAGGCTGTGTTGGCATTGAGGGCTGGCCTTGCTAGCAAGGCGCCGAAGAAGCGAAAGAGGGTGGCCACCAAGTTGCCGACTGCGAAGACTCCGAGGGTCACAGAGGTGGTCGAGGAGGTGGAGACCCTGGGAAGCCCGGCCATGGCCGAAGGAGTTGCCTCGGCATCAACCGAGGCTGGTGACTTTCCGATCGCCACATCCCTCAAGATGGCGATGCCCCCACTGACAGTGGTGGCCGAGGAGCTCCTGACCGAGGAGCACAAGAGGATTCATGTTCCGGACTGGCAGGTTCGGAAACATGACGGGTTCCTGGGAAACTCCTTGGCGAGCATGCAGGTGGTCAAGCACCTGGCGACGCCGAAGGATCGGGCCGCCATGGAGGTCGGGCTGGAAGGCGACGACATCATCGAGATTGCATGCTCGGCGCTCTCGGTAAGTGTTGAATTGTTGCCGTCATTGGTTTTTCTGATGTCTAATTTCTCTAACTCTTTGAACACCTCGTTTCCTGTCGTAGATCATCGTCTACTTTGGTCACCTCTCGGAGAGGTTGACGGCTCTGGAGAAGGAGCTGAAGCATGAGTCCGACCAAGCTCGGAAGGACAAAGTTCGCATGGGGAACAAGCTCGATAAACTCAGGGTCGAGTTCGAGGGGAGGACGACGAGGGTCGAATACCTTGAGGGCCTGGTCGCTAAGCTGGAAGGAGACCTTCTTCGCCAGAAGGAGGAGGTGACCAAACAATTGGCCGAAGCGACGGAGGCCAAGGCTGCCGCGGTGAAGGAGGCCGAGGATGCCACTATGGTGAAGGCGCAAGGCTTTCTTGCCCAGAACATGGCCAAAGCCTACGCCGAAGCCCTCGCTCGGGTGTCGAAGGCATACCCTGAGGTGGACTGTTCGGGATGGAGATTGTTCCCGGGCCACGTCGAAGGCTTCGACCCCGAGTCGGAGGGAGAAGAAGAAGAAGAAGGGAACGACGAAGTCGAGCCTGAGGTTGAGGTCGTCGGCAAGGCCCAGGGGTCTGTGGTCACCCCGCTGGCAATGGTGACCCCTTCAGGGACATCGGCCCCCACCCACTCTCGTCGCCCCGGGAAAGAGGTCGCGCCCTGACTTCGCTTGCTTTTTCTTTTCTTCTGCTTTTTTGAGTTTTTAAGTGTATAATGCCTAATCGCGGACTGGCCACCGCTTTTTTGTAATGAATGAAAACATCCTTTTGGGCTCGACATCGCGTCTCTCTGTCATAACTTTCTTAAAAAACTCTTGAAATTTGGCTAAGTGCAAGGATTCGACTAAGTGTTGAAAATTTGTTGTTTGCTTCGACTTCTTTTCAGCTTACGGTGGTGACTCAAACTGTCGAGCCTACTTGCTCGGGGGAAAGCGCTCGTCCCGAGGTTGGCTTAGGGGCGACGAGGCTGTGCTTGACGAGGTGCCGAGAGCGGCTCTATGAAGTCAAGCGGGGTTGTGCAGAGCCGTAAGCGAGCGGAACCACCTGCAACTCATCCTGGGTCGGCGGGACATCGAGATTCGGCAACTAGAGAGCAGGCTCGCCGAGATGGCCCCCTTAGGAGAGGATGATGGTTCGTCGACCGCCTTTAGTTACGGCCTTCGGCTCAAGTGCATCTGCCACACTTTATCGAAAATAACGGCGGAGAGGGACGATCTGCTCTCTGAGATTCGTCACTTGCAAATGGTAGAGAAGGACCTTCGGACGGAGGGAGAGGGATTGACGACAGAGGTGGCCAAACTAACGGCCGAACGTGACGAACTGATGGCCGAGGTCGACGCGCTGAAGAGAGCCACGGTGGACAAGAGCATCGAAGTCACTCATCTCTGCCGTCTTATCGCCAGTCGCTCTGGCGTTCCGAGCTCCGCAATAACTCCTCGCTTCGAGGTTGATGTAAAAGATGACTCTCTGAGGGAGCGGATCTCAGAGCTGGAGGCGGAGGTGGCTCGCCTCAGACCGCGTTCGGGGCCGATCAATGTTAGGAGCACTTCATGTACTCGTGCGGAGAGCGAGCGGGGCATTTCATTTTATGAGCTCGCGACCCATTCGCCCATTGGCCAACCTAGTCCGGGGGATGCACAAAGCGGGGTTGCCATCTCGTCGAGCGGATCATCCGTCGGAGCGACTGTTAGGAGCAGCGCCGAGGACACGTCTCAATTCGTCAGATTGGGATCGAGTTCCGGAGGCAAACGTCGCCGCCCTCGAGTGTCCTTGAAGCAGAACATCCCTGCGCCAAGAAGGTGTTGAAGATCTTGCTTTTGAGGCCTTTGTATTTAGTCTAAGTGTAACAAGCCAGCATTGTAATTTTTGCTTTTTAACGCCTTGTAATATGGTTGTAAGGAAGAGTCGTCTTGTATTGTGTCCCCCCTTTTAATGATGTTTCTTTCTTAGACTTGTGCATTTTTAGTGGCTTTGTGTGGTTGTTTTGCTTGTGACTGTGTTCATCGTGCCGAGGTCTCCGAGCGGGTCTTCTGCTCGTTTGGGGATCGGCGGCATGAGCGTTCGGCCAGTGGTACCGAGCTCTGCTTCGGTCATTTAATCTCGCGAATTTGTAAGACGAGGGAGCCATATGCGGCGGAGGGGTAGCCTCCGCTTCTGCCTGTTGCTCCCGAAGTCCTTTCTTCTTGCTCGCTTAAGCGCGAGCTTGCGAAGCAGGGCCGAGCCAAGTATCTGACTGGGAACTATCGCTGGAGTTGTTCAACAGTTGTGGGAGCAATTCCGAATGGCGACCTACTTCTAGCTCGCTTAAGAGCGAACTTGCGAAGTAGAATCGAGCCAAGTGTTGGACTCCGAACCATCGTTAGGATTGTTCAACAGTTGTGGGAGCAATTCTAGAATCAAGCCAAGTGTTGGACTCCGAACCATCGTTAGGATTGTTCAACGGTTGTGGGAGCAATTCCGAATGGCGAACTACTTCTAGCTTGCTTTAAGAGCAAGCTTGCGAAGTAGAATCGAGCCAAGTGTTGGACTCCGAACCATCGTTAGGGTTGTTCAACGGTTGTGGGAGCAATTTCGAATGGCTAACTACTTCTAGCTCGCTTAAGAGCGAACTTGCAAAGTAGAATCGAGCCAAGTGTTGGACTCCGAACCATCGTTAGGATTGTTCAACGGTTGTAAGAGCAATTCCGAATGGCGAACTACTTCTAGCTTGCTTTAAGAGCAAGCTTGCGAAGTAGAATCGAGCCAAGTGTCGGACTCCGAACCATCGTTAGGGTTGTTCAACGGTTGTGGGAGCAATTCCGAATGACGAACTACTTCTAGCTCGCTTAAGAGCGAACTTGCGAAGTAGAATCGAGCCAAGTGTTGGACTCCGAACCATCGTTAGGATTGTTCAACGGTTGTGGGAGCAATTCCGAATGGCGACCTACTTCTAGCTCGCTTAAGAGCGAACTTGCGAAGTAGAATCGAGCCAAGTGTTGGACTCCGAACCATCGTTACGATTGTTCAACGGTTGTGGGAGCAATTCCGAATGGCGACCTACTTCTAGCTCGCTTAAGAGCGAACTTGCGAAGTAGAATCGAACCAAGTGTTGGACTCCGAAACCATCGTTAGAGTTGTTCAATGGTTGTGGGAGCAATTCCGAATGGCGACCTACTTCTAGGTCGCTTAAGAGCGAACTTGCGAAGTAGAATCGAACCAAGTGTTGGACTCCGAAACCATCGTTAGAATTGTTCAATGGTTGTGGGAGCAATTCCGAATGGTGACCCACTCCTAGCTCGCTTTAGAGCGAGCTTGCGGAGTAGAATCGAACCAAGTGTTGGACT
Source organism: Hemerocallis citrina (assembly GCA_017893485.1). Taxonomy (NCBI): domain Eukaryota; kingdom Viridiplantae; phylum Streptophyta; class Magnoliopsida; order Asparagales; family Asphodelaceae; genus Hemerocallis; species Hemerocallis citrina. The sequence continues at coordinate 68,684,509 of CM030360.1, forward strand.
CCTAACCGTCGTTAGAGTGAAGAGTAAAAGTAGAGAGATGCCAAAAAGCTTTCTTTAATAATGACTAATGGTCGGCTGCTTCTAAAGTTGCGAGCCGTTATTACAAGAGAGAAATAAAGGAAAAATACATGTAAAAGAAGAGGAACGGTTCGACATCTCAGAATACTTAGAGAGGCGTTAGTGCTCTCTCTTGGTATTTCAAGAGATGGTCGGCATTCCAAGTCCTGGGGATCTCCCTGCCTTCGAGGTCTTCTAGTCTGTATGTCCCGGGCCGAACTACTTTGGCAATCTTATAGGGTCCCTCCCAATTTGGAGCCAGTTTGCTCTTCTGACCGGGAAAAGAGATGGCTAACTTTCTGAGGACCAAGTCCCCTTCTTTGAGGTCGGTAGGACGGACTCTCTTATTGTATGCCAACTCGATCCTTCTTCGGTAGCTTTGTTGACGAATGGCAGCTCTTTTTCGGATCTCATCAATCAGGTCTAGATTTGCTCGGAGCTCTCTGGCATTTTGTTCTTCTTCATAAGCCATCAGACGAGGAGAGGGTATACAGACTTCTAGGGGGATCATAGCCTCGGACCCATAGGTGAGATTGAACGGAGACTCTCCTGTGGGGGTCCGTTTTGTTGTGCGGTAGTTCCACAGCACGTTAGGGAGCTGATCGACCCATAAGCCTTTGGAGAATTTATCCAACCTCTTCTTAATACCGGAGAGGATCTGTCGGTTAGCATTCTCGACTTGGCCATTCGACTGTGGATGGGAAACGGAGGAGAATTGGTGTTGGATGGCGAGGTCTTCACATAGAGCTCAGAAGGCAGCCCCGGTAAACTGGGTTCCGTTGTCTGTTATGAGGACCCGAGGGACACCGAATCGGCAGATTACGTTCTTCCAAAAGAACGGAACTACCTTGTTCTCGATGATTGTGGCCAAGGGCTCGGCCTCTATCCATTTTGAGAAGTAGTCGATTGCCACGACTAAGAATTTGAACTGGCCGGGAGCTGGTGGGAATGGCCCTAGTAAATCCATTCCCCACATTGCGAAGGGGATAAGACTTGATAGGGAAGTGAGTGGAGCTTGTGGGCGGCATCGGATGTCGGAGTACTTCTGACAAGAGCTGCATTGCCGAACATGTCATTCGGCGTCTCGTAGGAGAGTGGGCCATAAATATCCGTAATTCAACACTTTGTGGGCTAGAGATCTGGACCCTGAATGTGCTCCGCCGATGCCCTCGTAAAGTTCTTGCAGTGCGTAGTCAGCCTGTTCGGGGGAGAGGAATCTCAAATAAGGCCTGCCGTCTACCTGTGTGAAGGAGCGTTTATATAGGATGCCTCCGATCAGTGTGTATCGCTCTGCTCGGGTTCTCACTCTTCGAGCTTCCTTAGGATCTTCGGGGAGGAGCCCGTCCCTTAAAAATTCGACAAGGTGTTTCATCCAATCATCTTGAAGCTGGACAGGCAGCTACTCCATAGAGTCGGAAGTTTCATCCTCTATACTTGGCTTCAGGAGGACCTCTACCAAGACGGTCTGCTCGAGACCTTAGAGGGAGGAAGAGGCTAACTTGGAAAGGGCATCGGCCTGGGAATTCTCCTCTCGGGGGATTCGCTGGATGAGGGCTTCTTTGAATAAGGCCATGAGGCTCCTGACCTTGGCTAAGTACTTAACCATTCGGTCATCACGTGCTTCATACTCGCCTAGGACCTGGTTTACGACCAGCTGAGAGCCGCTAAAGATCCGGAGGCATTGCGCCTCTGCATTGCAAGCCATTCCAAGGCCGGCTATGAGTGCCTCGTATTCTGCTTCATTGTTAGAGGCCTTGAAGTTGATACGGAGAGAGTATTGGAGGAAGAAGTCATATGGGCCTGCCAGAATGACCCCGGCTCTGCTTTCCTCGTTACAAGAGGATCCATCCACATAAACCGACCAGACAGGTGGTCCCTTCGTTGCTTGACTGAACTCGGGGATGGTACTTTCAACTATAAATTCTGCTAAGGCCTGAGCCTTGGTCGCGGTCCGAGGCTGATACGTTATATCATGCTGGCTCAGCTCGATGACCACTTCATAAGGCGACCGGAGGTCTCTGGCTTGTGGAGCACTTGCTTCAGCGGTTGGTCGGTAAGAACGACCACCGAATGGGACTAAAAATATGGGCGAAGCTTCCTCGCGGCCATCACCAAGGCATAAGCCATCTTTTCTATCCTCGGGTAGCGGAGCTCGGCATCCCGAAGTACCTTTCTCACATAGTAGATGGGCTTCTGAGCCCGGTCTTCTTCCCTTACTAAAACGACACTGAGGGTCTGCTCGGAGGCTGCCAGGTAGAGGTAGAGGGGTTCACCAGGGATTGGTTTGCTGAGGAGAGGAGGATTGACCAGGTAAGCCTTGAGTTGGTCGAACGAATCCTGTTGCTGTTGACCCCATTCGAAACCTTTAGACCCCTGAGGGCCTTGAAGAAGGGGAGGCATTTCTCCCCGGACTTCGAGAGAAAACGCCCTATAGCGGCTAGTCGGCCTGTTAGCCTCTGAACTTCCTTAATGTTCTTGGGAGGGGCCATGTCTAATATGGCCTTGATTTTTTCAGGGTTAGCTTCGATTCCTCGTTGGCTGACCATGAAGCCGAGGAACTTTCCTGACGAGACTCCGAACACACACTTGTTCGAATTGAGTCTCATGTTGTGCTTTCTCAGAACATCGAACGCCTCCTGTAGGTCGGTCACATGATCGGCTCCTCGGATGCTTTTTACAAGCATGTCGTCAACATACACCTCCATATTTCGGCCGATTTGAGCTTGGAAAACCTTGTTGACGAGGCGTTGATATGTGGCGCCTGCATTCTTCAAACCGAAGGGCATAACGCTGTAGCAGTAGAGGCCCTGGTCGGTCACGAATGAGGTCTTCGGGATATCTGGGGGAACATCCGGATCTAGTTGTAGCCTGAGAAGGCGTCCATGAAGCTGAGGAGTTCATGACCCGAAGTGGCATCAATCAAAGTGTCAATACTTGGAAGAGGAAAGGGGTCCTTGGGGCAAGCTTTGTTGAGGTCGGTAAAATCGATACAAATCCTTTAGGTCCTATTGGACTTCTTCACCATTACTACATTTGACAGCCATTCGGGATAGTTTACCTCTTGTATGAACCGGGCCTTCAAGAGCTTGTCCACCTCCTCTTTTATAGTTAGCTGGCGTTCGGGGGCGAACTTGCGCCTCTTCTGTTGAACCGGTTTGGATCCCGGAGCAACGCTGAGGTGGTGGACCAAGAGCTCTTCGGAAATTCCGGGCATGTCTGCAGTTGACCAAGCAAAGAGGTCTTGGTTCCTTCGGATGCACTGGACTATGTCTGAGCATAAGGCAGATGGGAGGGCCTTGCTAACAAAGAACTTTCGGGTTGGATCCTGCTCAGAGAAGGGCACTTTCCTCCAATTCATCCACCGGCTCGGACGTTGGTCGGGCCGCATCTTGGGGGATTTCCCGAGTTTCAAGGGAGAGGACTGGTCCGAGGGTAGAGGTCATGTAGCACTTGCGGGCCGTTTCCTGATTGCCTTTTACTTCCCCTACTCCTGCCCGGGTGAGGAATTTCATTTTGAGGTGATAGGCGGAGGGGACGGCTTCAAGGGCAGCAAGGCCGGGCTGACCCAAAATGACATTGTAAGCTGCAGGGACATCCACGACCATAAAGTCCATCGACTCCGTTCGGGTAGTAGGAGTTTTGCCAGCGGTTACGTCCAGGGTGATCACCCCTTCAATAGTCACCGGCACTCCCGTGAACCCATGGAGCGTGTAGCCGGCGGGCTTGAGTCGGTCTCGGGATAGTTTGAGGCCCTTGAAAGCGGCGAGGAAGAGGATGTTAACAGAGCTGCCATTGTCCACTAGGATCCTCTCCACTTTGAAGTTCGCCATATGGAGATTGATGACGAGTGCGTCATAATGGGGGGTGCGGACACCTTCAAGATCTTCGTCTGAGAATGTGACGGGTACTCCGAGGCCTTTAGGAGGAGGGGTGGTGCGAACTGAATTGAATTCCCTAATGAACGCCTTTCGAGAGGAGTTTGAGGAGCCCCCCATTGAGCCCCATGAATGAGGTGTCGGACATGCTCCTCTTCGAAGTCGGGCATTTCATCGCGTTCAGGACGCTTATTAGCCCTCCGAGGCGGGGGAGGAAGGTCGGCTCGGTCCTTTCTCACGAACCTGGTCAGCTGCCCCCTCTAGATGAGGGCTTCTATCTCATTCTTCAAGGCCCGACAATTATTGGTGTCGTGGCCATGGTCCCGGTGATAACGGCACCACTTCTCTTTATCCCTCTTCTTGGCGGGGGTGTTCATCCTCGGAGCAGGAGGTATGACCCCCTCCTTCTCAACTTCCATTAGAATGGTGGAGACATTGGTGGTAAGAGGAGTAAATTTCTCGAATCTGGGGGGAGGTTGGTGCTGGCCGCCATTATCCTTCTGAAGCTTCTTAGCCCCTTCCTCTTCTGTTCCCTTTCTCTTAGACCCGGAGGAAGACCCCTCCAAGTTGGGGCGGTGCTCAGCTTCTTCGGCCCGAATATACTTTTCGCTCCGAAGGAGGAGGTCATAGAAGTTCTGTGGGGGCTTCTTGGCGAGGAAGGAGCAGAGGCTGGAGTTGAGGACATTGGATTGAAATGCTGCTGCAGCGACCGACTGGTCGAGGGATGTTATGGACCTGGCTTCAGCTGAACCTTTTCACATAGTCTCTCAGCTTCTCACCCTTCTTCTGGTGGAGGTAAAGTAGCGAGATGCTGGTCTTCTCAGTTCTGCAGCTACTCACAAAGTGGGTGACGAAGAGGGTTTCAAATTGCTCGAAGGAGAATATCGAGGATGGGGTAAGGCGAGAGTACCATTCTCGAGCCGGACCCTTGAGAGTTGCGGGGAAGGTTTTGCAGAGCAGAGCATCGGAAGCTTGGTGGATGAGCATGCGGGTCTTGAAGCTTTCGATGTGATCGACGGGGTTGGTCTCCCCGGAATAGGTCTCGAATTGAGGAGGCTTAAAGCCGATTGGTACGGGTGCATCCATTATGGTTCGGAAAAAAGGAGGTCGACCAGGACGAAGGCTCCTTCCTCTAAGTTCTTCTTCACAGTCTAACTGACCCAAGCGTCTCTCCATTTCATGGAGACGGCGGTAGACAGCGTCATCCCTTCGTCGGTAATCTGCCGAGCCTCTAGACTCGTCTTCGTACGAGGGAGAGTGGGGGCTACGACGACGGTAGCTCCTAGAGCAGCGAGGACTTGGCATGTGCCGGGGGTTGCTTGGAGCTGCTGGAGGAGTTAGGGACCGTCGGCGAGGACTTCGGATCAAAGGAGGAGAGGGAATCCTTGGAGCATTGGTGTTGGGACGGAGATTGAGAGCTTGTAGGACGGTTGCTTGGAACTGCTGGAACTCGGCACGGGTGATGGGTGCCTCATCGTTCCTAGGCTGTTGCCGACCGGCAGGGGAGTGTGGTCTTCTTCTGTGATGCTCGGGGGACTTTCTCCTTACCCTTCGGGTAGGGGACCTTCTGTATTCTCGGCGGCGAGGAGATCGCTCATCCGGACGGTGTTGGCAGGAGGCTCCCTCTCGGGCCCGCTTTTCATCCAGACGGTGGCGAGTATTGCGAAGGTCGGAAGCTCGGGGATTGTGGGAGGCCATAGAATCCGAAGAGGCATTATGGATGGAGACGTGGTTCGGATGGAGAGGCTGTTTCTGCGGGTTGGGACCCTTAGGAGGTTGTTGATTCTGAGGAGGAGGCAGGTCCTGTTGGAGGGGGTCCTCGGCTTGAGGCTGAAGTTGCCCCTGCTGCTGAGCGGGTTGAGGGGGGACTTCCTGTTGCTGATCGGAGTTGGGTCCTCGGTTGGACCCTCAGGATCTGGCTTTCCTAGGAGGCATGGCTAGAGAAGATCTGACCAACGGGAAGAGGGGAGGCTGCTATTTGTTGTTTCCCATAGACGGTGCCAATCTGTTGCCGCTGAATCTGGTGTGGGGGCAAACAGATAGTATTTGTGGATTCTTGGGAAACTTTGAATAACAAACCTATTACCTGTTCCGTCGGAGTTTGACCGTTGCTCCCGCCGTTCACCTGCAAAAAGTGCGAGACACCGGGGTTGTTCCCGGCGACGCACCCTTCAACGCTCAAGTCAGTAATTAGAAGTGATTATGAAAGAGCGTAAAACTAGCAAAAGATTGATTACCCCTTAATGGAGATGGATGGGGGGTATTTATAGGCACTGCTGGGATCAGATTAGGAATGTAATCTCCGTGATCTGATAAGAAATATAATCCCCGTAACCAGATAAGGAATGTAATCCCTAATCCACAGTGAAAGGATAGTTATGAATCAGGGCCGTTGATTAGGATTTAATCAGAAACCCTAATTCTATCCTTTCTGGACCGGGTTTGCTGCGGGTTGAAACCCACACCCAGTTGAGGTGGATCCGTTCGCGGGTTAGTGGGTCTTCGAGGAGGAGAACCAGTACCCGCTTCAGACCCATTGGTAGGTGAAATTACCGTTTTACCCCTGGGCTTCAAGATTCGTGCCCGATTGGGACGGTTTCGATTTAACCCCATTTTTAGCCATATCAATAATATATGTAGGTATATAGTGTAGAAATGTTTGAGAAATTTCGAATATAAATTTATGATAATATTTGTAGGTATATAATGTAGGAATTTTTTTAGAAATGTTGAGAAATTTTGTATAATTTGTATAGTTATATAGTTTGTATTTAGTTTGTATATAGTTATATATTTATGTTTAGTTTGTCTAGTTTGTTTTAAATTGTTGATAACGATTTATTTTAGTTGTAGTGTACTATTAGTTATTACATATGGCACGCACGCGGGGTAATGTGGAGGAAGGAACGAGTAGTAGACCCCCACAAACTCGAGGTGCTGGACCACGTACTTGTTATGGCCCACCTCCAGGTGATAGACGTGGTGGAGGTGGAACTGAGCGTACAAATATAAGTGAATTTTTTTTTGTATTCGATCATTTTGATTATCATTCAATAAAATGTCATATCAACATATTGATTTAAATATTTTTTTTGTAGGTGTCAACTAATCCTACCGCTTCACCAAATGAGGCGGACCCTTCTACATCAGCTTATGTTCTAACTGGAGGTCCGAGTCCTCTCGACCCTAGGCTACTTACTTTGCAACCGCATCACCGCTCAAAAGCCATGTGGGAAGGTGAATCGATGGAGTGTACATTTAAGGGGGATAGTACATTGCCAATGCACCCACGGATTCACGAGTTTTGATGGGACTATGGCTTATACGGTATTGGACTAATGAGCTCAATTAAGGCAGATCAGCCTCTTCTAACTGCACTTCTTGAGAGATAGCAGCCTAAAACCCATACTTTTCACTTGCCGATTGAGCAGATGATCGTAACACTACAAGACGTTTCGGTACTCATAGGTCTTAAAGTCGATGAGCAGGCAGTAACGAGGACGATGGACTTCGATCCGGAGTATCTTGTACAACAATACCTCGGTGTAGAAGTCGAAACGGGGCAATAAATAGAAAGTTAATTCGTTTGAAGTGGTTGAAGGATACATTCAAGGATAGGTTAAATGATGATTCGACTGAGTTCGATGTTGAGTGCTACTGTAGTGCTTATATCATGACACTTTTTGGAGGCATTATGTTTCCGAACACAACTGGTCATTCGGTGTCATTGATGTACTTGCCTTTGATAGCTGATCTGTGAACACTCGGAGTGTACAGTTGGGTAGTGCGTCGTTGGCCTCACTATACAGAAGTCTGTGCAACTGCTCTCTCGGTTTGGTGCAGATGAATGGACTAATGATTTTGCTTCAGGTGTGGAGCTGGGAACGTATTCATGTTGGTCGGTCCATTGTTAGTAGGCAATCACCAAATTGGTTACATGCCCCCGAGGACAAACACATGTTACCTCCACAAAATGTGTGTACTGATCTGGGAATCTCACATGGAAAGCGAACCCAAACAAATGCCTGACGTACTATCGAGATAAATTGGATAGATTGACAGATGATTGTGTCAAGTGGCAGCCCCACACGAAGGAGCGTTTAGGTCGACTTCCACCTATTTGCACGTCGAGACGTGAGCTGGGGCTAACAAGGGCACCTCTAATCAACTTTGGTACAGTCAAGTTGTACTTCACTGATAGAGTGCTCCAGCAATTTGGACTCCTTCAAAGTATTCCGGTCGTTGAACCATATAATACCGATATGCATGCTATTACTGGGATGGGTCGACAACCGGTTCACGATTGGGCCGCATGTTTTGGTTGCATATGTCGACAGATAGAATGCGCATCGGTTTAATGAAATAATTGGAAAGCTTCCTCCGTTAAATGCATCATTGCATGGGAATTATATGGCTTGGTATGAGAGAATGACTAGACGTTATATCTCTCCCACAGTGTAGAATCCAGCGGGTGTGGAGGTCCCGATTTGCCGACGAGCTGTCGAACCAGCAGATGACCATTCAATGCAATTGCCTATGTTCCCACCGAAGGCATCGACTATTCGTAAACTAGTAAGTTTTTAAGTTTTGTGGTGTTATTTTATTATTTTGTAAAAAAAAATTTACTTATAAATATGCACTTCACCTAATACTGCAACTTTTCTTGTTGTGTAGATGGCACGGACTTGGATTCAGACAAAAGAATGTGTTGCTGTGTTGAGGAGTAATGTTGCCGAACTGATGAAGGACTTCGCACGCAAGATGATTACGTCATGTCGTGCACAAGCTGATGTTGTGGGTGAAGGAGCTACTTTAGATGCTATACTAACTACTCTTACATACCGAACCAGTCAGCGTGGTGTTCGTCGTAGGAAAGTGGTCCATAGACCCCCATATCTTCCGAGAAGCGACTCTGAAGAAGAACCTGAAGCAGATGAGGTACAAGAAACGTTGAAAGGACACAAGCACATGAAGATGATCAAATTCCCTTATCCGGTATCACTCAAGCTACTCTGAGTCGTAAAAAATGGCAAAGGAGACCCCCAATTTTTTTTACACCTGATCCATGAATGTATCCCTTTAAATCCACTTTTTGAAAGTTTTTGAGATAGTATTCATGTAGGTAAAGGAAGTGTATGTGTGTGTTTGTTTAGTCATGAAGGTGAAGGATGTGGAACTTTGTAATTTTATGAAATTTTTGAAGGTATAAAGCCACGTTGTTGAGTTCGGGGGGTGTGTGTGTGCTTGTTTATTGTGTTGATGTTTATTTATGGTTTGTTGGAGATTGATTGCATTGTCTGAGTTGTATTTGAATTGGTCATGGATTAGAAGTTGGGGTAATGTGAAGTTGTTGTTGTATGAAGTTGGGGTATTGTGATGATGTTAGAGTTTTGAGTTAATTGTACAGGTCAGACTGGAACTGCAGTTTTTACTTGCAAATATTTGGCCCCAATTCGCTTTCTCAGAAAGCAAGTTTGGTTCAAACCACCTCTCTATCTGAGAAAGGGATTTTGGAGTCTGGGTATTGCTAAGAGCATCAGACTCAAGACTTGCTATCTCAGATAGCGAGTTAGGTCAAAGTTCATCGCTATCTGTGATAGCAAGTGTTGAGTTGAGAGATTTCCAGAGACTAGCTGGTCTCTGGATATCTTACTATCCACATAATCGCTATCTCAGAAAGCAATGAGATTTTTCCTAAACTCGATTTCTTAGATAGCGAGTATAGGAAAAATCTCATCATTTTCTGAGATAGCGACTGTGTGGATGGTGAGATATCCAGAGACCAGTTAGTCTCTGGAAATCTCTCAACTCAAAACTCGCTATCTGACATGGTTTAACTGTTTCGAGATCCTCTAGTACTACATCTCTGCATATTGTGTCCATGCAACCCACATTTCAAACATTTCATTCCTACACCCGTGCTAGACATATCCCTTACATTCATGTCGTTTCGAATTCTCGTAGTTCTCGGCCAGCCTTTTCTTGAACGTCGTAGGCTTGCATCAACTACGAGTCGTGGTCCATCAATAAGAGGCCAATATGTTGGATCTAGAATAGGATGAAAGAGGGGAGCTCATGTTTGTGCTAAGGCAGTTATTGAGTAAAATGTATCAACATAAGGCTTGTAATTAATTGCAGGATATGCACAAGTCACCAACACATGGGAACATGGAATATATTATAGCTGAAATTTCATACATGTGCATTTTCAGTACCCAAGTTAACATTGTGCAAATTCCCATCCTTTCGATTGCCACCTACCATGCATATACTTGTTTTGACGGAAAGAAGTCCAGGATCATGATGAAACATTATAACCTCATGTAGGTTTGCTCTCTCACGTCGAATATCGATTAATTCTTGTACCCTTTGAGCAAAAATCTTTCCTTCAGATAAAAGCTTATTTGCTTCTTGTCGACGGGTAGTAAAGTAAGAATTAGACGATCAAAGATCATTTCAACAATCGCAGTTATCGGTAAACTACGGACACCTTTCAACACCGAGTTGAAAACATTTGATAGGTTGGTAGTCATTATGCCGTAGCGTCGACCTCCATCTGCATAAAGTGCCTATTTCTAAACAGGTTTCTCTTTCAACCAATTAGCCGCCTCAACATTGACTGTTTCAAGTTCGGCGAGTTTGGTGAAGAACTTTTTGGGTTGGTTTTGAAATGCTATAATTTTAGTTTTTTTCTTCATAGCATTGCTACCAAATTTACTGAAGAAATTTGTAGCAAAATGTCTCATACAATAACGATGATATGCGTTAGGTTCGTTCCAAGCTCCGTTTTGCAATTCCATATCGGACAAAATATCAGCATGACGGTTGGAGATAACACACAACTCAGTTCGATCAGTGAAAAAATACCCAATGCAACTCATGAACCATGTCCAAGTATATATACTCTCTCCATCAACTAATGCAAAGGCAAAGGGGAATAAACTATCATTCACATCCGGAGAAACAGCAATTAACAAACAACCATTGTATTTACCGTACAAGTGAGTTCCATTAACACTAATAACAGGTCTGCAAGACTTGAATCCTTCAATGGAAGCACCAAATGCCCAAAATACTCTCTTGAATGTTTCCTCGCCGGGACCAGACTCATATTTATCCCAGTGGACAACGGTTCCTGGATTTGCTGTTTGTATTGCTGATAGATGTTAAGGCAACTTCGTATATGCTTCTTCGAAGGTACCGAACAACCTTTCAATTGCTTTTTGTTTTGCAATCCAAGCCTTCTTATATGAAATCTGATAATTATATTGAAGTTTCACTATCTCAATAATGGCCCGCGGTGTTATACATATCTCAATCTTCAACACACTCACAATGAAATTGCAAACAAGGTTAGAATCAACCTTTCAGTGGTTCTGATTCATTGTGGGATTCGTACAAGTACGAGGCGCAACTATATTCTTCACCACGAAATTTTTTCCACCTTTTAGAACGATTGCACGTAATCTCCAAGGGCACCCACCCTCACTTACTACGGGGGAAATTTGCACCATCTCCTCAATTGTACGTTTCCTAGGTGCTAACTTACGTTTAACGGTATATAGTTTCGGTGTAGATTTCAATGTGACGAATTCCCGATGTTTCTTGATAGAGTAAAGCTTCACAGCCTGTTGAATCGACTCCTTACTTACAAACTCTTGTCCAATATACAACTCGTTTACATTGGATGAACTGGACGACTCATGTGAAACTTGATGTACTCTAGCACCTTGTGTCATCTCCTCGGTAACATGAGCATTAACGTTAGCATAGTTGTCATTAGCTCTCACATCATTTGTCCTCCTCTCATTTGTGTTTACATTTGTACATTCATCTTCTTCGTTTTCATCATCATTTTTTATATTCCCATCAAATTTATCGTCGGTTTCTTCATCTTCTTCATCATCATCTAATAGGTCGTTGTTAACGGTAGCATTTTGAAATAATTCATAAAAAGTGTCATTTTCAACATAGTCATGAACCAAACTAGGTTGACGTGACAACTCAACATCTGTAGAATTCGGGCTTGTTGTATTTGTGAACGTATCTTATTGTGGGGACAGTGGGATTGCTGGTGAACTTTGAACTGGTTTAGACCCTATCTGCTGTGTCGGTACTTCCCGTATGAAGCTTGAACTAGGATTAGCATGTGCCTGAGCATTCATAATTTGGATTTACTGAAAATACAACTCCAATGAAGACCAACTACAATTTGGATCAAGTGTTCTAGCAATCAATGACTTCATAGCATTATCAGTTGATATGGGTACTATCATAAAATACAGACCATCTCCTTTTCCTGCTGAATACCGAGCTAAAATTTTCACATTCCATTGAGCCATATCCCAATTAGTAATTTCATAAATTTTCTCAACTACTTCTGCTAGTGTAATGGTATGAGGTGCCCAAACTATTTCAAGATCGGCGGCACTACAACGACAACCTATCTTTGGATCACGAATTATTTCACCACCAAAATATAACCAAATAGGAATATCGTAATCCATACTTATATATATTTTTTACTAAAATACGAGTTATTATCTAGTCACAAACAAAACCTACAAAAATGTACAAAAGAAAAGGTGATATACATCAATATTTCAAAACCCGCTATCGGAATGATATAGCCATAGAAAAATGGGTAGGAGAGTTGAAGTTGCAATCCTCTTGAAGTTCATCAAAATTCCAAAATATGGGTTTTCCAAAGGATGGGTTTAGGGTTTTGAGAGTAGAAGGAGAGAGGGTGAGGAAAGATTAAGTGAATAGATTTATATTTATAGGAGATTTTGTGGGTAGGAGGTCGAATTTGGGAGGCTAGGGTTTTGGGTTTCAGAGTTAGGAGTAAGAATGGAGAGAAGAAAAAAAATTCGAGCTTGGTTATAAGAAATCTCCAATCGACACTCGATGTTTCAGCTCGCTGTCTCAAACATCGAGTTTGGTTAAAACAAGTTAGCTGTTTAAGACAAGGAGTCTGGGTTGAGATCGAAACAACAAGTCTAGGTTTTAAGAAAATCCTAATCAACACTCGCTATCTCAAAAAGATAGAAACATGGTCGCTTTTTGAGACAACAAGTCTTGGCCAAGGTAGAAACCAAAAATGCCAAAACCAACACTCGCTATCACAGATAGCGAGTTGTTTTTGACTAAACTCGCTATGTAAGATAGCGAGTTGGTCATTTTGTGAATTTTAAAAAAAAGTGGGTCAGTTTGGGAAAAAATTCTAGAGTGGCTTTGTAAAATTTGTTAAGGCAGTCAAAAATTTGCTTCACAAAAGAACTCGTCAAAAAAACACCCGTGGAAAAAACATGGTCCCACGCTAATTAGTTGTTAATGGATTCTCTTTTCTGGAACGTTAGAGGCTTAGGTAGGCGGAGCAAGAAGGAAATGGTAAGGGATGTCATCACTAAATCGAAAGTCAACATCGTTGGTCTGCAGGAAATCAAACTGGCTCATATTAATAAACTCAGTAGACTGGGAGGGAACCGAATTCTTGTTAGGAAAATTCGCCCCTCTGTTGGTGCCGCTGGGGGTATCGCCCTAGGATTTAATGCAGAAGTCTTTAACTACCAAGATGAGCTCCATGGGCAATTCTCGTTATTAAACCTATTCCAATGTAAAGCTGACCTGTAGACCCATACAATTACGGTGGTGTATGGTCCACACACTGCCGCCTCCAGGGTGGCTTTCTGGTTGGAATTACGAGAAATTCATGCACACTGCTGCACCCCGGGGTTATGGGAGGAGACTTTAACATCACCAGGTTCGCCTCTGAGCACAGAGGCAGAGGCTCCAGTGACTTCGACAGGGAAGCATTTAACACGGTTATTGCGGACCTCGAACTTGTTGATATCCCCATTAATGATAGGATATTCACTTGGTCCAACATGCAATCGTCTCATATTTTGGATAAACTAGATAGGGTCTTGGTCTCCTCTGATTGGAAGGCCAAGTTCCCACTCTCATGGGCTAAGTCCCTTCTTAAACCCACTTCGGACGATGTTCCTATTATCCTTTCTACTAGTGAAGTGCAACCCAGGAAAATGCCCAAGTTTAGGTTTGAGAAAGTGTGGCTGGAAATCCACATGGTTAATGAGAGTTGGGCCCGACATACTAGAGGGACTGAAGCGGCGGCGATTCAGGTGTGGAAAAACTATAAGGCTGAGGGCCAAATGTAAAAAATGGAACCGGACCAGATTTGCGCTAATTTGGAGAGCAAAAGATTCCCTTCTAGAATCTATTGAGGAGCTTGAAAAGGTTGAAGAAACTAGAGACCTTTTGCAAAAGGAGCGGAACAGGCTGCTTCAACTTAGAGAAGACATTGCTCAACTCTATAGGCTTGAGGAACTCAAATGGCAGTAGCGATCCAGAATATTGTGGCTCAAAGATAGGACGCGAATACTGCCTTCTTCCATTGTGTTGCCAGTACCCGGAGTAAATCTGACCTCATTCTTTCAATTCATTCTGATTCTGGAGTGTTACAAGGAGACGACGATATCAGGGTAGCATTCCAGTCCCACTTCAAGCACCTTCTTGGGTAGAAGGCAGAGTTCAGAGTCCCCCTCCACCATGACTTCTGGCGTGTTACCCCGGATGACTCTGACCTGGATCTTCGATCCCTAGAGGTCCCCTTTACAGAAAATGAAGTTTGGGAGGCGGTGACACAACTTGGAAAGGAAAAAGCCCCTGGGCCAGATGGATTCCCTATCTTATTCTACCAGGTTTTTTGGGAGGAAATCAAAGACGATCTTGTAAAGCTGTTCGTTGATTTCTACGACCATAAGCTTAAGTTAGGAAGAAATAACTATGCTGAGGTCGTGTTGGTCCCTAAGAAAGAAGACACCCTAAGGGTAGGAGATTTCCGCCCGATTAGCCTTCTTAACTGCTCAGTCAAGATAATTACCAAGTTGCTCGCTAATATATTTTTACACGTGCAGTGCACGTGTTTTCTATGCACGCGTTGATTATATTGTTGTATACATATATAGAATTAATGAAACATATTTTATGTATTTTGTATTTCGACTGTTATAATGATTTTTTTGTTTTCTCGAATTTATTTTAATAAGAATATTTATTAGCACGTGCTTTTCTTTTATGCACGTGCAAATTGTGCTATTTTATTACAAAGTTGTGCACTAAAAATTTTACTAGGCTAATTATACTAAATTTAGTATAAGTATTTATTAAAAATACGAATTTAAAATGGAATAAAATAATAAAAGTGAAAATAAAATGAAAAGTGTAGAAAATAAGTTCACACGTGCACACATGCAATGTGCACTCTTTCAAAAATGGCTGCATATAGGAGTGAGTGGGGTGAGTGAGTGAGTGGGTGTGTGTGTGGGCATGTGAATAGGTTAGTGAAGAGTTAGTTACTTAAACCACCTCCTAATTTCCCATATAAATACCTACTCACTATTAGCCATATATGAACACAAAAATAAATCAAACAAAAGAGAGTGAACCGAGAGTGGTTGCTGCATGTTGCTTTCGAGAATCCAAGAAGGGGAGCACGGTTTTTGAGGATGAAGAGTGGAAGGCTTTTACGAGTTTTATTTGCTTGGGAAAATTCTTCAAAGAGGTGGGTATTTCTCCAACCTTCTAGTATAATGTTATTAGTAGAATGCTAGATTGTAGAATTTATATGTGAAAATTGTTAGATGCATGATAGCCTATATAGATTGAGTATTCATGTTTAAATTATGTGTTGTTGATTGAATGTATGAAATTATGATATGATTGATTTGGGCACATTTTTAAGTTTCTGTTTTGAGTTTTAGTTACACTTCAAAAAATTATATCTATTAAACTAGATGGAATCTACTGCTAAATTTTTTATATAATCATCACGTATATGTCAGGAACATCTCCTTAAAATTTCACAATATTTGGATATTGTTTACTATTTTAATAATATCCAAACTTAGGACTGGTTGGCAGTTGGCTAGTTGCTGAAAATTTGTATACATTTCGGATTTTGATCATTTCGACATCTTAGATGCAATATTTTGAGAAATGTCAAAACTAAGAAGATGAAGTAGACTCGTTAACCTTTCTGTAGAGTCTAAGAAATTAAATTTTCATGAGGAATATAATTTATAGTGAATTGTACAAGATTGAACAAGTGGCAGTATGTATAACATTTTGATCCGTCTATAGATTTCGAAGAATTCAGGGTTATAGACATAGTATTTTTGGAAAACTTATAACTACAAAGTTATAGTAGACTTGTATACCTTTAATTTGATCTAAAAAAACACAAAGTTTCATGAAGTATATAATTTTCTATAATTTTTACAAGTAGCATGAGCTGCAGTTTTCGAATTTTGAACCTACTGGTTTGCAAATGAATTTAGACGAAGTAATTGTGGATGATTTTAGATGATCTTAACTACAAAGTTGTACTAGACTCATTTATGATTTCTATAAAACTAATAAATCTATTTTCGAAGTAGTATTGGAATTTATATGATTTTTTTCAATACCATTGGGTTGATGTCTTTTATCTAGTTGTCCTAAAACTTTTACATCGTATAAAATTGGATGTAAAATTGAAATGTTAGTAAGATGTACCTTATGAGGAATCAAGAAATAATTAATGGATGAAGTTGGAATATCAAACATGTGATGTTTATAAGGGTTTTAACTTATCAAGTGTTATTGAATGCTGCTATAGTAAGTATTTAGTTACATTTAGATGATAAACATAACAAAAATGGAATAAGAAGAAATGATGAATAATGAATGAAATGCTTATGAATGAGGTTAGAGATAACCTTTTTGATCTCGGTTTGAGTGGTTGGAATCTAGAGGCTGAGCGAGACCCGTAGAAACCGGCAAGTTATAATAAATAGAATTTGAGAAGTAGCCAGTGTGGGCTAATGTTTCTTCTCCAAGTGTTAATTTAAGTCTAGTAGGATAAACTAGCTCAAGGTTGTGATGATTATAATTAAACCTAAGGAGAAACAAGGTCGCTTTTTGAGACAATGAGTTTTGGCCAAGGTAGAAACCAAAAATGCCAAAACCAACACTCGCTATCACAGATAGCGAGCTGTTTTTGACTAAACTCGCTATCTGAGATAGCGAGTTGGTCGTTTTGGGAATTTTTTTTTAAAAATGGGTCAGTTTGGGAAAAAATTCTAGAGTGGCTCTGTAAAATTTGTTAAGGCGGTCAAAAATTTGCATCACATAAGAATTCGTCAAAAAAACACCCGTGGAAAAAACATGGTCCCACGCTAATTAGTAGTTAATGGATTCTCTTTTCTGGAATGTTAGAGGCTTGGTGTAGCGCCCTGAATTTCTAATAAGATATCTTAGAAAAATACGTGGCACATTCCCAGCGATCCACTTCAATACAATATTAAACATAACCAACACCACTAAAATTTTCAACATTTATTACAACAAACTTTTACAAAACACAGCGGAATTCAAAAACAAACTCAACTCATAATTTCTTTTATTTACAACCCAAATTTATCACAACAGTGCTATTACAATTTTACACAAATCACTTAAGAATCAATTTATCTCAAATATGTCTCAAGCATCCAAACCTCCATCACTAAGCAACAACCTGCAACATATGAGGCTAGAGATGATCCCTAACCCCCAAACTAACGGGGTCAGCCATAAATGGTGTGAGATATATAAAAATTGTTTGTTGTTTGATTCATGTGAGTGATATGAACTTTGTTTTGTTGTTGATTTATGTGAATGATTGTTTTGTTGTTTGTTTTTACATGCTTGTTTATTTAGTATATTTTTGTATGTGAGCAATGCAATGGTTGTTGTTTGGATTATGTATGTGAAATCTATGCATGTTTAGTAGATCTTGGTTGATAAAGCTGTTATTGCTAGAAAGCATGTTTAAGATTTGAGTATGTAGAACCCCGTATTTTCAAATATTATTTTTATATTTGAAAATGAATTTAAATTTATTTTTGGAGATTTAATGAATATTTTCAGAAAAATTTATCTTTTGTATACGTGCAAAACACGTGCAAGTACTTTTGAGAAGTTTGAAAAATTAAGTTTTATTCATGGAAAATCATTATTTAATATTATGTAATACCCCGTAATTTGTAAATAGTATATTAAAAATAAATATATAAGAAAAATATATATTCTGATATGATATTGATTATTAATGAGTTGGTTTGAAAATGTTTGGATTTGTATGGATTGGATGAAATCCGGTTGTGAAGGATTTGTATGGGAATTGTTTGGTTGATGATGACATCATCAACAAAAAGATGAGATCTGTTGAAATGTATATGAAGGTTTGAATGCTTACGGTTTGGTTGGTAATTTGATTTGGGATTGATTCGAATTTGAGGGGATTTGAGAATGAGATTGAGAAATATAGTCCCACATGGGAAGTATACAAAAAATAATTTGAGTATAAATATAATTAGCCAATGATCAAGAGTCACCTAATTGGTTAACCACCTTTTGAGAGGCAGCCTGTGGTAGGCAGTTGTACTACATAGTATCTAATTTGTCTTATAAAAATATTAAAATTGTCTGAGTATTGGGGCGGGGCGTTACAAATGGTATCAGAGCCGACTTTCGACACCGGGTGTAGTAGAGGTCAGTATGATATGCGGTGCTGAGAGTCATTGATCTCCGGGGTCGAGTATATTCTGCGGTATTGAGAGTCACAAGTAGTGATTGATAGCCGGGTATCCGATCTGCGGTGTTGAGAGTGATTGATCTCCGGGATCGACTATACTACATCGGCTAGAAAGGGCGGATCCTACACTAGATGTGGTTGTGAAGGATTTGTATGGGAATTGTTTGGTTGATGATGACGTCATCAACAAAAAGATGAGATCTGTTGAAATGTATATGAAGGTTTGAATGCTTACGGTTTGGTTGGTAATTTTATTTGGGATTGATTCGGAATTTGAGGGGATTTGAGAATGAGATTGAGAAATATAGTCCCACATGGGAAGTATACAAAAAATAATTTGAGTATAAATATAATTAGCCAATGATCAAGAGTCACCTAATTGGTTAACCACCTTTTGAGAGGCAGCCTGTGGTGGGCAGTTGTACTACATAGTATCTAATTTGTCTTATAAAAATATTAAAATTGTCTGAGTATTGGGGCGGGGCGTTACACTTGGGTAGGCGGGTCAAGAGGGAAATGGTTAGGGATGTCATCACTAAATCGAAAGTCAACATCGTTGGTCTGCAGAAAATCAAACAGGCTCATATTCATAGACTCAGTACACTGGGAGGGAACCGAATTTCTGTTTGGAAAATTCACCCCTCTGTTGGTGCCGCTGGAGGTATTGCCCTAGGATTTAATGCAGAAGTCTTTAACTGCCTAGATGAGTTCCATGGGCAGTTCTCGTTATTAGTCCTTCTCCAACGTAAAGCTCACCTGTAGACCCATACAATTACGGTGGTGTATGGTCCACACACTGCCGCCTCCAGGGTGGCTTTCTTGTCGGAATTACGAGCAATTCATGCACACTGTTGCACCCCGAGGTTATGGGAGGAGACTTTAAAATCACCAGGTTTGCCTCTGAGCACAGAGGCAGAGGCTCCAGTGACTCCGATAGGGAAGCGTTTAACGCGGTTATTGCGGACCTCGAACTTGTTGATATCCCCATTAATGATAGGATATTCACTTGGTCCAACATGCAATTGTCTCCTATTTTGGATAAACTAGATAGGGTCTTGGTCTCCTCTGATTGGGAGGCCAAGTTCCAACTCCCATGGGCTAAGTCCCTTCTTAAACCCACTTCGGACCAGGTTCCTATTATCCTTTCTACTAGTGAAGTGCAACCCAGGAAAATGCCCAAGTTTAGGTTTGAGAAAGCGTGGCTGGAAATCCAAGGCTTCCTTCACATGGTTAATGAGAGCTGGGCCCGACATACTAGAGGGACTGAAACAACTGCGATTTGGTGTGAAAAAACTATAAGGCTGAGGGCCAAATTTAAAAAATGGAACCGGACCATATTTGCGCTAATTTGGAGAGTAAAAGATTCCCTTCTGGAATGTATTAAGGAGCTTGAAAAGGTTGAAGAAACTAGAGACCTTTTGCAAGAGGAGCGGAACAGGCTACTTCAACTTAGAGAAGACATTGCTCAACTCTATAGGCTTGAGGAACTCAAATGGCAGCAGCGATCCGGAATATTGTGGCTCAAAGAGGGAGACACGAATACTGCCTTCTTCCATTGTTGCCAGTGCCCGGAGTAAATCTAACCTCATTCTTTCAATTCATTCTGATTCTGGAGTGTTACAAGGAGACGACAATATCAGAGTCTCATTCCAGTCCCACTCAAGCACCTTTTTGGACGGAATGCGGAGTTGAGAGTCCCCCTCCACCATGACTTCTGGCGTGTTACCCCAGACGACTCTGACCTGGATCTTTGATCCTTAGAGGTCCCCTTTACGGAAAATGAAGTTTGGGAGGCGGTGACACAACTTGGAAAGGAAAAATCCCCTGGGCCAGATGGATTCCCTATCTTATTCTACCGGGTTTTTTGGGAGGAAATCAAAGACGATCTTGTAAAGCTATTCGTTGATTTCTTCGACCATAAGCTTAAGTTAGGAAGAATTAACTATGCTGGGGTCGTGTTGGTCCCTAAGAAAGAAGACTCCCTAAGGGTAGGAGATTTCACCTGATTAGCCTTTTTAACTGCTCAGTCAAGATAATTACCAAGTTGCTCGCTAATAGATTTGGGAAGGTGATGGATAGACTCGTTAGCTGTGAACAAATTGGGTTCATTAAAGGACGATGTATCCAGGATTGTATTGCCACTACTGAAGAAGTTATCCACCATTACCACCTGTCGAATGCTAAGAGCTACCTCCTGAAGCTGGACTTCGAGAAGGCTTCCGACTCTGTTGAATGGGAATGTCTCCTGGAAGCGCTGGCTGGAAAGGGGTTTGGAGACAGGTGGATCAAATGGATCCACACTTGTCTCACCACCAGCAGGACTGCTATCTTGGTGAATGGGGTCTCAGGCCAGCCTTTCTCATGCAAATGGGGCCTTAGACAAGGAGACCCCCTTTCCCCTCTTCTTTTACCATTGTGGCAGACGTTTTGCGAGTCATGATGGCTAAATGCAGACGGGCCGACTAGATCGCGCTGGTGGCCAATGGTGTCAACCGTCCAGGTTGTTTTATCCTCTAATATGCAGATGATACTCTCCTGTTTGGAAATAGCAACCTCGGGGAAACAACCGCTTTCAAAGGAATTTTGTATAGTTTTGAAGCTTGGTCTGGCCTCATAGTCAACTTCCATAAAAGTGCTCTAATTCCCATTACCTTAACCCCAGAGGAGGCACATGAGCATGCCACCATTCTCAACTGCTCCATCGAGAATTTCCCCATTAAGTACCTGAGGCTCCCACTGAGAACTGGCAAGCTCAAGAAAGCTGATTGGTTACCCATCATTGATCGGGTGGAGAACCGGCTAGCTTGGTGGATAGGTAAAGCTTTGTCCTTGGGGGGAAGAGTCACGCTTATCAATGCAGTCCTCTCGAATCTGCCTACCTATTACCTGTCCTTCATCGAAATGCCAAGATGGGTCATCCAGAGAATTGGTCGCATCCAAAAGCGATTTTTATGGAAGGGTGCAAATCCGGATAGAGGGGGCTATCACCTCATTAGATGGGAAAAAGTGTAACGCCCCATTTTCCATATACTGGGAAACCGAGATACGAGCCAGGACCTTTTCATTCAATTAGTCACAATACACAGAAACAGGAAAATTTAAAACTTTTTATTAACATAATATTACAGGCCGAGTGTTTCTACTAATACAATAAGTTACATCAGAGTGTACATGAATAAAAGATAATCTTTGCTTTTCCACTTGTAGATCATGCCTCGGCTAGAGTCCTTCTGGTTCGCGATCTTGTGTCCATAACCTATTGAAGTGGGGACGTCGGTATTCACTGACGCTTAAAGGCTGATCATATAGCAGCGAATCTCCAACACAACATATACAAATAGGGTGAAGTATGTCGGTGTAGTTTAAGTGTCCGTGAGTGCAATGATTAGAATCTACAATGTCAACCAAACAGGAATACCAATGCACTGTCAACTAAACTAGAATACTCATGCACCGTCAACTAAGCTAGGATACCAATGCCATGTCAACTAAGCTGGAATACCAATATTCTAATGCCATGTCAACTAAACCAGGATGCTCATATTCTAATGTCAGCAAGTCTCCAAAGCAACATGCAGCCCTTACTACATGCGACCCCATCTCAAGCCGTTTCTCCATATATAGGGATTTGAACCCGCGTTCTGAATTTCTAATTGTACACAACCTGTTCCTGACATTACTCCATGACTCTGTGAGGTTGCAGAAGGGGTCAAGTTCCCCTATGCAGTCTGCTTATGGTGTCTCCGTTTTCCACTACTACCAGGCATGCCGGACCTCACTCGATCCCAGTATATCGGGCATCGTTCCAAAATCACACTCTAGGGTCTCGCAAGCGCAGGGTAGCACGAAGCCTACCCTGTGGCACCCTCTGGGGTCTCGCAAACGCAGGACTGCACCATGCATCCTGTGGCACCCCAGCCACGGTATTTCAGGAATTAACAGAGCGAGATACGCAACCCGTGTCCTCAACGTGTGAGACGGCACCGTGCGTATCCCTTTGACGGGAAGGTACAACCCAATAACACCACCTAAGGTTGGCCCCAAAGAAAGGTTTGGTCGTACGGTGCACCCTACTACCAACTCCCTTTCTTTCTGGCGAAAAGGTTAAGTAATGATTTTATAAGTCACTACCCTAATGATGTCACTATCATCATGCGATCTCACATAATTTCCAACTTGGATTATTATGGTCCGACTCGTGGTCCCTCGATCCAAGACTCTGGTAATAAAATCTCTCTCGCTCATCCCTACCCCTAACTCGGATTCTACCAACACTCTCGGCCCACGGTCAACCTGCATCGGTTAAGATCCGTCGACGCCCGAGGTGAGATCTATCCATTTTACTCTAAGGGGGTAGTATGTGGTCTTGATGGTCGATGACCCTTAGGGTAATTGAATACCCTAAACTAGCTTTTTATCAAGCTACAACTATTAGAGCTTCTCAACCCTTATCACTATGAATGAAGGGTGCTCATATGCTATGGTTCCATTTTAAATTAGAACCTACTCGACTAGAGTCCATGGGTTCTCTTCCTAACCCACATAAACATTGGTACATATCTTCATGCAACTAGGATGCTATACTATACCGTCCAAGCATGTATGGTTTCTTACTAATATCAACTACCACGAGGTAGTTACAACTACAATCTCAACATGGCTCTTTTCTTATTATTATTTAGCCTATGGCAATTCAATCATGGTATGCAATTGCAAGCATCAATCTACAACAGTTAGTCATGGTACATATAACGTAACCATCGACTCACAACATTCTTAATTGTGAATGTGACTTAGCATGCACTTGTAGCAATCTCAAGCATGGATATATATATAACTAGTATGAACATACAACATTCCCAAGCATGCATATATACTTCTACATCATCCCTAAAACATGGTAAGTAATTTTACATCAATTCTACAATAAACATGTACATACACTTAGCATGGTATACATCATTCCTAAACATGGTAGGAATTTTTTTTGAATAAATCCTATAACGTTCTAAGCATAAATATCCTTCCTAACCATGATAGGTATTTTTAGAATGAACCCTACAACATTCTAAGCATAAATAAATTAATCTAAACATGGTAGGAAATTCTTAGAATGAATCCTACAACATTCTAAGCACAATTATCCTTCCTAAACATGATGGGTATTTTTAGAATGAATCCTATAACATTCTAAGCACAATTAGATTAATCTAAACATGGTAGGTATCTTTAGAATGAATCCTACAACATTCTAAGCATGAATGAACTAATCTAAACATGGTAGGAATTTTAGAATGAATCCTACAACATTCTAAGCATAAATAAATTAATCTAAACATGGTAGGTATTTTTTTAGAATGAATCCTACAACATTCTAAGCACAATTATCCTTCCTAAACATGATAGGTATTTTTTAGAATGAATCCTACAACATTCTAAGCATGAATGAACTAATCTAAACATGGTAGGAATTTTAGAATGAATCCTACAACATTCTAAGCATGAATGAACTAATCTAAACATGGTAGGAAATTTAGAATGAATCCTACAACATTCTAAGCATGAATGAACTAATCTAAACATGGTAGGAATTTTAGAATGAATCCTACAACATTCTAAGCATAAATGAACTAATCTAAACATGGTAGAAATTTTAGAATGAATCCTACAACATTCTAAGCATAAATAAATTAATCTAAATATGGTAGGTATTTTTTTAAGAATGAATCCTACAACATTCTAAGCATAAATATCTACAACTATTTTATTTTAACAACAACTACTACTACCATGAGTTTCTACTAAAATATAACATAAATATCTACAACTAAATTACTTTAACATCTACTACTACTATCATGAGTTTCTACTAAAATATAACATAAATATCTACAACTAAATTACTTACTAAAATTCTTTATTAGCATATGTTTCTTATTATTACTAGTGGACATAAAAGAGATCTTTTTAATCTTTTTACAATTAGTGATTAGATAGTTTCTTTTCCATTAATAACTACAATGGTTTCTTTCTTACTTAAGTTTATAAAAGAACTAAACAATGATAAAAATAAGTAAGAGCTTTCCATTTGGGTTCAACCAACATATGCCTTCTTCTTTTTTTTGTCCAAGTCAATGTATGTCCTACAACCAAGATGGTTGTATACTTAGTCCATATGCCTTATGTATTAGTTCTCATTCAAGTCCTACAACCTTAAGTGGTTGTATGTAAAAGTTCATATGCCTTGTGTCATTTTAGTCCAAGTAGTTAGTTCTTTTATGAGTCAAACAATAACTACTAACAACATTCAAAATAAGAAACCCATACAACCATACTACTTCAAAACAACCACACCAAAAAGAAAAATAAACAAGGAGGGTAAGAAGAAGAAGAACATCAAAACAACCATTCAAATAAACAAACAAACAAACAAACAAACATAGGAGAAACCCCCACCTTGTTTCTTTTCTTTGATGGAAGGACTAGATTACTCTCCTCCTTAGCTCCTAGAACTCCTACTAGCCCTACAAATAAAAACTCTCAAGTTAGCATGGTGGTCTCTCTTTCTTTTCCTTTCTTTCTTTCTTTCTTTTTGATCTTTCTAAAATGAGACTAAGGTGAAGGAAGGGGGTATTTATAGGAGGAGAGAGTGGTGGAAAGTGCAAATGTGTATGCACACAATTGCACAAAACCCCTCCCACAAAAGGTGGGCCGGTTGCTACTAGGGAAGGGAAGGATGAGGTGGAGGTATGGTGAGGGTATGGTGCTTTTGGTGAGGTGGAGGGTGATGTGGAAGAGAGAGGGTTCTAGAAGCATTCTTAATCCCTTATGTCTTTGTAACCCTAGGTTTAGCTACACAACAATTCCTAATTATCCATTAGATTATCATGGCTAAAAGATAACACAATGGTGAAAAAAAAAATAAAGTAATCAAGTAGTCGGACGCTAATAAAATAATATTATTAATAGTCGGTCGGGATATTACAAAAAGTGTGCATGGAGAAGATACATGGAGGTCTAGGTATTATTGACCTTCGAGATATGAATCTCGCGCTCCTAGGTAAGTGGTGGTGGAAAATCTTTCATCCTAGCGGAGAAGGATGGCAGGATTTCGTCCAAGCGTACCTGCATAGGAATGGGACAAGAAATCTGGGTTTCAGGGTGGGCCCACGTGTCTTTCGGTTCTGGAGAGGAATTACTAAAGTCTATGAACCTTTAATAGATGTGTGTGGTCGTATATTTGAAATGGTAGACTTACTAGATTCTGGTGGGATAAGTGGTGTGGTGATCACACACTTAGAGATTTGTTCCTTGATCTGTATGCTCGGGCTTCATAGCCGCACTGCACGATGGCCGCTGCCTGGAGAAGAAGCACCTAGAAACCAGCCTTTAAACAGTCGATGGAGTCGGGCTCTCTACTTAGACCCAGGGAGCTTCAAGCCATATCGCCGATTCCGGTATTAAATGCTCGCAGGGCCCAAATAGAAAGACTTGGGGACTCGAAAAGAATGGCACCTTCACCGTACGATCCCTTTACAATCACATTCATTTCAGGGGATGTCACCCAAAATAGTCGGGTATTATTTGGAAGGCGAAAACACCGCTGAAAATAAAAATCTTCTTATGGTTGGTTCTGAACGATGCAATTCTGACTAGAGAGAATCTGGCTAAATGCCAGCCAAATTGTGTCACTCCTTGTGGGTTCTCCAACGCGGCCTCCGAAACTAGAGATCATTTATTTCTGGGTTTTTTCTGGAGCAAAGCGGTCCTCTTTGAGGTACTCAGTGCCCTGGGTACTAACGAGTACCCGAGTATGTATGAGGATCTGTGGGTAGGCTCAAAGTTCGCTACGGAGCGACGAGCTACGAGAGAAGCTTGGTTTATCGCTATCGTTGGTACAACCTGGGTCCTTTGGCTAGATAGGAATAACTGTTACTTTCGTGGGACTAGTAATAGTATTTCTAGTAATTTAACTCACATTATGCATCTTATTTTCTTTTGGGCTGCTGTCGCTGCATCAGGTCCTCGAGGGAGGATTGCCAACGTTTTCCAGGTGGAGGAATACGATGTGATGAGGTTGAGATCGGGCCGACTGTAGCGCCCTGAATTTTCAATATGATATCTCAGAAATACATGGCACAATTCCCAGCATCTGCCTCAATTGTAATAGTAAACATAGCCACAACACAGAGAAAATTTTATAACTTATATTACATTAATTCTTTACAAAGTACAGCGGAAAACAAACACCTAGAATTACAAATTCTTTCTTTTACAACACACTTTTACAATTTTACATAAGGCATAACATCATTCTATCACATGTATCCAAATCCCAAGCTAGAGGTACCTACCTGTAAAATATGAGGTTAGAGATAACCCTAACTCCTAAAACTACAGGAGTCAGCCATAACGGTGTGAGTGACATAAAAATAAATGCAACATAAATAAAATATAAGGCATAGAGTCATAAACAACATGTATTAACAGCAAGAATAAATGAAATAAGAAATAACAATAAATAAAATATGAAAACATCAAGTGAAACTGGACTAAGTGTCAAGTATAGAAAAACAGAAAACAACATGCATAAAACCAAGTCAAGAAAACATCAATGCTATATGCTGACTCTCTAATGCATACTTGTCGAATTCTATGCATCCTACTCTACATAGGTCCGGTGCAAGTCCTTAACGTTCTCCACTTGATAGGGTTTAATCTCCCATTATGCAACTAATCCTACTACGATGATTACTATGAGATTTAGATAAACTGTGAGTACTAGTCCATGCCCCGATAATTTCGGAGGTCAAACTCTATTCACAGATAATTCCGGAGACTATTTCACTCACACCTGGGAATCTTCGAGAATACCCACACCGCAAGCTATGGTGCCTCATCACACGAATACCCCATGAGTGTCGTCTCGACCCCGATAATTCCGAAGATCAATCCCACACCGCAGGTAATTCTGAAGACTATTTCACTCACACCTCGATAATTTTGAAGATTATCTCACACCGCAGGCCATACAAAGATCCATAACCCATGTTCTCATTTCTTCATATCACCATCTAGTGTATGTCCTTATCGTGTAAGTTAATTAATTATTTACTAGATTGCGAATCTCTTAGAGTTGGTGTACCCTATCGGGCTTAACTCAACTGAACAACAACCAAAATCTCAACCACCGGTAGCTAAGGCCCCACTCAATCTCTAAAGACTCAGAACTCAACCATCAATAAAATTTTCAATAAAATTCATAAATTCATCATCAAAACAATTATATGAAGAAAAATGACAAAATCCAAATCTATTCAATGTACTCGTGAAATTCCAAAATTCAAATAAAATATTAAATCCATTAAATAACAGAATATCATATTTTTAAATCGTAGAATATCACCAAACATCAACTCCTTTGAAAACACATATAACTCACGTAATAAGGTCATAGGAATACATTTAAAACTATAAAATATAACTCTCTGAAAATACTATAATCTGTAATAAAAACATCATCTAAAACAGTAGAGTAATAATCCATAATATCGAGAAAATAATTATTTAAAGAACGAAGAAAATCAGCAAAATAGCCAAAACAGCAATTGACGGTCGACCGCTCAAGAAGGGCAGTCGACCGTCAATTAGAAATCCCCAAAATAGCAGCATGACGGTCGACCATGACTGCTACATAGCCAGGTAGGGATTGTACATGTTTTGACTGATACTCGATTAAAACTTTGTAAAATCAAAATTAAACTTTCTGAGATGATCAAATATAACTTGTAGAACATATAGGATTTATGAAACCAATCAAAATCTCTTCAAAATCAGCAAAGTAGCATATAGGGTAATTAAGCATCAGTTTAAACAATCAAAATACATCAATTAGGAGTAGTATAATGTTTGGATTCAATATCGGCACTAAAACAAATCAGGTCTCAGTCAAAACTTGATAAAAATCATCAAATCAATTTCGGCAGTCTTCAAAACAGAAACATTGAGATCTTTGTATATATATATGTGCATATATGGTCTATATATATATAAGTGTTTAAGCATTTAGAATCAGTATATAGGAGTAGTGTAGGGTTAAATTAAATCTCAGTATCGAAACCATCAAGAATCAATTTGAAAACTTCACAAAAATCACCAAACCAAAATTCGGCCTGCACACAGACAGACCCGAAAACACACCCCCTTCTCTTTTGCTTCAAAACTTGATCTTTTGATCCAACAAATCTTTCTATAACTTGTTATATACATACTCAATTACTTACATCAGATTACCCATGAATATATGAAATTATAACAACCATTCAACAAGTTTTATTCATCAAAATTCATCAACAGTGTGTATATATTTATATCCAACAGTAAGGATTTCATCTTGATCAAATTGTGCATTATACAACATACCATTCATTATATTCAACCAAATCAGTAACAATCTGAAAGAAAACAACCTACTCATGATTTTCTATTAGGTTCTTTAACAATCTCAAGTCATCAAATTAGGGTTTCAATCATCAATAGTATAGTTTCATAAAAAGATTCAATTTTTAATTCATCTACTCATCAAAATTCATTATATCTTCATACCATCATCTAACATGCTTTCTAATAGATAAATCATCACATACAATATGCTTAGAACAATAAGAAAACAAACATATGTCACTCACCTTATTGAAGAATCAACCGAAGATAATAAGGAAATAAGAAAAATCCCTCCTTTCGCAAGAAAACCAAGATCTCGCTTTAAATTCCAAGAAAATAATATTAAGAAATTCCTTTTGTGTTGTGTAGCAAAGAGACGGTTGCACCCCACCCTTTATAGGCTGGAATCCAAGTAATTAGGGTTTTGAATAGATTTGCAAAATACCTCTTTTAAATATATCTTTACATATATAGATCCTTATACATGGAAATTAAATAAAATCATCTTAATTGGGATTTAAAAACAAGAAGAATTACCTATTATCAGCCGGCACTGCTTGAAAATCTAGAAAAATAAAATTGCACTTTTACCCCTCTAAGTGGCAATTTTGCAAAAAGACAATTCTTTATCAAAACTTGCAAAATAAACCAAATTTATTAAAACAAAAAATAAATTCTTTGCCTCTGAGTTGACTAGGCATCAAGCCCAGCCCAAAAATCTGAAAATTTTGAGTTTTCACTCCAAGTGGTAATTTTGCACCCTCTTTTTGTAATATTTGCAAATAGGTCAAATAATTATAAGAAAATTCCAGAAAATTCAAAAATAATATCCAATAATAAATAATGAGTTATCCCAAAACAATTTTTGACTTTGAACTTCCCAAGAAAATATTTGCACGTGTAAAAAAGTAAATTTCAGGAAAATGTTTATTAAATCACCAAAAAATTATTTTAATTAATTTATTAATCTTAAAAGCATTATTTAAAAATCTGGGGTATTACACTGACACTCGACTGAAGGCAGAGGTTGCACTGTTCTTCGGGCCTTTTACTGTTTTTCAATCCCCACCACCCCAGAGTTTTGTTGAGGGAATTAGATGTTTTCTAGCACTTTTGTTGGATGCATGTTTGTTTGGTGATGTTTGTTGTCCCACCCCCCATGTTCCTTTCGTTTGTATTGTAGGAATTTGTACTTGGCTCAGTACTCTGAGTTTGTTTTATTAACTCCTTATTATTGAAACAATGTAGCCATACTCTACCTTTTCCTTAATGAAAAAAGACCTATTCTGATGGATTTTCGCACTATAACCCCGTTGAATTCTTAAGATAAAAATATAAACATTTATTCTTTTCCCCAAAAAAAAAGAAGAAGCAGAAGTTGAAGGAAAAAAGAGGAAAAAAAGCCAAAGCAAAACAGCTCCATCTTCTTCCCCACATACATCTCGCCTGATTGAATTTGCAATTTTTTTTATAAAATAATTATTATATACATACATACATACATATATATATATATATATATATATATATATATATATATATATATATATATATATATATATATAAAATAAAATACAAAGAAAGCTATCAAGTGGTTCTCCTTTAATTCCCCAAAATCAAAGGTCCAGATCTAACCTCACAAAACACATTCCCCCCCCCCCCCCCAAAAAAAAAAAAAAAAAAAAACCCAAAACTCAAATTCAAATCCAAAAAAAAAAACAACTCCTCTATTTATTTAATTATCTCTCTCTCTCTCTCTCTCTCTCTCTCTCTCTCTCTCTTTATATATATATATATATATATATATATATATATATATATATATATATATATATATATATATATATATATATATATATATATATATATATATATATATATATAGGGGTCGGTTCGGGTGAGAACCAACCCTGGGGTGAGAACCTAAGGGCCTCTCCCAACCACTCATATGCTTAATCTTAACGGTCAAGATTTTTTTCAATTAAACAATAAGATTAATTAATATTTGCATTAAGATGGGAATCCCTTTAATTAAGGGATGTTGGTTGCGAAATAAAAGAAATAATTATAAATTGCCTTTTTTTGTGTGCGACGGTTAAGGCAAATTTGGTCAAACTGGAGAGAGAAATAATTTATTCCCGTAAAATATTGGAGAAGATTTTGTTTCCCAAATTAATAGCAACTGCAGAATCATTCACCATTTCGTTCCTTACAGTTACTGTTTATTACAGTTGCTATTTATAATTATTACAGTTGCTGTTTAAGTGGTCAGGTATTGCTGTATAATTATTTCAGTTGCTATTTATAATTATTACAGTTGCTATTCGAGAAGATTTTGTATCCCAAATTAATAGCAACTGCAGAATCATCACCAATTCGTTCCTTCACTAATTCGTTCACTATATAGCAACTGATTGTATTGTAAATAGATACAACTAGTGCATATTTTAGCAGGAATATATAGATATATATATTGTTTGTTTATCAATTTGCAAACTTATGTTGTACATGCTGTCAGTTTCCATATAGCAACTAAATGTTTCTTGAATAGCAACTAACTGCATCGTACGTAGCAACAAAAATTTCATATTTAGCAACATTGTACGTAGCAACAAATGTTGTTCATCCTGATGAAGATTGTGGTTCGGCTGAAAATAAAATAAAAAAGGCAATATATGTTGCCTAATAATCTGTGATCTTCATTCCTTTTAAATAAAATAAAAAAGGCAATATATGTTGCCTAATAATCTGTGATCTTTCATTCCTTTTATTACGCGGTCCCCAGCGCTTAATTAAAGGGATTGACATCTTAATGCAAATATTAATTAATCTTATTGTTTAATTTTAAAAAATCTTGACCGTTAAGATTACGCAGATGAATGGCTGGGATAGGCCCTTAAGTTCTCACCCCAGGACATGGTTCTCACCCGAACCTAATCCTATATATATATATATATATATATATATATATATATATATATATATATATATACAAAATAAAATACAAAGAAAGATATCAAGTGGCTCTCATTCAATAGGGTTAAAATCAATGGTCCATATCTAACATCACGAAACATATTTTCCCGCCTCAAAGTTTCCCCCCAAAACTCAAATTCAAATCCCCCAAAACAACTCATTTATTTATTTATTTATTTATTTATTTATTTCTCTCTCCCCCCTCTCTCTATATTTACTCAGAAATTTATATTTTCAGATTTTTTCTGTATTTTTATATTGCTCATGTTACATTGAAAAATACAAATATCTCATTAACAGTTAAATTTCATCATTTTTCACACTCAAAGTTATAAGAAGTTGGATTTTACACTCCCGTTTATAATTATTTTTCAACATATACTAATGGAAACATGGACTTTTAATTACAACTAATTATTGTTTTACCATTCAAACTTGAGCTACATAATTGTTGTTTTACTATTTACAAGACTTTCATATGTTGTATCGTTCCAAAGACGTTCTGTAGGCACGTGCTCACGGGCAAATCTAGTATATATATATATTTAATTTTATATATATATATATATATACTTATGGAAATATGGACTTTTATTTACAACTAATTATTGTCATACTATTCAAACTTGAGCTACATAATTGCTGATTTACTGTTTACAAGACTTTTCATATATTGTATCGTTCTGAAGACGTGCCGCAGGCACGTGCCCACAGGCAAATCTAGTATCTACTCTACTATTATTAATGGGAGAGTTTGTCACTTTGTCACTTTGAGTTTGTAAACAAACAAACAATTTTTTAATATTTTTTTGTCACAAATGAAACACATATGTTGCACGTGTAACTCTAACTCTATTGATTAACACGTGCATCGTGCGTGTAAATTAAAGTTTTTTCCTTCACCAAAAAAAAAAAATTATTTTTTTTGTCATAAAGCAAATACGTACGTCGCGCGTGCAACTCCAAATCTATTTCGTAACATATGCACAGCACGTACAATTCAAGGTTTTTTCATCAAAAATTTTTAAAAATTGCGTGCAGAGCCCGTTCAACTACAATTTTTTAAAAGTTTAAGACATTCATTACAAGTGTTGATTACTACCGATCTACGTGTATCGCACGTTCAACTCTATTTTTTATCAAAACGTTCTTCACACGTGAAAATTACTAGTATATATTAAATGGGAAACTTTCCGTTGCACACCAACCCAGTGTGCAACCCCGTGCGCATTGGTTGTAGACCGTCCGATCGTACGTATCCATCTTGATCCAGATCCAAGGGACAACATTCAATCCTGCTCATCTGCTGTCTTTTGGGGGGTATATTCGGAATTCCTCCCCCCCTAAATACACCTGTCCCCTTCTCAACCCTATCCCCTTTCCCTCTCTCTCCCGCTCAGCTCCTTCCTCCTCTTCGTCATCGTCAAAAAAACCCTAGCCCCCAAACTCAGTTCCTTCCTCCTCAAACGATCGTTATCTGCACAAATTTTCATCTCCTTCTCAACCCTATCTCCTTTCCCTCTCTTTCACGCTCACCTCCTTCCTCCTCTTCGTCATCGTAAAAAAACCCTAGCCCCCAAAATCATCTCCTTCCTCCTCAAACGATTGGAACCCATCGACCCTATCTCCTCTCCTCCTCGTGACGCGATCAAGATCCTGATGCTCATCCCAACTTTCTCATCTCTTTCTCCTCAATTCGAAATTCATCAGTGAAGGTAATAATTTTTTATTTTTTTAATTTTTTTAATTTATTTTTTTTAACTTGATAATGTTGGAAAAAAACACATTTTACTGAACTCAGTTTGGAAATTAATTTGGTATTGTTTATGATAAAATCCGAAATTCTAATTGTCCATGGTTATTGAAGGTATGTTTGTCAAGTATTTCCTATGAATATGTAGTTCTATATTTTAGTAAATTCATGCAGTTAGTGTAGTACTGAGATTTGGCCTATGTTATTTGGCCTTTTCCATGAAGCATTCCTTTTTTTGTTAGATTATTTGTAATATTTGTTGGAAATAAGAAGTCACCTATTGTATATTTCGGAATAAGTTAATAGCATGTCTTTTTTTGTATGTTTTTTGGCTTGAACGTTACAACATCTTGTAGGATGACATCAAACTACTCTTCCAACCAAATCCACAATCATTATAGCTGTAGCTCTAGGTCCTCCCGAGCTAGTTCCGGTGAGAGAATTGTAGGTCCTAAATATTTTTGCCGAATACAGACGAGGGTAAAATATTCTTCTTCGGAGAAGAATCCAGGTAAAGCTTATTATAATCGTCCCAACTTTCCAAATGGTTGTGAATTTTTTTGTTGGGTAGATAATTATGGCCCGGAGGAGGATAAAGATGCAACCATCAGGGAATTGTATGATGAGCTTTCGATCCAGTCTTTGTTGAGGTCGATAGATGTTGATGGTGCATACAATTGTGGTTACAGGAGAGGTGCCCAGGTTTATGGAGTTGTGGGATTGATTGGTGGGGTGTTGGTGTCTCTGTTGTTGTTTCTGGCTTTCTTCAAACAGTATTGACTATGATGTTGTCTGAAGTGTTGAGAAAATTGTATTTTCTAGTTGTTATATTTTGTGGAACTTGTATGTTGTGCTGGAGTGGGTGTAATCCTGTAAACTGAGAACATCTCTTCTTCCCTTTGTTCAGTCTATGTGTTGTTGGTGATGTGTATTATGTAAAATATAGAATCTAATGCAATATCGTTTCGTGTCACATGTTAGCAATCATGCTCTTTTTTGCATTTCTCTTAGTAAAAATTATTTAACATACTATGGTTACTATGCATTGAAATTCTGGGAGGATCTGAGGTGGGAGAGAAATATTATTCAGATTAAAAGAAGGAAAATATGAAGTTAAGTACATCTACTCCCTTAAAGTAATTTTTTCGGTTTTGTGCATGCTACTCTGATGCAAACAGTTGGTTATGAATATTTGCAGATACAATGTTATATTTGGTTTTGGTTTTTTTAATCTTCTCTATGTGCTAATGCAAGCGTCATCCATTTCTTATTTCAGTTTGGTGAAAAAAAGGGTCTCTGGTTGCGTTCTTGGTTTTGTAGTTGCTAGATTCACTTCTTGTTTCTATTGCTGAAGGATGTCAAGTTGCTAGATTCACTTCTTGGTTTTGTAGTTGACACTCCTTATCCTTCCATTCAAAATTAGACTTTGCTGAAAGGTTTGTTGTATTCAAAAAAGACAGCAGCAATAATGCCCAATTTTCAGAGCTGGTGTACGCATAAGAGTGCAAGTATTAACGCTACCTATAAGGATTTGCTGATCAAAGCATTCATATCCAAAACAATGCCTCAGATCATGTATTGTACTTGGAATTTTGAGATCCCCAGCGCTTGCTTCATTTGTGGTTCATTTACACATGAATTCATCTTGCTCCAGCATATAAGAAGAGAAACAGTACGGGGAGAGAAATGATTGTATTTGGCCATGATGCTAGAATTACTTGATCAACAATCTAACAGACATCGGTAAATTTTCATTCTTATATTCATTTCTTCACAAACAAAAAGGGTCTCTTTTCTATACCAGCAAAAAGACAGAATTTGCTACAAAACGTAATTAAAACATTCAAAGAGACCGAATTATTTACAAAAAGTAACTAGCATCAATTCAATGAAGAAGTTAACCCATTAGGATTAGCTTGCAATACACAAAAATAATATATTAATCCGAAAACTTCCCAATACAACTCTATTAGATTTAAGCTTGATTCAGCACAGAGGCTTCGAACTCTGTCTTTGAAAGCCCCAAATTAACTTGAAGAAGAGAAGGCTGCCGATTCATTCAAATATACAAATTTTGTACATAGAAGATGCCGATAAGTAAAGACACAGGTTGACAGCAACGATGAATATATAAACATCAGCGCCGAAGCAGAGAAGAGCTCAATGGTTCCTTTTGATGGTCGGATGTAAGCATCTGCGATTTCAGTCACTATTGTGTGGTGGTGTACTACGTTGTTTACTTCAATTGATGACAATGGAACCTACAGAAAATATTAAGGAATTGAACCACTGTTAGTTAGTACTTAAACCAGTTATCAATCATATACACCTAGTTTAGGGTTGCAAGGAACTAGAGTCAGTATTATTATTAACTTTTGGTAAATAATTTCTTAATCTTTGATTAAGCTCTTTTTATAGAATATGAATTATCTAAAAAAATTCATACTTTTCAGAGCTGAAAGAGTAACTTTATATTTTTTAATATTGAAATCTACCAATATAGATCTATATATATATAAATCAAATAACTCACCCTATGACTTGGTTGAGCAGTATAGTTAATATCCTGATAGTCTTCATTCCCAACAACAGGAACCACACCCTTGCAGTCGCTCCCTTCACTCTTCACACGCTCTAAATTCACCCCCTGCTTCTGACCCTGATTATTACTCTCATCACTTACACCAAACTCCCCTAGGTCCAAGTACTATTCCATAGCTTGCAGTACATTAAGATTAAATGACTAGTTTCTTTCTAATAGAGTTCTTATACCTAAGTTTAAGTAAGTGATCCTAGTTTCTTTCTGATAGAGTTTATTCCTAGCTATGGAATCAAGTGTCATATATTTAGACCAGGTCTTCTAAAATCAAGGATATTTAGACCATGAGTTACTTAGCAATCGAGGATCAAAGAAGTAGCTTACTCTAGTGACTGGGACTGGAGGGTTTGCTAATGTCCTCATGTGAGTTCTTTTGATAGCTGACTGCAAAAAAATATATAGCGTTAGATGAATTTCCTACTGGTTTATTAGATAACATAAAGTAATTTTACATTACAGGATGATTGTGTTCATGAAATGAATTTAAGTAGGCTCAAAAATGACTTTAATTCACAGATTGCGATGGTGTAGTCACATTTGGCTGTAGTTGAACTGCCACGCCAAAATAGCTGTAACAATCACAATCCCGATCATGTTCTACCTCCCTTTCAATTAAATGCATCCCCATATCCAAAGGGTCTACATTAACCAAAAGGAAACCATCAGACATAGTGCACAAGCAAACAATGCATGTAAAAATTGCATTCTCTGAGCCAGGCAGAAGTGCCAACACTGGCTCAGTACAACCAATTGCAAAAATTTGGGCACAAAATGAATCCGAAATTTAACCAGTGAGCAAGTATCAGCCCAAAAAAGGAAGCAGACAGAGTCTGCCTAACTGCAACAAATGATCAGCCAAACAGTCTCAGTATTACCACTCACTGAATACTAAACTTCGAATTTGAAAAACTTTAACCTCAAAGCCTCAAAGCCAAAATTCCTTTCATTTGTATTAGAAAACTTTAACCTCAAAACCAAAATCAAGCATATACAATTGTGTATTAATTAAACCCCCAACATTAACAGATGAGAAGGAGTGAATCCCTTCCGTTGTATAGGGATCAAGATGGATGTTTATGATCGGACGGTCTACAACCAGTACACACTGGATTGCACACTGGGTTAGTGTGTAACGGAAACTTTCTCAATATATATACTAGGTTCAGAAGACAATAATTTCATCACTGCCTATCAATTTATCCCGTACCCAAAAATAAAAGTAGGGTATCAATAGTTACCTGAAGCAAACTTGTGAATGAAATACTTCCCTCATTTGACAATATCGTGAGAATCCTCGTGAGAATCCTCGGAACTATTGTCAGTAGATGAATTCACATCATCTTCGGCGAATGCACGCTTGCCACTGAAAATTGAAAAAACCACAGAAAAGTCATTATCGATTGAACTATATAATTAATTAATAAGAAAGCGTCACACTTAATTGACAATTTTCATAATTACACAAATAGCATTAAATACCTTTCATTTTTCTTTGGGTAAGTTTGCGCGTCATGGCCTTGCCCACGCAAACCGCAACAATTGCACTTCTTGGGTTTGCCTCTTAATTTTTCCCGCATTGGTTTCAACCTTTTCCCACTTGGTCTTCCCTTCATATTACATTGACGAGGTTCTTCCACCGAGACTTGAGATAAGACCAATTGCTTTCCATGTACCCATGTTCCACTACCTTTAGCCCCAACACTACACCTTTCGGGGACTATCATATTGAAGCCTTCAAGTGACTTGATCATAGCTTCACACATGAACACATACCCTTTATTGCAAGACAGTTCGATCTCAACTTGTTGCTTGGACAAGTTATTTAACTCACAATAGCGGGACGCAAAATTCTCGCTATTATTGTCGGCCATCTTCTTTACCAAAATTTGTGGGGGTGTAGCTTCTTCTAATTATCTCACGGTTCCATCTTCTCATCATATATTGTTTGGGAAGTTCATTACAATTTGAATATTTAAGGAAGGCCAAGAGATGCCTACAAGGGAGTCGAACAAATTCGAACATAAAGCATGAACAACACCCATACTTAGTCTCTTTGGAATAAGTAATCATGGTCTCTTTTTCTGACCTACCAATGAATGTCACTGTGTAATACAAGTTAGCAGTGTTCACGTCACCTTCCTGTAAATTCACATTATATAGTAGGCTTGCCTTGAGTTCTTTTTGAAACTTTAAAAACATTGCTAAAGTGTATACTTGGGCCATTTGTTCCTCCATATACCACCCGGTCTTCAATTTGGGTTTCCTATTTAGTGTACGGTAGTTCTCTTTAACTTCTTCTTCTCTTTGCCTACAAATAACTCTTTCAAATATCAAAGCAAACTCATGAAGTGAATACTTCTTTTGGGTGTGCTTTTTAAAAAAAGAATTCATTCCCTCGCTTCTTTGGCTACTAGACATACCCGCCCAAAAATGGGACCTATGGTATACGGGGGCCCATTTATCACGGATATGAAAAATATCACTCAACCATTTATTGTTTTCTGCCCCAAATTCCACAACCAAAGCCTTCCATTGTTCTTCAAAAGAGACACAGTCATACGAATTCCAAATGTTTTCCTTAAAAGCTTCCATGAACTTAGGATTTTGAACCAATTGAGGCACATCGGAAGGAATTTTATCTAAAATATGCTAGATGCAATATCTATGGCAAATATGAGGAAAAACTTGTTGAATTGCAGCACCAATACCCCGATCTTGGTCCGTTACAATGCCTTGGGGACTTTTTTCATGACTCCTAGCCATGTTTGGAATAACCACACAAAAGATGAAGCCGTCTCATTTGGGATGAAACCACAACCAAGAAAAAGAGACTGCCAATGATGGTTAATCCCAACAAATGGAACAAATAGCATACCATAACGGTTAGTACTATGTGTAGCATCAAAAGAAACTATATCACCAAATACCTCATAATTCAAACGAACAATCCCATCAAGCCAAAAATAATGAGACAGTCTACCGGACTCATCTTGCTCGAATGCATAAAAGAAAGAAGGATTTTTTTTCTTTTGCCATTTAAAAAAGTCTACCAATATTTGACCATCATGACCTTTTAATGACTCTCTCAAATCTCTTTCATAGTTTCCAGCGTCTATTAGAGTAAATCCAACCCTATCGTATCTCCCACTTGAACCTTCAAAAAAAAGCATTTGTTTGCATGTGGGAATATTTGCACCCGCAAGTTGCTCCATTATGATTTTATCTAAACTTGACACAACACGATTACGCGGCAACAAATGCCTTCTACCGGGTGTGGTGAATGCATGATTGTGCACCTCATGGAAAGAATAAACAGACCATGAATTCGTTTCTTTGTTTAATCTCACCCTAACCAATGCATTGCAAGATGTCCTGGATGTAGTACCTATTCTAATTTCATTATTCTTGCTTTTCGACACCCCCGCTTTATTACATAAAAAAGTTTTTTTCCACCACCTGACCATCCTTCAGTTTATTACCCCCTTTACACATTTGAAAACCCGAACATTTTGCATAGCTATCATAGTATTTTTCTACCGGCTCAAGGGTCTCAAATATCATACCTATCTTTGGGATTAGATGCTCCTCAACAGTGGGGGTAAATTCACCTTCTTCAACATACAAAAAATTATCACCCAATTGTGAGCAACCTTCACCTAACTCCATACCTGTAACAAATTCGGAATTATAATCAAGATCAGAATTTCAGATTTTATCATAAACAATACCAAATTAATTTCCAAACTGAGTTCAATAAAATGTGTTTTTTCCCAACATTTTCAAGTTAAAAAATAAATAAATAAATAAATAATAAAAAAAATTATTACCTTCACTGGCGAATTTCGAATTGAGGAGAAAGAGATGAGAAAGTTGGGATGAGCGTCAGGATCTTGATCGCGTCACGAGGAGGAGAGGAGATAGGGTCGATGGGTTCCAATCGTTTGAGGAGGAAGGAGATGATTTTGGGGGCTAGGGTTTTTTTACAATGACGAAGAGGAGGAAGGAGGTGAGCGTGAAAGAGAGGGAAAGGAGATAGGGTTGAGAAGGAGATGAAAATTTGTGCAGATAACGATCGTTTGAGGAGGAAGGAACTGAGTTTGGTGGCTAGGGTTTTTTTGACGATGACGAAGAGAAGGAAGGAGCTGAGCGGGAGAGAGAGGGAAAGGGGATAGGGTTGAGAAGGGGACAGGTGTATTTGGGGGCGGGGGGAATTCCGAATATACCCCCCAAAAGACAGCAGATGAGCGGGATTGAATGCCGTCCTTTGGATCTGGATCAAGATGGATACGTACGATCGGACGGTCTACAATCAGTGCGCACGGGGTTGCACACTGGGCTGGTGTGCAACGGAAAGTTTCCCTATATTAAATTGTTGGATTGGAACACAAGATTAATTCGAGCTGTGATCGTACTCAATAGACACGGCAAAACTCACCTCATCAAATTCAACAACTTCCAGGTTCCTCCCCCCCCCCCCCCCCCCCCCCCCCCCCCGCGGCCGCCCGCGCCGAGGCCCTTCCTTTCCATTTCATTTCTATTAGGGTCTGTTTGGAAACATTTATGTTGGGGAATGAAAATGAATGGAAAGGAATGGAAAGAAAGGGAAAGGAATGAATTAAATTTATAAGTTGTGTGTGTTTGGCAACTAGTGGAATGGAATTGAGTTTTTTTTGTTTCCATTCCCTAATCTTGTTTGGCAAACACTGAAATACTATGGATTACAGCATTTTAAAAAATCTATGTTCTTAGGAAACCTATGTTTTTAAACTCAAAACTCACCTACGGCCTCCTTCGCATTCTTGATTTTTTTTGGGAGCCAACAAATGTTTTACATGAAGATGAAGGTTAAGAAAGAAAATAAGAAGCTAATCTAACACAAGCAAGAAAGGTGTACTAATTATGTGTTGAAAAATAATTTTAACTAATGGCAGTATGTTTGAACTGAATCCCACCATCAAAGAGATTATTTGGTATATGTTGCTCGTGAATTACATAATTTTAGTTGATAAAAGTTAAGGGTAAAAATAATTTAAAACTTAAAAGATGGAGAGATGACTTGGAATTTACAGTATTAGAAAGAAGATGAACTGTAAATTCTATGTGGTATCAATTTTATGATAATGTTCGTAAGATAAATACAAATTTAAAATTAAAGAATAAATTAGTAATAAGATAATCACAAGCTAATATCATAGCCAGCCCGAATAGTGGGTTGAAGTTCAATTAAGATCAAATTGACAAAAACTTCACATCAATCAAGAAAATCAAAGGAATGGATTGGAAGTAACAGAGAAAGAACTGAAGCTGGGAGCTAACAGTAGCATCTCATATCCAATTATTACATTACCATATCCATATTCAGAAATGATGAAGTCGCTAACATTTACTTCGGTACCGAGCGATTTAGCTTATAAATCGGTTGAAGCAAAATTCATGCGCGCTTTTAAAAGATAAAATCAGTTGAAATCGGTTGATTCTCCATTCCTTTACGCAGCTTTCCGAGGGAGGTGGAGTCGGAATAGAAATCAGTTGAGATCTTTCTCTAGGGAATGAAATTTAGTTGTTTCCTTTATTTTCTTTTTCAAAACAAACATACTCTGGAATAAGATAAGATGGGCTCATCCGCAGTATTTCATTCCTTTTCCTAGTTTTTTGGGTTCCCAAACGCGCCCTTATTCTACTAAATTAGGGTTTCAGTTAACTAAATTAAATTATTCAATTCATCTCAGCCGCTCGAGGGTCAGCAAGATCTAATTCACAGCGTTTACGGAGGTCCGAAATTCACTTGCAACTCTGATTACCTTATTTTTTCCTCTAAAATTAAGAGTTTTTTGTTGTTATAATGATCGGTTATGTTTGAATGCAGTTCTTAGTGGAAGAGCTGAGATTATCAGTAATTTTGTCCAAGTTGATGCGATCTTTGGCCCTGTAAGGATTTCTCGAATCGGATTTAAAATGTTGAGGTGAGATAAATGAAGGTGAACTCCAAACAAGTTACCTCCACTGACCTCCTCTTACATTAGCTAACCTCTGTACCCAATAGGGCCTTTAAATTGTCAGCTTTTTGTGTGTAATCATTATCATCATTCTTACCTTATCATATCAAACTAGTTTTTTTAATCATACCAAGACGGAGCGAGACACTAAGGATTTTTCCCTTTTTTTTAGTAAAACAATAAATTAAATTTTCCATTCTAAATGATTCAAAGGATGAACTTTTTAGTTATTATGTAGTTTGTTGGCGTCAACCCTCATAATGGAGTGCGGATTAAGGTGCAGTTTGGAGTGCAATGAAACATTGAAGGACTAAAAGTTTGTTAATTTGAGAGTACTACTTTATTGGGATTTCGTGATTGTCGATTGAGAGAGAATTATTCTCATTGCGATGTTGTGGTTACAAAGTTGATGGATAGAAGATTCGAGAAGAAAAAAATTGTTGTTGTGGCTTTCATTGATTTCGAACAAGTTTATGTTGGGTTTCCAGAAGAGATTATTCTGTGGGTTTAACAGGAAAGTGAATTGAGGATTTTTATGAATTACGGTGTAGTAATAATTAGAATGAGAATAACTTGTGTGGATGTTGCTTCATTTGTTATCACCATAGGCTTACATCAAGAGTTGGTATTTAGTCATCTTTTATCTGCATTTAGGTATGGATGTGCTTACTCGGCATATAAAAAGAGAAGGTCAACTAGTTTATATTGCATTTGTTATTAAGACCTGAGGGATAATCCTGACAGTAGAAAGGTATAGAGAGGTTTTCAAATCTAGAGGAGTATTTTTTGGAAAAAATGAAAGATTGGTATCTGAAAATTCCTTGGAGTTGTCATTTTCTTCCTTAGGTTCATCATGTGAGACTTAGAAGGCTTTTATCAATGAAGTCATCCTGGAATTGTTTTCAAATGAAGAAGTGCTTTTGGAGTATTATTTACCTGTTGAAAGCACGAGGCTAAGGGAAGATCTTCAAAGCTCTATTATCTGATTGGCAATAGTTTTTGAGTCACAGTAGTTGACAATTAGGAAACATTTTCCAAAGTGAGTTTTAACTGAAAACATCAAAAGATGGACGAGTGAAGATGTATCTATCCAATTCCCAATTCGGTCTGATCCATTCGTTCATAGCGCTATTTATGCAACACCTCCAAGAGAGGAACAAATGGTCAATTCAATATAGTCAAGAGAATTGATAGGATTCTAGCTAATATATGAATGGAGCAACAAGGACTAGGCACACAGAAATAAACATAGATCGAGACATTGAAAAGCACAAACATAGTTATTGATTCAACAGAAGGTGGTGCTTAACAAAGCGGAAGTAAGAAAAAAAGTATGTGTATACGACTTAAAAAATTTGGGACAAAGGTCTGTTACAAAGTAAACATCTATTATGAAGAATGATACTTTTAATTTTTTCATATCAGTTTTTAGTGTTCTATTTCCTTCTTCCTTCTTTCATTTCTCTACTTCACTAAGCTATACTAACCTTGGTTTCAAAACTCAGTATCGAGTTGACATTTATTAGTAATATCAGACTGTTAGGCAAATTTCCAATCTCTCCAACTCGGCTAGCGCATCAGATTATCGACTGAGATTTGATTGCATGATGGTATAAAGGACCTTCTTTTCGTTAATTTTGTGGTATTTTCTAATTTTCCTGCTTTGTTGAGTAGACCCAATTAGTGATTTGAAAGAGAGTGCATCACTTCAGCCATATATTGCATCTAAATTATCAAGAGCCTACCATTTTTTACAATATACAGGATCAGCTTCAATCAGTAGCCTGTCATTGCCTTAATTATATGCTGTAGTTTCTCATTTACAGATCATCCCCATTGTTCCCCCATTGTTTTTGTCCTGTTTTTCCCAAATCATTATAATCGTGGTCACCTGTTTATCTTTTTGCAGGACTCCAAGCTAGTATACATGCATTTAGCATCACTTTATTTCCTTATTGTATTTGATAGCTCAGAAAATGAATTGGCAATGCTTGATCTTATCCAAGGTAAAGTGCAAACACCTGCAACTTTAAGTTCTTGGATATATCTTGTTCTCTACTGTGAAACTTTGATGACTTGAGTGTAATGCGGACTGATGTCTTAAGCATTTTTTGAGGAAAGCGATTAATACTGAATTATTATTCAAATATAGTACTATGATAAGCATATGAATTCTATCTTGAACTGTTTGTCTCAGTTTTTGTGGAGACTTTGGATAAATGCTTCAAAAATGTTTGTGAGGTAGACATTGCTCTCAATTTTAACTAGGTAAAATTAATTGTACCAT
Organism: Hemerocallis citrina; assembly: GCA_017893485.1. Lineage (NCBI taxonomy): Eukaryota > Viridiplantae > Streptophyta > Magnoliopsida > Asparagales > Asphodelaceae > Hemerocallis > Hemerocallis citrina. Next base: position 68,729,133 of record CM030360.1, read on the forward strand.
GTTTGTTCCTTTAGGTTACATCTAAGAAAGATAGAAATAAAATAAATACAAATTAAAAAAAAATTGTTCTTATTTACTGCTTGTCAAATTATCAAGATCCTACTGGTTTGATAGCTTGGAAGTGTAATACCCGCAAAATTAAGTTACGACAATTTTGCCGACGGGTGTTACGCACATGTATTTTGTACTGTTACGAGTAATATCTGTAACGTATTTTAATATAAATATCCTACGTATTTCTGCATTTCAATTTATACATTTTTCGTCTTCTCAAAATTAATTTTTATCCTAGTCTGAGCCAACTTCAACATTTATTTTAATCTGTGATTTTACATACATTGCACGTGCTTTCAATGCACGTGTCGATTACGTATATTCCACCGTTACGTGTAATATTATAAAAATTTTTACGTGTTCAATTATTTATTTTATAACTTATTCGAATTTGTTTCATAAATTAAAATTCATTTTTCTCCTATTTTGACTCAAATATATTTTTACACGTGCGGTGTACGTGTTTTCTATGCACGCGTTGATTATATTGTTGTATACATATATAGAATTAATGAAACGTATTTTACGTATTTTGTATTTCAACTGTTATAATGATTTTTTGTTTTCTCGAATTTATTTTAATATGAATATTTATTAGCACGTGCTTTTACACGTGTTTTTTTTTATGCACTTGCAAATTGTGCTATTTTATTACAAAGTTGTGTACTAAAAATTTCACTAAGCTAATTATACTAAATTTAGTATGAGTATTTATTAAAAATAAGAATTTAAAATGGTATAAAATAATAAAAGTGAAAATAAAATGAAAAGTGTACAAAATACGTGCACACGTGCATACATGCAATGTACACTCTTTCAAAAATGGCTACATATAGGAGTGAGTCGGGTGAGTGAGTGAGTGGGTGTGTGTGTGGGCATGTGAATAGGTTAATGAAGAGTTAGTTACTTAAACCACCTCTTAATTTCCCATATAAATACCCACTCACCATTAGCCATATATGAATACGAAAATAAATCAAACAAAAGAGAGTGAACCAAGAGTGGTTGCTACATGTTGCTTTCGGAAATCCAAGAAAGGGAGCACGGTTTTTGAGGATGAAGAGTGGAAGGCTTTTAGGGGTTTTTTTGCTTGAGAAAATTCTTCAAAGAGGTGGGTATTTCTCCAGCCTTCTAGTATAATGTTATTAGTAGATGCTAGATTGTAGAATTTATATGTGTGAATTGTTAGGTGCATGATAGCCTATATAGATTGAGTATTCATGTTTAAATTATGTGTTGTTGATTGAAGGTATAACATTATGATATGATTGATTTGGGGACATTTTTAAGTTTCTGTTTTGAGTTTTAGTTACACTTCAGAAAATTATATCTATTAAACTAGATGGAATCTACAGCTAAATTTTTTATATGATCACCCCGTATATGTCAGAAATATCTCCTTAAAATTTCTCAATATTTGGATATTGTTTACTATTTTAATAATATCCAAACTTAGGATTGGTTTGCAGTTGACTAGTTGCTGAAAATTTGTATACATTTTGGATTTTGATCATTTCGGCATCTTAGATGCAGTATTTTGAGAAATGTCAAAACTAAGAAGTTGAAGTAGACTCGTTAACCTTTCTGCAGAGTTTAAGAAATTAAATTTTCATGAAGAATAGAATTTATAGTGAATTTTACAAAATTGAACAAGTGGTAGTCTGTATAACTTTTTGATCCGACTCTAGATTTCGAAGAATTCAGGGTTATAGACATAATAATTTTGGGAAACTTATAACTACAAAGTTATAGTAGACTTGTATACCTTTAATTTGATCTAAAAAAATATGAAGTTTCATGAAGTATAGAATTTTCTATGATTTTTGTTGATTCTTGATTTTGATGATCACAACACAAATGCAATATATGTTCATGTTACACAACTAACAATGCAGATTGAACATACAAAAGACTTCTAGCTGAACAAATGCACAAGCTCTCAAGGATACAGCTCAAGACAAGGATCAAGACTTTACTCAAAGCAAGGATCAAAGATTCAACTCAAGACCCAAAGCTCAAATATGTTATATTGTTGTGTCTTGTAAACATTGTAATGTACTTTCCTGTTGAGTCTTTAGTCTGATGTAAAGCCTTGTCAACACACACACACACACTTAACAATTTCATATTGTGTGTCTCTAAAAAACCCCTCAAAATAAGTCAAAACAGTTTGAAGAATTTTAGCTTTTAAGTACCAGTCGACTTAAGCCTATGCCAGTCGACTGATAAGTACGAAACTGTTTAAAATTATTCAAACTCTGATCAGTCGACTCATATGGCAACCCAGTCGACTGATCGAGAGCTTTTTGACCGTTTTCTGATTTTCAAAAACAAACTTTTTCAAATTTAAACGGTTTGATCCGTTGGTTGACAGTTATGTAACTGCTTTCCAACGTTCAGAAGTACAAAACTCTTTATATAGAGTTTCGTCTCAAACAGAAACCTAACTTTTTGACTACTTGATTTCTGACATAAAACACCCGAGCACTCTTGAGAAAAATCTAAGTGATTTTCTGTGAAGAACAAAAGCTTTCAAGTTCACATACTTTGGTTCTCTACACTCAGTCCAGTATAGCATTGAATTCGCTTTGGACTGAGTATAGAAGTCAACCTATTGTTTTAGCCACGTGCATCAACACATACAACAACAAGGCTATAGGTTGATTGTAAATTTCCTCTTGTACTCTTGCTCTCGGTTGGAGAGTGTTTTTGACTCTTGGTTGTAGAGTCGGTGTCTTTTCACTCTTGGTTGAAGAGTGGGTCTGCTTTCTCTGGTTGAGAGAAAGGACTACGGGTTAGACAAGGTTGTTGTCTTGAACGCCGTAGGGTATTCTTGTATTTATTTTTCAAGAATAGTGGAAATCTCAAGTGGGTTGCTTGGGGACTGGATGTAGGTCGGGAGGACCGAACCAGGATATATCTTGTGTACTCTGTGATTGGTTGTCTTGTGATTGCATTTACTTTTGATAAATTTTTCTCTGCAAAACTAGTCTGACCAGTCGACTCAGCTTCGTATCAGTCGACTGATCAGTCTCGTATTAGTTATTCTCTGTCTCATCAGTCGCCTGTATTATCTATCAGTCGACTGTTTCGAGTGGTTAAATTTATTTTGTTTTTGGCTATATCAGTCGACTGGTTCCCCACTGAGTCGACTGTGCCGAGAAAAATTTCTTATTCCGCAAATTTATTATAACAAACACTATTCACCCCCCCTCTAGTGTTTGTTGCTTAGCCTACAGGATCCAACACTTGGTATCAGAGCTTGGTTACAGGCAATGGCAACTACATCAAATACTAATCAGTACCATGAAGGCCAATCTACACAACGGCCACCACTATTTGATGGAACAAACTATAACTATTGGAAGTGCCGAATGCGAATCTATCTCCAATCAATCAACTACGAGATATGGCAAATGACAGAGACGGAACATACTGCTCCTACCATTCCATATGCACAATGGAATGATGATCAAAAGAGTCAGACTATGAACAATGCCAAAGCAATGAATGCTTTATTCTGTGCACTGACGAAGGAAGAATTCAACCGTGTATCCAATGCTACAACCGCATATCAAATTTGGCATACACTCGAGGTAACACATGAAGGAACGAATAAAGTAAAAGAATCTAAAATTTCTGTTCTTGTCCACAGGTTTGAAATGTTCAGAATGAAGGAAAATGAGACTGTATCTGAAATGATTACAAGATTCACAGACATTACCAACTCTCTTGTGGCGCTTGGAAAGACTTATACTCAAGCAGAGATGGTCAGAAAAGTACTACGAGCACTTACTCCAGAATGGGAAAAGAAAACCACAGCAATAGAAGAGGCAAATGACTTGTCAACACTTACTCTCGAGAATCTTGTTGGTAATCTCATGGCATATGAGGTTCAACTTGAAGATCGAAAGAAAGATACTGAATCACACCAAACAAAGAAGAAATCATTGGCTTTTAAAGCAATGACTGACTCAGAAGATGAGGAAGAAGATGAAGAAGAAATAGCAATGTTCACTCGGAGATTCAAGAAGTTCTTAAAGAAGGGTAAGTTTCATTCTAAGAGTAAAGATTCTAATGACCCTCCTACATGTTTCAGGTGCAATAAGATAGGTCACATGAAGAAGGACTGTCCCTTAGAAAATGCAAAGAACAAGGGAAAAACATCCAACTTCAAGAAAGACAAATATTCAAAGAACAAATTTGCCAAGAACAAAAAGGCGTATCAAGCCACATGGGATGATAGCGATTCATCTTCTGAAGAAGAAACGGATGATAATAACGAAGTGGCAAATGTATGCTTTATGGCTGCACAAGAACATGTAAGTAATGATTATGATTCTGAAGATCTTCTTGATGCATTTAATGAAATATTTCAAGAATTAAAGAAAGAAAAGATTAGAGTTAAGAATCTTGAAAAAGTGAATCAAACACTTAATCAAGAAAATCTTAACCTTGATAAGGAAGTAAAATCCTTAAATTCTCGTCTTATAAGTCTGGATACTGATCTTGAAACTCTCAAAAAGAATTATGAAGAGATTTCAAAGAATGTATCTAAGTTTAACAAAGGCAAAGAGAATTTAAATGATATGCTTCATCATCAAGTTGCATCTAGTCATAAATTTGGACTTGGTTTTAAGAAATCTTCTATAAAAGAATCTCCTGTTTTAAACACTAGTAAGACTAAGTCAGCATCCATTTCTAGTGTTACACACAAGTTATATGATTTCTTTGCAAAACCACAGGTTGTTAAATTCAGTGATAAAAGTGATACTAACGTTCGGTTAAGTCGACTGAACCATAAAACCAGTCGTCTGTCCAGAGAAAGTGGATCTCATTTCACGAGATCAAAACCTCTTATAAGTCGACCTAGTACATCTACCAGTCGACTGATACATACCAACAGTCGACTGCTAAACACTAATAAGTCGACTGGACAGAACAAACTAGTATGGGTTCCAGTCAATATTAATCAGAATGATAGAATTGCTTATATCAATTCTTATATGCTGAATGTATGTACTTCTACCAATTATATTCCTGCTTATGGAGGAAGATCAAACTCATCATGGGTTTGGTTTCCCCCAAACTAATATGTTTTGGACCCAATAAAAAGGGTACCATATTTACCTCAAATGTTTTATAGGTACCCAAGAAAGAACGCTGGATATTAGACAGCGGATGTTCAAAACACATGACAGGGCATGCCAACTTACTATCTACCATTCAGAATATAGATGGAGGAACCGTCACCTTTGGAGATAACAACAAAGGCAAAGTCATCGGTATTGGCATGATCGGTAAAATATCTAATCCTATTATAGAAAATGTGCTATTAGTTAATGGTTTAAAGCATAATCTCTTAAGTATTAGTCAATTGTGTGATAAAGGTTATAAAATAGTCTTTGAAAAAGATGCATGCTTAATTTATGATTCTACTATGGAAAATGTTATTTTTCAAGGTTGTCGCAAAAACAATATTTATGAATTATGTTTGAATACAATTGATTTTTCAAATGATTTTTGTTTGATAGCCTCTAACAATGAATCTTGGTTATGGCATAGAAGATTTGGACATGTGAACATGAAAAATCTCTCTAAATTATCTAAATATAACCTAGTTAAAGGACTGCCAAAATTATCCTTTAAAAAGGATAAGTTATGTGATGCATGTCAACTAGGAAAACAAATCAAATCCACTTTTAAAACAAAAGATGTAATCTCTACAAGCAGGCCACTTGAATTAATCCATATGGACTTATTTGGCCCTACTAGAGTTGCTTCTTTAAATAAAAGTAGATATGTGTTTGTTTTAGTAGATGATTTTTCAAGATTTACTTGGACATTCTTTTTAAAACATAAAAATGATGCTTTTGAAGAATTTGCACATTTTTGTAAACGTGTTCAAAATCAAAGATCTCTAACCATAGTCACTATTAGAAGTGATCATGGTGGAGAATTTGAAAATGAAACATTTACAGAATATTGCAACAAGAATGGTATAACACATTCATTTGCATTTCCTAGAGCTTCACCACAAAATGGTGTGGTTGAAAGAAAGAATAGGACTTTGCAAGAATGCGCACGTACTATGCTTGTTGAAAGCAATCTACCAAAGCATTTTTGGGCTGAAGCTGTTGCTACAGCTTGTTATGTTTTGAATAGAATTCTTCTAAGACCTAAACTAAAGAAGACTTGTTACGAGTTATTTTTTAATAAAATTCCTAAAGTCTCTTACTTTAAAACATTTGGTTGTAAGTGTTTTATTCTAAACACAAAAGATAATCTAGACAAATTTGATCCTAGATCTAATGAGGGTATCTTTTTAGGATACTCAAATAGGAGTAAAGCATATAGAATTTTCAATAAGTCTACTATGACCATTGAAGAATCAATGCATGTTACATTCGATGAATCCTTACCTTCATCAACATTAAATAAGGATGATGAAACTGATTTATCACCTTTAGATAATGTGATTACATCCTTAGAGCAAACTAATCTATCTGATAAGTCGACTGATAAAGTCTCCAAGTCGACTGACTTAAACCAGTCGACTGAAGAACAAGTCAAGTCGACTGATCCGATTGTGATATCTTCAACTTTACCAAAGTCATTTGTTGAAGTTAAAGATCATCCTCATGACTTAATAATTGGTAACATCTCCCATGGTATTCAGACACGTTCACATATTAATATGATCTCTCATACAGCATTCTTGTCAGATTTTGAACCAAAGAATATACAAGAAGCTTGTGAGAATGAATATTGGGTGAATGCCATGCAAGATGAACTAAACCAATTTGTAAGAAATGATGTATGGGATTTAGTTCCTAGACCTCCTGATCAGACTATCATTGGTACCAAATGGGTATTCAAGAATAAATTAGATGAATCAGGACAAGTTGTAAGGAACAAGGCTAGATTAGTTGCCCAAGGATATAATCAAGAAGAAGGTATAGATTTTGATGAAACATATGCTCCTGTTGCTAGACTAGAATCTATTCGTATTTTATTATCTTTTGCTTGTTTTATGAATTTTATACTTTATCAAATGGATGTGAAAAGTGCCTTTCTTAATGGGTTCATTAAGGAAAATGTTTATGTTAAACAACCACCAGGTTTTGAACATGAACAATTTCCAGATCATGTTTATAAATTGAAAAAGGCTTTATACGGTCTTAAACAAGCACCTCGTGCTTGGTATGATCGTCTGAAAACTTTTCTTTTAGAAACAGGATTTGAAATAGGTAAAGTAGACACTACCTTGTTTATCAGAAGAGTTAAGAATGATATCTTAATCATACAAATATATGTTGATGATATAATTTTTGGTTCTACTAATAATAATCTATGTCAAGAATTTGCTAATACCATGAAAAATGAATTTGAGATGAGTCACATGGGTGAACTCAATTATTTCCTTGGATTGCAAATTAAACAATCTTCGAATGGCATATTTATCAATCAAGGCAAATATGCAAAGGAATTACTCAAACGTTTTCACATGGATAGTACTAGTAGTAAATCCACACCTATGGCTACTACTACTAATCTTGACAAAGATTTATTAGGTAAGAGTGTTGATCAAAAACTCTATCGAGGTATGATTGGTTCACTCTTATATATTACTGCAAGTAGACCAGACATTATGTTCAGCGTATGTTTATGTGCTAGATATCAATCTAATCCTAAAGAATCTCATTTAAAAGCAGTGAAACGAATTTTAAGATATATTAAAGGCACATCTGAATATGGTTTATTTTATCCACGCACCAATCTTTTTCAACTTTTGTCTTATAGCGATGCCGATTTTGCTGGAAGCAAAACTGATCGCAAGAGTACTAGTGGTACATGTCATTTTTTGGGACATTCTCTAGTATCTTGGTGCAGTAAAAAGCAAAATTCTGTATCCCTATCAACCACAGAAGCTGAATATATTGCTGCAAGTTTAGCATGCGCTCAAATTTTATGGATGAAACAAACTTTGTTAGATTATGGTATTTCATTTGAGAAACCCTCAATTATGTGTGATAATACCAGTGCAATTAATCTATCTAAAAATCCGATTCAACATTCACGTACGAAACATATTGATATTCGACATCATTTTCTACGTGATCATGTTTTAAAAGGAGATATATCTTTAGAATTTATCTCTACTGATCAACAAGTAGCAGATATATTTACCAAGCCCCTTAAAGAAGAAACTTTTATCAAGTTAAGAAGAGAACTTGGGATTTGTGATTTTATTGATATTTGTTGAAAATCACACTGTTAAGTCGACTATGTTTTGAATCAGTCGACTATATTGAATTGTTATTTATACATATTTTGTTCTCGACTAAGTCGACTGATTATCAATCCAGTCGACTGGTCAGCAGAAATAAAATGTTACTTTCTTCTCGACTCAGTCGACTGCTATATCATACCAGTCGACTGTCGCGAGATCAATCTGTCTTCAGCGACTTTTCATCACAATTTTTGAGATACAAGCTTTTCTATATCTCACCTGTAACAACTCTATCTGACCGTTGATTTCATTTCCTCTAATCTGAGCCGTCCTTTCTCGGTTAAAAACCCCTTTACCTGCCCCTCTTTCTTACCAATCTCCTTTTCACTTTTACCCCCAAATTGGAAACCCTAACGCAAGAAGAAGAAGAAGAGGCTCTGATCCATCACTTGGCTCTCATCCTACAAGTCGACTGCTGTTTGTGTATCTATCTCTCTTCAATTTGGTAACATCTTCTCTTCTTGTTTCCTTTTCAAAACCCTAATGGCTCCCAAACGATCAAAAAGATCTCATGAGGGTTCTTCCTCTTCACAGGAGTACTCTCAATACCTTTTGAGCCCCGATCTACTTGATCGTTGGTATCTATTTTGCACTATTCAAATCTTCCCTGGAAGATTTGTCAATTTTAATGATTTAGATCGTTTTAATCTTACTCCTCTCTTTCAAAACTGCAGCCTTTATGAATTCCTATCTCTTTCCAACCAACCCAATTACTACCCACAACTCATATATTTGTTTTATACAAATATGAAAATTGTTCAAAGACCAAATGGGGAAGTTTTAATCCGGTCGTCTGTGAAAAATCAAAAAATGACTTTAACACCGACTAGGATTAATGCTATGTTGGGTATAGATGATGGTGGACTGCATCTTGATGATGTAATTCTAGATGATGCCTCAATATTATCTAGAATTCTCATACCAAATTCTCAACTTCCTATGACTAGTAGAAACCTAAAACCAATTGCAAAGCTTGTCGGTAGAATATTAGCTTATAACATCCTTCCTAAAAAGGGAAGTTATGATCAATATTCTATTGAATTACAAAAAGCTATTTATGCAATTTTTGGTAGAATAGCCATTGATTGGGGTCAAGTTATATTTTCCAAACTTTCTCAAGACCACACTCATTTTCTACCCTTTGGAGGTTTCCTTACTAGAGTTTTTCTCTCTTTTGGTATTGATCTTGAGTCTGAGACACAATGTGTCTCTCGATATGATTGTTTCGATCGTGCTAGTTTGGCACGCATGAAACTCATTGATGCCCCTACTCGATCACCTCCTCGATCTCCTCCTATGACCCAAGCTCCTTTAGGTTCTTCTGCTAGACCTTCTGCTTCTTCTAGTTCATCTCTTCCCTCAGCCAACTATGATGATCCACGTACCATGTATGAATGTGTCAACTACCTTATGACACATTCACAGACTGTGGATACACATATTCACGCCCTTGGTTCCAGACTTGATTCCTTTGATTCTCAACTCCACCACATTGATTCCAAGATTGACAACCTCACCAATCTCTTCACCTCTCAATTTCATCCTCCTTCTCATGATGACGATGAAGACTCGGATGAAGACGATTGAAGATTTTTATTATTTTTATATGTACTCTTTCATGGACTTATTTATGTATGCAACTTTCTATTAGTCTCCTTTTTATGAACAAGATGGTTCTTATGTGCTTTTTGATGATTACAAAGGGGGAGAGATCTCTGAGTTAGTTTTATTTTGTTGTTTTATTTTGTTCTATTTATGCTTGCTTATATTATCTGTGTTTTGTGATTTTTATCTGTGTTATTCTTGGCTGTTGAAAATCTCTGGTCAGTCGACTGCTTCAAAGATTTAAGTCGACTGCTACTACTACTGTATCTGTACTTAGTTTTTTTTATATAAACTGTTTGCTCAGTCGCCTGCCAGTTGAAACAGTCGACTGATACTTGTTTTAAGAAAATGCATTTCTGTGTTTTTAATAGGGGGAGCATATCCTTAATGTGCCTATATACATATTATCTGTTGATATCAGCTATTGTGTTGTCATCATCAAAAAGGGGGAGAATGTTGATTCTTGATTTTGATGATCACAACACAAATGCAATATATGTTCATGTTACACAACTAACAATGCAGATTGAACATACAAAAGACTTCTAGCTGAACAAATGCACAAGCTCTCAAGGATACAGCTCAAGACAAGGATCAAGACTTTACTCAAAGCAAGGATCAAAGATTCAACTCAAGACCCAAAGCTCAAATATGTTATATTGTTGTGTCTTGTAAACATTGTAATGTACTTTCCTGTTGAGTCTTTAGTCTGATGTAAAGCCTTGTCAACACACACACACACACTTAACAATTTCATATTGTGTGTCTCTAAAAAACCCCTCAAAATAAGTCAAAACAGTTTGAAGAATTTTAGCTTTTAAGTACCAGTCGACTTAAGCCTATGCCAGTCGACTGATAAGTACGAAACTGTTTAAAATTATTCAAACTCTGATCAGTCGACTCATATGGCAACCCAGTCGACTGATCGAGAGCTTTTTGACCGTTTTCTGATTTTCAAAAACGAACTTTTTCAAATTTAAACGGTTTGATCCGTTGGTTGACAGTTATGTAACTGCTTTCCAACGTTCAGAAGTACAAAACTCTTTATATAGAGTTTCGTCTCAAACAGAAACCTAACTTTTTGACTACTTGATTTCTGACATAAAACACCCGAGCACTCTTGAGAAAAATCTAAGTGATTTTCTGTGAAGAACAAAAGCTTTCAAGTTCACATACTTTGGTTCTCTACACTCAGTCCAGTATAGCATTGAATTCGCTTTGGACTGAGTATAGAAGTCAACCTATTGTTTTAGCCACGTGCATCAACACATACAACAACAAGGCTATAGGTTGATTGTAAATTTCCTCTTGTACTCTTGCTCTCGGTTGGAGAGTGTTTTTGACTCTTGGTTGTAGAGTCGGTGTCTTTTCACTCTTGGTTGAAGAGTGGGTCTGCTTTCTCTGGTTGAGAGAAAGGACTACGGGTTAGACAAGGTTGTTGTCTTGAACGCCGTAGGGTATTCTTGTATTTATTTTTCAAGAATAGTGGAAATCTCAAGTGGGTTGCTTGGGGACTGGATGTAGGTCGGGAGGACCGAACCAGGATATATCTTGTGTACTCTGTGATTGGTTGTCTTGTGATTGCATTTACTTTTGATAAATTTTTCTCTGCAAAACTAGTCTGACCAGTCGACTCAGCTTCGTATCAGTCGACTGATCAGTCTCGTATTAGTTATTCTCTTTGTCTCATCAGTCGCCTGTATTATCTATCAGTCGACTGTTTCGAGTGGTTAAATTTATTTTGTTTTTGGCTATATCAGTCGACTGGTTCCCCACTGAGTCGACTGTGCCGAGAAAAATTTCTTATTCCGCAAATTTATTATTATAAACACTATTCACCCCCCCTCTAGTGTTTGTTGCTTAGCCTACAGGATCCAACAATTTTTTCAAGTAGCATGACTTGCAGTTTTCGAATTTTGAACCTACTGTTTTGCAAATGAATTTAGACGAAGTAATTGTGGATGAATTTAGATGATCTTAACTACAAAGTTGTAGTAGACTTATTTATGATTTTTATAAAACTAATAAATCTATTTTTAAAGTAGTATTGGAATTTATATGATTTTTTTCAATACCATTGGGTTGATGTCTTTTATCTAGTTGTCCTAAAACTTTTACATCGTATAAAATTGGATGTAAAATTGAAATGTTAGTAAGATGTACCTTATGAGGAATCAAGAAATAATTAATGGATGAAGTTGGAATATCAAACATGTGATGTTTATAAGGGTTTTAACTTATCAAGTGTTATTGAATGCTGCTATAGTAAGTATTTAGTTACATTTAGATGATAAACATAACAAAAATGGAATAAGAAGAAATGATGAATAATGAATGAAATGCTTATGAATGAGGTTAGAGATAACCTTTGTGATCTTGGTTTGAGTGGTTGGAATCTAAAGGCTGAGTGAGACTCCGGCAAGTTATAATAAATAGAATTTAAGAAGTAGCCAGTGTGGGCTAATGTTTCTTCTCCATGTGTTGATTTAAGTCTGGTAGGGTAAACTAGCTCAAGATTGTGATGATTATAATTAAACCGAAGGACAGACACTGGGGGCGATGTGATAAAGTATGGACAAATATGAGTATGAAGGCCTTATTTGATTCGTGGTGGGAGATTATCTTCAGAATTATCGGGGTGTGAGACATGATGTCCAAAATCACTCGCGATGAGAGATATTTCTTCAGAATTATCGGGATCAAGATTCGCGGTGGGAGATTATTTTCAGAATTATCGGGGTGTGAGGCGTGATGTCCAAAATTGCTCACGGTGGGAGATACTTTTTCAAAATTATCGGGATCGAGGCAACGCTCATGAGATATTTGTGTGATGAGGTAACATATGACTCGTGGTGTGGGTCTCATCTCCAGAATTATCGAGGTGTAAGGCAAGACGTCCGAAAATCACTCGCGGTGGGAGAACGACTCTCAAGAATTATCGGGATCATGGCTCGCGGTGTGGGTTTCATCTCCAGAATTATCGAGGTTACGACGCGATGGGAGAATGGTTCTCAAGAATTATCGGGGTGGTACTAGATACTCACAGGATATCTAAACCTTACATTAGTCACCGTAGTGGAATTTCATAACGAGGGAATGAACCATATAATAAGAAGTACGATAAGGGCTTGCTCTCGGACCTATGTAGTTTGGGATGTATAGAATCCGAACAAGTATGCATTAGTGTCATCGTAGTGTAACGTCTGCATTAAGCATTAGGTCATATTATACATTGACATATTTATGATAGTTACTTCCCACATTTTTGTTTCGCATTCAAGTTTGTGTTTCCTAAAGTAGAAGAATCGCTGTATTCTTGCATTGCATCAGTTGTTGCAACTGACGTACCCACAGTTTTCTAGATGCAGGATTTGTTTTGGCATGAATTTGAAGTAACTGTGAGAGATGTTACAAGATTGAAGAATTTTCATTATCATATATATATATATATATATATATATATATTGATTTAAAATGAAAGAACTATATATCTTCTACTATTCTTGAATATATATATATCTTTAATCTCTAATACTATAATGGGAGAACCCCTTAGTCAGTAACCCAACCCGTGCAACGCGCGGGTTGGGTTACTTTGGTAAATATTTTCGAAAGTGGACCTGTTTGGTAAATATTTTCGAAAGTGGACCTGTTTGAAAATTATTTTCTTTTTACTTATGGACTAACTTGGGTATATATTTTCGAAAGTGGACCTGTTTTGTAAATATTTTCGAAAGTGGATCGGTTTGGAAATTATTTTCTTTTTACCCTTTTCATTATCCTTCAATTTTTTTCACGTGCACACGCGCACGTGTATGATACTAGTACTGATTTAAAATGAAAGAACTATATATCTTCTACTATTCTTGAAATAATCTAACTGTATGTTGGTGTACTCCGTTTATCTATTCTATTTTATTGCTGCAGACACAAATTCGTGTGCTTCTAATTATAAAGGTCCTCTTTGTTTATTGTTGATATCTATTATTTTTATGTCTTTCTCCAAACTTATTATTTTTTCAACTCTCCGCCTGTCTGTCTATCTTCCTGGTATCATTGATGTCGGTAGTTTAATCATTCATCAACAACTACAACAACTACAACAATGCCTCTTGACCCCCCTCTCTACTTTCCTGGAGTCACTAACTTTGATATCTTAATAATATGACACGACGACAAAGCCTTTACTGAAAACTTTGGGTTGGAATCTGAATGAGTCTTGCAGTCATTTCATACTTGTGGATTTTTTCAGGTCTAATATCTTCTGTACAGATGCACTCTATTTTAGGTGAGATCGTTCTTGCTGGCCAAGTGCTTGAAACCAGTTCGGAAGAAGTGCTGAAGGCTGTTGAGGATATCACCAGGTGATACTGTATAAAGAAATCATTACTCTGTTAGAGCATCTGTAGTCGTTGAAGGGAAAAATATGAATATATGGATAAATAGAAATAGGAATCAAAGTTTTGTTGCAGTTGTCAAAAGCTATTTTTTAGCTTTTTATAATAAAATAATAAGCGACGGCACTTCATGTCCCGTCGGAGAAAAAAAAAATAAAAAAAAAGGAGCGACGGCACTCGAAGTGCCGTCGGAGGAATAAAAATTCGTACCCGGGGTGCAAATAAAAAATTACAAAAAAAAAATAAAAAATTACAAAAAATATTTCAAAAATTACGAAAAAATTACAAAAATTTACAAAAACATTTCAAAAATTGCAAAAAAAAATTGAAAATTACAAAAAACTCCGGACGGCACATGAGTTGCCGTCCGAGGAATTTGGGCCTGCGATTTGGGGTTTTTTAATTGGAAAAAGAAAATTTTCAAGCGACGGCACATGAAGTGCCGTCCGAGGGATTTGGGGGTTTTTTAATTAAAAAAAAAAAAATCAATCGACGGCACTTGAAGTGCTGTTCGACGAAAAAAAAAATAGTTTTTTTTGTGGGACGGCACATGATGTGCCGTCTCTCATATATGGATAAATCTCAAATCCATTCTTATTTATAGCAGGCGACTGTAGCGAAATATGGATAATATGGATATTTGGCAAACGAGTGCAGCTCGTTTTTGAACCAAATATGCATATTATCGATATTTAGCAAACGACTACAGATGCTCTTAGAACATCCACACTCGTTATTGCTATTTTTTTGGAAAAATTGGTAAAATGAGAAATAGCAATGTAGGTGTTCTTTGCAGTTATCATTTGTCAAAATTTGTCGGACAGAACAACAATTGTTGTTCCGTCCAATCCGAGAGGTATTTTTGTTATTTTTAGAATGATTAAAATGGTAACCACCACAAGTGGCCTAGTGGTTAGAAGCGGGACTTGGGGTGTGCTCCCACACAGATCCCGGGTTCGAGCCCTATTGGTTGGCAAAGAATGATTAAAATGGTATTAGTTTTTAAATAGTTATTAGTGATTTAATTAGTTAATAAAGTAACACTAAAACATAATTAATAAATTAGCTTAAACCAAGTTAAAAACACACTAAACAATTTTGTGGCTAGTCAACATGTGGAACGGTATGTTTGTCCCGTTTGAGAATTTTTTGGTTTTCGGACGGGACAACACCGATCCCTTTTTATTTTTTAGTTATTTTTTTTTTTACAATTTTGGGAAGGAACATGTTCCGGCTGATACTTTTCTAAAAAAAATTATAAAAAATTCGACGATGATACACAATGTATTGTCCGATGCCTTTTTTTTAAAAATACGGGGGATGTTTCGTCCCCTATAATTTGAGAATTCTCAAAAACTTTCTCAAATATGAGAAGTCACTATTTCTCATTTCTCAAATTTTGACAAATAACAAACGACTGCAACGCTCAAATTGCCAAAAAATGGGAAAAATGGCAAAAGAGCAAACGAGTGTGGATGCTCTTAAGTTATATAATACTAATTGATTAGCATGTGAACCGCATGTGATTTTGTTTGTTTTTTTTGGTTTTTTCCTCCCTTCATAAGACGAGTCATTTAGGAATCATTTGTTCTCGGAAGACATTAGAATTGTTCAATTTGTAATAAATACAACAAAGTAGAGATGATAAGCACGTGTACCACATATTTGAGGTCACATGTTGATGTAAACTTAACCATAATGAGAGAATTTTCAAGAATATTAAAAGAGTAAGTTTATCAACAAGTAATGCAGATTAAGTTAGGAACTAAAACAGTTAATTGCTTTGATGGATTTTCAAGATATGAAATAGTTTAACAAGCCCAATTAAAGATTCAATCCTAATAATGATTTGTATACTAATAGGCAAGTAAGCAGTCACTCTCAATATTTGTAAATGACGGATAAATCAAATAATATTATAGAGATGATAAAGCAGTAATCCAAATATTTGAGAAGTGAAAAGAGTTTACTAGGGTTGTAGATAGGGTGTAGTCGGAGTTGAAGTTGAGGTAGCGGCACCAGGGGCAGTCGATTAGAAGGGGTGGTTGACGGTCACAGTGTCGGGGCATCGACGACAGTGGCGTTGGGTGGTGGCAACGGTGGTAGGAGGCCGGCGAATCAGAGACGTCGAAGGGGGTTATGGGGATCGATCCGTAAAGGAATTTAGGATTTCGATTTGAGGTGGAGTTGGGGGATTTGGGTTTTAATAAGAATTGGGTTTGGGGGAAATTAGAGTTTCAATGGGGCTTTAGGGGTTGGGATCAAGTGGGAGGAGACTCGGGGTGGTGCAGTGGGGGTGGTTGGCAGCGAACGGACGTCAGGGGCGGGGCGGCTGGAGCTGAGGCAGAAACAGATGGCGGTAATGTTTAAAGGTGGTGCTGAGATGGAGGGGCTTTGACGGGTTTGGAGTTGCTGGCAGTGGTCGGGGGTTGGGTTCGAGATCGAACAGAGGAACAAGGCAATTAAAATCGGTTTTTGGAACTAATCAGTCTATGAGCGATTAGTGAGTAATCGGTTAATCGGAAAATAATCGGGGTTTAAATCGAAAAAATCATTATTATATAATTAAAAAAGGATATATATCCTCATTATGTAGCAACCCTAAAACATAAAATAAACCTATTATGAGATTATCAAATAGGAATATATAGTTATAGAAAAAACGAAGAGAGTACTTGGTTGGAGCTGAGTTTGAATTCTGGATGTGGGTCTGGTCTGGTTTGCTGGTCGGTTCCATCAATAAAAAACAATCGGGGAGGAGAAGCAGTGCGAGCAACAAGAGGAGGTGCAGATGCGGGCCGGGTCAAGTATGTGACGGTACAGGGGGAGCAATGGCGGGTCGGGTTTAGGTTTGTTCGAGAAAGAAGAAGAGAATCAGTTTGGGTTTGAGTTTGAAGATAATCAGTTTGAGTTTGGGTTTGCATGAGAGCGGCGATATGTCGGGTTTCCGGTTTGCCCGAGGACCAGAAGGGGTTTGAATTTTGAATTTGGATTTTGGATTTGGGCCGGACTGAGTCCAAATAATGCAAACGAGCATGAAAATTACAGGAGGAGATTTAATCGGTTAATCGGTCAATTAAAATCGGCCGATTAACCACTAATCAGCCGATTATTCCCGATTAAATCGCTAACTATTGAAATATTATAAATCTCTAAAAAAATAATTGCTTACCCTCCGATTAGCGATTAATCGGAGATTAATCGAGCGTAATCGGGGATTTTAACTGCTTAGCAGAGGAAGAAGGAGAAGAGGTTAGGCGGCTGTAGATCGGGATTAGGAGTTAATGATTATGGTTAATTTAATTAGGGTTAGGATGTTTAATTTTGGGATTTGGGTGTAGTTTAGAGTTTCTCACAAACCCTAAAATTGTATCTCAATGGCTCACATGATGAATGAAGAGCAAAACTCAATCACAATAATTTTTTTAATCAAGAATAACAGGCTTTCTCATTATTCTCAAGGCCTATATATAGGATCAGAACAAATCTCAATACAAATCTCCAAAATATTCTAATGCATAAAATAAAGGGTGCAAATTACAAAATTACTACATAGGGTTAAATTTTAAAATAAAACAAAGCAGAACCGATATCTTCATCACATGTCCTTTGTAAAGATTAAATTTTTTAACACATGCATTGTAAAAGAAAAGGCATGTAGTATGTAAAATTACAATATACTAAAGGACAAATGAGACTAAAAATATGGTGTAGGATGCTTTTATTTTATTAAGGCATAGTACATGAGAATGAGATACCTTAGGGGTGGTTTGGTTTGTAGAAAGCATACTGTAGGAGAGCAAATACTTCTGTGGAGTACTGTACATAGGTTTGTTGGGTTGTAATTTGGGCTAAATTTTATTTCCAGCTCTGACAATTTTGTGGTGTTTGTCGGCCCTTTTTTCTCTTCTCTGGCATTACGGAATTTTTTCCCAAACTGTCCCACCTTTGGAAAGTTTTTCCCAGACTGCCCTAGTTTTTTTTTTTAATTTCCAAACCATCCCATTCGGTTTTTGAAAGACCGAGTTAGTTTTAACTAAACTCCGTCTTTGAAAGACCGATTGTCGATTGGGGGTTATTTCAGATCTGTTTCTTTCTTCTTCTCTACTTTATTTTATTCAATATACTCCACCTCTCTCCCTCAACGAAACCCATCGCCGCCTTAGTTATTTTTTTGGTCGATTTCCCCTCAAATTAATCGAATCACTATCCAAGACCAAGTCTTCTGTCATCGTCTTTTGATTTCTCCTATCTTTTTCCCCAAATTTGAATTTTTCTTTAAACCCTAAAACCCTAAATCCCAATATCTTAGATCTCGTTTAATTTTGTCTTCGGTTGTGGAAGATCTTGGTTGAAGAATCTAGAAGTACTCTACATTGTCACCATCAAGCTTTGGAATCTCCTACTCGAACGGTATATTTATCAAGCTTTTGCTAAGCAAATTTTATGTTAATTTTGGGTTATTGTGAATGTGCTTAGTGGATTTTGTGTTATTGTAGACAATGTAGAGTAACAAATGCCAATTATTGTTGACAATGTAGAGTAGCAAATGTTGTTCATTATATTTCTAATTAAAAAATTAAAAAAAACAAGTAGAGTAGCAAATGACAATTTTGTTGACGATGTTGGTCATATATATGATAATATTTGTGATTTTCTTGACAATGTAGAGTAGCCATTGTTGTTAATTTTAGTTTTAATTAGAGCATGGAAAAAACAAGTAGATTAGCAAATGACATTGTTATCTAGCAATTGTTGTTAATGTTGGTTTTGATATCTAGGTTATGTGTTTTTAATAACAATTTTGTTGAAGTTGTAGTGATTTGTATTTTATCGTAAATGGCACGCACAATGGGAAACATGGAGAGGAAGGAGAAAGTAGTAGACCTTCACGTGGCGATGGAGCACGTACTCGCGGTGGACGTGGTTGTGGTCGTGGTCGTGCTCGTACCGAGGGTACTAATGTAAGTAATTAATTGTTGATTCTAATACAATTACATGAAATTTCGGTCTATTGATATAAATGTTATTGTTATGTAGGTTCAAATCAATCCAAATGAAGCGGATACTTCTTCAGTCTCTTCATTATCGTATATCACTTCTGGAGGCCCAGGACCCCTCAACCCTTCACTCCTCTTCAACCGTTGCATTGATCGTAGAATGTGTGGAACGGTGAGTCTACGGAATGCCGTCTTAGGGCCGGTCATCCACTGCCTATGCACCCACGGATACACGAGATACTAAGAGACTGTGGGTTATACGGTATTGCTAGGATGAGCTCCATCAAGTGCAATCGACCTCTTTTGGAAGAACTTCTGAAAAGATGGAGGCCTGAGACACACTCCTTTTATCTGCCAGTTGGAAAAATGACAGTGACTTTGTAGGATGTTTCCATAATCACCAGGCTTCAAATCGATGGAGAGGCAGTCACAGGTACAATGAACTTCGGTGCGATTTATATAGTCGGGGAGTATTTAGGTGTCGAAGTTGAAATCGGTGCGATTAGTGGTAAATTTGTTCAGTTGAAGTGGTTGAAGGACACCTTTAAAAACAAATTGAATGCAGGTTCAACTGCGGCGGAGGTGGAGTGCTATTGCAGAGCCTACATCCTTACGCTATTTGGCACTGTAATGTTTCCAAATTTGTCAAGTAATGTCGTCTCATTGATGTTCTTGCCACTAATTGCCGATCTAGGAAACGTTAGCCGTTACAGTTGGGGTAATACTGTACTGTCATCACTGTACCGAAGTCTGTGTTTGGCCAGTATAGGTTCGGTGCAGATGAATGGGTCTATGATTTTACCTCAAATATGAAGTTGGGAGAGCATTCACGTCGGTCGGCCCGTAGTACGGATCCAATCTCCGCACTGGATACTTCTTCCCGATGACGTGCACATGCTACCTTCTATCAGTGTTTATTGGACCGGCAAACTTACATGGATAGCCAACCCCAACAGGTGCTTAACGTACTACCGCGATGAGTTGGATAGGTTGGCAACTGATTGTACCGTGTGGCTTCCTTACACGGAGGAGCGTGTAATTCGACTGCCGCCTAATTGCACGTACAGGCGTGATCAGTGGTGGACGAAATCACCTTTAATCAACTTTAGGGTTGTTGAGTTTTACTACCCCGATAGAGTGTTACGCCAGTTTGGTCTTCACCAAAGGATTCCGGTTGCCGAGTCATTCAATGCGGAGATGCACAATATTATAGGAATGGATCGACAGCCCGGACACATTTGGGCCGCATGCTTCGCTACGTATGTTCAGAGATGGAATGTACACCGGTTCGACGAAATTATCGGTGACATTCCTCCGTTTGACCTCACGGTGCATGCGGTGTACATGGCTTGGTACGAGAGTGACTAGACGATATATTTCTCCGACGTTGCAGACTCCTACTGGTGTAGTAGTCCCGATCCGTCGACTAGGGACCGAACTAGCATATCAACTTTCCATGAAACTGCCTATGTACCAATCTAAAGGATCCACTGTTCGCAAATTTGTAAGTTTTAAAGTTTCGTTTTATTTTTTGAAGTTTTGTTATAAATTTGTTTATATATATATATATATATGTGTGTGTGTGTGTGTGTGTGTGTGTGTGTGTGTGTGTGTGTGTGTGTGTAAGTACCATAATCTTTTAACTTTTGATGATTGTCAGTTGAGCCAGACTTGGGCCATAGCAAAGAAATGTGTTACTTTGTTGAATAGCAACGTCATGGATCAGACGAAGGAAACCGTACGGGAGATGATTACGTGTTGCCGTGCACAAGCTGATCTTGTGGGCGATAAAGCAACATTAGATACAATACTAAGGACTCCCACACATCGAACCAGCGGCCGTTCTGGTCTCCAACGAAAGAGAGTTGTTCGAAGGCCCCCATCTCATCCTCCAAGCGAATCGGAAGACGAAGAACAAACAGGGGGTGAGATTCAAGGGGAGGGGATGCAACAACAAGCAGGGGGTGAGATTCATGGGGAGGGGATACAACAACAAGTAGGGGGTGAGATTCAAGAATAGGAGAATATCCCGTTGTCCGATCTCACACAAGCTACTCCACAACGTGGTAGAAGGCATTGGAGACCCACTAACTTCTTCACACCCGACATTGATTTTTGTCACCATGTAGGAATTCATGTGCATTTTAGCGTTAGTTGTTTTTTGTTGATTTTTGTCATCATAATTTATGAGTTAATTGATTATTGTCTATAATGCAGGTTCGGATGTTTATTCAAGCGGATGGAAGTGCGTGAAGGAACCACATTTTTGAGTTATCCCTCGAGTTAGCTTTTGAGTTATCTTGTCTATAATGCACTTTATTTTTTGAGTTATATGTTAGCTTGATTGTAATAGTTTGATGTTGTAATATTTTGAGTTAGCTTGATGTTGTAATATTTTGAGTTAGCTTGATGTTGTAATATTTTAAGTTAGCTTGATGTTAGAGATGTTTTTGTTGTTTGAGATGTTTTTGAGATGTTTGAGATGCTTATGAGATGTTTTTGAGATGTTTGAGCTGTTTATGATATGTTTGAGATATTTGAGCTGTTTGAGATGTTTATGAGAAGTTTATGAGATGTTTGAGCTTTTGGCAAAGTTGATTGAAAAGTTTATGAGATGGAAATGAATGTGGAAGTGGATTGAAAAGTTGTTTAAACTGTATGTGAGGTTGTTTGAAGTAAATGTAAAGGGGAAATGCATGTTCTAAATTGAAATGGTGCAATTTTTGCCTAGACTCGGTCTTCCAAAGACCGAGTTTAGTATTAACATACTCGGTTTTTCAAAGACCGAGTCTTTTACCTGTAAGTTCTTTTTTTTCAATTAGCTCAAAGACCGAGTCTAGTTATAGTGAGCTCGTTCTTTCGAAAATCATGCTTTGAGTACACTCCTTTCCAGAAAGCAAGATGTTCTCTGGAACATAGTGAACTCCACAGTCGGTTTTCGAAAGAACGATCTAATTATAACTAGACTCGGTCTTTTAAAGATCGAGTCTTGCTCTTGTAAATATTTTTTTCAATCAGATTGAAGACTCGGTCTTTCAAAGACCGAGTTTAGTTATAGTGAGCTCGGTCTTTCGAAAATCGAGCTTTGAGTACACTTCCTTCCAGAAAGCAGGATGTTCTCTGGAAAAGAGTGAACTCCACTGTCGGTTTTCGAAAGAACGATCTAATTATAACTAGACCCGGTCTTTGAAAGACCGAGTCTTGCTCCTGTCAGTTTTTTTTCAATCAGATTGAAGACTCACTCGGTCTTTGAAAGACCGAGTGTAGTAATATTTTGATCGTTCTTTTGAAAACCGAATGTGGAGTTTACTCTTTTCCAGAGAACAATTTGCTTTCTGGAAAAGAATGTACTCAAAGCTCGGTTTTCGAAAGAACGAGCTCATTATAACTAGACTCGGTCTCTTGCGGCTGTAAGTTCTTTTTTATCAATCAGCTTCAAGAAAAGACCGAGTCTAGTTATAATGAGATCGTTCTTTGAAAGACCGAGTCTTATGCTTGTACATTTTTTTTTTCAATCAGCTTCAAGGCTGATTGATTCCAAATCCTCTAAATTTGAACATTATTGAATAAAAACACAATTAAACATCATACCATCATTCATTTTCCATAGCTAAACACATACAAACTGAGTACATAGTTCAAATTAAATATTACAAACACATTTGAATCCATATAAACAAATTAAATATTTTGAGATCCTCTATTAGTACATCGACACTTGTTGTGTCCTTCCAAATCACAACTTGAACATTTCATCCCCGAATTCCTGCTAGACCTATCTCACACATCCATGTCACTGCGTATTCTCGTGGATTTAGGTCGGCCTTTCCTTGAACGTCGTAAACTAGCATCAGGTACAAGTCATGGTCCATCAATAGTAGGCCAATATGCTGGATCTAGAATAGGATGAAACACGGGAGCCCATGTTTGTGCTAATGACGTGACAAGGTAAAATTTATCAACAAAAGTCTTGTGATCGATTGCACGATATGCACAAGCTGCCAATACATGAGAACATGGAATATGATATAGATGAAATTTCATACATGTGCATGTTTTCGTACCCAAGTTCACAGTGTGCAAGTTCCCACCCTTCATTTCTCCATTTACCATGCGTATACCCGTTCTCACGGAAAAAAACTCTAGGTTGATGATGAAACATTGTAACCTCATGTCGGTTTGCTCTCTCACGGCGACTATCGATCAATTCATGTACACTTCTAGCAACAATCGTCCCTTCAGATAAAAGCTTACTGGCTTCCTGTCGACGAGTAGTAAAGTAAGAGTTGAGACGATAGAAGATCGTCTCAACAATCGCAGTTTTCGGTAAACTATGGACACCTTTCAAGACTGAATTAAAGACTTCTGACAGGTTCGTAGTATTATGCCGTATCTTCGACCTTTATCTGCATAAAGTGCCCATTTCTCAACTGGTTTCTTTTTCAACCAATTAGCTGGCTCGACATTGATGGTTTCAAGTTCAGCGAGTTTGGCCATAAACTTTTTGGGTTGGTTTTGACACGCTATAATTTTGGCATTTTTCCGCAATGCCTTGCTACCAAATTTACTAAAAAAATTTGTAGTAAAATGACGCATACAATAACGATGATATGCATTAGGTTCGTTCCAAGCACCATTTTGTAAATCCATAGCAGACAATATACCAGCATGATGATCCGAGATAACACACAACTCAGTGCGATCGGTGACATAATACCGAATGCAACTCATGAACCATGTCCAATAAAGTTGAACAATAATAACCTCTGTATTATCTGTCGGCTAAGTTTAACGAATGCATCCGCTCGTTGCAGCTTTCTGACATCCCTCTATCGGGTAGATCCTTCACGTGGTCAAACCTCCGCCATCATCCGACCATGGCCAAACTCGATCGTTTCTTGGTTTCCCATAAATGGATAAACCAATTTCACAACACATTTGCCAAAGCGTTACCCAATCCCTCTTCTGACCACGTCCCAATCGCTATGTACTCTAATTTCCCCTTCACGCATCATCACAAATTCAGATTCGAAAAATTTTGGTTATAAGACCAAATTTTCGTGAATCTGATCGTTCAGTGTTTATCAGCTATTTCCGGATCCTCTGGGCTGGGATCCATTCTCCTCAAACTTCACGCCATTAAATTCGGCTGTAAAATATGGCGCAGAGAAAGACAGTCCAATACTAACTTTCTTAAAAACTATTACCTTTCCTCCATTGAAACTATTGATAAGATGGAGGAACAAGGTTCTATTTCTGATGCGCTGTTTGAAGAACGACGATCTTGCAAACAGGAATTCTCCGAGATCCTACTCCAAGACCATCTGAAATGGTCTCAAAGAGCCAAATTTCGATGGCTCAAAGAGGGAGACTGCAATACCGCTTTCTTCCACAACTTTGCTTCTTACAGACAAAGGAGTAACCGTATTTCTTCTATAATTGATAATGGCATCGAATTTTCTACAGACAATGAAATTCATCATGCATTCTTATCTTTCTATAAAAACCTCATCGGCTCCCCTAAACGTAGAGCTATTACTCTCGATTGGAATCAGCTGTACGGACCGCAGGTTTTCGATCTTTCGTCCCTGGAAGCACCATTTTCCATGGACGAAATCAAAGCGGCGGTTTTTTCTTTAAAGGGGGACGCTGCTCCGGGCCCGGACGGTTTTCCGGCCTTCTTTTTCCAAAAATTCTGGAATTGGCTAAAAGATGACCTTTTCCATATGTTCTCAGAGCTTCATATAGGCTCGTTCTCTTTCGATCGCATCAACTATGCTCATATTGTTCTCATCCCTAAAATTCTGGGAGCGAATTCGGTGGCTAATTTTAGGCCGATTAGTCTGATCAACACCACCTTCAAGATCATTATGAAGGTTCTATCTGCTAGACTCAGCGATATTATCTCCCCTCTGATCGATCCTGCCCAATTGGGTTTCATCAAGGATCGTTTTATCCTTGATAGCATGGCATCATCCCAAGAGGTCATTTCTTTTTGTCACAAAACTAATTCAGAAGGCATTCTTCTTAAATTAGACTTTCAAAAAGCTTACGACAACGTCAGTTGGGATTTTCTTTTTGATATTCTATATCATAGGGGTTTTGGTCCCAAATGGATGGCTTGGATTAAATCTAGCCTGTTTGCTGGAACCTCTTCAATCCTAATTAATGGTGTGGAAGGCAACAAGTTTAAAATTAAATGTGGTCTTAGGCAAGGAGATCCTCTCTCTTCTCTTCTTTTCTCTCTGGTAGCAGATGTATTCAGTAAACTCCTTCGCAATGCCTGGGAAGCCCAGGTCATTGAAGGTCTGGGGAATTCACGTAATTTCCATGGAGTACTGAACCTGCAGTACGCCGACGACACGATTATCTTTGCCAAACCAAATGTTCATTCTCTTAGAAATCTGAAACTCCTGCTCTATTATTTCGAATTAGCCTCAGGGTTATCGATCAATTTTCAAAAGTCATCCGTGCTCTGGTTAGGTGGTTCGCCTAACAGGCAGGACGAAATTTCAAATTTCTTTAACTGTCCTATAGCTTCTTTTCCAATTACGTACCTGGGTATTCCACTCAGATGGGGCAAATTGCATAAATCAGACTGGTCCCCTATGATCGATAAGGTCGAATCCAGGTTATCTGTCTAGTCAGGGAAACTTCTCTCTAGAGGAGGTAGATTGATTCTCCTCAATTCGGTACTATCCGCGATTCCACTTTATATGCTGTCCTTCTACTTCTTACCATCTTGGGTTATCAAGAGGATTGATCAGATCAGAAGTAATTTCTTCTGGTCTGGATCTCCTATTCACAAGCCTGGTTCGCACCTTTGTAATTGGAAACTCATTTGTTCTTCTAAAGAAGCTGGTGGGTTAGGGGTGTTGAATCTTAGGCATCAAAATATGGCGCTTTTGGGTAAATGGCTCTGGAGGCTCCTCAAAGTCGAGGATTTACCCTGGATCAGCAGTGTCAAAGACAGATACTTTGCGGTTGATAAATGGTGGAGTTTCCCACCTATTACCCACCGTAACGCCTCCCATTTCTGGAAGGGGGTGTGGAAAACGGCGGCAGCTTTCCGTTGTGGATTATCCCATGCATGTTCCGATGGATCCAAGGCCAGATCTGGACCGTCAGGATCGGTAACACTTCTCTTGCCACCGTATTCCCTGCAATTTTCCGCCTCGCTTCCGACCCCCTTGCTTCTGTGGCTGAATCGTACACCTCCTCCAACCAGCAAAGGCAATGGATGATTACCCTATCATCCAATCTTCCTTCCCATTTAGTTACTGATTTTAACAATCTTATCTCCTCTCTCAACAATTTTGTTTGGAGGGACAATGAAGAATTGTACTGGCGCTGGAATACGTCAGGTACATTCTCGGTTCGGTCGTTCTATCGATTTCTTAATTTTAGGGGCATTTTATCTCCTTTCTATGATCTTGTGTGGAAATCCCGCGCACCTCTTAAGGTGAAAATCCTTGCTTGGTTAGCGCTCAACAATAAGCTTCTGACCGTTGAAATTCTTAACAAGAAGAATTTAGCATGGGGTCAATTATGTCCTCTATGCTCCTCAGAAGCAGAAAATGTGGACCATTTATTCGTGAGTTGCGACTTTACCAGTGCGCTTTGGAAAATCTCTGCGCTCGCTTGGGAAGTGTTGATCATTCCGTCCAGTCTATCCGACTGCTGGACTAAGCTGCCTTCAAATAGTAAATATCACAAGTCGTGGTTCTTGTCCTTTCAGATTATCGTATGGATCACGTGGATGGAAAGAAACAAAAGAATCTTCCATCAAACGGCCTCATCCCCCGGTTCTATTCAAGACGAATTTTTATATCTTTTTGACTTTTGGTCATCCTCTCTTACCCATGAAAACAAAGATAAACTTCTGTTGAACAGGTTGGTAAATGAAGCACATTGTCTTCGAAGCCTCAACGCCATCTAATGATCGATTTTTCTATTTGTTTTGGTCAAGCGTAACTGTCTGTTTTGACCTAAGTGCTAGGCGTTTCAGTGTTTTGTTTTCATTATTGTTCTATTTATGTTCTCTGTTGTTCCATTATAAGGTGGGCTTGACAACCTTTTAATCGTTGTGCTGCAGGGATGAATGAGCATTACTTTGCTCTGCTGGTTACTTCGGCTGTTTCTTTTGGAAGGGTAATTATCGATCTTTTTGTTTGAAGGGGGCGCGGCCTATTCTCTCCCTCCCATATCTGAGGCTCGTGTGTCCTTCACAGCTGCTTCCTATGGATGATATTCTTCAAGTGTTATTAGTTAGTATGGGTCGTAGTTTAATTTTGGGAGCGGCATGTTATCTCTCCTATTTGTAATGGATCCTTTAGACTTCTCTTTCGTTTTTATCTACTCGTTCTGAAGTTTATATGTTTGGTTAGCTGTTGATTTTGTTTTAGCACTTGGTGCTAATTATTAATAGTGCTGGTATTACTGAGCGATGGCACCTTATAGCAGATCGATGCACTGGGTCAATTGCGATGATTGTCGGTGTATGCGTTGGCTCTGTTTTTGTTCATTGCTCTGATTCTTTTGGCTATGTTTTTGAGATGGCAGTTTTCAATGCCTCCATCTTCTATCTTCTGACTGGTAGGAGCGTACAGGCACACCCTGTTTCTTGCGATTGTAGCGTCTAGTTCCTGTTGTTGTGAACGATTTTCTTTAAGTTAGGCTGAGTTAGAGGGGGGAGTGTCTTCGTCCTCCATACCTTTATTCTCTCCTGTGTTTGTTCCTCTCGGAGCTTTTTGGATTATTTGGAGTGTGCTATTATTTTGGCTGCTCATTGCTCCATTCTATCCAGTTTCTATCTGGATTTTCTAAGGGTATTTAGAGGTCTAGTTGTTAGTTTGGATGTTGCCTTGGTATGGCACCTCTGGGATCGGTTGCTATGTTTCATAGCATCTTGGCCGAGACTCATACTCTTCTCTTTTGTACTGATGTGGTTGTTGACGTTGTTTCATGGGGAAGTCTGATTGGCTCGACGGAGCTTCGCTGGTTGGGCTGGAATCCCCCAGCTTTCCCTCTGAGATGTCCTTCGAGATGGATCAGTGGACGTCTCGATGGTCTTTCGGGTGTTAGGTGGAGTGCACCTACGTTTGTTCGCCTTTCCGCCTTGATACTTCTTGAGGTCACTAGAGGAGGCGCATTTGCTGCCTGGCTCTCCAACGGGATGGTTCAGATTTTGCATATTTGGCTCTCCTTTTTAGACTATAGTTTGATGTTTTAATTCCACATCAGACTTTGTTTGTATTCTTTTTTCTCTTGTCTTAGTTTTACATCTTGTAAAGCATTTGATTAATTGCTTGTAAATAAACGTTTTGTTATTGCTTAATATATTTTTGATGGCTGGAGCCGTTTGGCTCTATCCGATATATCAAAAAAACTTATAAACCATGTCCACGTATTTATACTCTCTCCATCAACCAATGTAAATGAAAATAAGCAATCATTCGCATATGGAAAAACAACAATTAGTAAACAACCCTTGTACTTACCGTACAAGTGAGTTCCGTCGACACTAATAACAGGTCTGCAAGACTTGAAACCTTCAATCGAAGGACCAAATGCCCAAAATACTTCCTTGAATGTTTCCTCGCTAGGACTAGACTCATATTTATCCTAGTGAACAACGGTTCTTGTATTTGCTGCTTGAATTGCTGTTAGTAGAAAATGCAACTTCGTGTATACTTCTTCGAAGGTACCGAACAACCTCTTAATTGCCTTTTGTTTTGCAATCCAAGCTTTCTTATATGAAATCTGATAATTATATTGTAATTTCACTATCTCAATAATTGCCCGCGGTGTTAAACCAATATCCTTCTTCACCACACCCACAATCAAATTACAAACAAGGTTAGAATCAACTTTACAGTGGTCCTGATTCAACGTGGGATTCGTACAAGTGTGAGGCCCAACTATCTTCTTCACCACAAAATTTGTCCCGCCTTTTGGAACAATTGCTAGTAAACTCCAAGGGCATCCATCATCACTTACTCCTGAGGGACCTTGCACGATCTCCTCAATTATACGTTTTCTAGGTGCCATTTTGCATTTAACAGTGTACAGTAACGGTGAAGATTTTAGTGTGACAAATTCACGATATTTTTTGATAGAATATACCTTGACAGCTTGCTGAATCGACTCTTTACTTACAAACTCTTATCCAATGTACAATTCATCTACATTGGATGAACCGGACGATTCTTGTGAAACTTGGTGTACTTTAGCACCTTGTGTCATCTCCTCGGTAACATGAGCGTTAACATTGGCATAACTATCAGTAGCTCTCACTTCATTAGAACTGTTATTCATAGGATTTACATTTTCTACATCATCTTCGTCTCCATCATCATTTTTTACACTATCATCAACTTCATCGTCTGTTTCTTCCTCTTCTTCATCATCGTCTAATAAGCTGTTGTTAATAGTAGCATTTTGAAAGAGTTCAAATACAGTGTCATTTGGAACATAGTCAGGAACCGGACTAGATTGGCGTAGCAACTCAATATTTGTAGAATCCGGGTTTGTTATATTTGTGAAGGTATTTTCTTGTGAGGACAGTGGATTTGGTTGTGAAGATTGAGCGGGTTTAGATCTCATCTGTTGTGTAGGTACTACCCTTACGAAGCTTGAATTAGGAATATCATGTGGTTGAGCATTCAAAATATGAATTTGCTGAATATATAATTCTAATGCAGACCAAGTACAATTGGGATCAAATGTCCTAGCAATCATTGACTTCATAGCATTATCAGTAGATATGGGTACTGTCATAAAATACTGACCATCTCCTCTATCTGCTGCGTATCGAGCTAAAATTTTCACATTCCATTGATCCCTATCCCAATCAGTAACTTCATAAATTTTCTCAACTAATTCTGCAAATGTAATGGTACGAGGTACCCAAACTATTTTCGGATGCAACACACTATAACAACAACCGATCTTTGGATCACGAATTATTTCACCACCAAAGTATAACCAAATAGGAATCTCGAAATCCATACCTACGTATATTTATACGAATATGCGAGTTATTATTTACCCACTAACAAAATCTATAAAAAAGGTAGAAAGCTATAGACCAATATCCATCATACCTTCACAAGCTTCAAGGATAGAGCCGTAGATATTTGGGTAGAAGAGTTGAAGTTGCTATCATCTTCAAATTTAGCAAAATTCTAAAATATGGATCTTTCGAAAGATGGGTTTATGGTTTTTATAGTGGAAGGTGAGAAGGTTAGGAAAGAATTGGTAAATATATTTAGATTGAGATTAGATTTTGTGGGTAGGAGGTCGCCCTAGATTGAGGGAGATGAGTTAGAGAAGATAGAATAGAGTAAAGTAGAGAGAGATAGAAGAAGAAAGAAACAGATCTGAAATAACTCCCCCAATCGAAAGACCGAGTTTAGTTAAAACTAACTCGGTCTTTCAAAGACCGAGTCTTAGACTTTGAAAAGTCGAAGTCTAAGACTCGGTCTTTGAAAGATCGAGTTAGTTTTAACTAAACTCGGTATTTCAAAGACCGAGTGGGATGGTTTGGGAATTAAAAAAAACTAGGGCGGTTTGGGGAAAACTTTCATAAAGTGGGACAGTTTGGGAAAAAATTCGACATGACGGAGGAAAACGTTGGAATATCACTGTTCAGATTTTATTGTTTATTCCTCGCTTTACCTTTTTCTTATGGAAAACAACTTCACTCTTTTGATTCCACTAAACTCTTCTGCTTCTTTATTTATCTCCTGCCATGGCTAGTTGGTACCTAACTCCTCTCATCCTCATGCTTTCTTCCATTTGGGTTTTTTATTAAATGGGCAAACACCAAAGTAACCCCCCCCCTAATGTTTCGGATGAGTACAAAATGTCAATGCTAAGAGCTATCTCCTGAAGCTGGATTTTAAAAAAGCTTATGATTTGGTCGAATGGGACTATCTCCTGGAGGCACTTGCTGGAAGAGGTTTTGGAGATAGATGGATCAGATGGATCCACACATGTCTTACCACCAGCAGAACTTCAATTTTGGTAAATGGGGTCGGGCCACCCATTTTCATGCAAACGGGGTCTCAGACAAGGAGATCTGCTCTCACTCCTTCTCTTCACCATTGTGGCAGATGTACTTCGGTGCATGATGGCTAACTGCAGTAGAGCAGGTTGGATTGTACCGGTGGCCAATGGAGTCAATCGCCAAGGTTGCTCAATTCTCCAATATGCAGATGATACTCTCCTATTTGGTAATGGCAACCTCGGGGAAACAACCGCCTTCAAAGGAATATTATATAGTTTTGAAGCTTAGTCTGGTCTCGAAAGTGCTCTCATCCCCATTGTCCTGACAACAGAGGAGGCACTAGAACATGCCACAATTCTCAATTGCTCCACAGAGACTTTCCCCATTCAGTACCTAGGATTGCCACTAAGGCCCGGGAAACTCAAAAAGGTTGATTAACTACCCATTATTGGCAGGGTGAGAATCGTCTAGCAGGTTGGAAAGGTAAAGCCCTATCATTGGGAGGGAGAGTCACGCTCATTAATGCAGTCCTATCAAATCTTCCAACCTATTATCTGTCATTCTTTGAAATGTCACGATGGGTAATTCAGAGAATTGACCGGACTCGAAAATAGTTTTTATGAAAAGGGGCAGACCTGGATCGAGGCGGCTATCACCTTATCAGATGGGAGAAGGCATGCATGAAAAAGATACATAGAGGACTAGGTATTATTGATCTTCGAGATATGAATCTTGCTCTACTAGGTAAATAGTGGTGGAAGGTTTTCCACCCTAATGGAGAAGGGTGGCAAGATTTTGTTCAGGGATATCTGCATGGAAATGGAACGAGAAATTTGGGCTTCAAAGTAGACCCATGTGTCTCCTGGTTCTGGAAATGCATCGCTAAGGCCTATGAACCCTTCATTAGCTGTGTGTCATCAGTTAGCGGTAACGGCAGACTCACCAGATTCTGGTGAGATAAGTAGTGTGGTGATCACACACTTAGAGCCCTGTTCCCCGATCTATATGATCATGTGTCACAACCTCACTGCACGGTGGCCGCAACCTGGAAAAGATGTGCTTGGAAACCACCCTTTAAACAACCGCTCGATCTGGGCTCTCAGATTAGACTCATAGAACTTCAGACCTACATCACCAACGCTGGAATTAGTTGCTCTCAGGGTCCAGATAAGAAATCCTGGGGATTGAAAAAGAACGACACGTTTACCGTTCACTCCTTGTATAACCGCATTCACTTTAGGAGATGTACCCCAAAGTGGGCATGCGTCATTTGGAGGACGAAAGCCCCGCCGAAAATCAAAGTTTTCTTATGGCTGGTCCTGGACGATGCAATTTTGACTAGAGAATATCTCACTAAACGCCAACCGAATGTGGACTCTCGTTCCGGGTTCTGCCACGCTACCCTAGAAACTAGAGACCACCTCTTCCTACAGTGTCCTAGGAGCAAAGCGGTACTCGTTGAGGTACTCAGCGCCCTAGGGACGAATTAGTACCCTAGTGTGTATGAGGACCTGTGGGTAGATTCAAAATTTGATACTGAGAGAAGAATTATGAGGGAAGCGTGGTACATTGCTATCGCCACAACGACCTGAGCTCTTTGGCCAGACATGAACAATTTTTATTTCCGCAGAACTTGTAATAATATTTCTGGTAATTTGACTCACATTATGCATTTTATTTTATTTTGGGCTAATGTGGTCGCAGCAGGTTACGGGGGGAGGATAGCGAGCGTATTCCAGGTTGAGGATTTTGATGATGAGGAAGTCGAGATTGGTCCGACGATCGACTGTCAACTAGCTTGGCTGTTACTGTTGATAGATACCCACCGCCCCAGGGTTTGTTGGGGGATATGATGTATTTTGTTTAGTCGCATGTATGTTGCGGCCATTTTGGTCTTTTTTGGTCCCACTCTCCATGTTTGGGGTGGAGTTTATGTACTTTTGTTATATTTGTAGGACCTTGTATTTGGCTCAGTACTGTTTGTTTTATTAATCCCTTATTAATGAAACAGGGTGACCATACTCCACCTTTTCTTCCAAAAAAAAAAGTATATTATACCCATTCCTCCGTTAATTTAACTAATTATGTTAAATATGAATTATTAAATTACTATTTTATCCTTACATTTTTATAGTTAATTCCCCAGATGGGTTTGGCATTTTGACAAACAGTTAGTGGGTGGTGGATAGAACACAGTTCGTCTCTCACCACTCGAGCATCGTTGAAACTCTTTTGCGCAAACACATTAATGCACCTTCCCTTCGATATAAACCACATCACCACTGCCCCAATCTCAAACTTTTGAACCTCGCCGGTATTACCATTCTCCAACCATCGCATAACAACATGATTGAATGCTGAAAGTTCACATACCTATCTAACCTTGGTGCAAAGTAGTATTGGTGAGATGGGTTCGGAGTTGCATAATGGGTAGACAGGAGATAGATTCTTGATTGCTCTGTTTTGTACCTCATTACTCATGAGGGAGTTGCTCAGAGTTCTTTGAAGGAAATTTTTTGAAAACTTTGTATAATATGGTAGACTTTGAAAAGCATCATCTCATTTTAAAATTTGGAACTCATTTAAAATTTGGAACTCAAAATCTTTTGCATCCTTCCAATGAATTATTTAAAATTTGGTAAACTCATTTAAAATCACTCCCCCTAGTTTGGGTTCCTCAATCTCAACAAATCTGAACCCTCAACAAATCTGAACCCACATAACGTGAAGGAATACTTTCTACTTTTGAGAGAGAGTGTATTTGGAAGCCATTAGCAAATGGTAATGGAAGAGAGAATACGAGAATGGTTGGAGAAAGAAGGACAAGTGTAAAACAGTAATTTAATAATTCAGATTTAACATAATGAGTTAAGTTAACAGATGTATAGGTATAATGTACTTTTGCAAACGTTATATGAGTATTTTTTACTCAGCCCAAACTTTGGGGAGGTATTTTGTTTTTGCCCATATTAAATTTCTTCAACTTGTTAAAGCCTTATTTTTCTTCATCAAATTCCTAATTTCATTTTGGGGTTTATGAAAAAGTGATATATTTTTCATGATTTGTAGGGCTTTTGAAACGATTAAAGTGGTCTTGCTCTTCCTTTCTTTTGGGTTTTTGAGATGTAAGTTGCATAAGATCTTGAAAAGCTCTTGGGTGCTAGTTTGTCAAATTCTACAAAAGCATATGAAATATTTTCTATTGTTTGAAGTCCCATCTTTTATTTTTGGGGTGTCATTTGGACAGTTTGATTGCAAGTGAATTCTCTTTAATTCATGTACACCCCCCTTGAATATTTTGATCGATTTGTAACTTGATCACAAAATTGCTCAATATATGCAAAATTTGCTTTCCTTTTTTTCCTTATTTTTGTAAAAAAATATACTTTATAAAATATAAAGTGTATTAATTTTGTACTTATAAAATTAGTTTGATGAATTGAAGCTCATACTCTTGATTTTTAATTTTCATGAGTTTTTTTCCCCACTTGATTTTCATGGTTGATAGATATACTCTTCTGACAAGCTTGGTTATTTATTCTTAATTATGTGGTTTATTTAACTCAAGAAAAGAATACTATATAGTGGATCTTTGTAATCCCCTAATCTCCTACATGCTTATTCCTTATTTTTTATTGGTTGTAAATTGGGAAATGTTTCTATATCCTTGCCATTTCTTGTAAACAAACTTTTAAAATGCTTTGAATTTGTTTTTCAAACAGTGAAATTACATCACAAACAAACCCAGCATCTTGGATAAATACTGCTTTTGCTACAGTACTTCTACTAGCAAACAAATCAAAATATTTGAAGAAGCTATTAAGGATTTATTTTCCTAACAGTGTTCGCCATCTATGGGGTGGTTTGGTAAGAAGTAGAAACACTATTGGAAATTAATTCCTAAGTAGAAACACTGTTCATAGCTTTGTTCAGAAGTAAAAGAGGTTGAATTTGGTTTTCAAGCGAGAACACTGTAGCACTTTTTGACCATTTTGTTTTCCAACCAAAAAGCAAGGAAAAGAAAGGGAAATCACTATTCATGTGATTTTAAATTGATTTCTCTCTCCTCTCTCTTCACATTATCCAATAAAACAACACTACATACTTCTCTACAATTATTGTTTACTACTTTTGAAAAAAAATATATCTTTCCTCTCTATCCTACATTACAGTAAAATTACATCTAAATAAATCATTTTTTAGACCTCATTTCCAAATATTTCTTTTCCAAACAGTAATTTACTAGATTTGGTACACTTTACAATAAATCAAACCACCCCAATATGATTTATTTTGCAGCCGTAGGGGTGGTTTGGATGGCTGAAAAAAATTCCAATATACGAAGAACACAATTGGGAAAACAAACCCTTGCAGTGACATTATTAATTCAAGATGTTGGTTTGTGTTGATGTAATTGCACTGTTTGGAAAACAAGTACAATACATTTTTTAAGATATAAATAATCATATTTGCCACAAACCTATATCTATAAACCAAGAAATTAGTGAAATATTGAATATATTGGCTAAAGCAATTTTGGATCAGGTTACAAATCCAACCAAATCATGAAGGGGATGTACATGGAATCACAAAATTTACTTTCAATCAAACTCTTCAAATGATAACCCAAAAATAAAAATTGGGGCTTCAAACAATAAAAAATTTATCATATGCTTGTTAGCATTTGGGGCAACAAAAAATAGATTGGCACCCCAAAAGCTTCTTTAGATCTCATGAACTTACATCTCAAAACCCATAAAGAAAAAGAGGTCAAAACCACTTCTGTGTTTCAGAAACCATCTAAATCATGAAAAAGATGCTATTTTTCCATAAACCCCAAGATGAAATTAGGATTCTATGAATGAAAATTGTGCTTTCAACAAGTGGAAAAGAGGATGAGGATGAGGGAAATTAGGCAGCCATGGTAGGAGAGAAAAGGAAGTAATATGAAAGGAAATGAGTAAAATCAAGAGAGGAAAGAATTAGGTAATTAATTTGGAAAAGGAGGAGGAATAAATAATATATAAAAAAACACTGTGTGAGTGATTTCAAATATTTTTCTCCTTTTTAGAGCATCCACTATCGTTTTCTCAAGTCATTACTAAATATAGCATTTAGAAATAGCAATAGAAGGACCACGCTGCAGTCATCTACATCTTCAAAATAGAAGTGACGGATGAACATCATCCGTTTTTGTTTTTTTATTTTTTAATTTTTTTTTGTTTGGGTATTCGGTGATTTTAATCGGAAAAAAAATTCAAAACAAGTGAAAAACCTCCCAAACGGATGAACATCATCTGTTTGGTGGGTTTTGACTTTTTATTTATTTATTTTTTTTGTTTAAAATCATAAAAAAAAAATCATTAAAAAAATCATTAAAAAAACACCAAACGGATGAACATCATCCGTTTGGGTTTTTTTAAGTGATTTTTTTTAAAATTTGTTTTCAACGAGAGACAGAGGATCTTCATCTGTCTCTCGTTTTTTTTTAATTTTTATTCAACTAGACGGATGATCTTCATCCGTCCCTTTCGTCAAACGGATGAACATATTCCGTCTCCTATATTTAGTAATTGTCTAAAGCCTTTGCTAAGTTTAGCAAGCTACTGTGCGTTTCTATCCTAATTTTTGAGTTTTTAGAAAACGACTGCAGTGCGCTTTTCTAAACCTATTTCTAATTTTTGAGTTTTTAGCCAACGACAGTGGATGCTCTTACTTAGGAAAACAAAACAAATCCATTTGGCCCGACAAACCCCACTTTTGTGTCAGTGGTGGAAATTGCATTCATCACATCTTACAGCCATGGAAAGCTATGTACAGTGTTCTGCAAAGGGATTCTTTTTCCAACCGTATATTTTCTGCAAAACAAACCACCTCTTAGAGCATCTGCAATCGTTTCCTATATTTACAAAATTTGGAAAATATAAGGAACGAGCTGCTGTAGTCGTTCCCTATATTTACAAAATTTGGAAAATATAAGGAACGAGCTGTTGTAGTCGTTCCCTATATTTTCAAATTTTGGAAAAATAGGAACAATATACGTCTATGTTTGAGAGACGGTATAGGAGTTTTCCAAATATGGGAATCGAAAGATTATCTTGCGTCCGTTCGAAAAAAATTCTCGGTCGCAAGATAAAAAAGAATTCTCAGACGCAAGATGATCTTGCGTATTATATATATATATATATACGTCTATGTTTAAGAGACGGTATAGGAGTTTTCCAAATATGGGAATCGAAAGATTATCTTGCGTCTGTTCGAAAAAAAATTCTCGGTCGCAAGATAAAAAAGAATTCTCAGACGCAAGATGATCTTGCGTATTATATATATATATATGTGTGTGTGTGTGTGTGTGTGTGTGTGTGTGTGTGTGTGTGTGTGTGTGTGTGTGTTGGATGCAAGATTATCTTGCATATCATCTTGCATCCGTTGCATCTGTTCCATTTTTTTTAAATTAAAAGTGTCAAAACGCAAATCATCTTGCGTCTGACCAAAAAAAAAAAAAACACAAATGGTGATCGGACGCAAGATGTTATTGCGTCTAACCAAAATCAAATTAAAAATGAAAAAAAATAAAGGGAAAGGACGCAAGATCATCTTTGTCCTTGAAGATTTCCCCCAATTTGAATTTTTTTCTATGGAATAGGGCCAGGATTATTATGTATATGAAGTAAATTTAAGATTTGTGTGAATTTTTTTATCTAGGACTGAGATAGAATGGGACTGTAGGAATTGTTATGTGCATCTATCCATACAATTTTTTTTACAAATGTGTTTGACGCCAATTTTTTTAAAAAAATTTATTATTTGGGGAGATCAATAGCTGAGATTCAAGAAACAAAATATCATCCACCATTCATTCAAATTTTGGGTTTCAACGACTACAAGCCCAACTCAAAATTTTTATTTCTAAAAGCCAAATATATAAAATTTGAGTTGGAACGACTACAGATGCTCTTAGTGAATAACTTTATAGATGAGTGGCGGAAAAGTTTCACTTGATTAAAGATGTGGAGGCTTCTAGTTTATCTATTTTAGATTTGTGTGTGTGTTCTTTCTTTTTTCCAATTACAAGACGATAAAGAGAATTGAGTCGTTATTATGCTGCATAACTATATTATGGCGTTCATTAATTATCTACACTTTTCTGAGAATACTAAAGGAGTATGCACATAAATTTAGGCTACGAAAATAATTAAAAATAAAAGATTGATGAAAAGGGAAAGGGTGTCGAATAATAGATTTAGTATATCTGTACATTTGGTCCAGTAACAAGCATCTTTGCTAGAGAAAGAGGTCCAAAGGTCGAACAAGAGGCCCATGGGTCGAACCCCGCTTGCATCAATCTAGTCTCTTACTAGGATATGTGGCATGTTGGTTGAGTATGGCAACGGCCATATTAAAAATAATAATAATAAATTAATTAATTAATTAATTAATTAATTAAAAAAAATAGCAGACAAACTTTGTCGCAAGCTTGGCAGCTCAAAAGCGGGTTTGCATTCCAAGAGCCTAATTCAAAGATGAATGAGACTTTGGCAGAGCAATAACTAAAACCACTGGTGGCTTATACTCCACATTTTCCTTCAAAAAAAATAACAAAAATAATAACTAGAACCACCTACTCTTCTCTCTCACTACCTTCAGTTCAGTTGGTTCTCTACAGCTATGATAGCCATTTGTCTATACCTATTAAACCATCTCCAAAACCACGCTAGCAATCTCTAATTTATAGTCAAAATAGCTAGTTTGGAGGGGGGAAATATGCACTAATGGGACTCGCCAAATTACTTGCTAAAATAGATTTATCAGATTTAATCGCTAAATCTGGCGAAGTTGTATCGCTCACCAAACTTTCCTTTCGTTCTTTTTGCTTCTGAAAATGTCACGCCCCGCTTCCCAAAAATACAGAATACGGGCACGTAACATTGACCCAGCGAATGATTTTCATTATGCATAAGCTGTTTAGGAATCTTTACAACATCTCACAAAATAATCAGAGTCGGAAGCAAAAGAATCAACCACACATGCCAAAATTGAATTAATAACCCAACAGAATTTACTTGGAACAAAATTTATTAATCTCAAATAAATCAGATCTGAACAAGTCAAAATTATGGGTCATACTGCCCAAATACAAAATAGATCCGAGTACAATATACAATGTTAAAAATGAGCAACAGGAAGTAAATAAAGATAGCAAAAGTTCCAGCCAACTAGAACTTTGGATCACATGCTCCATCGGGCAGCTGATCAGCACAATCTGCAATTAATAATTGCAGGAGAAGAAAAGAGAAAACAAGTAACCGTCAATTGTAAGTTACGGGCCACTTATAAGGTATGATACAAGTACATGGGGAAAACTAAATAAATCTAAATAATAGCAGAAACAGATATAGCATGGTATAGCAAAATCAACTAGCATGGTATACTAACATATGTCCAGTACAGTGTCATATGACAACTAACAGTGTCCAGTAACAGTAAGCTCAGTATATCAGTGAATCAGAATAACAGTATAACAGAATCAGTCGAACAGTATCAGTCTAACAGTATCAGTCTTATGTTCGTACAGTCTTGTGTGTATTACTAGCTAGGTAGCACTTCATGCGCCATCCTTTTATCACATGGTTTCTACATTCAAAACAGTTACGTTTGTAGATTTCGTAGGGGAATCATATAGGGCAGTGTACTCAGGTATCAGTAACAGTAGAAGTAGCAGTAGCAGTAGCAGTAACAGTCAGAACCTAGTGGTCCTCCTCCGAGTATACCTTCCTATAGGAAAGTGTGCAGTCAGGTAATCAGTAACAGTCAGAACCTATTGGTCCTCCTCCGAGTACACCTTCTTATAGGGAAGTGTGCAGTCACGTAATCAGTATAATAGTATAACAGATACTCAGTATGGGAAACATGAGCCCCCTTCCAAGTACACATTTCTATAATTTCACACTACTAGATCTTTCCCTTAAACCCCAGCTTGGTTATTTTTATTATGGTTATCAAACAGGCATGAATGTGTACGAAATAGTGTCAAATTAACATGGTATAATCAGTATAAGGTTCAGGGAAACAAATAAACATGCATAGATAATATACAGTCACATAAACGAGCAAAACAGTGTATGTTCATATTCAGGACAGCAAGATAGTACAGTACTAAAATAGTGATTCCCGTTACTACAGAAATCCAAATTTGAATCCATCGAAGAATATAGAAAATAGACTTCCACACGAATCCAGAGATTATAAATAAGCTATATAGTATTTCACAAAATCATAACTCAAAACTGATTTGAATCCAGAAAACACGTTCAGCCAGAAATCAGTAAAACGAATTCTCAGTCAGAAAAACAGCATTAAAACTACTCAAATAAATCCAGCAAAAATCTGGGGTATTCTCCTATATGTCTAGTATCAGAATATAAAGTTTCATAATTTTTCAGTAAAATTCGATCAGTCATCAAAAATCAGAAAACATCAATAAACGATAGTTTGGCAAATCTGGAGTTCCCAATACTGCTGTACGAAACTGTAATATCTCGCAAACCGTGAAACAAAATCCAAATCCTCCAAAGGGAGATAAAAATAGAAAAAATATATTAACTTTCATATTTCACAAATATTTTTCATACAGTAAAAGGAATCAGGGTAAAAATACGATTCTTTACAGAACAGCGAGCAAAATACAGCAAGTACAGTCTTTATAACTGATATGGCTAAAAATGGGGTTAAATCGGAATCGTCCAAATCAAGCGCGAATCTCAAAGCTTGGGGGTAAGATGGTGATTTCATTTACAAATGGGTCTGAAATGGGTTCGGGGTCTTTTCTCCAAAAGCCCATTAACCTACCAACAGATCCATCTCAATTGGGTGCGGGTCCCAACCCGCAAGAAACCCGGTTCAGCTGGATAGAATTAGGGTTTCTGATTGTATTCAATCAACGGCCCTGATTCGCTCTATCCTTTCACTGGGAATTAGGGATTTCATTCCTAAACAGATCCCAAAGGCGGCTATAAATACCCCCCATCCACCATCATTAGGAGGTAATCAATCTTTTGCCAGTTTACGCTCTTTCATAATCTTTTCTAATTACTAACTTGAGCGTCGGAGGGTGCGTCGCCGGGATCAACCCCGGTGTCTCGCACTTTTTGCAGGTGAACGGTGGGAGTCAACGGTCAAACTCCGGTGGCAGGTTTGCTATTCGGTTTTCCTAAGAATCCACAAATTCTATCTGTTTGCCCCCACACCAGATTTAGCGATAACAGATTGGTGCCGTCTGTGGGAACCGACGAATAGAAATCCTTCCTCTTCCCTTGGTTAAGATCATCTCCAGCCATGCCTCACCGAAAGCTAAGATCCAGAGGGTCCAACCGTGGACCCACTCCTCCTCAACCACAATAGGAGATCCCCCTCCAAACCGCCCAACCGGCAGGACCCTTTTCTCAACCTAATCAGGCCCCGCAACAGGACCAACCTCCTCCTCAGAATCTTCAACCCCCTCGCGGTCAAACCGGGCCTCAGAATGCCGGTGCGGGGGCTCCCATCCCAATCCTCAGAAACAACCTCCCCAATATGACCACGTCTCCGTGCACAACCCCTCTACCGACTCCATGGCATCTCACAATCCCCGGGGCTCCGATGACCTCCACAACACCCTCAACAATCGGCAGAAAGAAGAGGATATTCGTCGCCGTTTGGACGAAAGGCGGGCCCGAGAGGGAGCCTCCTGCCAACAATGTCTAAATAAGCGATCTCCTTATCGCCGAGAACATAGGAGGTCTCCTCCTCACCGAAGACGGGAAGAGTCCCCTGAGCACCATAAAAGAAGGCCTCGCTCCCCTACTGGTCGGCAACCCCCGAGGGATGATAATGCTCCTATCACCCGTGCCGAATTCCAGCAATTCCAAGCAACCATCTTGCAAGCCCTCCATCTCCGATCCAATAACAACAATGCTCAGAGGGTCCCCACTCCTCATCCGGTCCAAAGTCCCCGCCATCGGTCCCTAACTCCTCCCCCAGCACCTAGCAACCGCCATTATGACCTTGGTCCTCGTCACTCTCCGAACTACCGTCGTCGTAGCCCCCGCTCCCCTTCGTACGAAGACGAGTCCAGAGGCTCGTTTGGCTACCGTCGACCGTCTACCGTTGTCTCCATGAGATGGAGAGGTGCTTGGGTCAGCTAGACAAGGAAGAGGAGCTTAGAGGAAGGACCCTCCGTCCGAGCCGACCTCCCTTCTCTCGAACAATCATGGAGGTGCTCGTTCCAATAGGCTTCAAGCCCCCACAGTTCGAGACTTACTTTGGGGAGTCAGACCCCGTAGACCACATCGAGAGGTTCAAGACCCTCATGCTGATACACCAAGCTTCCGACGCTCTATTGTGCAAACCTTCCCGGCCACTCTCAAAGGTCCCGCTTGGGAGTGGTACTCTCGCCTCGCCCCGTCCTCCATATTCTCCTTTGAACAATTTGAGACCCTCTTCGTCACCCACTTCGTAAGTAGCCACCGCACAGAGAAGACCAGCATTTCGCTACTCTACCTCAACCAGAAGAAGGGTGAGAAGCTCAGAGACTATGTAAAAAGATTCACCGCGGAAGCTAGGTCCATCGCTTTCCTCGACCAGTCAGTCGCTGCAGCAGCCTTCCAATCAAATGTCCTTAACTCCAGCCTTCGGTCCTCCCTTGCCAAGAAGTCCCCGCAAAACTTCTCCGACCTCCTTCTCAGAAGCGAGAAGTATATTCGGGCTGAGGAAGCTGAGCATCGCCCCACCTTTGAGGGGCTTTCCTCCGGAACCAAAAGAAAGGCGACTAAAGAAGAGGGAGCCAAGAAGCTCCAGAAAGACAACGGCGGCCAGCACCACCCTCCTCCCAGGTTCGAGAAGTTCACCCCTCTGAACGCTAATATTTCCACTATTCTCATGGAGGTTGAGAAGGAAGGGGTCCTGCCTCCTGCCCCTAAGATGAATACCCCCGACAAGAAGAGGAACAAAGAGAAGTGGTGCCAATATGACCGGGACCACAGCCATGACACCAATGATTGTCGGGCCCTAAAGAATGAAATCGAGGCCCTCATTCAGAGGGGACAGTTGTCTAAATTCTTGAGAAAGGACCGAGTTGATCCTCCACCTCCTCCCACCAGGGGGCTAGTAAGTGTTCCGAAAGGCGCGATGAGACTCCCGAGTTTGAAGAGGAGTGCATTCTGCATGTCATTCATGGAGA
Source organism: Hemerocallis citrina (assembly GCA_017893485.1). Classification (NCBI taxonomy): domain Eukaryota; kingdom Viridiplantae; phylum Streptophyta; class Magnoliopsida; order Asparagales; family Asphodelaceae; genus Hemerocallis; species Hemerocallis citrina. Next base: position 68,772,709 of record CM030360.1, read on the forward strand.
CCCCATGGGTGGCACCTCCAACTCCTCTCGAAAGGCTTTCATCAGGGAGGTCAGCTCAGTACATGGCATGCCCCCTCCCAAAGGCCTCAGAGTACTAGTTACTTTTTCAGATGAAGACCTTGAGGGTGTCCGAATCCCCCATTGTGACTCACTAGTGATCAACCTCCATATGGCGAACTTCAAAGTGGATAGGATTCTAGTGGACAATGGTAGCTCCGTTAACATTCTCTTCCTCGCTGCTTTCAAAGGACTCAAGCTATCCCGGGACAGGCTTAAACCCGTCGGCTACACACTCCACGGGTTCACGGGAGTGCCAGTGACTATCGAAGGGGTAATCACCCTCGATGTAACCACTGGAAAAACTCCTACTACCCGAACTGAGCCGATGGACTTCATGGTCGTCGATGTCCCTGCTACTTATAATGTGATTCTAGGCCAACCTGGCCTAGCTACTCTAGAGATCGTCCCATCGGCTTATCACCTCAAGATGAAGTTCCCTACCAGGGTGGGAGTAGGAGAAGTAAGGGGTAGTCAAGAGATAGCCCGCAAATGTTACATGACCTCTACCGGGGGACCAGTCCTCTCCCTCGAGACTCTTGAGATTCCCAAGAGAATGTTCGGCCAACGTCCGAACCGATGGATGAATTGGAGGAAGTGCCCTTCTCCGAGCAAGATCCCAACCACAAGTTCCTCATCAGCAAGACCCTCCCATCTGCCCTATGTTCCGATATAGTCCAATGCATTAGAAAGAACCACGACCTCTTCGCATGGTCGGCTACTGACATGCCAGGAATCTCCGAAGAGCTTCTCATCCACCACTTGAGTGTTGCTCCGGGGTCCAAACTGGTCCAACAAAAAAGGCGCAAATTTGCCCCTGAGCACCAACATGCTATCAAGGAAGAAGTGAACATGCTCCTTAAGGCCCGGTTCATCCAAGAAGTCAACTACCCCGAATGGCTCTCCAATGTTGTTATGGTTAAGAAGTCCAACGGGAGTTGGAGAATTTGCATCGACTTCACCGACCTGAACAAATCGTGTCCCAAAGATCCATTCCCCCTCCCCAGTATCGACACTCTGATCGATGCCACTTTGGGCCATGAGCTCCTCAGCTTCATGGACGCCTTCTCCGGGTATAACCAAATCTGAATGTTCCTCCCGGATATCCCGAAGACCTCCTTTGTCACCGATCAGGGGCTCTACTGCTACAGGGTAATGCCATTCGGACTGAAGAATGCAGGTGCGATCTACCAATGCCTTGTCAACAAGGTCTTCCAAGAACAGATCGGCCGAAACATGGAAGTGTATGTTGATGATATGCTGGTTAAGAGCATCCATGGGGCCGACCATGTTGCCGATCTATAGGAAGCATTTGATGTTTTGAGAAAGCATGATATGAGGCTTAACCCGAACAAGTGTGCGTTCGGGATCTCGTCAGGGAAATTCCTAGGCCCCATGGTCAGCCAAAGAGGAATCGAAGCCAACCCCGAGAAGATCAAAGCCATTTTGGGCATGGCTTCTCCCAAAAATGTAAAAGAGGTTCAGAAGCTCACGGGGCGCCTCGCAGCCATAGGGCGCTTTCTGTCCAAGTCAGGGAAGAAGTGTCTTCCCTTGTTCAAAGCCCTCAGGGGGGGCTAAGGGCTTCGAATGGGGTCAACAGCAACAAGAATCATTCGATCAGTTGAAAGCCTATCTAGTCAACCCCCCTCTCTTCAGCAAGCCTATCCCCGGGAAAACACTCTACCTCTGCTTAGCTGCCTCCAAACAAACCCTCAGTGCCGTCTTGGTGAGGGAAGAAGACAATGCTCAGAAGCCCATCTATTACGTGAGCAAGGTACTTTGGGATACCGAGCTCTGCTACCCAAGATTCGAGAAAATGGCGTACGCCTTGGTCATGGCAGCTAGGAAGCTTCGCCCATATTTTCAGTCCCACTCGGTGGTCGTCCTTACCGACCAGCCGCTTAAGCAAGTCCTACACAAGTCCGAGACCTCAGGCCGTCTGATGAAGTGGTCAATCGAGCTGAGCCAGCATGACAAATCATACCAGCCTCAGACCGCCATCAAGGCTCAGGCCTTAGCTGAATTCATTGTCGAGAGCACCATTCCAGAGGTCAGTCAAGCAGCAAACGGGCCTCCAATCTGGACGGTATATGTAGACGGATCCTCTTGCACCGAAGGAAGCGGAGCCGGGGTCATTCTGGCAGGCCCAGATGACTTCGTTCTCTAATACTCCCTCCGCATCAACTTCAAAGCCTCCAACAATGAAGCAGAGTATGAAGCACTTATAGCCGGCCTCGGTATGGCCCGCAAGGTAGGGGCGCAACGCCTCCGAATCTTTAGCGATTCTCAGCTAGTCGTGATTCAAGTCTTAGGCGAGTATGAGGCACGAGATGACCGAATGGCTAAGTATCTAGCCAAGGTCCAAAATCTAATGGCCCTATTCGAAGAGGCACTCATTCAGCGAATCCCCAGAGAGAAAAATTCCCAAGCAGATGCCCTCTCCAAGTTAGCCTTCTCCTTCCTTCAAGGTCTTGAGTAGACCGTCCTGATTGAAGTGCTCCTGAGACTGAGCATAGAAGAAGAAACTCCCGACTCGATGGAGTCGCTGCCCGTCAACTTCCAGACAACTAGATGAAATCTCTAATATAATTTCTGAGGGATGGGCTCCTCCCCGAAGACCCAAAGGAAGCTCGCAGAGTCCGAACTAGAGCGGAGTGGTACACCCTTGTTGAGGGGGTCTTGTACAAATGCTCCTACATCCAAGTAGACGGCAGACCCTACTTGAGGTGCCTCTCCCCGGGCGAAGCTTCATATGCCTTGCAAGAGCTCCATGAAGGTATAGGCGGAGCACACTCAGGGTCATGGTCCCTCGCTAGGAAAGTGTTGAACTATGGGTACTTCTGGCCTACCCTCCTACAAGACGCCGAACGACATGTTCGGCAATGCAGCTCGTGTCAGCAGTATTCCAACATTCGTCACCTACCCCAAGCACAACTCACCTCTCTCTCAAGCCCGATCCCCTTCGCAATGTGGGGGATCGACTTACTAGGTCCTTTTCCTCCGGCTCCGGGTCAACTCAAGTTTCTAGTCGTGGCGATCAACTACTTCTCAAAGTGGATAGAGGCCAAGCCTTTGGCTACAATCACTGAGAACAAAGTACTTCAGTTCTTCTGGAAGAACGTCATCTGCAGGTTCGGCGTGCCCCGGTTTCTAATAACCGATAACGGAACACAATTTACAGGGGTGGCATTCCGATCTCTGTGTGAAGACCTCGCCATTCAGCAACGCTTCTCTTCTGTCTCGCATCCTCAAACAAACGGCCAAGTGGAGAATGCCAACTGGCAGATCCTCTCCAGTATCAAGAAAAGGCTAGATAAGGCGTCCAAAGGCTTATGGGCGGATCAGCTCCCCAACGTACTGTGGAACTACCGCACTATGAAGCGGACCCCCACAGGTGAATAGCAATTCAATCTCACCTATGGGTCCGAAGCTGTGATCCCCTTGGAAGTCGGAATACCATCTCCTCGCCTCATGGCCTATGAAGAAGAACAGAATGCTAAAGAGCTTCGGGCAAACTTGGACTTGATTGGTGAGCTACGGGAAAAAGCTTCAATTCGCCAACCAAACTATTGAAGGAGGATCGAGTTAGCCTACAACAAGAGAGTCCGACCTACCAATCTCAAAGAAGGGGACCTAGTCCTTAGAAAACTGGCTATCTCCTTCCTCAGCCAGAAGAGCAAGCTAGCTCCGAATTGGGAAGGACCCTACAAGATCACCAAAGAAGTTCGGCCCAGAACATATCGCCTTGAAGATCTTGAAGGCAAAGAGATTCCTAGGACTTGGAATGCCGACCATCTATTGAAGTACCAGGAGAGCGCCTGAGTGCCTCTTTGAGCACCTTCATATGTCGAACCGTTCCTTTCCTTTCACTTGTATTTTGCTTCTTTATTTCTCCAATGTAATTGCAGCTTGCAACTTAGAAGCAGCCGACTAAGTAGTTACCAATAAAAAGCTTCTTTTTTCCATACTTTTCGTGATTGTGTGCATCTCTCTGTTTTTAATTTCTTTTACTCAAACGATGAGTTCGGAGTTTAACACTTGGCTCGACTCCGCTTCGCAAGCTCGCTCTTAAGCGAGCTAGAAGTGGTTCGCCATTCGGAATTGCTCCCACAACCATTGAAACATACTCAAATGACGAGTTCGGAGTCCAACACTTGGCTCGACTCTGCTTCGCAAGCTCGCTCTTAAGCGAACTAGAAGTGGTTCGCCATTCGGAATTACTCCCACAACCATTGAAACATACTCAAACGACGAGTTCGGAGTCCAACACTTGGCTCGACTCCGCTTCGCAAGCTCGCTCTTAAGCGAGCTAGAAGTGGTTTGCCATTCGGAATTGCTCCCACAACCGTTGAAACATACTCAAACGATGAGTTCGGAGTCTAACACTTGGCTCGACTCCGCTTCGCAAGCTTGCTCTTAAGCGAGCTAGAAGTGGTTCGCCATTCGGAATTGCTCCCACAACCGTTGAAACATACTCAAACGACGAGTTCGGAGTCCAACACTTGGCTCGACTCCGCTTCGCAAGCTCGCTCTTAAGAGAACTAAAAGTGGTTCGCCATTCGGAATTGCTCCCACAACCGTTGAAACATACTCAAACGATGATTTCGGAATCCAACACTTGGCTCGATTCCGCTTCGCAAGCTCGCTCTTAAGCGAGCAAGAAGTGGTTCGCCATTCGGAATTGCTCCCACAACCGTTGAAACATACTCAAACGACGAGTTCGGAGTCCAACACTTGGCTCGACTCCGCTTTTGAAGCTCGCTTTTAAGCGGGCTAGAAGTGGTTCGCCATTCGGAATTGCTTTCACAACCGTCGGAATGCGCTCCCCCGTCGCGCGCGAAGTCCCTACAACTATACTAAACATGGGAGAAGCTGATGCTTGGTCTGCCATTTGTATGCTAGTCTTGGTACACTGCGTCTCTTGATCCGTGCAGTTGCAAGGTCATTGATATGAATTCGCTATATTCTTCGTGTTTCCTCAAGAGAGGTATCAGCTTCAAACATGAACTTGTTAAAGGCTTCGGAAATTTACCCAGCCTGGGCAATTCTTAGTTTTATCACAAAGCGGAGTCGAAAATCTGCGACACACCTCGTCCTTGATCAAATACTGGACTTTGAAATCACCTCTAGAATCTCGTATATTATCGACCAATGCCCAGCTTTGAGAGTCCTGCAAATTGGCTTCATTAATCGAAAACCTTAAACACTTTCGAGAGCAATAGGCAGATGCAAGGACTTGGAGGAGCTAACCTTTGATTCTTATGGTTCGTTTAAAGTTGAAATAATCCTCCAAGAGGTTGCTCTCCATTGCAAGAAGCTCACTCTTACAAATTCAGGAGTTAGGAGATTCGAAGCGGTGCTCGGCACTCCTTGCCGAGCGCTCTTGGCACCGACGCCCAAATGAGCAAAGATCTTGCTCTGGGCCTCGGCACTCCTTGCCGAGCGCTCTTGGCACCGACGTCCAAACGAGCAAAAATATAACTCTGGACCTCGGCGCTCCTTGCCGAGCGCTCTTGGCACCGACGCCCAAACGAGCAAAAATCTAGCTCTGGACCTCGGCACTCCTTGCCGAGAGCTCTTGGCACCGACACCCAAACGAGCAAAAATCTAGCTCTGGACCTCAGTGCTCCTTGCCGAGCGCTCTTGGCACCGATGCCCAAATGAGCAAAAATCTTGCTCTGGACCTCGGCACTCCTTGCCGAGCGCTCTTGGCACCGATGCCCAAACGAGCAAAAATCTAGCTTTGGACCTCGACATGCTAAAGATAGCCACAAGTAATACAACGACACAAGGCTGCTAAAACACAGGTACAAGAAAGAAAAAAGCCTCATTTCAATTAAGTATGGGGAGACAATACAAGACAGCTTTTCTTTACAACGAAGTTATAAGAGCTCAAAAGCAAAGATTACAAAGCCGACTCATTATACTTGAGCAAAATACAAAACTTGGAAAGCAAGGGATCTTCAACGCCTCCTAGGCGCGGGGATTTTCCGCTTCAAAGATAACCGGGGACGGCGCCACTTGACCCCGGAGCTCGTCCCTAAACCGGCAAACTAAGACGTGTCTTCGGCACTGCTCCTGACAGTTGTGCCGACGGATGCTCCGCTGCATGATATCGCCACACCACTCTGGGCATCATCTGGACTTGGTCGGCCAATGGGCGAGCGGGTCGTGAGTTCATAAAATGAAATGCCTCGCTCGCTCTCCTCGCGGGTGCATGAAGTGCTCCTGACATTAATCGGCCCCGAACGCGGTTTGAGGCGAGCCACTTCCACCTCCAGCTCGGCGATCCGTTGCTTCAGAGAATCATCTTTCACGTCCACTTCGAAGCGAGGAGGCACAGCGGAGCTCGGGATGCTAGGACGACTGGCAATGATTCGGCGGAGCTGGGTGACTTCGATGCCCTTGTCTACTGTGGCCCTCTTCAACGCATCGACCTCGGCTGTTAATTCGTCGCGTTCGGCCATCAGCTTGCCCACCTCTATCGTCAATTCCACTTCTTCTGCCAGAAGCTCTGCCTCCACAATCTGCAGGTGGTGAACCTCGGTGAGCATGTCGTTCCTCTCCGCTGTCATCTTCGACAAGGAGTGTTGGAGACATTTAAGCCTCAGCCCATTGGTGAAGGCTGTCGACGAGCTATCGTTCTCGTTTACGAGAGCAATTTATGCGAGCCTGCCCTCTAGTCATCGAATCTTGATGTTTCGCCGTCCTAAGATCAGCTGCAAATGGCTCTGCTCGCTTTCGGCTCTGTGCAACCCCAGCTCGATTTCATAAAGACGCTCTCGGCACCTGGTCAAACACAGTCTCATCGCCCCTAAGCCGACCTCGGAACCAAACTCCTCCCCTGAGTGAGTGGGTTCGGCGGACTGGGTCACCTCGGCGAGCTGAAAAGATCAAAGCAGACAACGAGAACGCTCAGTAAATATTCGCGGATTAGCTTCATATCTGACCCCTGAACAAGGCTATAGTAAAGACTAAAATCTAGTTTAAACACTTAGTCAAATTTCAAGACTACTCAAAAAGAAAAAGACGAGACAAGTTCGAGCTCAAAAGTTGTATTTTCATTCATCACAAAAATGCGGTGGCCAGTCCGCAATTAGGCAGTACAAGCAACAGCTCGAAAAACAAAATAAAGAAGAAGAAGTCAGGGGGCGACCTCTTTCCCGGGGCGTCGAGACTGGGCGGGGTCGGACTCCCCTGAAGGAGGCACCATCGCCAGCGGAGTCACCACTAACCCCTGCACCTCGCCGATGACCTCGACCTCGGCGTCATCTTCGTCGTCCCCTCCTTCCTCCTCCGACTCGGGGTCGAAGCCGTCGACGTGGTCCGGAAAGAGCCGCCACTCGGTGCAGTCGACCTAAGGGTAACGCTCCGACACCTGAGTGATGGCCTGGGCGTACGCCTTGGCCATGTTTGCGGCGAGGAAGCCTTGCGCCTTCGCCATGGTGGCCGCTTCGGTTTCCTTCACCGCCGTAGCCTTGGTTGGCCTCCACCGCCTCGGCCAGCTGCTTGGCCGACTCCTCCTTCTATCGGAGAAGGTCGCCCTCGAGCCTTGTGACAAGGTCCTCGAGGTACTCGAGCCTTGTCGCCTTCCCCTCGAACTCGACCTTCAACTTGTCGAGTTCGTTGCCCAGTCGAGCCTTTTCGGCCCGAGCTCGGTCGGACTCCTGCTTGAGCTCCTTCTCCAACTCCGTCATCTTCTCCATGAGATGACCGAAGTGGACGGTTATCTGTAGCAGAACAACGAGAAGTGCAAGGAGTTAGAAAATCAAACATAAAAGCTACCTTCAAATGTGAAAAGTCGACAGTTACTGATACCGCCGAGCGAGCGATCTCGATGGCATCGTCACCTGCCTGGCCGGCGTCCATGGCGGCTCGGTCCTTTGGCGTCACCAGATGCTTTACCACCTGCATGCTTGCCAGGGATTCGCCGATGAACCCATCTAGTTACCGGACCTGCCAGTCCGGAATATGAATCCTCTTATGCTCATCCGTCAAGAGCTCCTTGGCTGCCATCGTCAGCGGGGGCACCTCCATCCCGAGCGCGGCGGCGATCGGGAACTCCCCTCCCTCGGCCGATGCCGAGACTACTGTCGGAGCGCGGGTCGGGGTCACATCCGCCGACGCCTCTACCTCCTCAGCCGTGCTCGCGACCTTCTGGGTCTTCGCAGACGGCAGTTTGGTGGCAACCCTCTTGTGCTTCTTCGGCACCTTGCTTCCGAGGGCGGCCCTCTATGCCAGCACTGCTTCGTAGTCCATCGCCTCTGCAACAAACAAGAAGTTGGTTAAAAAAACACAAGTCATGATAGGTAAAGCGAAAAGTAAAAAGGAACATAGAAGAAGCCGCGTACTGGGATCTACACGGCAGAGCCCTCCCCTGAAGAGGACGTCTTCGGTCAGATCCCGCCAATCGTACTTCGGCCAATCTAGAAGAATCCGAACTGCCTCTTCTTCCTGAGGGTGAAGCACTGGCGACTCCCTCACTCGCTTCGTCACCTCCTCCACCCAACCGGAGGGTATGGGCCATGCCTCCGCACTCCGCACTATGAGACACTTATCATGCCAGTGCTTTATGGAGTCGGGGCAAACGACGAGCCGACCTCCATGCCTTGGAGCCAGGTAATATCGAAACTCCGACCGGTTCTGCTGATGAAGCCGGTAGAGCGTCCGAAGCACCCTCAACTCCGGCTCGACCCCAGCCGTTTGGCAGTGGAGCACGAACCCATTGATTACTCTCCACGCATTCGGCATTAGTTGAATGGGGCTGACCCCAAACCATCTAAGCACCTGGATCGCGAATGAGTGGAGAGGTAGCCGAGCCCCGGCGATAAAGGCATCGACCGGCCAGAAACACATGGTTACTGGCAGCGGCAAATTGGCCCTAACCCCGGGACCCGGCAGCATCAGTTCGTTCTCCAAGCTGATGATGGACACCATTTCGTCTGCCTCGGAGGTCTCCCTTGCCGCGTTCTCCTCGAAGGTCCTCCCCCTCCCGTGAATTATGCGCTCGACATGTTCCTCCAAAAGTTCTCGAATTCTCTACAGCCCTGTCAATGGTCCCGGCAACCTGCCGAACGGCCCCATGCGCTTCGGGTCCTCTACAACCGTGTCTCTACCAAATACCCTCTTGTCCTTATCTTTGCGATCTCTCTGACTCAGAGAAGGAGCTTCGGTGGCAGGAGGGGAGGGTTCGAAGACAGGGGAAAGAGACATATTTATACTTGGAAATAAACTAAGTATAAATTACCTTGAAGTGACGTGTGCAGTCGGAAAATTCACCGAAAAATGATCAACGATCACTGTGAGCTCTCACTAGCACAAAATCACTGCCTGAGTAAAAATTCGGAGAAGTAAAAAATGAGGGAGGGGGTGGAGTTTTATAGAGCTTGGCACACGAAACGATGATAATGGACCCAAAGAGACAGGCCCATTCATACAAGATGACAAAATGAGCTGAACCGTCTCATTATTTACCGCGCCAAAGTGTACTGTCACATTAATGGCTGTCATATCTGTCAGAGTCGTCAGAAGTTCAACAGTTAGCTGCCCAGCCTGTCGTTTCCTCAGCCACCAAAAATCTTGCTCTGGGCCTCAGCACGCCTTGCCGAGCGCTCTTGCCACCGACCTTGTTACGTGAAAAAATTGGACCTCGGCACGCCTTGTCGAGCGCTCTTGCCACCGACCTTGTTACGTGGAAAAATCGGACCTCAGCACACCTCGCCGAGCGCTCTTGCCACCGACCTTGTTACGGGAAAAAATTGGACCTCGGCACACCTCGCCGAGCGCTCTTGCCACCGACCTTGTTACGTGGAAAAATTGGACCTCGGCACACCTTACCGAGTGCTCTTGCCACCGACCTTGTTACGTGGAAAAATTGGACCTCGGCACACCTTGCCGAGTGCTCTTGCCACCGACCTTGTTACGTGAAAAAATTGGACCTCGGCACACCTTGCCGAGCACTCTTACCACCGACCATGTTATATAAAAAAAGTGGACCTATGCACACGCTGCCGAGCGCTCTTGTCACCGACTTTGTTACGTGGAAAAATTGGACCTCGGCATACGCTGCCGAGCGCTCTTGCCACCGACCATGTTACATAAAAAAAATTGGACATCGGCACACGTTGCCGAGTGCTCTTGCCACCGACCCTCAGATATGGGAAAAAGGGACCTCGCGCCGGCAGCCTAGCCGAAGTATCCCCGCATTTCGGCGGAGGGTGCCGAACCCTCATAGGCCTCGGCCTCCTCCTCAGCAAGCGTACGAGGGGGGTCAGCAGCAGCGTCGAAGTATATAAGCTGTGAAATAGAGGAAATCACTCCTCCAAGCAAGCACAAGTGCTAGATCTCCTGAAAATTCGCGCCCAATACTGACGAAGGGATCAGATCCCATCGCGTCGTGAATAATAGCGAGTCGTCTACCTAAATATTGTGAAAGAATGATTTAAAATTCAGAAAAAATAATTAAAAATTCTAATAAATAATTATAAATCCGGGGAAATACTTTTGAGCCCCTGGGTAAATAATTATTGCTTAGAATGGTTAACTAAGACCCCCGAATAACAAATCACCACTTCGCAAAATTGAGAAAAATCACCAGAAGTTCAGGAGAGCTCAAGAATAACCTTGAGCATGCAACTAACTCAACAATTGCCATAATCCCCCACACAAGGATTCGTCACCTCCTATTTGGGCTCCGATACAACTCCGCAAGCCACTAAAACAGAAAAACTACAACTCAAAGGCTGATCAAACTCAGTCTTCGCGAGTGGGGGGCTCGTGATATGGCTAAAAATGGGGTTAAATCGGAACCGTCCAAATCAGGTGCGAATCTCAAAGCTTGGGGGTAAGATGGTGATTTCACTTACAAATGGGTCTGAAATGGGTTCGGGGTCTTTTTGCCAAAAGCCCATTAACCCACCAACAGATCCATCTCAACTGGGTGCGGGTCCCAACCCGCAAGAAATCCGGTTCAGCTGGATAGAATTAGGGTTTCTGATTGTATTCAATCAACGGCCCTGATTCGCTCTATCCTTTCACTGGAAATTAGGGATTTCATTCCTAAACTGATCCCAAAGGCGGCTATAAATACCCCCCATCCACCACCATTAGGAGGTAATCAATCTTTTGCCAGTTTACGCTCTTTCATAATCTTTTCTGATACTGACTTGAGCGTCGGAGGGTGCGTCACCGGGGTCAACCCCGGTGTCTCGCACTTTTTGCAGGTGAACGGCGGGAGTCAATGGTCAAACTCTGGTGGCAGGTTTGCTATTCGGTTTTCCTAAGAATCCACAAATTCTATCTGTTTGCCCTCACACCAGATTTTGCGGTAACAATAACCAAGCATGAAATGGCATATAAAACTCATCAATAAAATTCATCAAAATTTTGGGTAATCCCTAGATAGATATAGCAATACTGACCAAAGTTTTAGATTAAAATAATATGGGTAGCACAAGTATCAAAATAATTTAGTTATCAAAATCATCAAGAAACGAAATCTGGAATTTATATACACCTCTGTAGTAAAACAGTCATATCTCACACATACGAAAACGAAATCAAGCAAGGTCAGAAGGGTTGGAAAGAAGACGAATTCCTCTAAAACTCATGTTTTATACCGAAATGAAGATACTGACCCTAAACTGGTCTAAATTACTGATCAAGACAGAATATCGGTAAAACACAGAATTTTCTAAAAAACCAAAATCAATATAATTCAAACGAAACTTGATCCAAACACAACCAAACATGAAATCGAGTCTACCAAGTTTCTAAACAACATGAAATAGGGTAATTAACATATCTAAAACAAGTCTATCACATGGATCCAACAAATGCACAATTTCTCATAACTAACTCATATATTCGAATCACCTCAAATAAACGGTAAATCCTAAGTTGTACTCATGTCATATATGCCGTGAGGCAACTATGGTCAAATAGCACTATAGAGATAAAACCCAACAAAAATAACACACAAGAGTCGTCTCTAGAACCCAACTACATTATAGGTGGTATTTTTGACTTGTATCATACAAAAGAAATTTGAGTACAAATTACTTGCCTTAACCGAAGATGAAAGCAACGAAAACCAAGAATAACGGGAATGGATCCCGGGGCACGAATACAAACACAACGAACGGATCACGAACCAATCACGAACACACGATCACGAACATAATCGGACGACTGAGATCGAAGATCACGATCAAGGCGATCAGATCAGATCGGACGACTCTGATCGAAGATCAAGATCGAGATCGAGATGTGATCAGTATCTTGATGGTGATGATGATGATCGGATCAGATCGATGATCGGATGGCCACCAATCAAAGTGATCAAGAACTCCAAGAAGATGATAATGAGATCCAACGGTCCATAATCAAAAGATCAAGACCCCATGATGATTGAGATGTGATGATGATAATGAAGATCCGACGGACGGCCAAGATCAAGAGGTCAAAAATCAAGTTCATGAACAAGATCAAACGGATGGCTAACACTCAATCAATCCAGATTATCACGATCGTGATGAAACGGACGGCCCACATCACATGATCAACACCCACTTGATTAAATAGTGATCAAATAGTAGCCACCAACACTGGCTGGCTCAACACAGCAGATGGCAGGGCGGCGACCAGGGGACACGGCTGTAGAGTGACGGCAAGGGGATTGTCGAAGTCGTCGAGGCACCGGGGAGCGGCACTGGTGGACGGGAAACCAGCCGAGGAGAGTAGGATGGAGGGGATGTGTCGTCGGCGCTGGATGGAGGCCATGGCGGCCGCCAGGGAACACAGTGGACGGTTGCGACTACTACAGTGTGCGCACAGGGGGATGTGCATAAGGAGCCCAGGGCGGTGCAGGGAGACGAGGCGTCGTGACAGAGGAGCGACAAGAGGATGCGCATAGGGTGGCACGACAGAGAGCAGGGGACGGGAGGTTGTTGCGGTGCACGGGGTTGCCAAGGGCAGAGCAGGGGGATGCAGGGGAGAGGGAGAGGTGCACCGGGGCAGTGCAGCTGCTGTCGACTGTTGCTATCGACGGGGTGGAGTGGCGCGATGCTAGGGAGGATGAGCGGGAGGACGGAGGCCAGGGGAAGATGAAACGGTGCATGGGGAAGACGAAGTGGCATGAGGGTGACGGCAGCTGGCTCTTGGGTATATAGGATGGGTTTAAATAGGTTGGTAAAAGAAATAGGGTTAGGGTAGTTTATGTGACGGCTGAAGGGTATAGGGATTTCGGGTTTGGGTAATTGGGTAGTATAGAAAACGGGTTTGGGTAATATAAAATGGGTTGGGGTTAATCTGGGTAAGGGGCTTTAAATGGGTTTGGGTTTATTCAATAGGTATTAGGATATTAAATAGGGTAGTTGGGTATCCAATAGGGTTTTGAAATAGGATATAGAGTTTAAAATCCATTTGAAAATAATTATAAAAATCTTAGATAATTTAAAGTACTTTCAAGCTAATAATAATAACAAAAATAATAATAGCAACAATAGTAACAATAATAATAATAGGAATCAAGATCATAGTAATTAGTTACAAATGAAGTTATTGATTGAAAATAGATTTTTAATAGAAGATAAAAAAAAACATTTTAAGAAAAAGAATTTAAGAACGGAAAATGTAATTTACAAAAATCAAAAATTCGAAAATATACGGAAAATACGTTTTTGGGAAAACAGGGGTTACAGAAAACCCACACAAAAATCCAAACAAAGTTGAAATCTGATCATCAACTTCGCTAACTTCGTGCGCGAAATCGCGACCGCGATCGCAATCGCAAAAGCGATTTGCACTACATTGCGAACACAGATCGCGTGGAAGTCGCACGAGATTGCAAACTCGCGATCACAGCTCGCAAGGAAGTTTTTTATTTCTTGCTAGGCCTTTTTTATCTGGGCTTGGGCTTTGTAACATATTTTAACATTTTTTTTTAGCTTGAGCTTTTGTTTTGGGCTTGGGCTTTTTAATTTGATTTTAATTTAATTATGGGCTTTAAATATCAATGGTTAGCCAAATAGCTTAGCATTGTTGGAGTGTGGACTTTTTTCTAGCTAAATTAGCTAACTATTCTTTATTTTGCCTATTCTAACGAATCAAAATAGCTAGTGTGGTTGAAAATGCTCTTAAAAATTAGAAATTTAGCCTATTTGGTATTTTATTTTTTTATGTTTTATTTTTTTAAGAATGAGTACCTTCTATACTGCACCCAAATAGTCATAAATATGCACTGTAAAATGTTTTGACATGACTAGCCAACAATATTTAGAATTTTTTACCAAACTATCCCACTTTTTGGAAGTATGTACTAAACTATTCCTGTTTGAACGTTAAGTACCAAAAAGTCCATGCCGCTAATTGAGATAGCGCGCATGTAAAAAACCGCGCGCTAACGGGGTTAGCGTGCTATGGGACACTAGAGAATACTACTCTCAAGTAGGGGTGGGAAAAAAAATCACCAAGTATAGAGACGCTAACTCCGTTAGCGCACCTATTTAAACTAGGCGCGCTAACGGGGTTATCGTGCTAGGGGGACACTAGGGGACACTACTCCTTAAGTAGGGGTGTGGGAGAAAAAAATGTCAGGTATAGACACGCTAACAGAGTTAGCGCGCCCATTTAAACCAGGTGTGCTATCGAGGTTAGCGTGTCTATACTTGGTGATTTTTTTCCAACACCCCTACTTGAGAGTAGTGTCTCCTAGTGTCCCATAGCACGCTAATGGAGTTAGCGCGCGGATTTTTACCAGGCGCGCCATCTCAGTTAGCGACATGGACTTTTTGGTATTTAACCTTCAAACAGGGATAGTTTGGTACATACTTTCAAATAGAGAGATAGTTTGGTAAAAAATTTCAATATTTATTACCTAACAGATTCGAGATTCACTGTTATTGCATCTCCAATCGGTTTGCTATTTTTCCATTTTGGCAAAAAAAATGGCAAAAATGCTCTACGGTCATTTGCTATTTGCCAAATTTTCGCAAACAAGAAACAATAGTTTTTCATATTTGAGAAATGCATTTGGCAATTGACAAATATAGTAGACAAGACAACATATTTTGTCTCTATTTTTTTTAAATTTTTTTAACAATAATCGGACGGATCTTGTTGTTTCATTAGAGGTTTTTTTTTAAAATTTAAAAAATATCGGACGATACATATTGTACCGTTAAAAAAAATTAAAAACAAGGGATCAGACGGGACATATTGTCCCATCCACAACCCAAAATTTCTCAACCAGGACATGTCCCGTTTGAGAATTGTCCAGCCCAAACCCACTATCTATGCTTATGTTTTAATGTTAATTCAACTAATTTTCTTAATTTAAGTCTGTTTAAGTGTTAATTTAACAACTAATTAAATCCCTAATGACTATTTAAATCCTAATATCATTTAAATCCTTCTAAAAATTAAAAAAATCATCTCGAACAAAACGTGTTCTGTCCGATAATCTTTTTTTTAAATTATTCTCAAATTATAACAAACGATACTCATTTTATCAGTTGCTATTTTGCCAAATTGTCAAACAATTGTGGATGCTCTTAGAGCATCCATAATGGTATTTCTCAAATATGAGAATATGGAAAAATAGCATATAAGAAAAATCGCAATTTGCTATAGTCGTGAATTACTATAATTTGAGAAAGACGGTATATTTTGATTCGTCTGGTTTTTTTATTTTTTATTTTTATTTTTTACAGTTAATCAACTAATAATTAGATATTAAAATAGGTTAATTAAATAAATTAAATAATAAAATATATACTAGGCTATTTAATTATAACACTAACCAACTATTTAACCTAGGCTACAATAACCAAATGGGTTGGACGGGACATGTTGTCCCGTCCAAGCCAAAAATGGCTTCAAACGGGACAACATGTCCCGTTTGACGATCTACGGTATTTTTTTTGTTCATACGTTACAACATGTATTGTCTGATCATTAAAATAATAATAATAATAATAAAAAGTCAGACGAAACATGTTTCATTTGATCTCATTAAAAAAAAAACAGGGACAGAACATGTTATTCCGTCCTCTATAATTTGAAAATCGTTAATTTCGTTTCTCAAATATGAAAAGCGACTGTAGTTTTTTTTACCAAAATACGGCAAAATAGAAAACGACTACAGCCGCTCATTTCTCATAAAATGAGAAAATTACAAAAATAGCAAAGACTGGATGCTTTTATGCCCCGGAAAAAGTATCTAATTAGGGTTTTGACACTATTAAACTTGAGAAATACCACACATATCTTATATTCTACTTTTTTTTTGATGATACGGATAGAGTCAACTGACTCCAGCCATGCATTAATCAATCAAAAAGGTTACACCAAGGGTCTTACAAGTAGTAAAACAGGCTAATAACTGGAAAAAATTAATTACAGAGTAGATTGATGCAAATAGGATTCGACAATTGGAGAAAACACACAGCCGCTAAAAGAAGAAGCCATCAATACGTACTGCGGTTGAAGCTGAGCTAACATCCAGCGACACCGTAACATGTAACGGGAAGAAGGGAGGAAATTCCACTCTCCTGCCTCGAACACCGACGCCACAGGCCACGCAGCATCGCCGCCACCTGACTAGCCACCGACGAAACATCCAGGGGGAGGACGAACTCAGATCCCCAGCAACCAGGGCCGAAGCTAGGAAGCGAAAACAACGCAGATGATGATAAGAAAAACGACTCAAAATATGCAATGCATTAGAGCGTCTAAAGGGATATAGACCAGTCGGACCAACCCGATCGATAAGCAAATAGACAATCATCATCATAAACATAAGCAACATCCAGTTGAAATAATCCTCAGCCAAAGACGATCAGAACATTACCACAGAACATGCAAACTATAAAAGAGGTAGAACATACACAGAAATTTACAGCTGAGCAATAAGCCAAGTAGCATTCAAAAAGACCTCCAACTAGAGTCCAACGTTTGATAATTACACAAAGATCAGAGCATCAAAAAGGAAGGAGGATAGATGTTAAGAGACCAGCCCAAAAAATGGTTGGAGGCTGTATACCCTCCAGACCAAAAGGGCAGCATTACACCCAAGCCAATTGCTGCCAGATCCACCCACAAAATAGAGCAACCCTACTCATCAACCCTGCAATCATCCAATATGGATACATACGTCATGCCAACAAGAAACTCAATAACAGTGGAAAAAAGTAGCTAAAGAATGCTACAAAACAGAACCGATATTAGCAAAATACAATAGACAGAATACTAATGTGTCCAACAGGGAAATGCAGGTAACATTAAATAGCATTGAGGTTAAGAAGACAATGGAAG
This sequence comes from Hemerocallis citrina, assembly GCA_017893485.1. Classification (NCBI taxonomy): domain Eukaryota; kingdom Viridiplantae; phylum Streptophyta; class Magnoliopsida; order Asparagales; family Asphodelaceae; genus Hemerocallis; species Hemerocallis citrina. The sequence goes on from CM030360.1 coordinate 68,790,079, forward strand.
GCCTTTTCCAATCTCTCATACATGAGGGCTTCTCTGGCTTCAACTTTTAAAGATGAAGACCAAAATTTGAATAGAAACAAAAACTCATCAGTTATCGAACGTAAGGAAGAAGATAAGTGTCGGAAAATTCTGTTATTCCTTTCCCTCCACATGATCCAAACGATAATCTGAAAGGAAAGGTACCACGATCTATGGAATGTGCCATTCGGGGGACGCCTCATCCCGCATTCGGCCAGACTGGCCGGAATGGCTGGCGACTCCCAAGCGAGCACAGTGATTTTCCAAAGAGGACACGAAAATTCACAGCCCACGAACAAATGGTTCACATTCTCGGATACGGAAGAGCAAAGCGGACACAATTGGCCCCATGCTAGATTTCTCTTGTTGAGAATTTCAACGGTCAAAAGTTTATTATTGAGGGCGAGCCACGTGAGTATTTTCACTTTTAAAGGGGCGCAAGATTTCCATACCAGGTCACAGAAAGGCGATAAAATACCTCTAAAATTAAGAAAACGATCGAAAGAACGAACCGAGAAGGTCCCTGATGAATTCCAACGCCAGAACATCTCCTCTTTATCATTCCAAACAACATTGTTGAGAGAGGCTACAAGGTCATTAAATACAGGAATTAGATGAAGGGGTAGATTGGTTGTGAGGGGAATCAACCATTGCCTTTTTATGTAGTTGTTTCTATAATAGTCAGCAACCAAGGCATGAGGATCGGAAGCCAGACGATAGATAGCTAGGAAAGCGGTGGCTAATGAAGTATTACCGATCCATAGGTCGGTCCAAAATCTGGTCATGGAACCATCGGCACAGGCGTGGCTTAAGCCGCAATGGAAAGCCGCCGATGCTTTCCACACTCCCTTCCAAAAATGGAAGGCATTACGATGATCCGGGAAACTCCACCATTCATCGACCGAAAAGTATCTATCTTTGATACTAATGATCCAAGGTAAATCCTTTTTTTTGAGAAATCTCCAGAGCCATTTGCCCAGTAATGCTAGATTCTGGTGCCTAAGGTCTAACACCCCCAATCCTCCAGCTTCCTTAGAAGAACAGATAAGTTTCCAGTTACTCAGATGCGAATCGGAATTGTAATGAGGAGACCCAGACCAGAAGAAGTTGCTTCTGATCTGATCTATCCTCTTGATAACCCAAGATGGAATGAAGTAGAAGGACATCATGTACAGTGGAATTGAGGATAGAACAGAATTGAGCAGAATCAATCTACCGCCACGGGATAGCTGTCTCCCGGACCAAACAGATAGCCTGGATTCCACCTTATCGATCATGGGGGACCAATCTGATTTATGTAATTTACCCCATCTCAGTGGAATGCCCAAATACGTGATTGGAAAAGAAGAAATTGGGCAGTTAAAGAATTCGGATATTTCTTCCTGCCTGTTAGGCAATTCTTCCAACCAGAGGACCGAAGATTTATGAAAATTGATCGAGAGCCCTGAGGCTAATTCGAAACAATAGAGCAGGAGTTTCAGGTTTCTCAGAGACTGAGAATTAGGCTTGGCAAAAATGATGGTGTCGTCGGCGTACTGAAGATTCAGCACGCCATTGAAACTACGAGAGTTTCCAAGACCTTCAATAACCTGAGCTTCCCAGGCATTGCGAAGGAGCTTACTGAACACATCAGCTACTAACAAGAAGAGAAGGGAAGAAAGCGGATCACCTTGCCTGGGACCACATTTGATTTTAAATTTGTGGCCCTCGGTTCCATTAATGAGAATCGATGAGGTGCCGGCGAAAAGGCTTGATTTAATCCAGGCAATCCATTTGGGGCCAAAACCTCTATGAAGCAAAATATCAAAGAGAAAATCCCAGCTGACGTTGTCATAAGCTTTTTGAAAGTCAAGTTTAAGCAGAATACCTTCCGATTTAGACTTATGACAAAGAGAAATGATTTCTTGGGTCGAGGCTACACTATCAAGGATAAAACGATCCTTGATGAAACCCGATTGGGCCGGATCGATTAGAGGGGAGATAACATCGCTAAGTCTAGCAGAGAGGACCTTCATGATAATTTTGAATGTGGAATTGATCAGACTAATCGGCCTAAAGTTAGCCACGGAGTTCGCTCCTAACATTTTAGGGATGAGAACGATATGAGCGTAGTTGATACGGTCGAAAGAGAACGAGCCTAGGTGAAGTTCTGAAAACAAACGGAAAAGGTCATCTTTTAACCAATTCCAGAATTTTTGGAAAAAGAAGGTGGGGAAACCGTCTGGACCCGGCACTGCATCGCTTTTTAACGCAAACACCGTCGCTTTGATTTCGTCCATGGAAAACGGATCCTCAAGAGAGGAAAGATCATAAGAATGCGCACCGTACAGTTGAGTCCAATCGAGACTAATGGCTCTTTGTTTGGAGGATCCAATGAGATTTTTATAGAAAGAGAGGAAAGATCGGTGAATGTCCTCGTCAGACGACAGTTCGATAGCATCTTTTACTATCAACGATATACGGTTACACCGTTGTCTATGGAAAGCGAAGTTATGGAAGAACGCTATGTTGCAATCTCCCTCTTTGAGCCATCGAAATTTGGCTCTTTGAGCCCATTTCAGATGGTCTTGAAGAAGGATATCGGAATATTCCCATTTGCAAGAATGTCGTTCATCGAACAGCGCTTCAGAAATAGGTCCCTGCTCCTCCATCTGGAGGATAGGTATAAATTTTTAAGGAAATTAGTATTAAATTGCCTTTCATTGTGCCATATTTTGCAGCCAAATTTAATCGCGTGAAGTTTCAGAAGAATGGAACCCAGTCTGGAGGATCCTGAAACAGCTGAAAGGCAGTCAACAACCAGGTTGACAAAAACTTGATCTTGCAGCCAAAATTTTTCTAATCTGAATTTGTGATGGCGAGGGAAGGGGAAGTTGGAGTGAAGAGCTATGGGAACATGATCAGAAGAAGGATTGGGTAATACTAGAGCGAAAGAGTTGTGAAATTGATTAATCCACTTATGGGAAACCAAGAAACGATCGAGCTTTGCCATCGTTGGGTGATGACGGAGGTTCGACCAAGTGAAGGATCTGCCCGACAGCGGAATGTCTGTCAACTGTAACGAGCGGATGCAATCGTTGAAATGGCATGAACGATTACCTAGAAAAGAAGAATTCGATCTTTCGGAAGCAAACCTAGTGACATTAAAGTCGCCACAAATGATACAAAGCCCGCTAGTAAAGGGATGAAGAGATTGGAATTCATTCCAAAACAGTGGTCGACCCTCGAAGGAGGCTGGACCATAAACAGAGATCACCGAAACTTGGGTATCAAGAGGCACCCAATAGAGTTGTACTATGAGGAAGAAGTTGAGGCGCTTAATCGCTATAAGTGAGAAGACTGCCTCTTTGAAACCGAGGAGAATGCCTCCCCTAGATCCTACGGCGTCTAGAGAAATCCATTTAGATATAATGGATCCTCCGATAGCCCTAAGAATCGCGGGAGAAGGAGATTCGATTTAGACTCTTGAATGGAAATGAGATCACAGTGAGATGAAGAGATGAGTTGAAAGATCGCCATTTGCTTGACAGGGCAATTCAGTCGCCTATTGTTCCAGGTCAAACTAATCATAAAAACCTTTGTGCTCCATGACTCTTAACCGTTCTTTCTCCCTGATGGAGAGAGCCACCGACGAAGGAGAGGAGAATGTCAAAAAACCTAACTCCAAAGATGTGTTAATAAGATCGTGATCAGATAATTTAGCAAATTGGAGATGGAAAATCGAACCTAGAGGCAACGACACTGACCCATGCTTAGCGGGGACAATGACCTCGTCCCCGGCCACTGTCGACGGGGTCAGATCCCTGAACGAAAGAGATTCAGAAAATTGCACTGGGGCTTTAGCCAATAACCGAGCGCTAGATCTGATAAGACGGGAATAGGTTCTAAGACCATAGGGAGAGATATCCCTGGAATGGTCGCTAACCACATCCATTGGGGTGGGGGACGCAACAATAGACTCGATCATAAGGAAGTGGTCATCGAGAAGAATTATAGAAGATAGTTTGTTTATAGTCGATGGAACCAAGAGCGGTTCCGTGACCAATAACGACCCGCCAATGGATAATGAACGAAGATGGGTCGAAGAAATACCCAGAGAAGCATGCATAGCAAGCTTAAGGTCAGGAGATACTGATATACACTCTCCCGACACAAGAAAGAAAGAAAGATGTAGGCGAGGAAGGCGTTGGACACGGCAGAAAAAATCACAATGATATACAATCCGCAGATCAAGAGAACTAACCATCGCATAATTGAAAATAGGAAATAAACAATTAGGATTTACCTTAAGGTTAGAGAGGTCTCGCTTCCGGTCCGCTTCCTCGTCTTCCAATAGATCATCTTGTTCGATCCAGCTAACAGGTTTCGAAGGAGAAGAGCTTTTGACCTTAATGGGGGGCAGCGTAGGATCTGCTACAGTGATCGAGGAGCGGTGAGCCTGATTTTGGAATTGTTGCTAGTCAGATTCGAAATGCGGGTTGATATCCCACTGTGGCCAGTGAGAAGCAGGATCTGATAGCTTGGTGGCCTGAAATGAAGAAACTGGCAAGAGTTGGACTGGAGAGGGCGAGACCTTGGCCACTTGAGAAGGGCCAGTAGAAGGCAGCGATGGGGGAAGAACATTAGGGTCTGAGGATGGTTTGGTCGCGCTCTTACTCGCCTGAAGAGAGGGAAGATCCTGGTTGATCCAAACCAGGTTAGGCGGTTTGGCGGGGGAGATCTTCGCCTTGCTCACAGGAGCTAGAGACTTACTAGGAAGAGGATATTTTTTCTTCGACGGGGCTTTATAAGATGCCTTCCATAGGGGTTTCGAGGATGACGATGAACCTGGGTGGAAAGAAGAAGTGGCAGCAGAAGGCTTGGATGCTACCTTCGGAGGTCGAGAGGGCAACCCAGGTCCCGAACCACCTGAGAGCGCTGAATCATGGTACTGAACCGACATTGGGAAAGACACATTGCCATCTTTCAAGACATAAGCTTCAATACGCTCTTAGAGCTCGGGGATATTCAAGATCGCTTCCACTTGCATACATCCCGAAGCAAGCTTAGACGCAGAGGAAATGCTCAAGATATTACCAACACATTTAGACATATCTCCCACACGATGCAGAGAGTCGCAAAATGGAGGCAAACCCAGCAACGTAACTTTAGTGGGCACGGAATTAGGGCAGGTCGTCGGGGGGACGACTTGAACCCATTTACGGATGGATAGAGAAATCGAACCAATCGCTAAAGATGAGTTCTCAATCAAATCTTGCAGCATTTTGGGGGAAGGACAATGGATAACAACGTCTCCGTTAGAGCATGAACTGAGGACCCAGTCCCAGTCCTTCACATTACAAGTGATACTAAGGAATGAATTGAGGGTGAAGATTGGAATTGTACCTCCGATAAAAGAAATGGTCCCATAAGTATCGAAATATTTCAGACGGTCAGAAAGTTCCATGTTAGGGATGAACACTTGCGAAATAATAGGCTTGGAAGGGATCACTGGGGGAGAAACATGAGTGCTAGCGGGCAGGTCGATAGGCTCAGAAATGCGACTGGTCAGAGGCGGAGTGGGAAGTAGTGGAGATTTGGAGGAAGATTTTTTGAACTTGGGTTTGTCGGTGTTAGCATCGACTAACTTACGATGGAGCGCTGGAAAATCGAGCGCCGCTAGAACTTGCTCAGAGATCGGGAATCCAAGCGTAATCCCTAGCAACCTCTGTAAAGCAAAATAACGGGGGCGAGCATGGCCGGACTTGAGGCAAAATAGGCATTTCATGGTGGCTGAACAGAATTTTTTAATGTGGCCCGACCTCAAACAATGGAAACATGTAATGGGGGATAGAGAGTTAGAGGGAGATGTGTTAGCAGAAGTAGAAGATGAAGTCGGGGAGAATAGGCGAGATACTTGGTGTTGGGAAGTTTTAGGAAGCTTCCTAGCCCCGGGCCTGAAAGTCTCAGACGAGCTAAGCCCACCAACCAATAAGTCCCTATTTTTGTTGTAATGCCCCGATTTTTCATTTAATGAAAAATTATTTTATTTTGCACGTAGTGTACACGTACAATATTTTTTGGTTGAATTAAATCTTATAATTATTTTCATTGTTATGAGTATAGATATTTAAATATGTGCTTTTAATTATTTTATACAAAGCCTTCTTTCAATTAGACAAAAAGCCTTTTCTTAAAGCCCAAAAATTCAATTCAATTATTATTTTTATAATTATTATTTTGGCCCAAAAACTAAAGACCATGAGCTATTTTATTTTAAATACAACTTGTCATGTAGAACACAATTTAAAGATTATTTTTATACAAAAGTTAATGTGCAAATTTTTATGGAGACCAAGTTGCATGCACGTGCGTTGCACGTACACGTGCACAAGCACACTTGCATGGCCGGATTGCATTTTGGAGGGAATGGAAAAATTTTGAGTGGGATCATGGTGGAGTGGTTACTTGATCACGTGTAGTTAGTGTAACTCCTCCTTAGATCTAAGCCATTTGTTCCTAACTCCTACTTCAATCCTAGCCATCTGTTCTCCTATATTTTTAGTATAAATACCCCCCCTTTTGGCTAGTATTCTTGTGCAAATCAATTCTTCCAAACCTATAGTTAAAATACAAGTATCTAGTAGTTAGTAAGAGAGTAAAAGATTGAGAGATTGTGTGGGATTTTTGCTCGCTTCAAGAAGGAGGAGAGGCCGGTTTCATCTAGTAGGAGTGCTCTCGGTTTGGGCATTGTGGAGTGCTCGAGTTGGCTTGTGCGCGCGGAGGAGCATTCGTTTTCAAGGACATTCGTCTAGGAGGTTGCTAATTGTACTTTTCTTCAATAAGGTGGGTAAATTTTCCCTATTTCTAAATAGGAATGCATGCTAGATTTAATTAGAAGAATGATGCATGAAAATGATTAATAAGAGTGCACATTTAATTGAAAAATTGACTTATTGATTGATTGATATATGGATGTGCAATTGTATGTGGTTCTATTAGTAAAGGCAAAATTAGGTGTGAATTGATTGTAGCCATAAATTATTGAAGAAAGTTTCATCATCTACATCACAAATTATGTACACAAAAGTTAGTAGATTAACCATGCTACTTTATGTGTTTAAATAAATCTTTGTGTTGTATTGAAATAAACGAATTAAAATATAGATTTGTATTTTTGGTAAAAGATTAAAAATAGAGAATTAATGTGAAGAATTGCTAGTAAAGGGATTTGAGATGTTAATTGTTAAGAAATGTCGAAAAGAAGAAATGTGGTAGTTATAATGTAGAATTCGAATTTAATTGTATGAAAAATATGTTTTAATTATTGAAAAAATTATTTTCTACATACTGGTATGTAAATTATGTGAGGAAGAATCAATCTGGAATTTTTCAGTAAATTTTTATAAAGCAAAGTGAAATGAAGACTAGTTGAACATCGAAACGTTTTAATAGCAGAGAGAATTGATCTAAATAAATTTCGAGTTATAACTTTGACAACCTGAGAGCGTAGCTCAAGTGGTCAGGACGGCTCTAATCGCTACAGTATAGGCTCACGGGTCTGAGGTTACTGGTTCGAATCCCTGGGCAGCCATACTTTTGTTTCATTTTTAAAAAAAATATAGACAGTGGCCGAAAGCATTTAATTCTCTCAGCGCATGCTTCTAAAGCAAATAGCACTTGGCCTATTGGTTTGTGCCTTCGGCCGGCTTCCCTGTGGTCGCTGGTTCGACCCTGGCTTTCGGCTATTGTTTATGTGGGGGGAAGGCAATTTTTTTTGGGGGGGGGGGTTTAATGGTCAAAAAATATGGAAAAAAATATATTTATTATCTTAAAAATATGTGGAGCTTATGAAAAATAATTTGAGAATTATTTACATAGAATAAAATATGATTTGAGAATAAATGTGCAAATAGAACTATGATTCTACATCTATGTTTTTGTGAAAATTATATCTTGCAAAAAGAACTTGAAATGAAGGATTAGAAAATTAATATGGTAAAGAAAGAAATTATTTTTTTGATGTGATGTAAATTATTCTCATTTGAGAATAGTGTGGAAATTATGAAGTGTAAATGTCCACCTTTGATTGAATAATTAGTGATGTGGGTTTTTATGTGAAAATAACATTTCATGAGTTACATGATGAATAGTTGAATTTCATGTGTAATTATGGACTATTGAACGATTTAGCAATCATGATTGGAAAAGAAATATTTTTGAGTATGACAACTCAACATGTGAACTTATGAGTTGAAACACTCAACTTTAGAAATTGTGAATGGGAATTGAAACAAAAGAGTAGCTAAGTCTCCCCCGACATTTGGAAAGAAATGAAATGAAACTTGAAATGAAAGGCCAAGGTTGGTCATGTGAATGAATAAGTCCGGTTTAGTGGAGAGGCTAACTCTAGTGCTTTGATTGTGTTCATGATTCTATTTCATTAGAATTAAGGATTAGTTATATAGTGAAGACGTGATGAAAGTAAGAGAAAAACATTGAGTATGAGGGCCATTGGATCAGCGGCGAGAGCGTATCCCAGGATGTCCCATGACGAGTCAGGGCGAGGATACTGCTCCAGAGTACCGTCCCGGTGGCGACGCTCATGGGATGTTTGAAGACTATGGATGGTGTCATGTCTATGGTGGAAGCTGAATTTCCACAGGATGCCTGCATGATGAGTCATGTGTCAGTGCGTTGGGATTCCCTCCAGGGCGCATAGACATGAGTTCGTAGGTCAGAAAACATCTAGGATACTTACCGTAGTTACAGTAGTAGATTAAGTCATAGCGAGGGATTGAACCCTACGAAGATGAAGAACGATTAAGGGCCTGCCCTCGGACCTATATAGTATGGGATGCATAGAATCCGAACAAGTGTGCATTAGTGTCATACAATATAGATAATTGCATTAAGGATTAAGTGCACAATCACAACACGACATCAATAGGGTAGTCCCTTTAGTTTGATATGTGACAAGTTTGTGTTTGTTAAATATGGAAAATAAGTTATACTATTTCCGGCATAGAGAGGATGGCCGTGTATAATGTTCGTCGGTTGAATAAACTGACGCACCCACAGTCTTATATGCAGGTAAGTGACGTGATAAAGATTAAAGAGGAACAGATGCTTAAAGATTATTCAATGTTGTTGCACATTTATTTCAATATTGTAAATTTACTTCCGCTGTGCAATGTAAAGTGTAATGTTTTTATGTAAACTCTGATGTAATGTGAAAAGTTCAAATTTTCTTGTAAAATTGCACTAAATGAAGCAAAGATCCGGTAGAACTCTCGAATTCAGTTGTATTTGGGATTCGGGGCGTTACAGAGTGGTATCAGAGCCACGCTTCCACACTTGTACAAATTTATAAGGAACGACACCGTAGTAGTGGACATTAGAGTGTGTGTTTGAGTCTAGAGATTTAAATGTAAGTGACTTACATTTGTGTTGCTCTATGACTTATGCTTCTTCCTCTCTATTTCTAAGATGGCTGATCACTTCGACCCTGCTGGAGACGACGACTGGCATATCATCAAGGAAGAGTACCATCTTAGACAGGCAGATTCCGAGGACGAGTACTATCCAGGGCAAGCAGATTCTGACGGAGAAGAATGGCCTGAATCCCGAGAGATTACCCCACCTCCGGATTCATCTGATGACTCTTTTGAAGAAGAAGAAGAACCAGTTCCAAATAGTCTTGTGATATCTCTTCAGAGGCAGGTAGAAACACTGCAGGAGAAAGTCGGATTATTGGAGGCTCAATTGGCAACGCGTAAGGACGACTTTTCTGTTCTCAGTCATCGTGTATGGGAACTCGAGAAGAGGAAGAATCTGACCGATGTGCTGAAGGATGAAGTTGATGAACTAAGGGGAGAACTTCGAGAAGCAAAGAGGAACCGTAGGAGTTAGACTGTTGTAGCTTCTACTATTTTCATACTGATGTCAAGAAATGTTTTTCAATTCGAATGTATAAAGTTTGGAATTCAATGAAATGCAAGTTGATTTAAAATTCATGTCTTATACTTCGAATTTAATGGATCTTTTGCATCAGAATATGTCTAAAAGAGGAGCTAGAAATGGTGAAGGTCTGGATCTGGAAACGGAACTTGCGAGGGTCTATCAGACGCTCAACACCATGGCTATGAATCAGAACCAAGGAAGGGGACCTGCGAATTCGGTGCCCGAAGCGATTAAACTCGTGGAATCGTTCAAACGAATGAAACCACCTGTATTCGAAGGGAAGTCAGACCCTGATGCGGCTGACAATTGGATTCGTCAAGTGGAGACAATCTTTGAAGTGCTGGAGGCCCCTGAAGGCAGCAAGGTCAAGTTGACAACTCTGCAACTAGAGAAGGATGCGGCTGTTTGGTGGCAGTCGATGAAGAGGACCATGGGAGGCATAGGAATTTTTGGAAAAATTTTGCAGCCACAATTTTCCCCTCTGATGTTCAAGAGAAGAAGGCTATGGAGTTTCTATCACTGCAACAAGGTGGCATGTCAGTAAGAGAGTACGAGACCAAGTTTACTCAGCTCTCTAGGTATGCTTCGGAACTAGTGATGGAGGAAGCTAAGAAGGCTTGTAAGTTCGAGCATGGATTAAGGCCGAGCTTGAGGTCCCGGATGATACCTCTTTGTATCAGAAGATTTGACAAGTTGGACAAGAGAGCAGCAGCGACGGAAGCAGATATGGAGCAGTTCCATGCTGTTCAGAACCGGAGGAACAACTGGCAGTCTGGGAAGAGGCCTGCACATTCTGGGAGTTTCAAGGGACAACCATCTGCACAAAGGTTCAAACCGACAGGGGCGAACGCTATTAGTGTGGCTGGAGGACCTGGGAACAATGTGGTAAGACCTCCTGCGGTAACTTGCTACAACTGTGGTGAAACGGGGCATTACAAATCTCAATGTCTCAAGCCACGGAATGGTAATAGCAATGCACCAACGCAGCAGACTGGAAAGAGACCGTACCAACCAGGACGAGTATTTGCCTTGACGGAAGCTGATACCGATGAGGTTGATCATGTCATCACTGGTACGAGGGCAGATGTTTGGAGGTTTTTGTCATTTCTTTTCCCGCTATTTAGTGAACTGTTACGTAATGAGTGTGTATATGTAACAGGAGAACTTTATCTTAATGGAATGAAAGCTGTTGTGTTGTTTGATACTGAATCCTCTCATACTTTTATGTCTCCTAAATTTGCTAAAGTGTTGGGAGTTGAACCGAAGATTTTTCCAGGCAAGATCTTAGCAGTAGCTACTCCATCAGGAGAAACTTTAACCACTGATCGGTACTATGCGGATTGCGAGATTGTGATTGGAGATCGAATCTTTGGGATTGATCTAATTGAGCTGACTATCTTGGGAGTCGATGTTATCATTAGCATTGATTAGATGTCGGTGTACAGTGCAAGCATCGAGTGTAAGACCAAGACGGTAACAGTGAAGGCTCCAGGTGGACCTGAAGTCACTTTCCAAGGGAAGAAGAAGTGTTCTAGGCTGGTAGCAGCTATCCGCAAGGAAGAGACTCCTGTGGAAGTGCAAGGGATTTCTGTGGTTCGGGACTATCCGACTGTGTTCTTAGATGATTTTCCTGGGTTACCCCCACATCGTGATGTAGAGTTCAGCATCACTGGTCAACCAGGGAGTGTACCCATTTCTAAGGCACCGTATAGGATGGCTCCAGTCGAACAGAATGAGGTGAAACGGCAGATTGAGGAACTGTTGGAGAAAGGCTTTATTCAACCTAGTGCATCACCTTGGGGAGCACTAGTGCTTTTGGTAAAGAAGAAGGATGGATTGATGAGAATGTGTATCGATTACCGGGAGCTGAATAAGGTCACTGTTCAGAATAAGTATCCTATTCCCCGAATTGATGACTTGTTCGATCGTCTACAAGGAGCAGCTGTTTTCTCCAAAATAGATCTTCGATCAGGATATCACCAAGTTCGAGTGAAAGCTGAAGATGTGTACAAAACTTCATTTAGAACTCGACATGGGTATTACGAATTCTTAGTTATGCCATTCGGAGTGACGAATGCACTCGCAATCTTCATGGATTTGATGAACAGAGTTCTGAGGCTGTTCATTGATTCTTTCGTCGTGGTGTTTATCGACGATATCCTCGTGTACTCCAAGTCAGAGGAGGAGCACACCGAGCATCTGGCAGCAGTTTTGAAGAAGCTGGAAGAGCAGAAGTTGTATGCTAAGTTATCCAAGTGTAATTTCTGGAAATCTGAAGTGGCATTCCTAGGTCACATCCTTTCTAAGGAAGGAGTGGCAACTGACCCTCAGAAGATAGAGGCAGTGAGAGATTGGGCTAGGCCTACTACAGTAAAGGAAGTCAGAAGTTTTCTTAGAATGACTGGATACTACAGAAAATTCATTCAAGGTTATACTCAGATAGTCGTGCCGCTTACTGGTCTGACCAAGAAGAATGTGAACTTCAAGTGGACTGAGCAATGTGAGGCGAGCTTTCAGGAGTTGAAAGAGAAGCTGACTACTGCACTTATTTTGGCTTTGCCTAGAGCAAGTGTTGAGTATGATGTTTATAGCGATGCTTCACATCGTGGGCTAGGTTGTGTCTTAATGCAAGAAGGAAGAGTAATCGCTTATGGGTCTACGCAACTACGACCGCATGAGAAGAATTACCTGACTCATGATCTGGAGTTGGCGGCGATTATCTTTGCCCTAAAGCAATGGAGGCACTACGTGTACGGTGAGAAATTGAACATGTACACGGACCACAAGAGTTTGAAGTACATATATCAGCAGAGAAATCTGAATTTGAGGCAGCGGAGATGGTTGGAAGTGTTTGAGGACATGCGACCTGAGATCAAGTATCATCCTGGGAAAGCTAATGTTGTTGCCGATGCACTTAGTCGCAAGAGTAGTTTATCCAGTTTGATTACAACTCAGAAGCATCTGATTGAGGAATTGGATCGGGCAGGTATTGAAGTTGTCTTGCAAGGATTGGGAGCACCTTTAGCTCAGTTGAGGCTTCAGCCTACTTTGAATGCAAGGATCATTGCAAGTCAGGAGGTTGATGCTGATATTTTGGAGATGAAGGAGCAGGTTGGTGCTGGCAGGTTGCCCAGATTTCAAATCAAGGATGGAGTGCTGTGGTTTGGAGATAGGCTATGTGTTCCAAATCAGGCGGACCTGAAAAAGAGTATTCTTCAGGAGGTGCATGCTACTCTTTTGTCGGTACATCCTGGGAGTACTAAGATGTACAAAGACATCAAACAGCATTTCTGGTGGTCAGGTTTGAAGCGGGATGTGGCTGAATTTGTAGCGAAGTGTGAGGTTTGTCAGCAAATCAAAGCTGAAAACCAGAGACCCGGAGGTCTATTACAACCATTACCTATTCCGGAATGGAAGTGGGATAACATCAGTATGAATTTCATTACGGGATTGCCTAAGAGTTCTAAAGGCAATGATGCGATTTGGGTTATAGTCGATCGACTAACCAAGTCCGCTCACTTTTTGGCGATGAAACTCACTGCTTCGATGGACAAGTTAGCTGAGTTGTATGTTGGCGAGATCGTCCGGATCATGGTGTTCCGTCAACTATTGTGTCTGATCGAGATGCGCGGTTTACTTCGCATTTCTGGAGGAGTCTTCAGACAGCGTTGGGTACCAAGACGGATTTCAGAACTGCTTTTTATCCGCAAACCGATGGGCAGACCGAGATAGTCAATCGTATTCTTGAGGATATGCTTCGGTGTTGTCTACTAGACTTTGGAGGCAGTTGGGAAAGGCATTTACCCTTGGTAGAGTTTGCCTACAACAACAGTTTTCAGACTAGCATCGGGATGGCGCCGTACGAAGCTTTGTATGGCAGGAAGTGCAGGACACCTGTTTGTCGGTTTGAAGTTGGGGAGCGTCAATTGTTTGGTCCTGAGCTTGTACAGCAGACCTCTGAGAAGATTGTTCTGATCAGGAAGAGGTTGGTAGAAGCTCAGAGCAGGCAGAAAAGCTATGCAGACAACCGGAGAAGGGACCTTGAATTTAAGGTCGGTGACTTCGTCTTTCTGAAAGTATTGCCCAGTAAAGGTGTGGTTCAATTTGGCAAAGGCGGGAAGTTAGCCCCGAGGTTTATAGGCCCGTACAAGATATTGAAAAGGATCGAGAAAACTGCTTACCGGCTTGAGTTACCGGAAGAGTTATCTCAGGTGCACAATTTCTTTCATGTGTCTATGCTGAAAGGTTATATTCCAGATCCGAGTCATCATTTGCCTGAAGTGCCGGAAGGTTTGCAGTTTGATCTAAATTACATCGAGTCTCTTGTTGAGATTATTGATCGTCGAGAAAAAGTCTTGAGAAATAAGACGATACCGATGGTCAAGGTAGTCTGGAGAAACCATTTGGTTGAAGAGGCTACTTGGGAGTCTGAGGAGAGGATGTTGAAGGATTATCCTGAGCTTTTTGGTTGATTTGTATTTCTGTATTTTTCTTGTGCTTATTGTGAGTGTTTGTTTTTCTCACTCTTGACTGTAGTTCCGGGGACGGAACTATTCTAAGGAGGGAGTGTTGTAATGCCCCGATTTTTCATTTAATGAAAAATTATTTTATTTTGCACGTAGTGTGCACGTGCAATATTTTTTGGTTGAATTAAATCTTATAATTATTTTCATTGTGATGAGTATAGATATTTAAATATGTGCTTTTAATTATTTTATACAAAGCCTTCTTTCAATTAAACAAAAAGCTTTTTCTTAAAGCCCAAAAATTCAATTCAATTATTATTTTTATAATTATTATTTTGGCCCAAAAACTAAAGCCCATGAGCTATTTTATTTTAAATACAACTTGTCATGTAGAACACAATTTAAAGATTATTTTTATACAAAAGTTAATGTACAAATTTTTATGGAGACCAAGTTGCATGCACGTGCGTTGCACGTACACGTGCACAAGCACACTTGCATGGCCGGATTGCATTTTGGAGGGAATGGGAAAATTTTGAGTGGGATCATGGTGGAGTGGTTACTTGATCATGGGTAGTTAGTGTAACTCCTCCTTAGATCTAAGCCATTTGTTCCTAACTCCTACTTCAATCCTAGCCATTCATTCTCCTATTTTTTTAGTATAAATACCCCCCCTTTTGGCTAGTATTCTTGTGCAAATCAATTTTTCCAAACCTATAGTTAAAATACAAGTATCTAGTAGTTAGTAAGAGAGTAAAAGATTGAGAGATTGTGTGGGATTTTTGCTTGCATCAAGAAGGAGGAGAGGCCGGTTTCATCTAGGAGGAGTGCTCTCGGTTTGGGCATTGTGGAGTGCTCGAGTTGGCTTGTGCGTGCGGAGGAGCATTCGTTTGCAAGGACATTCGTCTAGGAGGTTGCTAATTGTACTTTTCTTCAATAAGGTGGGTAAATTTTCCCTAATTCTGAATAGGAATGCATGTTAGATTTAATTAGAAGAACGATGCATGAAAATGATTAATAAGAGTGCACATTTAATTGAAAAATTGACTTATTGATTGATTGATATATGGATGTGCAATTGTATGTGGTTCTATTAGTAAAGGCAAAATTAGGTGTGAATTGATTGTAGCCATAAATTATTGAAGAAAGTTTCATCATCTACATCACAAATTATGTACACAAAAGTTAGTAGATTAACCATGCTACTTTATGTGTTTAAATAAATCTTTGTGTTGTATTGAAATAAACGAATTAAAATATAGATTTGTATGTTTGGTAAAAGATTAAAAATAGAGAATTAATGGGAAGAATTGCTAGTAAAGGGATTTGAGATGTTAATTGTTAAGAAATGTCGAAAAGAAGAAATGTGGTAGTTATAATGTAGAATTCGAATTTAATTGTATGAAAAATATGTTTTAATTATTGAAAAAATTATTTTCTACATACTGGCATGTAAATTATGTGAGGAAGAATCAATCTAGAATTTTTCAGTAAATTTTTATAAAGGCAAAGTGAAATGAAGACTAGTTGAACATCGAAACGTTTTAATAGCAGAGAGAATTGATCTAAATAAATTTCGAGTTGTAACTTTGACAACATGAGAGCGTAGCTCAAGTGGTCAGGACGGCTCTAATCGCTACAGTATAGGCTCACGGATCTGAGGTTACTGGTTCGAATCCCCGGGCTGCCATACTTTTGTTTCATTTTAAAAAAATATATAGACAGTGGCCGAGAGCATTTAATGCTCTCAGCGCATGCTTCTAACGCAAATAGCACTTGGCCTATTGGTTTGTGCCTTCGGTAGGCTTCCCTGTGGTCGCTGGTTCGACCCTGGCTTTCCGCAGTTGTTTATGTGTGGGAAAAACAATTTTTTTGTGGGGTTTTTAATGGTCAAAAAATATGGAAAAAAATATATTTATTATCTTAAAAATATGTGGAGCTTATGAAAAATAATTTGAGAATTATTTACATAGAATAAAATATGATTTGAGAATAAATGTGCAAATAGAACTATGATTCTACATCTATGTTTTTGTGAAAATTATATCTTGCAAAAAGAACTTGAAATGAAGAATTAGAAAATTAATATGGCAAAGAAAGAAATTATTTTTTTGATGTGATGTAAATTATTCTCATTTGAGAATAGTGTGAAAATTATGAAGTGTAGATGTCCACCTTTGATTGAATAATTAGTGATGTGGGTTTTTATGTGAAAATAACATTTCATGAGTTACATGATGAATAGTTGAATTTCATGTGTAATTATGGAATATTGAACGATTTAGCAATCATGATTGGAAAAGAAATATTTTTGAGTATGACAACTCAACATGTGAACTTATGAGTTGAAACACTCAACTTTAGAAATTGTGAATGGGAATTGAAACAAAAGAGTAGCTAAGTCTCCCCCGACATTTGGAAAGAAATGAAATGAAACTTGAAATGAAAGGCCAAGGTTGGTCATGTGAATGAATAAGTCCGGTTTAGTGGAGAGGCTAACTCTAGTGCTTTGATTGTGTTCATGATTCTATTTCATTAGAATTAAGGATTAGTTACATAGTGAAGACGTGATGAAAGTAAGAGAAAAACATTGAGTATGAGGGCCATTGGATCAGCGGCGAGAGCGTATCCCAGGATGTCCCATGACGAGTCAGGGCGAGGATACTGTTCCAGAGTACCGTCCCGGTGGCGACGCTCATGGGATGTTTGAAGACTACGGGTGGTGTCATGTCTATGGTAGAAGCTGAATTTTCACAGGATGCCTGCATGATGAGTCATGTGTCAGTGCGTTGGGATTCCCTCCATGGCGCCTAGACTTGAGTTCGTAGGTCAGAAAACATCTAGGATACTTACCGTAGTTACAGTAGTAGATTAAGTCATAGCGAGGGATTGAACCCTACGAAGATGAAGAACGATTAAGGGCCTGCCCTCGGACCTATATAGTATGGGATGCATAGAATCCGAACAAGTGTGCATTAGTGTCATATAATATAGATAATTGCATTAAGGATTAAGTGCACAATCACAACACGACATCAATAGGGTAGTCCCTTTAGTTTGATATGTGACAAGTTTGTGTTTGTTAAATATGGAAAATAAGTTATACTATTTCCGGCATAGAGAGGATGGCCATGTATAATGTTCGTCGGTTGAATAAACTGACGCACCCACAGTCTTATATGCAGGTAAGTGACATGATAAAGATTAAAGAGGAACAGATGTTTAAAGATTATTCAATGTTGTTGCACATTTATTTCAATGTTGTAAATTTACTTCCGCTGTGCAATGTAAAGTGTAATGTTTTTATGTAAACTCTGATGTAATGTGAAAAGTTCAAATTTTCTTGTAAAATTGTACTAAATGAAGCGAAAAGATCTGGTAGAACTCTCGAATTCAGTTGTATTTGGGATTCGGGGCGTTACATTTATTCCTTTTTTTTCCTTTTTTAACCACTTGGACCCATGATAGATCCATGGGCCTCAATTAGGAAGAGAAGAGGAAAGGCCCAGTAACCGAAAAAAGAGCAGGTAGGAAGAGAATTAATTATCAACACTGTTGAAACAGAAAGTGCGACTGAATAAAGTTGCAATGGAGAACAGCAAAATAGAGGGAGTTGCTAGGCAACACTGTTCAAGGAGGAGGGGGATAGAGAAATCCGAAGGGGAGAATATGGTAACTCCAGTTAGACTAATAAACAATATTGGATAAGACTGGAAGCGGCAACCACAATAGTGCCCCAAAACAAACTCGAAGCGAAAATTACCGAGACCGGATCGAAGAAGCGATCCTTCGGTAAATAGAGAACAGTAAAGCGGCCCAGAGGGCGGGAAAACTATGATAGTGGATGACTAGTCAGAAAATAAGATCACACCGGCGACCAGCCAAACACAAACGCCGAATTCCACAGGCGAAGAAAAGATGTAACTAACACCACACCAACTCCAAAATAAAGAGGGTTAAGGAAAAACTTACAGTGAGGGGACGCTGGAGGGACTTACCAAGGACAAGGACACCGACGAACATTCCATCACTCCACCGCGCACTCCAGGAACGAGTGCTTCGAAACTTGAAACAGTAGATCTGAAACAGCCGAATCCCAGGACGGACAGTGAGGCACCGTGAACACCGACTAGCCGGAAGGGGAACAGAGAGCTCACGGATGGAGGCTGATGCTGCGCTAAGGGCTACACCAGCCTAGACGACGGCTGCCGAAAACGAGAGCACCACCTAGTTCCCGGAGCAAGGGGAAGAGCCTGATAGAGGGAGGATGCTGGAAGGAACGAAAACAAAAAGACGAGGAGAAGAAACGAAAAGGGTATAGAGATGAAGGATAAGCAACGAGAATTAAAGAAGGGAGAGGGAGGAGAAGATGATTAGATACGCCAGATCTGAGGGAATAGAGAGGATGAAAATAGTCTTTTCTTAGTTGTTAGTTTTCTCTTTTGGCCATACTTGAGAGTAAAAAAATTTTGTTCTCTTAGAGCATCCACAATGGTTTCTTATAAATGGCAAATTGCCATTTTATAAGAAATAGAGCGCTGCAATGGTTTCTCATTTTGCCACTTTCTATTCTGGTTTCTCATATATGAGAAACGAAATACCATTTCTCAAATTATAAAGGACGGGATATCATATCCCGTCACTCCGATTTTATGATTTTTTAATCGAGTGAGACGGGAAAAGATATACCGTCTGATATATATATATATATATATATATTTTATAAAAATGGTCGGACGGGATATCATACCCCGTCCGGGATATGATACCCCATCTCTCCACTTTTTTTTTTTTTTTTTTTAATACCTCCTCAGACGGGGAAACATACCCCGTCCGGGGTATGATACCCCGTCTGTGAAGTTTTTTTTTTGTTTTTTTTAATTGATCACTATTTTTGACATTGATCACTATTTTTTTCTGACATTGAAACATACCCAGGCCTTTATTTTATGACATTGATCACTATTTTTTTAAAAATTTTTTTTTTGTGGGACGGGGAATGTTCCCCGTCTCTCCCTTAAATTTTTGCCACGCACGCATATGAGAAAAAATTAACAAACGACCACTGCACGATCGTCCTCCATTTGCTATTAGTGTAGCTGCCATATAATAGCAAATAGCAAATACCACTGTGGATGCTCTTAGTTGTTAGTTAGCTGTCAGCTGAAAGAGGAGATATTCTACTTCAAACGTTCATAAAATTTTTCTTTTAATAATTATTAGATTCACTAAAAGATAAATCCATATAAATTGAGGGTAGGAAACGAGGTAAGTATAGTATTTCTCTTTAAACCTTTCATGGAACTTTTATTTAGTTTAGTAACTTAACTAGCTAGTCAAAATCTCTACTACTATAATGGGAGAGCCCCTTAGTCAGTAACCCAAGTCAGTAAACCAACCCGTGCAACGCACGGGTTTGGTTACTTTGGTAAATATTTTCGAAAGTGGACCTGTTTGGTAAATATTTTCGAAAGTGGATCAGTTTGAAAATTAGTTTCTTTTTAATTATGGACCAACTTTGGTAAATATTTTAAAAAGTGGACCTGTTTTGTAAATATTTTCGAAAGTAGCTCAGTTTGGAAATTATTTTCTTCTTACCCTTTTCATTATCCTTCAATTTTTTTCCACGTGCACGTGTGCACGTGTCTGAAACTAGTTTGATTAAAGTAATAAAATTCAATCACTGCTATAAAATCTACCAACCAGGCAACCACAACCCAAATCTTTAAAAAAATCATTAAAACTAACAAAAATAAAATAAAATAAAATAAATAACCGAACACCATAACAAGACTCTTAACGAACATTTCCATAAAAAAATTTAGATATTATTCCGTCAATTTCTTAACGAACACCATAACAAGACTCTCACAAACAAACTAGAACACAGATCAAAAACAAGAACACAGCCCTGAATAGTACAGTGCATATAGATCAAAAACCATCCTAAACTCAGTCCCTCCAGTTCCCATCCGAATCCCCACCCCTCGACGAGTACCTCGACCCACCCTCCCCATACCCCCTACCACGCGACCCATACCCTCCCCTACTGTAACCACCACCACCACCACCACTGCCACCGTAACCGCCGCCTCCACCACTTCTGAATCCACCGCCGCCGCCGCCGCTTCCCCTGGACTGCGCCTCGTTAACGGTGATGTCACGTCCGTCAAGACTCTGGCCGTTCATACCCTCAATCGCGTCCCTCATCGCCTGCTCGTTCCCGAACGTCACGAATCCAAAGCCCCTAGATCTCCCAGTTTCCCGATCGTTAATGATCTGGAAAAAAAATCAAATTAAATTACAGTAAAAAAAGAAGAAAAAATAGATTACAATCTAAAAATGATTTCAAGAAATGGAAGTAGAGGCATACCTTGGATTCGATGACGTCACCGTAGGCAGAGAAGGCTTCTTCGAGGGCGCGGTCGTCGGTGGCCCAGGCGAGGCCGCCAACGAAGCAGCGAAATTCCACGTCAGCAGCTGCCATTTATAGATTAGGAGAGTGAAAAGGGCGGGTGTGGAGAGAGAGAAACCCTATACCCACCTCTTGTGTGATTGTGTGGGATTTTTTAGGGATATTTTAGCAAATGCCCTCATTCAAAATGTGTAAACTAGCATATACCTCCACTATTTTTAAAAACTAAGAAATACCCCTAGTTTGGATGGAATAGTTAAAATTCCGTTAAGTTAACTTATGTGCATCACATGTAACACAGTAAAATGACCAAAATACCCCCAATAAAATTATTTTAGCAAATACCCCTATTCAAAATCTAAAAACTAGCATATACCCCCACTATTTTTAAAAAATGGATATTTTAGAAAATGCCCCCGTTCAAAATATGGAAATTAGCATCTACCCCCACAATTTTTAAAAACTAAGAAATACCCTTAGTTTGGACGGAATCGTTAAAATTCCGTTAAGTTAACTTACGTGCATCACACGTGACACACTAAAATGACCAAAATACCCACTACATAAAGTAAGGGTTTCTTGAAGCAAATTTGAAAAGAGAATGAACCGTCTCCTTTCCGCTTTGCAAGTCCATATAATTTTTTCTCTGATGGCCATCTACCCCACCTTGTTATATTAGGGTTTTTAAAGAAGAAATACCCCAACCCTAATCAGTCATTGACTCATTGTAAGCATCTTCTCCACCTTGTTATATTAGGGTTTTTGATAGATTATGTTTGTTTGATCGTTTCAACTTGATCAATTTTGTGATGTTTTTTTTCTGAATTCGTTTTTAAGGAAAATTGGTTGTAGGAAGAGGCATGAATTCGAGAAGGTTCGCATCTGAATCTTTGTTCTATTATTTTGTTTATATTTTTATTATTCGGATGCGAACCTTCAAAAATTCATGGCTCTTCCTACAACCCATTTTCCTTCAAAAAGAATTCAGAAAAAAACATCACAAAATTGATCAAGTTGAAACGATCAAACAAACATAATCTATCAAAAACCCTAATATAACAAGGTGGAGAATATGCGTACAATGAGTCAATGACTGATTAGGGTTGGGGTATTTCTTCTTTAAAAACCCTAATATAACAAGGTGGGGTAGATGGCCATCAGAGAAAAAATTATACGGACTTGCAAAGCGGAAAGGAGACGGTTCATTCTCTTTTCAAATTTGCTTCAAGAAACCCTTACTTTATGTAGTGGGTATTTTGGTTATTTTACTGTGTCACGTGTGATGCACGTAAGTTAACTTAACGGAATTTTAACGATTCCGTCCAAACGAAGGGTATTTCTTAGTTTTTAAAAATAGTGGGGGTATAAAAGTTTCCATATTTTGAACGAGGGCATTTGCTAAAATATCCCTTTTTTTAAATAGTGGGGGTATATGCTAGTTTTTAGATTCTGAATAGGGGTATTTGCTAAAATAAATTTATTGGGGGTATTTTGGTCATTTTACTATGTTACATGTGATGCACGTAAGTTAACTTAACGGAATTTTAACCATTCCATCCAAACTAGGGGTATTTCTTAGTTTTTAAAAACAGTGGGGGTATATGCTAGATTTCACATTTTGAATGAGGGCATTTGCTAAAATATCTCGATTTTTTAAGGCTGATTTTTTTTAAACCCTTGTTTTATAGATGGAGAAGGAAGGGGTGGTGGGGCCGTAGGTCACGTGATTTGCGTAGGATTGATTGAGGAAAAAAATATCTAGGAGGATTGTTTTACTATTCTGTCCCGGATTCGAAAATATCTGGCAACACGTGAGATGCACCTGAGAGTCAACGTACGAGATGGCCTCGTTAGTAGCATTAGCATTAGAATAAATACACGAAACCCGGATTCGATCCGGATCCGATCAGGACTCGGCATTGGATAGGAACCGATTCGACCTATCAGGGTTTGGGTCCAGATCCGGGTTCTAAAATGGAATCCGTTTTACTTTTGGGTCCGGGTTCGGGTTCGTTTAAAAGAGACCCGATCCGGACCTGGACCCAGACCCGTTAAAAAAAATCCAAAAAATCAATATAAAAATAAATATTCTATCCCCATTCCTCCTCAATTCTAAATCTTTATCTTCCAATCTCAAAACTCATGCCTTTTGTTTCTTTCCTCTATTCTAAATCCTCCACTCGCCGCCTCCTCTCGCCGCTCACACTTCCGGTCCTACCCGAATGGGTAGGAATATTTTAATAGGACCCAGACCCGGAACCGGACTCGGTCCTCACGGGTCCGAGTCGGGTCCAATTTTGGACCCGTAGGAGACCGGGTCCGGATAGTGAAGGCCCCGACCCGACCCGACCCGACCCGACCCGAAACCAATGCTACTCGTTAGGTGTGAATTCGGCTCGTGACTCGTAAGGCCAAAGACCTGAAATTATTGGACATTTTTTCCAAAATAGCACACTTTTTAAAAATATTTACTAAACTGACTTACTTTCGAAATAGCGAGTTCAATTCAAATTCACTCACTGTTTTAAACAGAAAGTTCAGTTTTAATATTTTGAGACTTGACAAAATTTCTCCAAATGTTGGAGAAATTCCTACAACTAAACTCACTGTTTAAAACAACAAGTGGAGTTGAACTAGATTCGCTTCTTGAAACAACAAATTTATTTCAAATCCACTCGTTGTTTCAAACAGCGAGTTTAGCTTTAGTGTTTTGAGACTTGGGAAAAAATTTCTCTACGTGTTGGAGAAATTTCTACAACTAAACTCGGTGTTTGAAACAATGAGTGGATTTAAACTAAACTCGCTATTTCAAAAAGCGAGTCTAGTTCAAATCCACTCGTTGTTTCAAACACCGAGTTTATCTTTAGTATTTTGAGACTTGGCGAAATTTCTCCAAGTGTTGCAAAATCCTACAACTAAACTTGCGGTTTGAAATAGCGAGTTTGTCAATTTGGTAATTAATTTCAAAAGTGGGTTAGT
Organism: Hemerocallis citrina; assembly: GCA_017893485.1. Lineage (NCBI taxonomy): Eukaryota > Viridiplantae > Streptophyta > Magnoliopsida > Asparagales > Asphodelaceae > Hemerocallis > Hemerocallis citrina. The sequence continues at coordinate 68,813,899 of CM030360.1, forward strand.
GTGGTAATTTTTTTTAAATGGGTTATTTTGGAAAAACTCAAATTTTGGTGCAACTTTGGACTTTCTCACTCTAATTATTCATAATTACCCAAAGCTTATCTTTTAGTGGTAGTGATAGGTTTGGATAAAAAAATAAGATATGTGTAGCACTCCCCAAAACATAACATGTCAGGTAAGGCCAAAAAAAACAAACATACATGAACATGTTGCACTAGTTAAACTAGTGCTTTTTTAAATGCCAATTAATTAGGATTTTATTTTTTAACAAAAAACAAAAATAAAAAACAATTAGATTTTTATTATAAATGAAAGTAGACTTTTTTTTAAAAAATTTGTTAGGGAAATTGATGTGGCATAGTAATGTTTAGTTAAACAACGATAAAGAGGGAACACAAACAGATATATAACCCCAAGCAAGTAGATCTACCAAATACATAAAGATTTATCTCGGTTCGAGTGAACCTAATTCGGAAAAAAAGGGAGATTTTATTCAACTAGAGAAGATTACAAGGAGCTAGATTACAAACTCACTCATCAAGAACTATCTCTTAAGCTTCACTTACAATGGAGAAGAATATCAATGAAGTACAACTGTAACGTCCCGGGTTCCAAACACATGTAATTCGTAGCAAAAACAGGCTCTTTTACTTCAACTTCGTACAAATTTATAAGGAATTTAAAATTTTTATTTACAATATGCTATTTACAACAACACAACGAAATTAAATGAATACAATATAATCTACAATAATGAAAATCCTTTAATCTTGTAATCAACTCATCATAGTGACTTGAAGCTCATGCCAAGTCCAATCCTGCATCTGGAAAACTGTGGGCACATCAGTTGCATACATCTGACACAATTCTATAATACAACGATTCTTCTAATTTAGCAACCACAAACTTGAATGCAAACAGAAAAAGTGACTCCTAATCGTGTCAGTGTATGATATGACTTAATGCCTAATGCAGACATTACACTATGATAACACTAATGCATACTTGTTCGGATTCTATACATCACATACTACATAGGTCCGAGGGCAAGCCGTTAACGTACTCCTCATTATAGGGTTTACATCCCACGTCATGCAACCTAACCCAATGAATATACTCAAATGCATCGTCACCGAGGAGTCGCACCCCAGGATATTGGACTTTATCGGTCTACCCCTAGCCCACATATAGTGGATTTAGCGGGCATATCCTCAGCCATGAATCGTAGCAAATCGATCTCCCACAACTACGCACCTTACCGGCATACCCCTAGCCCACACACCGCGGATTTACCGGTGTATCCTCGGTCTCGACCATTTCTAGAAACTGCAGTCTCTTTACCGACCTTTTCAATGATAGACAGATATACCCCTAGCCTACACGTGTAGATTTATCAGGTGTATCCTCAGTTGTGAACATTCCTAGGAATCACAGTCCTTTAACGGCCATTTCATCGACCTCACCGACCTACCTTTAGGTCACACATGTAGACTTACCGAGCATACTCCTCGATCTCGAACCCCTAGGAGCTGCACATCTCTACAGGACATGTTCGCCATTATTTCTATCATATATTTTTCTGGTACCTATCTTTAAGTTCAAACATGAATAATATTACCACCTAGAGCTAGCTTACCCTCTTACCAGTCTTAAATAATATACCGAGAATTATAGCCCATTTGGCTACTTCTCAAATTTCAATAATCTCTTTTATCACTTTGCTGGTACTTTGGGTCTCACTTAGCCTTTAGAATCAACACATTTCATGTTCAACATCATGGGTTATTCATACCCTCATTATTCACATTTTAAAATTTCAATCATTCACATTCTCAATTATTCCCTTGTTCACACAACTCGGTTATTCGAACAATTAGTTTCATACTCTTATTCAACATTTCGAGTAAACCATTCTCTAGATGGTTTCTCCACCTCTTTTAATAAAATTTTCAATGAAGTTGTAAACTACATTCAATAGATTCTTTTTTCTAAACAATATGATATTCACTTCCAATTTTATTCTTTGACAAACTCAAAATAACTCTATATCAAGTTTAACCCAAATGATGAAACCTTTAAAATACTTCTAGTAAAAAATAATCAAAGTTTGCTTCTTAATCAAAATGTAAGGTAGTATTTACTTAGTTCCAACCTCAATTTTTATATTCAACTCAATACTCACATTTTCTCCTTAATTCACATATTAAAACTCATAATACAATCCTTAACAAAATAATTAATGCCTCTTAATTCCTCATAAGGTATATCTTACTAACATTCTAATTTTAAATCCGATTTTATACGTTGTAAAAGTTTTGGGACAATAGATAAAGGACATCAACCCAATGGTATTAAAAGATCATATAAATTTCAATACTACTCAAAAAAAATAGATTTATTAGTTTCATAGGAATCATAAATGAGTCTACTACAACTTTGTAGTTAAGATCATCTAAAACCATCCTCAATTACTTTATCTAAATTCATTTGCAAAACAGTAGATTCAAAATTCGAAAACTGAAACTCATGCTACTTGTAAAAATCATAGAAAATTCTATACTTCATGATATTTTGTGTTCTTTAGATCAAATTAAAGGTATAAAATTCTAATATAACTTTTTAGTTATAAGTTTTCCCAAAATATTGGGTCTATAACCCTGAATTCTTCGAAATCTACAGTAGAGTCCAAATGTTATACAGACTCCCACTGTTCGATCTTGTAAAATTTATTATAAATTCAATTCCTCATGAAAATTAGATTTATTAGACTTTACAGAAAGGTTAACGAGTCTACTTCAAGTTCTTAGTTTTTGCCTTCCTCAAAATAATTCATCTAAAATGCTGAAATGATTAAAATCCGAAATGTGTATAAATTTTCAGCAACTAGCCAACTACCAACTAGTCCTAAGTTTGGATTTTATTAAAATAGTAAATGACATCCAAATATTATGATATTTTAAGGAGATTTTCTTCACATATACGAGATGCTCCTATAAAATTTTTACCTCTAGATTCCATATAGTTTAATAGTTATGATTTTTTGAAGTGCTACTAGAACTCAAAACAGAACCTTATGAAAATGCCCCCAAATCAACATATCATAATTTCACACATTCAATTAACAACAAATAATCTAAACATGAATTTTCAATTTATATAAGTTATCATGCATCTAACAATTCGTACATGTTAAGCATTCTACCAATAAAACTATATTAGAAAGTTGAAGAAACACCCACCTTAAATGTAGAATTCCTAATAGTAGAACTCCTAGAAAATAATTTTTCAAAGCTCCAAGCTCCCTAAAAAATGGCCGGCCTCTTCCTAGCACAACCCGCAAGCTCTTCTCCCTCTTTCTCTTTTTTGTTTTTGTTTTGAGTTGTGTTGTTCATGGCAAAAGTAGGGACTATTTATAGAAAAATTGTGTGGTCAAAATAACTCCCCACTTTCCAAAATGACTCCCCACTTCCCACTAACTCACACCACTCTCCCTCATTCTCAACCACGGTAAGAAACACATGCACATGTAGTCAATACGTGTGCATACTCTTGCATACAAATTTTATTATTAATTTTTATTAGGTTAGATGCGTGTGTTACACTTTGCAAGTGTACCAAACTAACTATATTTTAAATGTACACTTTAGTGCACACAAAATTAATCATGGGCTTTAAATTAATTTTAGTGGGCTACAAAATGGATTTAGGCCTAATGGATTTTAATTAAAAATAAATTACACAATTGTGACTAGAAAAATGAGAAGAAAAATATTCATGACTCAAGAAAATTTTAGGAACCAACATGTGTACTGCAAACACATGCGTTGAACGTATCAATACAAAATAAATTTGAGAGAAAGAGAAACAGTCAAAATATAAAATAGGTGGAACATGTATATTAATAATGTTACGGATATTTTACGTAACTGTAAAACATACGTAATCGACACGTGTATTGAAAATATGTGCAATACACGTAAAGACACAAAGATTAAAATTAATATTTCAGTCGGCTCAAAATAGGATAAAAATGAATTTTGAGAAAACGAAAAATATATAAATAATCGTAATATAAAATACGTATGACATTTATATAAAAATACGTTACGAATATTACTCGTAACAGTACAAAATACACGTGCATAACACCTGTGGACAAAATTTTCATAACTCAATTTTGCGGGGAGTAAAAACAACACCTCTCATGTAGGATTTTACAATAAATAGAGATTTAGAGAAAACTTAATTGTAGTCTTGATATATAAGCCGTCTGATATATCCTATAGAAGAAGTCACACGATAGGAGCCTTACGATCTAACCTGGAGTTGGAGATTTGGGCACAAATATCACCAAGATTAAAGCCCAAATAGTGTTTAGTGCCGACAGAGGTCGACTACACAACGATGCAATTGACCACAACGTAGCAATTCCAAACGTGAGAGTGGGCGGTGGGGGGGGGGGGGAGGGGTTGACTGCACAGTCGATCGCCAGACCCTGTGCTGCTAGCTACTGCTATCTGTTTTTGACTTCGACTCACTTCGATGCTTCGATCTCCATGCTTCTCTCTTCTTCTACCAATCGAACGTGTGTGCAAGACATACAATCCCAACAAAAGTATGTATAATGAACATAATAGTACATATTATACTAGTGTCACTGACATAACACAACTTCATAATTATGAAATGTTCTTTTTTTTCTTATATCTTTCATTTTTGAAATTTAAGTGGATGACCAATCGATTTAGTAGTTTTGCATGCGTAACCATAATTTAAGTCATGGTAGATAGAAATTGAAGTTTTAAATAAAGTAGCGGAATATTGTGATGTTTCTACTTCTTTAGGTGTGAGAGCAATTAGATGATGATTTTGGATTTTGAAGGAAAAACTAACAATCTAGACCGTCTATCAGATTTGAAGTGTGATGGCTGAAGATGTCTAACGAACCTGTACAAAGTCTAAAACTGGGATTGGCCCCAGCAAAAGATACTTTGACGTTCAAGTTAATAGCTCAGAAAAGATATTAGAGTTTCATTGGAAAAGTATTGATTACCTCTGATCGATGGAGGTTTGGGGTAAGTTGTAGAAGGTTGATATAAAAAATGCATCTTCTAGAGATTCCCCCTGGTGAAGAGATAGAGTTAGTTGCTCGTCCCTTTACGTAGATATAGAGTTGGTTGCTTTTCTCTTGTTGGATAGATAGAGTAGGTTGCTCTAAGAGGATTTGACTAACAACCCTAATAGGCTAGAAATTTACTCTTGCTTAGATTGTAAGTAAGCCGAAATTGTGGATCGGGTGAGTTGGTGGGTCGGGAAGTGACCCATGTTCTTCTAGCAGACCTGCTATTGAAATTACGATTGTACCCTTGGAAGCTTAGAGATGCATGCCAAAATCGTACGGTCCTGATTTGTAGCAAATTTTATCTATATAATCCCCCCCCTACACACACACACTCCTGAAGGTTGGATTTTACGGCCTTCAAGGAATAGTTTGTCATGTTCTGCTTGATCGGGAGAACTTGGATAACTTTCGGGGATGATTAGAGATGCTAAGAGCCTCATTCAAGCAGTAACTATTTTTTTGGATGTCTTGTCAATTTTTTGGGGATTGTAAACATTTTCAAGAATTTTTAATTAATTTTTCTGGACTTATTATAAATTTTTAGGATTTTTAATTAATTCTCGCAATTTTATAATTATTTCATAATTTTAAATATTTTTTCTTGAATTATTAATTATTTTAGAAATTATTAATTAAATTTTCAAAATTTATAATTATTTTCTGAAAATTTTAATTATAAAATCAAAAGGAGCGTGTCGTTTGAAGCAATCAAGCAGCGAGATCATGCGAGCACGCAATTTGGTCCAATCAGATGGCGAAGGAGGTGCCTTATCCAGCGAGCTCCTCGAACGACATAAATTGCGAGAGGAGCATGGTACGGAGGAGGTGAGAGTGCACTGAGGAGCTGTACACGGAATTTGGGCGATCTGTCGGTGGAGGAGGCACACTACCAATTTTGAGGCGATCTGACGGTGGTAAATGGTCGAACACATCGACTTGTTTGGATGACATGATCGTGATTTATACACGGCGATCCTCGCTATGGCGAAATATAGCGACTCACTTACTTTAGCAACCACAAACTTGAATGCATCATAATGTGTAAAAAGTGACTATCCTAAACATGTCGGTGTATGCAAATGTCTTAATGCCTAATGCAGATATTTACACTAAGATGATACTAATGCATACTTGTTCGAATTCTATGCATCTCATACTGCATAGGTCCGAGGGCAAGTACCTACATACTCCACATTAAAGGGTTTAATCCATCGCCATAACAACTACTCGGTAACAGAGACAAGTTTTGGACATCCCTCGAGTACGGACCCCATGTAGCGCCCCGATTTCCAATACTGGGAAAACCGAGAAACGAGCTAAGACCTTTTTCTTCAATTAGTCACAATACACAGAAAAATAGGAGAATTTAAAACTTTTTATTCAACACCCGATGTATTACAAGTCTGAATATTATACAACTGCAATACATTATAATAGAGTTACAATATTACCTTTACATTCCCAAGTATTACAACCTTCAACATCTTACATCAGAGTATAAGGAATGAAGAACAACACTTGGTAACTCTCACTTGAGATAACAACACACATATTACAGCGGAACTAAATAAGACATTGACTCCTTGCTTTCCTCGCCTTGAGTCCTCCTGAATCTCGCCCTTGTACTTCGGCGATCCAGTACCTATGGAAGTGGGGACGTCAGTATTCACTGACGCTTAAAGGCTGATAACAAAGCAGCGAATCTCCCAAACAACATACAAAATATGGCAATGGTGTTGGTGTAGTTTAAGTGTTCGTGAGTGCTATGACTAGACTCTAATGCGATATTTAACTAGAACTAGGATGCTCCTATTCTAATGTCAGCAAGTCTCCGAAAGCAACATGCAGCCCATACTACATGCGCCCCATCTCAAGCCGTTTCTTCATATATAGAGATTGAACCCGCGTTATGAATTCTAATTGTACACAACCTGTTCCTGACAATACTCCATGACTCTGTGAGGTTGCAGAAGGGGTCAAGTCCCCCTATGCAGTCTGTTTATGGTGTCTTCGTTTTTCACTACTACCCGGCATGCCGGACCTCACTCCAAACCAGACGATCCCTGTGTATCGGGCCTCGTTCCAAAATCAAACCATAGGGTCTCGCAAGCGCAGGGTAGCGCGAAGCCTACCCTGTGGCACCCTCTGGGGTCTCGCAAGCGCAGGACTGCACAATGCATCCTGTGGCACCCCAACCACGGCACTTCAGGAATTAACAGCGCGAGATACGCAACCCGTGTTCTCAACTTGTGAGACGCCACCATACGTATCCCTTTGACGGGAAGGTACAACCCAATATCACCACCTAAGGCCCGCCTCAAGGAACAAGTTGGTCGTAAGGCGCCCCCTACAACCAACTCCTCTCTTTTTGGCAAGGGTCTACGTAAAATGATCTTTATAAGTCACTACCCTAATGATGTCCCTGACTCGAACAATCCTAGGGATGACAAAATTATAAACACAACATGCTAGGCCTTTAAATTAGACTTCGCAAGACAACTCTACTAGGCTGCTCAACCTAGACTTACTAGAACCCTTCGGGATCCGGTTTCTGGTCCATCGATCCAAGACCTCGGCCGTGCGAACATATATGCATGCCGCTACCCTAAACTTGGATTCCGTCTATACTCCGGCCCTCGATCAACCTACACTGGTTAAGATTCGACGGTACACAAGGAGTGACTCCTCCACAGTTCCTTAGGGTAGAAAACATATGTCTTGATGGTCGATAGCCCCTAGGGTGGTAATATCACCCTAGACGAGCACAACGAACAGTGTACTAGCTAACAAGCTATACACGAGTAACAACCACATACGACCTAATAAGCTACGTATGAAACAATAGCTACCTACGAGCCAGACGGGCCTCGTAGGAGATAACAACGTACATACCAGCCAAATAAGCTGCGTATGAGACCAACAGCTACGCACGGGCCGGTCGAGCCGCGTACGAGACAACAACCTACATACGAGCCAAATAAACTACGTATGAGACCCACAGCTACATACGGGCCAGTCGAGCCACGTACGAGCACAACCATATGCAAACAACCATACAGGTAATAAATCCTAGAAGCAACCAAACGTGCTTACTAGCAAATTTGATAAACTATTATTAGAAGCAACAGAAGAATCTACTAATAGTCTATGATCGGTATTCTACTAATGAAAAACCGAAGGCGACATAACAATCTTTATCAAACTAACTATTACTAGTGGTCTCCCAAATCCTTATTACTTCAACCTATAGCACTTTAAGCATGGCATACAATTGCAAGCATCTATCCACGACAATCTAATTATGGTACATAACATAACCACTCACCACAATACTCCTAAGTACAAATATGATTTAAGCATGTGCTTATATCAAGCATAAGCATGAATCATCACTATGATCTAAACATGAAGTTTACTATAGTCAAGCATAAGCTACAACTGGGCGTGAATACTTACTACTTAGAGTATATATATCTCTACTACCACCTTAAGCATGGATCTTCATTACTTAACACGATTAATCATCACAACCCAAGCATGGATATATAATTAGTATTAACCTACGATATTCCTAAGCATGAATTATAACTCCTATAATATTCAAAGCATGAATTATAACTCCTACACATTCTAAGCATGGTAGATTAATCCTTACCTTAATCTAACATGGCATTTGTTAAACATGAGTATGTTCTAGCTTGATCTTGAACAATATTTAGGCATGAACATACACTATTTAAGCATAGATATCGCTTAAGCATGATCGTCTACTAACTTAGCATGAACAACAATTAAGTATGACGTCTACTAACTTAGCATGAGCAATAATTAGCATGACATCTACTAACTTAACATAAACAATCATTAGCATGGTCATCTACTAACTTAACATAAACAATTGTTAGCATGGTCATTTACTAACTTAACATAAACAATCATTAGCATGGTCATCTACTAACTTAACATAGACAATAATTAGCATGACATCTACTAACTTAGCATGAATAATGATTAAGCATGATCATCTACTAACATAGCATGAACATATACTTATCTAAGCATGGATATCATGCAAGCATGAATATTTATTTGATCTAGCATGGTATATAACTTTCCTATAAGCATGTAAGCATGGATAAATTAATCTAGCATGATATACCACTTTCCTACAACTATCTAAGCATAGTATACAACTTTCCTGCAATTAAACTAACATGGTATACAACTTTCCTACCATTAATCTAGCATGGTATACAACTCTCCTACAATTAAACTAACATGGTATACAACTTTCCTTCAATTTATCTAGCATGGTATACAACTTTCCTATAATTAAACTAACATGGTATACAACATTCCTACCATTAATCTAGCATGGTATACAACTTTCCTACAATTAAACTAACATGGTATACAACTTTCCTACCATTAATCTAGCATGGTATACAACTTTCCTACAATTAAACTAACATGGTATACAACTTTCCTATAATTAAACTAACATGGTATACAACTTTCCTACAATTAAACTAACATGGTATACAACTTTCCTACAATTTATCTAGCATGGTATACAACTTTCCTATAATTAAACTAACATGGTATACAACTTTTCTACCATTAATCTAGCATGGTATACAACTTATCTTCAATTAAACTAACATGGTATACAATTAATCTAGCATGGTATACAACTTTCCTACAATTAAACTAGCATGGTATACAACTTTCCTACAATTAAACTAACATGGTATAATAATTCCTACAACATGATACCTACTTCAAGAATGTATTTCCTATAATAAGATACACATCATGGGCATGGTTTATAATTTTAACATTAATCCTACACATTCCTAAGCATGAATGTCTACTAACCAAGCATAACAACAATCTAACATGGTGCATGATTTTTCCTACAACTATCTAGGCATGTTACTTACTTCAATATAAGCATAAACATCCATTTAATGTTCATATGCATCTACTACAATTTAATTAAACACAATATCCACTACAACATAACATCTACTACCAAAACTTCTACCAAAAATCTTTATCTAGACATAAACATCTACTACTAAACTACTTTATTTTAACACATAAGCATCTACTACCACTTCCATAAAACATAAACTTTTTCTACAATTTTGTGTAGACATCTACCACAACCATTTTATTTGGAACATACACATCTACTACTACTACTTCATTTTAACCATAAGTGTCTACCAAAATGTACATAACATCTATAACTACTTCATTTTAACATCTACTATTACTACTTTATTTAACCATACTACTACTACTTCATTTTAACCATAACTGTCTACCAAAATGTACATAACATCTATAACTAATTCATTTTAACATCTACTATTACTACTTTATTTAACCATACTACTACTACTTTATTTAAACATACTACTACTTAAATATCTACTAAATCTTTATTAGCATCGATTTCTTATTATTACTAGTGATCATAAAAAGATATCTTTTTAACCATTCTACTACTAGTGATTTTAGATTAATTTCTTTTTCATAATTAGAATTAACATCTAATTTAGGTTCTTTTTACTTAAGATTAAATAAAAATGAAACAAGCGAAATAATAAGTAAGAACTCTCAATTGGTTCAACCAATTGTATGCATACTTTCTAGTCCCATGTTCAAGTGTATGTTCTACCACCACAAAGTGGTGTATGCATTATGCCATATGATTATGTATGAGTCGTCATTCATGTCCTACAACCAAAAATGGTTGTATATGCCAAGTCCATGTGTATGTGTTCATTTTAGTCCAATTCATAATACTAAAACAACAATTTCCACTTCAAGATTCAACCTTTATGTTCTTTACTACTACTTATCTCTTTCTCTTTTTAAGCTATAACATATACAACAAACAACACATAATCACATCACAAGAAAACACTCCCAAAACAAAAAGAGACAAAACTAGGAAGGTAAGAAGAAGAAGGAACCCAAAAAACATCATTTTAAACAACAAAGAGAAGGTGGAGAAACCCCCACCTAATTTTTCTTTGTTCGAAGGACTTGCTTGCTTATACTTCTCCTTCCCCTAAGCTTTTAGAACTCCTAGGAAAAACTACAAGAAAAACTCTCAAGTTAGAATGAGGTTCTCTCTTTCTTTTCCTTTCCTTTCTTTGGTTTTGTAAAAAGTGGGATAAGTGGAGAAGGAGGGGGTATTTATAGGTGGAGAGAATGGTGGAGAGTGCAAAAGTGCACTCAACATTATGCACAAAACCCCCCCAAGAAGAAGCAGCTGGCCATGCTCTAGGTGAGGGAGGGGTAAGGTGTAGGGTATGGTCCTAGGGTGAGTTGGAAGCATGGTAGAAAGATAAGGTTTCTAGAAGGGATTTTTACTTTAATCTTCTCATGCATACAAACCCTAGTTTAGCCACTTAAATAAAATCCTAATCATCTAATTAGGCTGTCATGACAAGGATGAGTACATTGTCCAAGAGTACACACTACATATTTTGTATAATGTACTAAGTACCATACAATTGTATGTATATGTATATGTATGTGTATACCAAAATTTATTATATAACTCTCATAAAATAGTTTAATTTGAAAATAATAATAAAATAAGTTTTATTATCAATTCGGAGGATCGCGCTACCAATTTGATGTACTTCGGATGTACACCGACCGATATATGCGCGCAGACAATGTTTGTGAACGGACCGGCGAAAATCACCAAAATAATTTGATTTTAGAATTAAAACAAAATAATAATAAAATAATAATAAAATAGTAATTTATACGAGGTAATATCCGTCCGGGATATTACACCCCAGCCCTAGAATCCATCGTCAAGCTATACGGGAGTCCTCGTCGTGCGAACTTCCCGTAAATGCTGCTCTAGCCCCGATATATGGGTCTCACTAAGCCTCTAGATCCCACACTCATCTCATTCTAGAGGTTAATTAGGTTTTATCTAATCTCAACATAATTATCTTTATCATCATTTCTTTTTTATCACTTTTGAATTCTTATTCATTAAACTTCTTTTATTCAATCTTTTGCCAAAATATTTCATCTCTTATATTCACATATTATATTAATTTTCAAATCAATTTTCTAATAAACAATGCTCTTTAATTGAACAATCAACTAATCACTTTCATGATATTAGATCTACACACCAGACTTCAATCTTATTTAATTTCTTCGATTAAAACATCACTTTTTAATGCACACATTTTACTTAACACTTTATTACTAATTTCCCTTATTCTCGACTCCAACTTTGATTTTTATAATCAATTCATAAAAATCTTTAATTCTCTGTATTTCCTTTATTTTCAAATTGAATTCAACTCAATATATAGATGAAAATTGACTTCAAAACTTCCAAATATGAACTAAAATAGTGAGAAATATTTTCAGATGTTTCCATAATACTTTAAAATATTTATATAATTTTTTAACCCAAAACCCTCAAAAAATATGTATATATATATTTTTTTTTTTAGCACAAGAGGTTTCGAACCCGAGACCCCCAACCAAACCCCAGGTGGCGCCACGTGGCAGCGTGTGGTGCTTCGGCACCTGTGCTAGTCACTAAGGCCAAGCAGATTTTACGATATAATAGGAGTTAAAATCCAGTTAACTCAACCCTCTGATTTTTCTCATTTTTTACACTTTCACCTATTTTTTATTTCTACTCTTTTCTTCAAATTAAAACTACCATTTTATATCTATAAATCTCCAAAATTGTTATTTTACTAACTTTAATCATATTAATGAAAATTTAACCTCACTTTTCCCCATTCAATCATTTCTTTCTCTTAGATAATTGTTCTACCATATTAATGCATCTTTTCTTTTGTTCTATTTTAACCATTTCCTTCCCCCAAAATATTTTCCCTAATTTTTCTTTACTATTTGTCCACATTTCATACATATTTTCAACTAATTTGTAAGAGACAAAATTTCATGCAATTTAATCAAATTGAGTGTTTGTGCCTAACAACTCTACATATGTCTTTAATTAAATTTCCTCAATCAAAATCTACCAATTTAATGATGTAACTTCTCACTAACATACAATGAATTCTACAATTTTCTACCATTACCAATTTTTATCACTACAACATGCATCAAATTAACTTGTAGAACTAGAAAAACAATTCACAAAACACATAAACATGATTTTTACATTATCTAAAAAGTAAGAATGGACACCCACATCTTATGTTGCAAAATGTAGAAAAACTCCTAGAAAGAAAGCTCCTAGCTCCACACAAATTGCTTATCTCTCCTCCTTACACAAAACCGCAAGCTCCAAGGGCTCAAGCACAAGAATCCGGCCTCCTCACTTCCTCTCTTTCTTTTTTCTCTATTGATTTGATTATTTTTTGTGCATTTGTTCATGAATAGGTGTATGTATTTATAGGACTTTTGTGTGGTGGAGAATGATCCCCACTACTCAACCAAACACCCACTGTCACACATTCTCCCTCCACTCTCCCTCTCTCTTTCCCAAAGGCAGGCCACCCCTATGAGCAAAAGCACGTGCATGCACACCTCTCATTTTATTAATTAATTGTTATTTATTAGTTGTTACTAGTTTGTTACATGACATGTATAGTTGCACTTTTCTTTCTCTTTAATTGTATATTTAATAAAGGTTTTAATTATGGGCTTCTTTTCTAGTGGGCTCAAATTAGTCTTTTAGGCCTATGGATCTTTTTATTAGGAAAGAATAAATGAGACAGAAATAAATAAGGGAAAATTCGTGCATAACTTAGAAAAATTTTACGACCAAAAATAAAATAAAATTGTATGTGCAAAAATGAAAAAAAGAAACATTTTATTCTAAAATTTATCCGGGATGTTACAGCACTCACTCCTTAGATTAGTATCATCCTCGGAACTACACTTAAAGAGTGGGAAAACAAAAGAAAGAAAAATTTACAGATTTAATGAAAAAGTTCAGGGTGATCTATCAATATCCTCTCCTTAGATTCCCAGGTGGCCTCCTCAACTAGTTGATTTCTCCATACAACTTTGACCATAGGTATAGTCTTATTTCTCAAGACATTCTCCCGTCGATCCATAATCTCAACTGGACGCTCAGTGTAGCGCAAATCTAACTGCAGACCCTCTGGCACTTCGGGCAAATGATGACTCGGATCTGGAATATACCCTCGAAATATAGACACATGGAAGACATTATGTACTTGGGCTAACTCTTCTAGTTGTTCTATCCAATAAGTCGTCTTCCCAATTCTTTTCAATATCTTATAAGGACCTATATATCTCGGGGCTAATTTCCCTCCTTTTCCAAACCGAATCACTACCTTGGTTGGCGACACTTTCAAGAAGACAAATTCACCTTCCTCGAACTCCAGAACTCTCCTCCGGTTGTCAGCATAACGTTTATGCCTGCTCTGTGCGTCAACTAACCTCTTCCTGATCAACTCGGTTTTTTCTGTCTGTTGCACAATTTATGGCCCATACATCTGTCATTCCCCCACTTCATACCAACACACCAGGTGTTCTGCACTTTCTTCCATCCAGAGCTTCATACGGTGCCGTACCGATACTAGCCTGGAAACCTGTTGTTGTAGATGAATTCCACTAGAGCTAAATGCCTCTCTCAACTGCAGCCATACAACACCTTAGCATATCTTCCAGTACCCGATTGACCCTCTCAGTCTGCCTATTAGTTTGAGGATGGAAGGGAGCACTGAAATCCGTCTTAGTCCCTAAAGCTGTCTGAAGACTTTTTTAGAAATGCAAGGTGAATCGCGCATCTCGGTCGGATATAATAGATAAGGGAACTCCATGTAGCCTCACGATCTCCCCAACATACAACTCAGCCAACCTCTCCATAGACCAAGTGAGCTTCATTGCCAAAAAATGAGCTGATTTGGTGAGTCGGTCCATTATCATCTACATTGCATCATTTCCTTTGGAGGTAAGCCAGTAATGAAGTCCATGCTGATATTATCCCATTTCCACTCCAGAATAGGTAACGGCTGTAACTAACCCCTGGGTTTCTGATTCTCGGCCTTCATCTGTTGACAGACTACACATCTAGCAACAAACTCAGCCACATCCCGCTTCATCCCTGACCACCAGAAACACTGCTTGATGTTCTTGTACATCTTGGTACTACCTGGATGTACAGATAACAAAGTGGCATGTGCATCCTGTAGAATACTTTCCTTCAGTTCTGCTTGATTCGGTACACACAACCGCTCCCCAAACCACAATACTTCATCTTTCACCTGGAATTCTACCAACTTGCAGGCACGAACTTGCTCTTTTATCCCTTGGAGCTCTAGATCGGTCTTCTGACTGTCAATAATCCGTTCCCTCAATGTGGGATGAAGTCTCAACTGGGCTAAGGATGCCCCCAATCCTTGCAACACCACATTGATTACAGCTCGATTGAGTTCCTCTGCCAACTTCTCTTGAGTCGTGATCAGACGAGACAAACTGCTCTTCCGGCTGAGCGCATCTACCACCACATTGACCTTGCCCGGATGGTACTTTATTTCAGGATGGATATCTTCCAATACTTCCAAACATCTCCGCTGCCTCAAGTTCAAATTTTTCTGTTGGTAGATGTATTTCAGACTTTTGTGATCCGTGTACATGTTGACTTTTTCTTCATATACGTAGTGCCTCCACTGTTTTAATGCAAAGATGATTGCCGCTAACTCCAGATCGTTGGTTGGGTAATTCTTCTTATGCGGTCTTAGTTGTCTAGACTCATATGCTATTACCTTTTCTTCCTGCATCAGCACGTAGCCCAATCCGCGATAGAAAATATCGTTGTAGACATCATAGTCGACTCCTACTCTTGGCAAAGCTAGTATGGGAGCAGTAGTCAACCTCTCCTTCAATTCCTGAAATCTAGCCTCACACTGTTCTGTTCATTTAAAACTCACGCTCTTCCTTATAAGCCCCGTGAGTGGCACAGCTATCTAGGCGTATCCCTGAATAAATTTTCGATAGTAGCCAGTTAAACCTAAAAAACTTATGATTTCTTCCACTGTAGTTGGTCTCAGACAATCCTTTACTGCCTCAATCTTTTGCGGATCAGTGGCCACTCCCTCCTTAGAAAGGATATGACCCAGGAAGGTGACTTCGGTTTTCCAGAAGTCACAGTTAGACAACTTCGCATATAGCTTCTGTTCCTGTATGCTAGGTGTCCAGCATGCTCTTCTTCTGTCTTGGAGTAGACCAAAATTTCGTTGATGAACACTACGACGAAAGAATCGATGAACGGTCGCAGGACCCTGTTCATCATGTCCATGAAGATAGCAAGTGCATTTGTCACTCCGAATGGCATAACTAAGAACTCGTAGTGACCATGTCGAGTTCTAAACGCCGTCCTGTGCACATCATCTTCCTTCACTCGGACCTGGTGATAACCCCATCGTGGATCTATCTTAGAGAAAATAGGTGCTCCTTGAAGACGGTTGAATAGATCATCGATTCGTAGGATCGGATATTTATTCTACACTGTCACCTTATTCAATTCTCTGTAATCGATGCACATCCTCATCGTTCCGTCATTCTTCTTCACCACTAGAACTGGCGCTACGCATGGTGACGCACTCAGCTTGATAAATCCTTTGCCCAATAACTCTTCAATTTGCTTCTTGATCTCATCTTGTTCCACTGGTGCCATTCTGTATGGTGCCTTAGAAATTGGTGCACTTCCTGGCTGAATAAAAATGCTGAACTATACATCCCGATGAGGTGGAAGTCTGGGTTGATATTCTAAGAACACTGTTGGAAAATTTCGGACTACGAGAATCTGCTTCACTTCTTCAGGAACCTTCTGCTTAGACATAGCTGCAATCAACTGCTTTCACTTCCTCTTCCCTTGAAATGTAACTGCTGGTCCTCCCGTTGCCTTTACTGTTGATTCTTGGTTTTGATGACTACAACACAATACAATGTTGTGCTATCACTTATATATTGCAGGGTGTATCAAGATCAATACCATGGTGTAATACATAAAGGCAAATTTGATTCAATGAAGCTTTCAAAGAGAATTGATGAAGCCACAAAGAACTTAGTTCAAGCCACATTGATCAAGCAAGTTTCAAGATATAAAGACATTGGCTCAAGCTCTAGTCAAAAACTTAAGTTCAAGACAAAACTCAGGTGCTTCAAATGTGTTGTATTAAGTGTCTTGTAACAATTGTAACTTTTTTTCTTTGAGTCTTAGAATGATGTAAATAGCCTTGTCACACAGACACTCACGCATATTTTTTAATAATTGAGTGTTTTACAAACTTGAAAAGATCGAAACAAGCTTAAATAAGTTCAGCTTTTAAGTACAAGTCGACCGCTATTTGGCACCAGTCAACTGTCCTAGTACGAAACTATCTGAACTCATTCAAACTCTGGCCAGTCGACTCAATATGAAAATCCAGTCGAATGTTCAAGTCGTTTCGACAATTTTCTGATTTGAAAACTTGCTTTTCAAATTCAAAATAATTTCTATCCATTTTAATTCAGTTTTAGGAACTATTCTTCAATGTTCATATGATTCCTCTCTATAAATAGAGCATAGGAATCACCATGAAAATGTTCCAAGCATTTTCTTAAGTTTAAAGCTTTTGTTTTTAAAAAGAACAAGTTTCCTAAAAAGCATTCATAATCTCTAAGTCTTGGGTCTCTGAAAATCAGTCTAGTATAACATCGAATTCATTTTAGACTGACTTCAGAAGTTGACCTATTAGCCACTATACAAAATCACAAATCACAAACAAGGCTATAGGTTATTGTAACTCTTTTGTTGTTGTTTTCACTTTCGGGTTGTGAGAGTGGTCCTCTCGGTTGGAGAGTAGGGCTCTAGGTTGTAGAGTCGGATTTTCACTCTATGGTGTAGAGTGGGTTTGCTCTCTCTAGTGGTGAGAGAGGTCTATGGATTTGGCAAGGTTATTGTCAAATGCCGTAGGATATTCTTGTATTTTCTTTCAAGAATAGTGGAAAATCTGCAGTGGGTTTCTCGGGGACTTGATGTAGGTCGGGAGGACCGAACTAGGATACATCGCTGTGTTCTCTGTGGTTGACTCCCTCTGTGGTTGTATTTTCTTCACTTGTATTTCAATTTTTCTGTGTTTTATTCAAAAACTTGTCTGGCAAGTCGACTGATTAGACTTGTATAAAATACTCTTCAAACACTTGTCTGGTAAGTCGACTGAGTTTCTGCTATAAGTCAACTGATCAGACTTGTATAAAATACTTTTCTTATCTGACGCCCCAGTCGACTGTATTCTCTTTTTAAGTCGACTGGACAGAATGAAAAGTTCAATTTCTTAATTATTTTTATACAATACTATTCACCCCCTAGGGTTATTTGCCTTGCTTACAGGATTCAACACTTGGTATCAAAGCCTGGTTGAGTGCAAGGGCATCTACTTCAAATGCGAACCAATACCATGAAGGCCAATCCACACGAAGGCCACCCCTATTCGATGGAACCAATTACAACTATTGGAAGTGTAGAATAAAAATCTACCTTCAGTCCATCAACTATGAGATATGGAACATGACGGAGACAGAGTACACCGCTCCTACAATTCCTTACGCACAATGGAATGATGAAATGAAGGGCAACACAATGAACATGCAAATGCGATGAATGCTCTATTTTGTACTCTTACCAAGGAGGAGTTCAATCGTGTGTCCTTATACACAATGGAATGATGAAATGAAGGGCAACACAATGAACAATGCAAATGCGATGAATGCTCTATTTTGTGCTCTTACCAAGAAGGAGTTCAATCGTGTGTCCAATGCAACAACAGCATATCAAATTTGGCACACACTCGAGGAACTCATGAAGGTACTAATAAAGTAAAAGAATCTAAGATATCTGTTCTTGTTCACAGGTTCGAGATGTTCCGCATGAAGGAGAATGAGAATGTGTCAGACATGATCACACGGTTCATGGATATTACAAATTCTCTTGTGGCTCTTGGAAAGATGTACACTCAAGCCGAAATGGTGAGGAAAGTTCTTCGTGCCTTAACCCCCGAATGGGAGAAGAAGACCACCGCCATAGAAGAGGCCAACGATTTAACACAAGTTTCTCTTGAGAATCTTGTGGGAAATCTTATGGCATATGAAGTACAACTTGAAGAACGTAAGAAGGATCTAGAACCTCAACAATCAAAGAAAAAGACACTCGTTTTCAAGGCCATGTCGGACTCCGAAGATGAAGAAGAAGATGATGAAGAAATAGCCATGTTCACGAGAAAGTTCAAAAAAATTCTAAGGAAAGGTAAATTTGATTCCAAATTTAAAGACACTAATGAACTTCCCACTTGTTTCAAGTGTAACAAAACAGGTCATATGAAGAAGGATTGCCTACTAGAACATGCGAAATTTAAAGGAAAGGCTTCCAACTTCAAGAAGCATAAGTACACAAAGAACAAGTACATGAAGAACGAAAAGGCGTATCAAGTAACTTGGGACGATAGCGACTCTTCATCAGAAGAAGAAAATGAAGAGACAAATGAAGTTGCGAATGTATGCTTCATGGCTACACAAAACAAGGTAAGTGATAACTTTGACTCAAATGACTTATTAGATGCTTTTAATGAGATTTTTCAAGAACTTAAGAAGGAGAAAATTAGAGTAAAAAACTTAGAGAAAGTTAATCAAACATTTTCTCAAAAGAATCTTGACTTAGATAAAGAAGTCAAGTCTTTAAATTCTCGACTTTCTAATTTGGATATAGATCTTGTATCTCTTAAGAAAAATTATGAAGAGATATCCAAGAGTGTATTTAAATTTAACAAAGAAAAGGAGAATTTAATTGAAGTTCTCTAAAATCAAATTCAAACTAATAAGAGATTTGAACTTGGTTTTCAAAAGTCTCTTGAAAAACATCATGTTTCTAAGAACACTAGTGGTAATAAGACTGAATGTATTTCTAGTGTTAATAATAAATTATATGAGTTTTTTGAAAAACCAAAAACTGTTGTTTTCAATTAAAAAAGTAATTCTGTAGTTCAGACCAGTTAACTAAACCCTAATTTCAGTTATCTGTGCAGAAGTTCAGAGTCTTATTCAAATAGACGAAAATCTCAAATAAGTCGACCTACTATACCTTCCAATTGACTGACTTCTAGTAACAGTCAACAGAAAGGTTCAATTAAGTTGACTGGACAGATTAAGAAAATATGGTTTCCAGTTAACCTGAGTCAGAAAGATAGAATTACTTATATAAATTCATATGTTCTTAATGTATGTAATTCAGTAGATTATATTCCTGCTTTGGTGGAAAATCAAACTCACTTTGGGTTTGGTTTCTCAAAAACTAATCCCTTTCGGACCCAATGAAAAGGGTACCATATTCACAATGATTATTTTATAGGTACTTAAAAGATAACGGTGGATACTTGACAGCGGATGCTCTAAGCATATGACTGGTCATGCTAACCTCTTGTCTTCCATTCAAGAGATTGATGGAGGAACAGTCACATTCGGTGACAACAACAAAGGAAAGGTTATTGGTATAGGCATAGTCGGTAAGAACACTACCCCTAATATAGAACAAGTTTTTTTTGTTAGTGGTCTTAAGCATAATCTGTTAAGTATAAGCCAATTGTGTGATAAGGGATATAAAATTATTTTTGAAAAAGATGCATGTTTAATATATGACTCTACCATGCAAAATGTAATTTTTTAAGGATTTAGGAAGAATAATATTTATGAGTTATGTTTAAAATCAAATGATTTTTCGAATGATTTTTCTTAGTAGCTTCTAATAATGATTCTTGGCTTTGGCATAAGCAATTTGGCCATGTGAATATGAAAAATATTGCTAAATTATCGAAGTACAACCTAGTTAAAGGGCTGCCAAGACTATCCTATAAAAAGGATAAGTTATGTGATGCATGTCAACTAGGTAAACAAATCAAATCTACTTTTAAGACAAAAGAAATGATTTCTACTAGTAGGCCTCTCGAATTAATCCACATGGATTTATTTGGCCCGACTAGAGTCGCTTCTTTAAATAAAAGTGGGTATGTATTTGTTTAAGTAGATGATTTTTCAAGATTCACATGGGTTTTGTTTTTAAAACATAAGAATGATGCTTTTGATGAATTTTCAAATTTTTGTAAATGGATTCAAAATCAAAAGTCTCTAACCATGGTCACTATTAGAAGGGATCATGGTGGAGAATTTGAGAATGAAACATTTTCAGAATATTGCAACAAGAATGGTATAACACATTCATTTGCATTTTCTAGAGCTTCACTACAAAATGGAGTGGTTGAAAGAAAGAATAGGACTTTGCAAGAATGTGCACGTAGCATACTTGTTGAAAGCAATTTGCCTAAGTATTTATGGGCTGAAGCTGTTGCTACAGCATGTTATGTTTTGAATAGAATTTTAATTAGGTCTAAGCTTAAGAAAACATGTTATGAACTATTTTTTGATAGAATTCCTAAGGTATCTTATTTTAAAGTATTTGGATGTAAGTGTTTCATTTTAAACACTAAAGATAATTTAGATAAGTTTGATCCTAGATCTAATGAAGGTACCTTCATTGGATACTCAAATAGGAGTAAGGCATATAGGATCTTCAATAAGTGACTTTGACTATTGAAGATGTAACCCCTGTTTTTTATTTTGTGTATTTTGGAGTGTATTTTTCGTTTTAGTGTATTTTTTCTCTCTTGTATTTTTCTGAATCGTATATATTGGAATTGTTTTCGATATATATATTCGTTTCATTTTATTTTGAGATCTTTATGTTTGATTGGTTGTCTCTTTTGTTTCGTTCTTCATTATTTTGTTCTTTCTTCATTTTGGTCTCGTTCTCTTTATTTTATTTTGGTTTTTGGAGTTGGTGGTGGTGGTGATTTGTTGTCCTATTCCCCCATCCTATTATTTGATACCTAATAAGATTACCAAAGCCCAATTAAGTCTCCAACCCTATTTGTATTCCTATTTAATTGACCCAAACCCAAAACCCATTGGTAAACCTACTACTACTCCTAATACCCATTAACCCACAACTAAACCCTATATATAAACCCCTTTCCCTCTTCACTAAACCCTAACCCTAACCTCTTACACAAATCTCGGCCCTCTCTCTCCCTCCTCTTGCGCCGTCAGCCGCCACCCACGCATAGCCAACCCGACCCCAAGCCAGCCCAGGCCGACGCCACCTCCCCTCCAGGCCGACCTACCCCTCCCGGCCGGCATCCCTCCCGGCAACACCCCACACCCGAGCCCACTTCTCTCCTACACCCGAGGCCGTCTCTCCTTGGCTATACTGATCACCTCACACCACCCCACAATCCCTCGTCTCTCTCTGGTGGTGTTCTCTTGTGGCCGCAAGCCACTTTTATCATCTCGCTTTTGGATTTTTGGTTCGTGTGGAGATTTTCGCTCGAGTTGCTTGGATTCGTTGATTCGTGGATTTTTGTTCGTGGGTTTTGCTCGTTATTCTTGGATTTTATTGTTCATCATCTTCCGTTAAGACAAGTAACTTGTACTCCAATTTATTTGTTTGATACAAGTCAAAAATACCACCTATAGTGTAGTTGGGTTTAGAGACGACTCTTGTTTGTCTTATACTTGATGGGTTTTGTCTCTATTGTGAGAAGTTAACCATAGATGACTCACGACACAATATGGATATGAATTAACTTAGGTTTTACCCATTCTTGATTTTGATCATGTATGTGAGACTTTTGTGAGAATTAGTGATTTGGTTGAGATCCATATGTTATAATTGGTGTGGACATGCTGGATACCCTAATTGATGATGTTAGACACTTGGTAGACTCAATTTCACGTTTGATTATGTTTTGAACAAGTTTTGTATAATATATGTTGAATTATTATTAAAGAGGAAAATCTGTATTTTGTCGCTGATCTGTTTTGTTTGCTGTTTTGGACTAGTTTAAAGTCAGTATCTTAATTTCGGTATAAAACATGAGTTTTAGAGAATTTTGTCTATTTTCAAACCCCTCTGACCTTACTTGATTTCGTTTTCGTATGAGTGAGTTATGACTGTTTTACTACAGAGGTGTCGATCTTTTTCAGATTCTGTTTTTCGGTAATTTTGATAACAAATCATTTTAAAGAACTATGCTACGTATATTATTTTGATCCAAAACTTTGATCAGTATTTCTTTATCTAGTTAGGGATTATCCAGAATTTTGGTGAATTTTATTGATGAGTTTTATGTGTTGTTTCATGCTCGTTTATGAAATCTGTACTTGCTGTAATTTTACTTATTGTTCTGTTAAGAACCTTAATTTCACCCTGATTCCTTTTACTGTATGGAAAATTCTTGTGAAATATTAAAGTTAGTATATTTTATCTATTTTCATATTCCATTGGCGGATTTGGATTTCGTTTCACGGCTTGCGAGATATCATAGTTTTCGTACAGCAGTGTTGGGAATTCCAGATTTACCAAACTATTGTTTTTTGATGTTTTCTTATTTTTGATGACTGAACTAATTTTACTGGAATATTTTGAAACTTTATATTTTAATTCTAGACTTATTTTTGATGTTTTCTTATTTTCCTGGGTTTAATTGAGAGGTTTTGATGCTGTTTTTCTGACTGAGAATTCGTTTTACTGATTTTGGACTGAATATGTTTTCTGGATTCAAATCAGTTTTGAGTTATGATTTTGTGAATTACTATGTGACTTATTTGTATTCGCTGGGTTTGTGTGGATGTCTATTTTCCAGATTCTTTGACGTATTTAGATTTGGATTTCTTTAGCAACGGTAATCACTATTTTAGTACTGTACTGTCATGCTGTCCTGAATATGGACATACACTGTTTTGCTCGTTTATGTGACTGTATATCATCTATGCATATTTATTTGTTTCCTTGAACCTAATACTGATTATACCATGTTATTCTGATACTATTTCATACACCATCATGTCTGTTTGATAAGTATAATAAAAGTGATCAAGCCGGGGTTTCTTAAGGGAATATCTAGTAGTGGAAAATATGGAAACGTGTACTTGGAAGGGAACTGGTGTTCCATACTGGTACTATTACTGTTACTTTTCTGCTACTGTTACTATTACTTTACTGCTACTGCTACTGTTACTGATACCTGAGTACACTACCCCATTATGGTCCACTATAAAATCTAAAAGCGAAACTGTTTGTTGTAGCAACCATGTAGTAAAAACTGGGATGCATGAAGTGCTACCTAGCTAGTAATACACACACGACTGTAAGAACATAAGATTGATACTGTTAGACTGATACTGTTAGACTAATACTGTTATACTGTTATACTGTTATACTGATTCCCTGATATACCTGAGCTTACTGTTACTGGACACTTTTAGTTGCCATATGACACTATATTTGACACATCCATTTGTACTGTTAGTATATCATGCTAGTTGACTTTGTTTTACTGATTCATGTTAGTTATCACTGTTGATGCAATATTCCATATTATTTGTTAGTTTCCCATGTGCTTCTATCCTACATTATAAGTGGCCTGTAACTTGCAATTGACGGGTACTTATTTTCTCTTTCCTTCTCCTGTAATTATTAATTACAGATCAGGATGGTCAGCTGCCCGACGGTATTGGCAAAATGAGATATTAGTGCTGGATTTCTTGTTTAATTAGTATTATTATTATTGTTGCTTTGGAACAATGTATTTTGAGTACTTGAATATTTATTTTGTATTTGGGCGATGTGACCCAGAATATTTGACTTGTCCAGATTCTGATTTATTTGAGAATATTGTATTTTGTTTCAAGTAAATTCTGTTGGTTTATTGATTCAGTTATGCATGCGTGGTTGACTCTTCTGGCTTTTGACTTTGATTATATTGTGATATGTTGTAAAGATTTCTGAACAGCTTATGGATGATGAAAACCATTCGCTGGGCTTTTGTTGCGTATCCGTATTCTGTATTTTTTTGGGGAAGCGGGGCTTGACAGGATTTTTAGTGGTATCAGAGCCCAGGTTTGGTTAATGTATTAGTTGCCTAATGTATTAGACAAGCTTGGCTTGAACTGGGATCGGCTCAATATTTCACCAACCATGCATACGTAAATGAATTATTACCAACTCTGATTCTGGATGCTAATTGTTTTTGATTTGGTGCAGACTATGGTTCATGGAAATTCTTCTCAGTAGCAGGTTGACCTGATTGAGGCTGTCACTACTGTGCTTGAGCGGCTGATTAATCAGCAGCAAAATCACAGTGATCTTGTGATGGCTGCTATTGAAGCTGTCCGGGTTTCGCCTCCTGATGTGCCTGTGCAGGAAAATCTTCCACCTCGTCCAGGAACAGTTACAGATTTTATGAGGCTGCATCCCGACCGTTTTTCTGGCACTGAGATGCCTTTGGAGGCTGAACAGTGGTTGATCCGGATCGAGCGCTTGATCTTGGCAGCATGTGTTGCCGAAGCTGATCGGGTGGACGTGGTTTCCATCCAGCTGGTGGATTTGGCTCATATCTGGTGGATGGCCGATTCTGAGCGACTTGAGAGGCCTATTGCTTGGGCTACTTTTACTCGAAGATTCTTGGAGAAGTTCTTCCCCAATAGTACTCGAGTTGAGATGGAACAGTAATTCCTGGCCCTAAAATAGGTTTAGTCATTATTCTATTTTGAATTTGTTACATAATTGTTTATGCAATGTTGTAACATGAACTTTCTTGCAACATGGCTTCAGGTCAGTGGATGAGTATGTAGCTGAGTTTACTAGACTTAGCCGCTTCGCTTCCGTTCTTGTGGCAACCGAAGAGGATAGGGCTTGTAGATTCACAAATGGGCTTGAGCAGGATATCAAGAGGCATCTTGTCTCTCTTCGCTTGCGTACTTATGCTGAAGCTCTTGAGGCAGCTTGAGCTCAGGAGCAGGCTCGTGGTGGTTTGGTTCCTTCTTTGTGAACTGTTCCGTATTCTGCTGTTAGGCCTTCTGGTGGTCCAGTTCGGAGGCTTGCCCCAACCCATTCGGTCAGGACAGCTCCGTATCCTTCTGCTAGTTTCCAGATGTGTAGTTTTTGCGACTTCTGCCAGATGTCTGGGCATGAGCGTAAGAATTATTGGCGCATCAACCGCCGGTGCTTTAGGTGTGGCACCGCTGATCATTCTGTACGCGATTGTCTGCAGCAGCAGCAGGTGGCTTTTCCAGCCGGGGGTCCTGTTCAGCAAGCAGGCCCAGCTCGTGGTCTAGTTAGGCCTCTACTTTCTCCTTAATGCCAGATTGTTGGTCAGAGGACCGCTGTTCAGAGGAGAGGTCAAGCTTTCAACTTGAATGCTGCAGATACTGAGACAGCTGAAGGAGACAGCTGAAGGAGTTGTGGCAGGTATATCTTGTTTTGTTGTTTTGTTCCTCTTGTTTTATTTCTTTTATTCTTGATTTGCTTCTTTATACTATTTTCCTGCATTGTTTTTCTCCTCACCCTTGATTCTCTATTCTTTTTCCTTGTCTTTTGATTCTCTTAGGTATCATCCTTGTTTGCTCTTTTCCTGTCCATGTTCTTTTTGATTCTGGGGCAACCCATTGTTTTGTCTCCTCTCGATTTGTCGCTCGCCATCAGTTAGAGTGTAGCAACATGTCAGAGACTTGGAACATTGTGAGAGGTGGTGGAGTTTTCGTATGTTCCCGTCAGTGCATGCAATATCCCGTTGTTATTGGGGATGCACAGTTCAAAGCCAACCTGATTATAATTGGAAATTCAGGATTCGATGTTATTCTGGGTATGGATTAGTTAGGGTGAAGTCCATGCCATTATTGATTGCCGTGCCAAGAAGGTTGTCTTCAGAATTCTAGATCGAACAGAATTTGAGTTCCATGCTCGTGAGTCTTCTCTTGGCCGAGCAAAGACTGCAGTTGAACAGGTGGATTGTGCGATGGAGTTGCATTCAGGCTGTGAGGCTGTGCCTCTAGTAGTTCGGGATTTCTTGGATGTTTTCCAGATGAGTTTCCTAGCTTACCCCCTGATAGGGAAGTGGATTTCGGCATTGATGTTCAGCCTGGAACGGCACCGATATCGAAGAGCCCCTACAGGATAGCACCGGTTGAGCTAGCGGAGCTTAAGATGCAGATTCAGGAGTTGCTTGATTTGGATTTCATTAGACCAAGTGTTTCTCCTTGGGGTGCTCTGGTCCTTTTTGTCAACAAGAAGGATGGTAGTCATCGACCGTGTGTGGATTATCAGGAACTGAACAGAGTTACTGTGAAGAACCGGTATCCGTTGCCCAGAATCGATGATTTGTTTGGTCAGTTAAATGGGGCTGCTGTTTTCTCAAAGTTGGAACTTCATTCTGGGTATCACCAAGTCAAGGTGAAGGCTGCTGATATACAAAAGACTGCATTCAGGACTAGATACGGATACTATGAGTATCTTGTGATGCCGTTCGGGGTCACTAATGCGCCAACTGTATTTATGAGTCTTATGAACCGGGTCTTCTCTCAGTTCTTGGATAGATTTGTGGTGGTCGTCATTGATGACATTTTGGTATATTCTTGGAATCGGGAAGATCAGGATGAGTATCTTAGAGTGGTTCTGCAGACTTTGAGAGAGAATCAGCTCTATGGGAAACTTAGCAAGTGCGAGTTTTGGCTCGACAGGATTTCTTTCTTGGGGCACATTATCTCTGGCGATGGTCTTTCTGTAGATCCTTCTAAGGTTGAAGCGGTGAAGGATTGGCATATTCCTAAGTCAGTTTTCGAAGTCAGGAGTTTTCTTGGTTTGGCTGGCTATTATTGGAAGTTCGTGCAAGATTTTTCTAAGATAGCAGGGCCATTGAAAAAACTGACAGGAAAGGATCAGAAATTTTGTTGGTCTGATGAGTGCAATGAGGCTTTTGTTGAGTTGAAGAACAGATTGACGTCAGCACCTGTGTTGAGTGCAATGAGGCTTTTGTTGTGTTATGAATGTTTTAGATGTAGCTACTGCATGAATTGTTGCCTGAATATGATAATTGTTTTGCTAGGAAAATTGTTAACCCTTATGGACTGAATTTGAGATAGTTGTCAACCAGAGAAGTGAAGTAGAAGATTATATCCTTCTATAGAATCTGAAATCGTCAAATTTGAGTTAATAGATGATTTGATATGGGATTTTCTGCACACTGCAGTATTATGATTATGAGCTAATTGAGTTTTAAGATGTTTTAAGTATTCGTCCCTTCTAAGCCCTTCACATTGGACATA
Source organism: Hemerocallis citrina (assembly GCA_017893485.1). NCBI lineage: Eukaryota > Viridiplantae > Streptophyta > Magnoliopsida > Asparagales > Asphodelaceae > Hemerocallis > Hemerocallis citrina. The sequence goes on from CM030360.1 coordinate 68,842,214, forward strand.
GATGAGATTTTTGGTGCTTATAACTCATAATGGAACTATGATCGAGTTGGGGATATAGTTTTATGGCTGATTGTCGTATTTATAGGTGTGGTTAACACTATCAACCCAATTGGCAAGTGTTGAAATTGATTTCCACCTCGAGAAATAGTGATCTTCCTGTGCGCAATCCGATCGTTTACCGAGAGAAGGTTAATCGCGGAACGGGATACTAGATGAGATCCGAGACGGAGGTGGTAGCAACCGATGGAGATCGGATCACCGGTGTTCGGGGATTGGTAGACTGGGTCTAATATGACTGGATATTTGACCTACTTGTTGTCAGTGAATGATCTGATTTATTATCTACCTCATTTAGAATGTGTTGATGCCCTAGGTCTGTGAACAATTGGATATTTTTAAATTGTGGGTATTTCACCTCATTTGTCGGGTATGAGATACCCTCCCTTTTGGCGCCGTGTATTGCTCACGGAGAGTCACAGGCCTGGGACATTGGTTAAGGACCTACAGAGGTGTTGGCAATCGATAAATGTCGATTCGTCGTGATTAGTTACTATATTAACAGACCAGTCAGGCTCAATCATTGTTTTAAACCACTGTGCATATTTTGAATATACAGTATTTTTCGGTAACATTAATAATTAAGTGTTTTTCCTTTCTGCTTGAGGATCGAGTTGGTTTTAGGGGTGATACCCTATAATCTGATTTGTTCTAAGAGCCAGCACTAGGCGGTGATAACCAATGTTGTCTCTTCCTGTCGTAGGAATACATGCTGAGTTTGTATACCTCGCTCTGTTAATTTTTAAGATACCGGTGGTAAGAATGGGATGTTTCCTATTCTATGTTGGTGACGTACGGACCATGGATAAGGTCCCCCATGAGTCTCGATGCCAACTTGGTACGTGATGTACCTTGTAGTTCGTCATGGCTTTTGGTGAGGTGATCACTACTACTTATTTTTAGTAACGGGACTGGACCCAAATTGTATGCCTCACCAGCCACGTTATGACGGAAACAGGTTGAGTCCAATAGTAGAATGTATTTGCATGGTGAGGGTTCGAAATCCTAAAATTGGAGAAGACGGCTTGATTTGGAGCGTATGTAGTATGGGATACATGCCTGTCCAAAGTCTTGCTGACATTAGACTAGTGCATCTGTTTCCTGTACATTGTGTACTGTGCATTAGACTTAAGGTCATGGCATACACTAATACTAGGAAATTAGGAGGCACGTTTCTGTTTTCATTAAAAGCTAAGTGTGATTGCTAGTTGGAGATCGTTATTTTCTTATCAGCATTGCGTCAGTATATGTACTGACATGCCCACTCAATTAGATGGTGGATACTGGGTCACGAGTGCAGGAAGACTCAAGACAAGCAGGGCATCCAAGTGGGGTAGTAATGTACCTATCTACCATTTGAGCAAGTGCAGGAATATCAGAGTAGTGCAACAGAAGATTCAAACTAGAAAGCGCATCTCAGGGAAGCAGATTGACCACTCAGTGGAGTTCTAGTGGAAGATCAGTTGACTACCGATCTGAAGGGCAGGCGAATGTTTGAGTAGTATTTGTAATACTTTAATGTAATTTGTATTCCTTGTTCAAGAAGAAGATAATGATTGTAATTGATGATGTAATAATTTTATTTTGGTAATAAAAAGTTTTTAAATTTTTGTGTTATTACTGTGTTGAGATGCATTTGAAGGAAAGATTCTGGTTGTGTCACGGATTTCCGGTATTGGGATCCGGGGCGCTACAGTTCCTGGGCGGACGACTTTAGAGATCTCCTCCGAGTTAGGAGTGAGCTTTCCCTTCTTGTGCATATCAAAGATTTCGAGCTTTTATATGACAAGGTCCCCTTCTTTGAAGTTACCCGGGCGGACCTTCATATTGTTTAACTTATCCATCATTTGCAAATAGATGTGTCTTATTAGGGCATACTTCTCGTGAACTTCTTTAATGAGATTAAGGTTGCCCCCAAGGTCATCTGAGTTGTGTTCTTTATTGAAGGAGAGGATGTGAGGGGAAGGTAGCCCAACATCTAGGAGAGTCACTACTTTAGAGCCAGAAGTGGGGTTGAAAGGGGACTGTCTTGCTGGGGTCCTTTTTTGGTCCTATAGGACCATGGTACACTCGGGAGCTCTTCGACCCATAACCCTTTGGGAGCTTCATCGAGCCAATTCTTGTGGACATTCAGGATCTATAGGTTGGCATTCTCGGCTTGGTAATTGGTCTGAGGGTACGAGATGGAAGAGAAGCATTGTTCGATCCCTAGATCGGTGGAAAACTTGCAGAATTCCCTAGCGGAAAACTGGGTTACGTTGTCGGTAATGAGAATATGAGGGAATCTGAACCTGCATATAATGTTCTTCCAAAAGAATTTCTAAATCTTCTGCTCGGTGATGTAGGTTAATGGTTCTGTTTCGATCAACTTTGTAAAGAAGTCGATTACTACCACTAGGAAGTGTCTATGTCCGGTTGCGGGGTAAAATGGCCCGAGTAAGTCCATTCCCCCATGGTGAAGGGGATCGAACTCGGTGATGGAGGCTAATGGTTTTGTTTCGATCCACTTTGTAAAGTAGTCAACTATGAACTTTTTCTGTTCGATTGCAAGGAGAAACGGCCTGAGTAAACCATTCCCCCATGGCGAAGGGGATCAAACTTGACATGGAGCAAAGGTCGGCCTGGGACACCTTCTTGATTAGGGAGAACTTCTGGCAAGAGGCGCACGGGCAGATATATTCTTGGGCGTCCTCGGGGAGCAAAGGCCAATTTTACCCATGAATGAGAATTATCTGAGCAAGGAACCTTGTGCCCATGTGGCCACCGCCGATTCCTTCATGTTATTCTCTCAAAGCTACCTGGATTCCTCGGGAGTGAGGCATCTCAAGTACGGTCTATCTTCTATCAAAGTATAGGAGCGCTTGTACAGGACTCCCTCAACAAGTGTGTATCTTTCAACTCTTACCCAAGTCTTTCCTGCTTCCTTTGGATTCATCGGGAGGATGCCCATATTGAGGAAGTCGACCAGGGGCTTCATCCAATTATCTTCAGGCATTTAGGAATGATGATCATGATCTCTAAAGCTCATTCTTCCATGCTTGGCATGAGTAGGACCTCAATGAGTACAGTGTGGTCAAGTCCTTTGAAGGATGAGGACAGCCTGTTTTTCGAGAATGTGAGTTACTTCGGCTTCTTATAATGTGTCTAAGAGCTTCTTGATGCAAGCTAAGTACCTGATCATGCGATCATCCCTAGCCTCATAGTATCCTCGGATTTAACTCACTAGCAGTTGGGAGTCGATGAATACTCTTGACTATTCAGGCCCCCGCTTTCCGAGCTATAAGGAGGCCAACGATCAGTGCCTCATATTCGGCCTCGTTGTTGGAGGCTCAGAAGTTGAGGCAAAGTTAGTACTGGAGAATGAACTCGAGTAAGATGACATCAACCTCGCTCCCTTCAATGCAGGAGGAGCATCCGACATAGACTCTCCAAATGGAAGGATCCTCGTCCTCTTTGGGGGAATAGAGGATGGTGCTCTCTACAATGAATTCAACTAAGGCTTGGGCCTTGATAGCTATCCTGGGGCAGTATTTGATGTCATGCTGGCTCAATTCGATGAACCACTTTCATGAGTCTCCTAGAGTTCTCTAGCTTTTGAAGCACTTGCTTGAGAGGTTGGTCGGTAAGAACCGAGATGGAGTGTGCTTGGAAATGAGGGTGAAGCTTTCAGACAGCTGTGCCATTTTCTCAATCTTTGAGTAATGAAGCTCAGCGCCATGAAGCACTTTGTTCACATAGTAAATTGGCTTTTGGACCCTATCTTCTTTCCTCACTAAGACGACATTGAGGGTCTACTCTGAAGTGGCCAGATAGAGGTAGAGCACCTCTACCAGCTCGGGCTTGCGTAGGAGTGAAGGATTGATGAGATATACCACTACAACATATATGCCATTTGATAGCATTTTGTAAATGCTATTAAAGACATATGACAGCATTTTGCAAACGCTGTCAAAGCCCCTGCTATGGTAAGTTTATAGCATTTCCGCAAAACGCTATGAAAAGCACAGCATTTCGAAAACGCTATAAAAACCATAGCATTTCGACAAACGCTCTGGTATTTATAGCGTTTTCAAAACGCTATAAAAATGATAGGATTTCGACAAACGCTATGGTTTTTATAGCGTTTTCAAAACGCTATAAAAACCATCAAAACACTATAAAAACCATAGCGTTTTGACAAACGCTATTGTTTTTATAGCATTTTTAAAACGCTATAAAAACCATAGTGTTTGTCGAAACGCTATTGTATTTGTAGTGTTTTCCAAACGCCACGTCTCTAATAACGTTTCGAAAATGCTATCGTTTGTAAGAGTGGTGTTTTTTTTTCGCAGCGGTTTAAAAATGTCATTTATTTTTTACCTGTATGCAAAAAAAACTACAGATGCATAGAAAAGTTTTGAAAATCCTCCAGAAGATATCGATATCAATTTGCTGATAGTTCAGTCAATGTTGTTCTCCAGCATCCATGATCAATGCTATAAAGCTCAAGGTCGATACAGTTATACATAAAATCCTCAGTTTCCAAAACATCAATATTTTTATATAAAAAAATTGTAACAAGATAAAATTAGCACATGCAAAGCACATAAAGATTCAGCAATATAAGAACCAATACGTTAACAGATTCGTCAGCTTAGAATAAGAGTTTCGAAAGCTATACAGAGCAACTTCTAAAGCACTTTCTGTCAGTTATGTGCAGCTCAATACCCATATGAGCCAGAACAAAAATTTCCCTCTTCAAAGTCAATATTCCTCCCAACTCCTAAAAAAAACATACATATTTCTACGTATTTCTACGCTGATTATAGAAAACATCATTTCCTAGCATCCTTGACGATGTTGACGACCACAACGAGATCAAACTGCTACAGGTTATGTGGGATCTACAACCTGCATAGGCATGAAAAAAATATATATTATTTTTAAACTTGTCTTCTCGGCATCTGAAATAGTAAATTTGTTAACAAGAGCATTTGATATTTCACACAATAGTAAACTTGTCTTCTCAGCATATGATATTTCACACAACTTATAACTAAAAAAGTAAATTTTCTCTGAAATAGTTTAATAAACATGCATATGTATCTGATAGATAGGAAATATAGCTGAATGAACAAGAATATTGTATCCTCTTGTAAGCATAGCTGGAGGTACATCAAAATTAACTACTTACCTTGTTAACAAGAGCAGAAAGCAATCTCCGTTCTTGCTCTGATTTACTCTTTAGAAGGCTGGGGGTATTTATGTAATTTCACACTATTTCTGCTTAAAAATTTACAGATTTTAAAAACTTTGGGTGCTATTTCGGTATTATAAAAATTTTGGGTGCTATTTGGGAATTAAGGTAAACTTTGGGTGCTATATTGTCCTTCCCCCATTAGTAAAATAAGGCCAAAACAAATAATGTGGTGCACGCCTATACTTCTGCAATATCAAAAAAGATATTTTATCGCTTATAGTTTTACTCACTGATGTAAGGTTTAGAATACAGTAAAATTTTAGCACTCTCAAGTTTAATGTCTATTTCATGTAAAGCTAACATTCTACAGATCTCATTCAAAGAACACTTTCAATGCAGGTAGTGTTGGTTTAAGGGATATAAATCTGATCCCCAACCTTTTCTTCTTTGCTTCTCTAAGGTATCCAAAGATCAACAGAAAAAAAGAGACTTAGAATGTAGCGGAACATACCCCATAAAATTCCGGCGTAGATGCAAGTACAGAACCTCCAAACCAAACAGCAAATTTCTGGATGGGGTGGCTCACGACTTTGACTTCAATGGCTTGAGACTGGAACAGGAAAGATAATAGTTTAGTATAGACCATTACTATATATGAAGAATCTTCTTAAACTTTTACATCACCAAGGAGGGCTTCAGATGCAACACTGCGTGCATCCACTAACTTCTTCAAATCCCATTGTAATCTTCTGTGAAAGTCCTTGAACATGGTTGATCCCCCAGATAGCACTATATTCTGTATCAGAATCAAAAGGAGGGAAAAGACACATTATATGGTGATGTAGTGCTGCATTATATCTTTGTTCATTTACCTTATATAGGGATCTCCTTGTGTCAATTGGAGCTGATTGAATGCATGAGTCAATAACGTTGGGCAGAGGAGTGGTAAATTCATCACTATAAATCTCAGGATGAAAGAAGATCTGCAAAAAGGAAATTTGAATGGTCGCTACATAGAAGGCTGTAGAAGACGGAGAAGAAAGGAATCAATATCAACTATCATATAAATAATGGATCAAGACATTCAATAGAAAAGTGTTATTAGGGTTTAGAAATTATTTCAAGTTGAAAACCAGGGTTTTTTGTCCTTGCAGGTTCACACAAACAAATAATTTCCCAATAGTTTCATAGAATTAAGATCCTTCAGAAGTGTGTTCTCCGTGTGTGTGTGGGGGTGGGTGGGGGGTAATCCAGTTTGAGCTAAAGTCTGCATAATTCCGGAAGAAAACATTATCAATCTGGTTATATAGGAAAGTTTCACTGCCTGTTTCATGAAAATAAATCAAATGGCCTGAGAAGCCAACCTCAGGACCAAGAAAGCGCTCATATCCAATATCGCATGAATATGGTGCTCCCGTCTTTGGTTTAATACCACTCCATTGTTTGACGTACTCTGCAGGCTCCTTGTCATGCTTATTATACTCCTAAAATCACAAGAAATATACTTTTCAGTTAGTTTCATTGCATGTTAGAAATATATTTGTCTGTGAAATTACAGAAATGCCCCAAGCCTTTTTTTTGTCCAAGGATAAATAGACTGTTTTCAACAGAACATGCTCAGTTACACTTACAAATCACCAGTTGCATGCAATAGCTAAAGTTAATATAGTTGAAGGCCAATTCACTAGCTCGAGGACTCAATATGATAATGCTATACAGGTGTAATGTATTGACATACGTTAAATATCGACAGTTACATTGATCTAACAATTTAAATAGTATGTGAGGAAGTTAGAATTAGCAAGCTTACAGAAATAAGAAATGAATATATAACCAGTAAGTACTTACAATACAGGCCAATTCTGCGGGAAGAGCGAATAAAGAACCTCCAGTCCCTTCTTGTAGACCTATGGCCACTGCAGGAGCGGCAACGGTCGCTGAATGTGAAATAGACATTCCGCCGATCCAAGCAACCTTCTAGTATCCCATATTTTTTCCCTTAAACCTGCATGTCTAGGATGAAATATTGGAGGCTTAACACAGATGATCTTTTTCTTGTATGAGAGGCCAAAATGAGCACTCTCCAACATTTCTAATTTTAGATTTACACTTCATTCACACACATAGAACAATACAATAATTGATTCACAATCTATTTTCCTATGTCAAAATCCTATCATATTGGCTGTATCATCTCAGTATAGGCTAATATCTTGAACCATGGTTCAAGCATGGTTCCATATCACATTTCTGTCAGAAAGAATGCTCAAATTGGTTGCATCAAAGCACCTGATTACACCAAAAATTATATATTCTTTATGAATACAAGAAGCAAATAAACGATGGAGTCCGATTAAACATCAACTACATTACATCTAAATTAGTTCTAAAACTTGTAAAATTATAATCATATGGCATCTTCTCTGATTTTCTTACATAAAGGAAGGTGAAAGCCTTTTCTTTCATTGTTCAACCGAGGAAAATATGCCAATTACCAGGATGAAGAATAGTTGCTGAAAGTTTCTCACTTTCTCTTGAATATCACCTAACCAACAGTAAACTCTTGGCTAACAACTAGAAACTAAAAGTACACTACAGTATGATTCATAAGTTTTTCTGGTGACGGTTCAAGGCATAGGATTTATGCATTTTTTGCTAAACACTCATACTAAACCTGATTCAGATTTAAGAGATAATGGCACATAAATTGAAACATATTCACTTACAGGTTTTCCTGTTTCTGGAACACATCCAAGACTGCTTTGTACACATCAGTCTCAGAACCCCCATTGCTTGAATGTGTGGAAATCTGTAGATATAAAATTTCATTAACACGAATTAGCTAGTAAACGAGTTCTATCTCACTTTACACATTAAATAAAATGAGCGAAAATCAACCTTAAATTTAAATATTACATAACTTGACTAGATATCGGAGTCTGCTCCCATTTAACTGCACTCAGGTTGGGAGGTGGATTGGCCGTGCTTGTGTGCAGATTAGGGGCTCCAACATGCAAAAGTCAAGCAATGAAATATAAAGAATCTAACATATTTTTACTTAAATTTTTCTTCGTGTGTCAGTATTGATTGGAAAAAAAAACTTTTTTGTTGTTGTTGTTGTTATTGTTGTTGTTGTTTTCAGTATGGATGGGAGGTTCAGTTAAAAGGAAGAAAAATAACTATGGACAAAAATTAATTTGAGCAATTAGTCATTGAAAGATGGAAAATACCTTTCCAGCAGTATTCTTTAGATGGACATGAATGCAATGAATGAAATGGTGATGGATGGCATTATAGTCAATAACAGGCCTGAAAAAATATGAGTATCAGTTAGTTCCATAACTCTTAACAAATGCAACCCATCATAGGTTTGTACAGATTAATAATAACGAGAAAGCTAATACTATCAAGTGAAATGGCATGAGAATATAAGATTTAGAAAAAAGACTGTTCAATGGAGTAAAACAACTAATAATAGAAGATTTAGAAAAAAGAGAGAGATTGGATCATCTATACTGCAACTCTAATAATTTTTTGAAGATTTGAAACTAACTCAAATTAAATTATTATAAAAAAGAAGAAAAAAGGGGAAAAAAAGTGACTTTAGTGATAGAAGAGATCACACCTTATGGAGTTGAAATGACACTTCTCCAACTTCGATTGTAATATCACTCGCGAGCTCATTTTTGCAGACCCTAAAAGAGAACAATATGTCACGAAGAAGATTAAGCGAGGAAAAGAAAGAACATTGAAACTAGCATACGAAATAATAAATTAACCAAAAATAACCAAGAACATCAGTCAAACTATAAGTTTCCTCTACTTGCTAGAATTAACACCTTCATTAGAGACTCACTTAAGGTGATTTCCCTGATTAAAAGTAGGATGCCAAAGATGAAAAGTTAAAAGTTTCATACTATAAACTATGCGAAGTAATTGCACATGTACAATAACCGAAATGCAGTTTGATTGAAATGCCTCTTAGGTAACAGAGGGATTGACAAGTTTTTGATTACTAAGAACAGTAGCCTACTTTTACAATTAAGTTGATTAGAGGGCATGACACGAAGATAATAATAATACAAGTATTTAAACACCATGATGCAGGGTCACTAAGAGTTTAATATACTTTCATGTTCAAGTAGCATTGCAAAAAAGCGATAAAAACAAGTTCATTACTATACTACATGCAAATGCTCAACTAAAGTATGTAGCACATTGTTATTTTCTCTTGTATTTCTAAGAACAGGCAATGCAATGAGAATGTGCCACATCAAGTAGTGGAGCACAACATGTAGTGCGGACATAATAATTATAGTAACATTACTCAATGAAATGCATCCTCTTTGGCATCGACAAGAATGTATATATTGTAGATATTTGTTAAAATAAACTCTTACTCCCATCACTTCTTTTTTACAAAATTATGTAATGAATGTAACAATATATTATACCTTGGGTGTGGGATCTGGCCATACTTCCTCCATGAGAAGTCATCCAAGGGTGCCTCTGCCATCTTCATCCCCACCAGCATTGGCAACCTCACTTTCCTCTTCACCTTTAACTTCCTAACTTTCTCCACTCAAAACTGATTAGCTACTTCAAATTATACAAAATATTGAATAAACATACAAAATATAGAATAAACATAGAAACCCTAAACCCTAACTTCACTTACCTACAAAGATCGAGAGAGAAATTGTACAAATTCGACCAAAACTAATTCGCAACCCTAACCCTAACAATTTGATTGATGAAGGGAGGCACCGAAGGGGGCGGGTGGCGGCGATGGGGGAAGGAGCGACGACGGTGGAAGGGGATGGGGACGGGGACGGCGGTGCCAAAGGGGCGGGTTGCGGCGATGGGGGAAGGAGGAGGAGGAGGAAAATCATTTTTGGTTTTTGGGGGTGACTGTGAATTTGGTATGGAAACCCTAATTGGGATCGTAGGATAATTGAAGAAAAATAAGAGGAGGAGAAAATGAACTGGTTTGAGAATGATTTGGATTTTAATTAGAATTTTCTTTTTTATCCTTACCACTTAAGTTTATTTACAGATATTATAGCGTTTCTAAAATGCTGTAAAAAATACAGCATTTTAAAAACGCTATTGTAGCTAAGAATAAATTTCAAAATTAATCAAAGATAGCATTTTATTCAGAAATTCTATGATTGATCACTTTCAATAGCATTTACACTTAAGCGCTATAATAAATTCGCTGTAGAAAGCTATATATGTTGTGGTGTACCTACCCTGAGTCATTCAAAGGCTTCTTATTGTGCTTGCACCCACTCAAATCCCTTTGATCTATGGAGGGTTTCGAAGAAAAGGAGACACTTCTCCTTAGAATTTGAGAGGAAGCACCAGATAGCAGTAAGGCTCCCTGTGAGTTTCTCGACTTCTTTGATGTTGGACATGGGAGACATGTCAAGCATTCCCCAGATCTAATCCGGGTTGCCTTCAATTCCTCTCTGGCTAACCATGAATTCCAAGAATTTGTCTAAGGAGACCTCGAAGGCAAATTTAGAAGGGTTCAGCCGCATGTTGTGCTTTCATAAAATTCTAAAAGCTTCTTTGAGGTCAGTAACATGGTATTCTTTCTTGAGGCTTTTCACTAGCATATTGTCCACATAGACTTCCAAGTTTCGGCCGAATTGTCCCTTGAAGACTTTGTTTAATAGATGTTGGGAGGTGGTTCCAGCATTCTTCAGTCCGAAGGGTATGACCTGATGATCGCAGAGGCTTTGGTCGGCGATGAAGGATATCTTCGGGATGTCGAGTGGGAACATTTGGATCTTATTGCATCTTGAGAAGGCATCCATGAAGCTTAGAAGCTCGTGCTCGAATGTGGCGTCGATCAAGGCATCGATGCTGGGGAAAGGGAAGGGGTGATTCAGAAATGCTTTGTTCAGGTCGGTGAAGTCGATGGAAATCCTCCACTTGCCATTTTCTTTCTTTACCATGACTATGTTGGCTATCCACTTGAGATAACTAACTTCTTGAATGAAGCGTGCAGCTAGAAGTTTCTCGATCTCTTCCTTGACAGCTTGTTGCCATTTGGAGGTGAACTTGCTGGGCCGGCTGGACATCTGGATTGACGCTGAGGCAGTGCATGATCAATTTTTCCCATATGCCAGGCATGTTGGCCACTGTCCAAGTGAACAAGTCTTGGTTCTCCCTAATACAACTGACAATTTGTTCTTTGATTCAGTGGGAGAGAGCTTTGCTTACCCAAAAACACTTGGTGTGATCTTCTTTGGAGAAGAGCATCTCTTCTAGTTCATCCATGGGATTGGAACTAACCTACTCCTCTCTTGAGGTAGTTCTATGGCGTCGAGAGAAAGGACCGAGCCCCCCATTGTGGCCATATAACATGTCAGATCTGCTTCTTGGCTTCCTTTAACTTCTCCTATCCCCACTGATGTGGGGAACATCATTTTCATGTGGAAGACCGAAGCTACAGCATGAATATTAGTTCGGGACGACCAAAGATGACATTACAGGCGGACTTCACATTGACGACCATGAAGTCCATGGACTTGGTTTGGGTAGCTAGGGCTTTTCCTATAATCACATCGAGGGAAACTATTCCATCGATATGGACCACAGCCCCAGAGAAACCATATAGGGTGTACCCGACGGGCTTGAGTTCGTCCCTGAAGAGCTTGAGACCCTTGAAAGCTTATAAGAAGATGATGTTCACTGAGCTATAATTGTTTACCAAGATGCGGCACACATCATGGTTTGCCATGCAGAAGCTGATTACGAGTGCATCGTAATGGGGTATTCGATCACACCTTCTAGATCTTTGCCAGAGAAAGTTATTGGAACTCCCCAACCTTTCGGTGAGAGGAAAGTTTTGTACTGAGTTCACTTCTTGGACGAACGCCTTTCGGGAGGAGTTAGAATCTCCACCCATCGGTCCTCGGTGGTTGAAGTGGAAAATTGCCATATGCTCCGAGTCTTGGGACTCAGGATCTCAATCTGCAAGCTTGTTGACTCCTTGGTCCTGCGGAGTCTCGACCTTATCCTTCTGAGTGTACTTGGATAAGTGACCCCGGCAAATTAGAGCTTCAATTTTGTCTTTAAGTTCTCGATAGTCATTCGTGTTGTGGCCATGGTCCCTATGAAAATGACACTATTAGCTCATATCCCTTTTTTAACCTGGCGTGTTCATCCTAGGAGGATGGTTGAGTAGCCCATCTCCTTCAATCACCATAAGAGCTGTTGATATACTAGCACTGAGATGAGTGGACTTATCGAAGTGAGGGACTGAGGGAGGACGACGTTGGCCGGAACCATCCTTCTGGGCCTTCTTGGGTTCCTCTTTGTTTTTACTCTTTCGTTTATTCTCAAAGGAGGGATCCCTTCGGACTTGGGGATAGAGGGCCTATTCAGCCAGAATGTACTTCTCACCCTTTGCCGGAGTTCAGAGAAGTCCCAATGAGGCATCTTGGCAAGAGATGTTTTGAGGTTAACATCACGGACATTATTTCGAAAGGCAGAAGCTTCTACCACCAAGTCAAGGGCTGAGATGGACCCCGACTCGGCCGTGAAGCACCTAGCTACGTCCTTGAGTGTCTCCCCATCTCTTTGCTTTAACTCGGGCAGGGAAGTTCTCGACTTCTCAATCTTGTGGTAGCTGACAAAGTGGGTGAGGAAGAGTTCGATATAAGGAGAAGATAGACTTAGAGGGAGACGGGTATACCATTCCTGTGCCGATCCCTTCCGTGTTGCAGGGAACGTTCTGCAGAGGAGCGCATTGGAATTTTAGTGGATCATCATGACAGCTTTAAAACTATCATGTGATCTGCTAGGTCAGATTCACCTTTGCATGACTCGAAGACTGACATCTTGAAGTTCACTAGAACTGGGGCTTCAAAAATTGACCTGGAAAAGGGAAGTTGGATGGGGCAGTAGCCTCTGCCCTGGTGATCCTCTTCTTGATCTATCCGAGCAAGGTGGTCCTCCATCTGTTGGAGGAAACAAAGGACTAGTTCTTCATGCCCCCTGAATCAAGTTGCCCCGCAAGACTTTTCTTCTTGCATAGTGTTAGGATGGTGATCACTTATCTGATGATTCCTATTCGAGGCAACTTAGACGGCTTTGAGAAATTGATCTTTGAAATCACAGAACTCAGCCCTAGGATGGGTGCCTCCTCTTCTCTATTGTTTTTGGGAGCTCGTCTGTTGTCTGAAGTCGGGCTCCTCTTGTCCCTTTGCTCCCGTGATGAGAATGACCGTCGAAGCCTCCGTCGGTGGGGAAAGGATTCATCTTTCTCCCCTGGTGTTTTGAGAGAGGTACCTCAACTCAGGCACACTTTTCATCTAAGCGGCGGCGGAGGTTTGTTCTGTGTTGTAACCCCCATTCCCGCTAATAAGTATTTTCCGTGTATTTTCTATATCTTGAATATTTGAAACTTATCTTGTGCTAAATTTGTTCGGATCTTTTGTTAAAGTGTTTCTAATCGAAAATTTTACTCATTTCGAATAATAGTGTATTTTAATCTTACTTTATATTTCTTATTGATCAGCTATTTATATTTGAGCCCAAATCAAATATACTATTATTATTACATTTTTTTAATGAACTCATTAAACCTGAATACTATTATGTTATATAATTTTATTATGATTATTAATTGTTATTTCTTGATTATTTATTTAAAATTCATTTATTGAATTATTTTATTTTCGTACTTGATCTAATTTTCTTGGCAAATTCCAATTTATTTTCAAGCTCAATTGATATTATTTTCATTCGTATTATTTATTTATCTAGTTGATTTAAATTTTTTGTTCATAAACTATTCTTTTCTGCTTGTTGGGCTGTCCATCTTGTGGATCTTATTTTATTGGGTTGTGGTTATTTTATTTGAACCCTATTGTAGTTAAATTCATCTCTTATTGAACCCAAAACCAAATTGCAATTGTTTCTAGACCCAGACCAATTATTATTGGATCCTAACACATTAACCCAACATCCTAATTGCACCCTATAAATACAATCCTATTGTAAACCATAAAAATACCAATTGAAACCCTAATACTGGTCGTCTTCTCTCTCCTCTCTCCTCTCTCATCTGTCAGCCAACCCAACCCCTATTTTCCTGCCCATTACGGTTCACCATCTTCCCCGACCACCTACAGCGACCCAATACCTTCTGGCGCCCTCCTAAGTGCTGCCCTCTCCCGTCGACGCCCTCCACTTGACGCTCAGCCGTCGAGCCAACAGTCAGACCCGAAACCCCCATCTGTTTTCTTTGTTTCTGCTCGAGCCAGCACAGCAAACCCTGATCGCCCTCGACGTTGACCTCCAGCCACCGTCTGCCGCTGCCTGATGCTCCTCCGGTCGACCACCAATCGACCACCCGCTGCCGTCAACTTGCCCCTTGGCCTTGCTGTCGTTGCTGCACTTTACTATTTTTGCTTGAATTTCCTTTGTGCACGTAGTTTGCACGTGAGAGTTCGTGGGTTCGTTGCTCCGGAATTCTCATCCCGTTATTCTTGGTATTCAAATTAATCGTCTATAAGGCAAGTCACTTTCCCTCTTGAATTGCTAATTGTATCAAATTCAAGAATTTTTATTGAAACTCCTCAAGTAGATCTTGATCGTTTATATCCTTAATCGTTTATTGTATCGTTATATTGATTATCTTCCATTGTGTCTATTGAGGATTTACATGAGCTAACCCCAATATTCTCGACTTCATGCCTCTATTGACTCCAAATATTGAATCTTTCATGTACTCATATAGTATCGTTAATAGGGTTATGTATATAATCGTCGCACAAATAATTTATCGTAGTTTTATTGCTAGGTTGTATATTTGATTGATCGATTGATGACTGGTTGTTGTTAGAATACTGTATGTGTGCATTTTTAATTGTATTTACCATGCTGTTACACCCATCATGCTGATTATAAAGTTTATTGACTATTTGAATTGATACTCATCATGTTTAATCACTTTATTTCAAGAAAAATACCCAAAAACCTGTATGTTGCTTGCTGTCTGTATTTTGTATGACGTTTTTGACCCAATAATTGATCTCAAAATGAATAACTTTCTGAATAAGAGTTGTATCCATATGTCTCTAGTTTCTAGAAAATCTTGAATCGCTGAATTTCGAGTTGTATAACAAAAGTTATAATGATTTCACTACTATTGTGTTTTAATTCCATATTTCAGATTTCATGTATATTTTCATGTTAAATCTATTAAAAGGTTGATTTATTATTAAAATATTGCTCTGTAAATTTCCAGAAGGTTAGTTAACATGTTTAGAAGTCTAATAAATATTTTTGATGAATTTTTTATCCAGTTCTCGCTGATTCTAAAAATATAACAATTTGATGACGATTTTCTGTCTGAATATGTAATCTGTAAAGAATGTTGTATTTGACCTAACTACTATTGTCGGATTTTGGATTTTAAATATGCATTGGAACCGTGTGGAAGTCTAGTTGTCAGAATTTCTGACGATTTCAGTTTTCAATTTTTGTAGCAGAGGAAAATTCAATTTTAGTACAGATAGCTCTTGTTATCCAGAATTTAGTTTTCTAGTTTTTCTTAATATAAGTATATATATATATATATATTTATATTTATATATCATTGTATTGCATGAATTGAAGTGTATGTGTTACATTGCATGATCCTAATATTTTATTGTCATCATTCTAATTGTCCTATCCAAGTTATCATCTTATTATTCCTCTATTGATACTATTGTTCATCTCATGTCTCAAATTACATACTGTATTGTTGCATCGATAAAATAATTAACAAGCCAGGGTTTAAGGGTTGACTAGAGTAGTTGATGATATAGTGACTGTACTCGGAGGAGGGACCCGTGTTTCCCTAAATATTATATTGCCTATTGTTTAATCGATTGATTGTTGGATTACTGACCACAGTATCCCAATTCATCGTGTAATGTATCATGGTCAATTATCGTATCGTGCATGAAATATTGAATCGTAACTATTGAACATTAATTATCGTTACCGAGTACATGATCTATAGAACTTACCACTTTAGTCTAAACGAAATTGGTTGTTTACATCGAACCTGTAGTATGGAACATATAGAATACAGTAGTACCTGCATTAGTTAGGATTAAAAATAATTAATAGACTTAAGAATTGACACAACATCGACATTGCATATTATACATCATTATTTCTATTGCTATCGATTATTGAACCATTGTTTATAACCATTACATTGATTATCATGATATTGATTATTGCTATTGTCCCATGTTATTGATTCTTATTGATCTATTGGATTTATTGTTATATCGTTATTCCATTGTTCCTTGTTTTCTCTACTTGCTATCCATGACTTACTCTAAGGACAATTTTTCTTCTCTTTATAGATGAAGTGTTCACAGGTAACGAAGAAGAATTGCCTGCTGGAATTGGGAAACAAACTTTATGAAGATTTAATGCTTTCTAGTTGTTTTTTATTTTATTGAACTTATTGTATTGAGACTTATTATTATTATGGTGTTTGGATTTATTATTGTATTGGGCTTATGACCCGGATATTATTTTTTATTGCAAATGTTGGATTATCATATTGGTTATTTTATATTACTTCATTCCAAGTATTGTTCATGTGATTGTTATTATTGCTTGCGCAATTGTTCTGTATTGATTATATTGTTGAGTTGATCGGGTAAACAGCTTATGGATGAAGTTAATCATTCGCTGGGTCAATGTCACGTGCTTGTATTCCGTATTTTTGAAAAGCGGGGCATGACATTTGTTGTCGATATTTGATGACTTACTAGAGGTCTGCTTGCATCGGTGGCACCGTAAGGGGATCCCTGGAGAGAGAGGCTATAAGAACTGAAACTCTGTCCTCGATCAGGTGAGGCTCAGGGCAAGGTTCAGAGCAATGTCAGTCTTGCTGGGGCGAAGCTGTGATGGCGGACGAAGAGCTTGCAATGATAGGCGAGTAGGTTGCAAAGATGAAAGTGGAGGATGATAGGCTTGACGGCTGGTGGCAGTCGTCTTCCTTCCTTTTGGAGCCATGACCGAAAGTGATTTTTTGTCGGAGAGATTTGATCAGAGAGGTAGATCAGGAGGTTTTCCACAGACTGTGCCAATCTGTTGCCACTTTTTTTGGGGAGAGCAATCAAAAGATGAGTTCAAATTTTGAGGGGAAAACTTACAATCTGGACCGTCGATCAAATCTAAAGTGGGATGGCTGAAGATGTCCGACGAACCTGCACACAGTCTATCAACTGGAGTTTTCCCCAACTAAAGGCCATCCGATCCTCAAGTCAATAACTTAGAAAGGATATTAGAGTTTGGGTGGAAAAGTAATGATTACCTCAGACCGATGGAGGAGGAGGGGTTTATATAGCCCCCAGGGGTTAGCTGTAGAAGTTTAACATAAAAAATATATATTCTGGAGATTCCCCTGGTGAAGCGATATAGTTAGTTGCTTTTCCCTTGATGAAGATATATAAAGTTAGGTGCTCTTCTTATTGGAGAGATAGAGTTGGTTGCTCTAGGGGTATTTGAATGACAACCCTAATAGGCAGGAAATCCCCTCTTGTTTAGGCTACAAGTAAGTTAAAATTTTGGATCCAGTTCAACTAGTAGGCCAGGAAACAACCCATGTTCTTCCCAGCAGGCATGCTGCTAAAATTTTCGTTCTACCCTTGAAAGCTTTGAGATGCATGTTAGAATCGTACGACCCGATTTTTTTGTAATTTTTACATATATCATGCGGCATTCAATATTACAACTTTGTCGGTGAATGAGATCGTGGATAGTGTGATGATGGCAAGATGATGGCAAGTTGTGGGTACGTGTTAGAATGCATGTAAAAGGTTGTCAAGGTCAAGGTGAACGAACGCGCTCGTCTCTCCTAACCTCGGGGTGGCTAAAGTTGAATTTCGATGGTTCACTGAGAAGCAGGGCCTATGGAGAGGCGAGAGAGGCAACCGCCTCGGGTCCCCAACTTTTTGCCATTTTTAGGGGCCCCAAAATTTTCTTTTTATTTATATATGTCGGTTTTTTAAAAAGTGTAGTGACAATGCACATTTAATATGTCAATATGAGTATTTATAATCAACATAAAAGAGTAGAAAAAACCAGCTCTGTCCACGGTCCTGGAAACTCAGAACATGGTTAAAATAAACACAATTAAATGTGTGTGTGTGTGTGTGTGTGTGTGTGTGTGTGTGTGTGTGTGTGTGTGTGTGCTTCCTTTCTTTCCCTCTCTTGTGTGTGTGCGCCCCTTTCTTTCCCTCTCTTTCTCACACCTCTATGGAGAATTAAGGACATGATTTTTTAATTTTTTTCTTATATTATGTATGGGGGGCCATTTCGGGAGTTCGCCTCGGGCTCCCATGAGCTTAGAGTCGGCCTTGTTGGGTAGTAGACTGAGGCTACAACAACAACCACGTTTGTTGTATAAATGATCAAGGGTTGATCATTGCAACTGGTGGGAGGTATTTTGAGGAGGATACAAATATGAACACCATCGGGACTAAGGTAATATGGAAGGGATTAAAAATGCTTGCTCATGCTGCTCGGAGGTGCTCCGAGCATGGGCTTTTCCTGCTATCGACCCTCACTCGTCAATGGTGAGGGGATCAATAACTTATTCTTTGGTGCTATAGGTTTGCTAGCCAATTTCCCTAAGGTGTCTCACATTTATGGTGAAGGTAATGTTGAGTTTTATGTCTTGCATACTTATTCGGTGTAAAAAGAAGATGGTGATACAAGTAGAGGATTCGAAGCGAATGATTGAAGATTGAGAATGAAAACAGTCAAAAGCAGCAACAACAATATTTGTAGTCGACCGACCATGAGGTGCAGTTGACCGTCCCCTGTACATGGTCTTCCCGCAACGAGAACAGTCGACCTCAAGTGTGGTGCGGTCGACCGTTCGCGGCGCTGATGGGTTTATTTGGGTCGAGTCTTGGAGATTTGTGAGAAGCCCAACTTCGCCTTCAAGTCAGATCGTACTGCTCTCAATGCAGGGTTATCTCTTCAGTAGTAATTGAGTGGTTAGATTATCAAGTGTATTAAACTAAGGGTTTCTCTAGATCTCTATCAATTGTAACGACTCCTAGAACAATATGACTCTATTGAGTGCTGAATAGTTGAAAAGAGTACTTCATCTGAGAGGGTGAAAGATTTCTCAAATTGTAAACAACAAGCAAGTTCAAGTAGGCTTGAGAGAGGGTCGATGTGAGAATTGTAACATTCTTGTATCTTCTCTAGTTGAAATAATATCTCGGTTCTTCCTCCCCCGGATTAATGTAAAAGTCCCAACCAGGACAATTCTTGTGTACTTTGTGTGATTTGTGTGAGTTTTGATTGGTGGTTTATGTTGATTGTATCGAATGCTCAACAAGATCCTCAGTTTCCTAATAAGTGGCATCAGAGCAATCAGGTTTGTGGGTTTGTTTGAGTTCCTTAAAGAATATGGCAGTTCAAAAGAAGAAGATCAAGCGGTTTGTTGGTAAGATCAACTTCAATCTATGGAAGGTGGACATGTATGATGTTTTGGTTCAGAAGGACTTGCATCTTTTCTTAGAAGAGAAGAAGCCAACCGACATGAAGTAGGAGAAGTGAAATGAGATTTATTTGAAGGCCTTCAGTTTAGTCTGGTTGCAAGTGGAGGACGAAGTTAAGTGTGATATTCTTGAGGAGAAAAGTGCGGCGAGCTATGGGCGAGACTCGAATCTGACTACTCGGGGTCGTCGTTGCTAGATCGGATATATTGGAAGAGGAAACTGTTTAGATTCTCAATGAAGTAAGGTACTCATCTTCAAGATCATATTGTGGAGTTCAATAAGATAATATCTTAGCTGAAGGAGATTAACACTGATGATCTTAGTGAAGAGGATAAAGCTTTCAACTTGATTTATTCATTGCCAACTTCTTATGATCAATTGATAACTACCATGCTACATGGGAAAGCACCCAAAGAGACACTTACAGTAGTCGAAGTGATTAAGGGTCTGAAGGAAGATGAACTAAAAAATGAGACTCATAAAGGATGGACTATTTTTGCATAGTGTTTTGCGATGGATGGTGATACTTCAATTGGAAGGAATGCAGCACACAATGATAAGATTCGTTGCCACAATTGTAAAAGAATTGGGCATTACAAAAGAGACTTTTGCAATTGGTTGAGTCAGAATAGTGTTGCTAAAGAAGGTGATCAAGCCAGTGTAGTCAATGCTACTGATTCAGGTAAATCAGGTGAATATGATAACTTTAATCTATGTCCTCTTGTTTCAAGTTCTTCATATGTGGATTTAAGTTTGTATCTTGATTCGGGAAGTTCTTACCATATTTGCTCCAAGAGGGAGATGTTCTCTACCTACAAGTTGCCAACAGGTCGTAGTGTGAGAACGGCTATGTTACCGCTGAATCTGGTGTGGGGGTAAACAGATAGAATTTGTGGGTTCGTGGAAAAACCTGAATAGCGACCCCAGGCCTGTTTGTCGGAGTTGGGCTGTTGAGCTCCCGCCATACACCTACAAGGAAAGTGCGAAACACTGGGGTTGATCCCGGCGATGCACCCTCCGATGCTCTTGTCAATAACCAGTGATGATTAAAAAAGAGCTTAAGTTGGCAAAAAAGTGATTAACCTGTAACAGTGATCGGTGGGGGGTATTTATAGTCGCCGTTGGGATCAGATTAGGAATGTGATTCCTGTGATCTGATAAGGCGTAAAATCCTCGTAATCAGATTAGGAATGTGATCCCTTAATTCCCGGTGAGAGGATAGTCGTGAATCAGGCCCGTTGATTTGGTTCAATCAGAGACCCTAATTCTATCCTATCGGACTGGGTTTGTATCGGGTCGGGACCCGTATCCAGTTGAGGTGGATCCATTCGCGGGTTATTGGATCTGTGAGAAGGAGATCCAGTACCCGCTTCGGACCCATTAGTAGGTGAAATTACCGTTTTAGCCCTGAGCTTTAAGATTCGTCTCCGATGTGAATAGTCCCGATTTAATCCTATTTTTAACCATTTCACGAGCCCCCCACTCCTAGAGACTGAGTTTTTCAGTCTTTGAGGAGTAGTTTTACTGTTCTAATGGCGTACGAGATTTTATCGGTGTTCTTAAGGGAGTTTTGGATCTTTCTTGGGGTGTAACGGTGTTATTCTAGGCTTGTAAAATGCCCAAAAATATTCTCAAAATTTTCTGGATTTTTGGTGATTTTTGCATATTTTTCAGAATTTTTTCTCATTTTTTTGAATTTTTTATTCATTTTCCGAATTAAATAATTAATTATCGAAAATATTAATTAATTATTCTAATTTAATAATTATTTTTCCAGAATTTAAAATAATTTTTCTGAATTAATAATTATTTTTAGAATTTTTAATTAATTTTTTTCGATTTTTTAAATATTTTTTCAGATTTTTTAAATAAAAAAACAAATAAATAAATAAATTAATTAATTAAATATTACCTGACACGTGGCGCGATCTGTGCCGTCGGATCCCGGCACGAATCTCGAGGAGGCGCGTATCCCAAAAGATCGTTATTTTGTCGTTTTGTGGAGACGTGGCGCGATCTGAGCCGTTCATCAACTCTTACGTGATTTTCGCGATGATCCAACGGTGGAAGTTGCTCGGTATCGTTTTTCTTCACTTTTTAGCTCGGATTGGTACTTGCTCGGTTAGCCGACCGAGCAACTTCGCCCAATTTCGCGCAGCTCGGATCCGATCCCGGAGCCGACCACTGAGGTGAAGCCACGTGGCTCGCCACGTGGCATAAAAATATATATTTTTTCTTTTTTCCTTTCTTTACTCCTGCCCTGTTCCTTCTTTTTCCCTTCTTCTTCTTCGTTTACTTCGACCCAGACTTCGACCCAACGACGCCTCCGACCCCGACTCCGTCCCCGTCCTCGACTCCAACTCCGTTCCTGTGAGCGCCAGCGGAGCCCGGCGTGCTCGGTGAACGAAGCCGGAGGTCTTTCGGCGAAGGAGAAGAGCTCGCGAAGGGAAGCTTGACGATGGGTTCGATGCTTGTCATCGTTGGAGCTCTTCATAGTGGAGGGGTGAGGTCGAGCTTCGACAGTGGAGGAGTGTTGCTCGACGGAAGGGAGTGGAGCTCGACACCATGGTGAACGTAGCGAAGCTCGGAGCTCGGCCCTGGAGGAGTTAGGTTCGGTGTCGACGGAGCTTGGCTATGGGCTCGTCGACACTTTGACAGCGGAGAAGAAGGTGTGTTGCTCTTGGCGAACGCAGTCGAGCTCGTCGGAATTTGGTGACGAGAGCTCGCTCGAGGGAGCTCGAAGGAGATGTTGAAGCTCAGACCTCGGCATCGTGATCGGCCATGGCGGAGCTCGAGGAGGGAGCTGATGGCGAGTTCGTCTTCGTCAGTGGAGAGTTCGGCAGTGGAGAGAGAGAGAGCTCGACAACGATGGGTTCGGCGATGAGCTCAGAGCTCGCGCCGTGGAGGAGCTCGCCGCAGGAGCTCGGTAGTGGAGAGTTCGACATGGGAGAGTTCGTCTTCGGCAGTGGAGTGTTCGTCTTCGACAGTGGCGGGTTCGTCTTCGTCAGTGGAGAGTTCGGCAGTGGAGAGAGAGAGAGAGAGCTCGGCAACGATGGGTTCGGCGAGGAGCTCGAACTCGCCCATGGGGTTGGTGAGCTCGACAGAGGTTGACAAACAGAGCTTGAAGAGAAGCTTGGTTTTTATGGAGATGGAGGTGTGAGCTTCGGCGTTGGAGGCAGCCGGCGACGGAAGGGGGAGCTCGGCATTGGAGATGGAGCTCGGCCATGGTGGTGGCGAGGCATGGAGGTAGAGATCGGGTTTTGGGTTTTTGCTCGTTTGGTTTTGGCGCCAGGAGATTGAAGAAGGAAGACGGGTGAAGATTGGAGATTGGAGATTGGAGAAGGAGATTGGAGAAGGAAGACTTTTTTTTTTTTGGCGCTCGGATGGGCACTTGCTCGGCTGTCCGAGCGACGTGGCGCAATCTGAGCCGTCGGATGGTGGCGCGAATCTTGAGACGGGCTCAATTCCCAAGAAAATGCTATCTTGTCGTTTAGCATCGCTGGCAAGATCTGGGCCGTCTGATCGAGATCTTACACGAATGTTGAGGAGAAAGCGAGTTTTCTCCGTTTTGACGCTCGGATGGGCACTTGCTCGGTTAGCCGATCGGGCTCTTTGATGTTGGGGCTCGGATGGGAAGAGCTCGGATTCTTGCTCGGGTTCGGTTCGGATTTCTCCCTCGCACGAGTGGCTCGGCTCTGATTTCCGAGCTATTCGGCGCAGCTGTATTGAGATCCACTTTCCCGGTGCTACGGAGGTCCGATCGGGGCGTGCGACCCCTCATTTCGAAGCTAGTTCGAAGATCTACAACTTCTCTTTAGGAGTGGGATGAAGATTCACCCTCCTTCATGGTCAAAGTAACCCCGCAACATGCTTGTCTTCATGAAGTTGATAAGTACTTTGTTCTTGGGGATTTTGGAAGAGGAGCTCCACTCCTAGGGGCGGAGAAGATGTACTAGGAAGACCCTTGTGCTAGAAAGATCCTTGTGCTAGGAAGACCCTTGGGCTAGGAAGACCCTTGTAAGAGGTGCTAGGAAGACCCTAGGGGCGAAGAAGAGGCGCGAGTGGGTCGGATCGCTAGTCGCTCGGCTCGGAATACCGAGCGACATGGAGCGATCTGAGCCGTCAGATCTCAGCGCGGATCTCGAGGCGGGCACAGTTTCCAAGAAAACACTATCTTGTCGTTTAGTGCTACTGGAGCGATCTGAGCCGTTGATCTCAGCGCGGATCTCGAGGCGGGCACAGTTTCCAAGAAAACACTATCTTGTCGTTTAGTGCTGCTGGAGCGATCTGAGCCGTTTGATCGAGATCTTACGCGAATGTTGAGGGGAAAGTGATTTTTCTCCGTTTTGAGGCTCGGGTGGGCACTTGCTCGATTAGCCGACCGGGCTCTTTGATGTTAGGGGTCGGATCGGCACTTGCTCGGCATCCGAGCGGAGGGAAGAGCTCGGCTCTGGAAGAGAGCCATTTGTGAGACAAGTGTGAGGAGGGACTCTAGGAGAGAGTTGTGCTCCAAATTCGTCGAGAAGGGGCCCGCTTTGGAGGCGAGCGGAGTGAAGAGCTCGGCTCTGAAAGACAGCCATTTGGGAGACGAGTTTGAAGAGCAACTCTAGGAGAGAGTTGTGCTCCAAATTCGTCGAGAAGGGGCCCGCTTTGGAGGCGAGCGGAGTGAAGAGCTCGGCTCTGGAAAAGAGCCATTTGGTAGACGAGTTTGAGTAGCAACTCTAGTAGAGAGTTGTGCTCCAAACTTGTCGAGGAGAGGTCCGTCTTGGAGGCGAGCGGAGTGAAGAGCTCGGATCTGGAAGAGAGCCATTTGGGAGATGAGTTTGAGGAGCAACTCTAGGAGAGAGTTGTGAGCTCCGAACTCGTTGAGAAGAGGTCCGCCTTGGAGATGAGCGGAGCAAAGAGCTCGGCTCTGGAAGAGAGCCATTTGTGAGATGAGTTTGAGGAGCAACTCTAGGAGAGAGTTGTGAGCTCCGAACTCGTTGAGAAGAGGTCCGCTTCGGGGTGAGCGGAGTGAAGAGCTCGGCTCTGGAAGAGAGCCATTTGTGAAACGAGTGTGAGGAGCAACTCTAGGAGAGAGTTGTGAGCTCCGAACTCGTTGAGAAGAGATCCGCTTCGGAGGCGAGCAGAGTGAAGAACTCGGCTCTGGAAGAGAGCTATTTGTGAGACGAGTGTGAGGAGGGACTCTATGAGAGAGTTGTGCTCCAAACTCGTTGAGAAGAGGTCCGCTTCGGAGGCGAGCGGAATGAAGAGCTCGGCTCTGGAAGAGAGCTATTTGTGAGACGAGTGTGAGGAGGGACTCTATGAGAGAGTTGTGCTCCAAACTCATTGAGAAGAGGTCCGCTTCGGAGGCGAGCGGAGGGAAGAGCTCGGCTCTGGAAGAGATCTATTTGTGAGACGAGTGTGAGGAGCAACTCTAGGGGAGAGCTGTAGCTCCGAACTCGCTGCTTATGTGAGAGAATCAACGGTTGTGGGAGTAATTCCGAATGGCGAACCACTTCTAACTCGCTGAAGAGCAAGTTATTTGAAGCAGAATCGAGCCAAGTGTTGGACTCCGAACCATCGGTAGAGGTAGTCAACGGTTGTGGGAGCAATTCCGAATGGTGAACCACTTCGAACCCGCTGAAGAGCAGGTTATTTGAAGAGGAATCGAGCCAAGTGTTGGACTCTGAACCATCGGTAGAGGTAGTCAACAGGTTGTGGGAGCAAATCCGAATGGCAAACCCCTTCTAACCCGCTGAAGAGCAGGTTATTTGAAGAGGAATCGAGCCAAGTGTTGGACTCCGAACCATCGGTAGAGGTAGTCAATGGTTGTGGGAGCAATTCCGAATGGCGAACCACTTCTAATCCGCTGAAGAGCAGGTAATTTGAAGAGGAATCGAGTCAAGTGTTGGACTCCAAACCATCGGTAGAGGTTAGTAAGTTGTGGGAGCAGCCATGTAGAAGAAGCTGGACTCCGAACTCACCATTCAGCGAGTCATGACTCGGAGAGGTAGAGATGAAGCAAGAGCAACAATTTCCAATGAAAAAACGTAAAGTTTTATTGAAATAAACTAAGTGGCTGCTTCAATATGGCGAGCCATTATTACATGCTATTGGCCGGATTACAAGCGTCGGCCTTATTAAAAATCAAGATCCTGCTTCTATGATAAGGTGAAGACCTCTTGGGAAGAGCCGGGAGGTTCTGAGTCTTAAAGCTCGGCGGGCCCTTCGGTTCGTTTGTTGGCTCTTCATGGGGGAAGCTCGGCCCCCTCTTTTTGGACGAACTTGGTCAGGTGCCCCCGCTGTATGAGTTCTTCGATCTCTTCCTTCAGAGCCCGACAATCTTTCGTGTCGTGGCCGTGGTCCCTGTGAAAGCGGCACCACTTATCCTTGTTCCTCTTCTTGCCAGGTGTATTCATTCTCGGGGGAGCGCGGAGGAGTCCTTCCTTGTCCACCTCCATAAGAACTTCTGATATATTGGCAATGAGGGGGTGAACTTCTCAAACCGAGGAGTCGGGCGACGCTGTCCATTGTCATCCTTCTGGTATTTTTGGGACCCCTCTTCGCTTGTGCTCTTCCGTTTGTTCCCGAAAGATGTCTCCTCAAAGCCCGGGAGATTCTCGGCTTCTTCGGCCCGAATGTACTTCTCGCTCTTAAGAAGGAGGTCGGCGAAATTATGTGGGGGCTTATTAGCAAGGGACGAGCGAAGGTTAGAATTGAGGATGTTGGATTGGAATGCGACAGTCGCAACCAATTGGTCGAGGGAGGCGATCGATCTGACCTCTGCAGTGAATCTCCTCACATAGTCCCTCGACTTCTCTCCCCTTTCTTGACAGAGGTGGAGCAATGAGAGACTGGTCTTCTCCGTGCGTCTGCTACTCGTGAAGTGGGTGATGAAGAGGGTCTCGAACTACTCGAAGGAGAAAATAGAAGAGGGGGCGAGGCGGGAGTACCATTCCCGAGCCGAACCCTTAAGAGTGGCGGGGAAGGTTTTGCACAGCAAAGCATCGGAAACTTGGTGGATTAGCATGAGGGTCTTAAAGCTTTCGATGTGGTCCACGGGGTCCGACTCCCCCGAGTAAGTTTCGAACTTCGGGGGTTCGAAATCTCTTAGGATAGGAGCTTCCATGATGGTCCGGGAGAAGGGAGGTCTGCTCGGGCGGATGGTCCTGCCTCTTAACTCCTCATCCTTGTCTATTCGGCCGATGCGCCTCTCCATCTCGTGGAGACGGCGGTAGAGAGCATCGTCCCTTCGACGATAGTCAAACGAGCCTCTGGACTCGTCTTCATAGGAAGGGGAGCGACGACGGTAGCTCTGGGAGCAGCGAGGGCTAGGCATGCGCTGTTGGTTGCTAGGAGCCGGAGGAGGAGTTATGGACCGATGGTGAGGACTTTGGACCCGTGGGGGGATAGGAACCCTCTGAGCATTGTTATTGTTGGGTCGGAGGTTGAGGGCTTGCAACACCGTTGCTTGGAACTGCTGGAACTCGGCACGGGTGATGGGTGCCTCATCGTTCCTCGGATGTTGTCGACCGGCAGGGGAATGAGGACTTCTCCTATGGTGTTCAGGGGACTCTTTCATCCCTCTTCGGGTAGGGGACCTTCTATAGTCTCGGTGGTGAGGATTTCGCTCATCTGGACGTTGCTGGCGGGAGGCTCCCTCTCGGGCCCGCTTTTCATCCAGACGGCAGCGAAGATCCTCATCTTTCTGTCGGTTGAGGACGGTATTTCGAAGGTCAGGGGCCTGAGGACTGTGGGAGGCGTAAGAGTCCGTAGAGGCATTGTGTATCGAGATGCGGTCCTGATGGAGAGGTTGCTTTTGCTTCTGCGGGTTAGGACCAGCGGGACCGTTAGGGGGTTGCTGATTCAGAAGAGGAGGTTGGTCCTGTTGGAAATGGTCCTCGGCCGGAGGAGGAAGTTGTCCCTGCTGCGGAGCAGGATGGACGGGGACTTCCTGCTGTTGATCAACAGGGTTGGGTCCACGGTTGGACCCCCTGGATCTTACTTTTCTGGGAGGCATGGCTGGAGAAGAGCTAGTCGACGAGGAAGAGGCGGAGGCTATTCGTATGGTGTTCCCACAGACGGCGCCAGTCTGTTACTGCTAATTCTGGTGTGGGGGTAAACAGATAGAATTTGTGGGTTCGTGGAAAAACCTGAATAGCGACCCCAGGCCTGTTCGTCGGAGTTGGGCTGTTGAGCTCCCACCGTACACCTGCAAGGAAAGTGCGAAACACCGGGGTTGATCCCGGCGACGCACCCTCCGACGCTCTTGTCAGTAACCAGTGATGATTAAAAAAGAGCTTAAGTTGGCAAAAAAGTGATTAACCTGTAACAGTGATCGGTGGGGGGTATTTATAGTCGCCGTTGGGATCAGATTAGGAATGTGATTCCTGTGATCTAATAAGGCGTAAAATCCTCGTAATCAGATTAGGAATGTGATCCCTTAATTTCCGGTGAGAGGATAGTCGTGAATCAGGCCCGTTGATTTGGTTCAATCAGAGACCCTAATTCTATCCTATCAGACTGGGTTTGTATCGGGTCGGGACCCGTACCCAGTTGAGGTGGATCCGTTCGCGGGTTATTGGATCTGTGAGAAGGAGACCCAGTACTCGCTTCGGACCCGTTAGTAGGTGAAATTACCGTTTTACCCCTGAGCTTTAAGATTCGTCTCCGATGTGAATGGTCCCGATTTAATCCTATTTTTAGCCATATCAGGCTAGATGGGAGATTTTTGAAGTAATGGATGAAGGAACAGTTGAATTAGAGACGCCAGATGGTAAAGGGTTCACACTAGAAGAGGTCATACATATTCCTCCGATACATCAAAATCTGATATCCTTGGGGACTCTTGATGCTCGTGGATGCCAGTACACAGCTTGATGTGGAGTTTTGACAGTTTGGGATAGTCGTCATAAGGTAATGAAGAGTAAGAGGGGGATTAAGCACATCACAACCTCTACTAGCCTTGTGGGAGCAGAAAAACTTGGCCGAGTGTATAGAAGCTCATTGTTCCTAAAGCATTATCTAGTAAGCTGTCACTAGAATTACTGAATCCAGACTGAATGTTCGAATATCGTTGGAAGGTGGAGAGAGCCTTAATGTAGGTGGAGTTCGTATGGATGGTGGCCCCTCCATGATTACGTCTACTGGGGTGTGTCCTTGACGGGGGCATATAGCTGGAGAAAAACATGTTGAGGTTTGTTCAACTAGCAGAAAAAGCCATAGAAACGGGTTGTTTACAAAGCGGAGATGAAAAGTACTAGAAGAGTTTTAAATCACACAGGTATGGATTCATGCGTATGCAGTCCAAGGTAAAAATTGTTGGGTTATATGTCTTGCATACTTATTCGGTATGAAAAGAATATTGTGATACAAGTAAAGGGTTCGAAACGAATGATTGAAGATAGAGAAGGAAAATTGTCAGCAGCAGCAACAGCAACAATTGTGGTCGACCGACCTTGAGGTGCGGTTAACCTCCCCTATACAGGATCTTTTCGCGAGGAGGACAGTCGACCGCAAGTGTGGTGCAATCGATCGTTCGCGGCGCTGATAGGTTTATTTGGGTCGGGTCTTGGAGATTGTGAGAAGCTCAACTTCGTCTTCAAGTCAGATCGTACGGCTCTCAATGCAGGGCTTTCTCTTCAGTAGTAATCGAGTGGTTAGAGTATCAAGTGTACCAAACTTAGGTTTCTCTGGATCTATATAATCAATTGTAACGGCTCCTAGAACAATATGATTCTATTGAGTGCTGAATAGAAGAAGAGAGTACTTCATCTGGGAATGCGAGACTTTTCTCAAATTGTAAACAACAAGCAAGTTCCAGTTAAACTTAAGAGAGGGTCGTGGTGAGAATTATAACATTCTTGTATCTTCTCTAGTTGAAATAATATCTCGGTTCTTCCTCCCTCGAATTAAGGTAAAAGCTTCAACCGAGACGATTATTGTGTACTTTATGTGATTGATGTGATCTAGTTTTGTTTGGTTGTTTATGTTGATTGTGTCGAAAACTCAACAAGATCCTTAATTTCCTAACAGGTAATTCGCTAGCTAATTTGGTTGCTATGATTTGGTTGCTATTTACTGTCATATGAAGTGAATGCGTTGCGAACTTTCCAGTAGAGCTTATGAGGTTGGCAAGTACCGATGCATATGATATTATGTATGTTAAAGAGCAGTTATATTTTTGTTCATTTGCTTTTCCAATTATCAAACTAACAATAGGGCGAGTTTCATATTTAAGAGGATAATTAACATAGACTGAAAATTTGAAATTTATACAGAAAAGCCTAATTCTCTAGGTCTAATAGTAGATATGTAAAATAATGACAATATAGAGTAATACAATCATGTTACTTGAAGATGACATCAAAACACCGAATTACAGTGCATGTGTACATAACTATCTACTATAACGACACCATCAGAATCACCTGAGGGAGGGGGGTTGTTATTAGATTGGATTTGATTCAACGGAGACATTCAAAGGACATATTTGCAAATTATGTGTTGGTTTGGATTGATTTCAAAAGCTAATTTGGTTGGGTCTTGCCATCCACAAAATCCTTATAAAATTCATGATTTGGGTGTTCGGTCTATACTCAAATTATCAAAAAATGTGGGGTCCACACGATATCCGTTTGTTTGCTAGTACCTAAAACTGGTATTCGGGGTTTAAGAAGCAAGAAGAACAATATGAATTCGCATGCTAAAGTAATTTATTGTTCTTTCTTTGTTCGTTTGCGAGGAAATTAAATGAAGACAATATCTCTAATATCTCTAATCTCTAATATTATAATGGAAGAGTTGGGATTATGTCATTTGCAAATAAACTGTAATTTGTAGACAATCAACCATCTAATTTCAACCACTTATTTTTAAGTTGAAGTTATATTAACCATACATTTAGTCAACTGTTGTCAGTTACCATAATACCCTTAAAGTTTAAATTTATTTATCACATAATTATTTACAAAGTGTCACTCATATAAAATAAAAGTTGATATCACTAGAGGTAATTTTAAAGAATATGGTAAGAATATGGTAAGAATTTTAAAGAATATGGCACGTGCAGATTACTAGTCTAATACTATAATGCAAGAGTTGGGGTTGTGTAATATATAGACAACCTGTAATTTGTAGACAATCAACAATATAAACTCAACCACTCATTTTTAAGTGAGAGTTATATTAACCATTAATTTACTCAACTGTTGTTAGTACCTATAATACCTTCAAAGTTCAATTTTATTTACGACATAATTATTTACAAAAGTGACACTCATATAAAATAAAGATTAGTGCCGCTAAGGGTAATTTGTAAAGAGTATGTTAGGGGTTTGGGATAGGTAAAGGAATGTCTCAGGTTCGAGATCAAACTACGTCAAGGTAAAGGAATGTCTCAGGTTCGAGATCAAACTACGTCATAGTCTTTATTTATATATATATATATATATATATATATATATATATATATATATATATATATATATATATATATATATATTAGGACATGCAATGCAGATTACTAGTAATAATATTATAATGGGAGAGTTGAAGTTGTTGTTTGTAAACATACCAACTTATGTGTATCGAGCGTGCATAACTAATATATAAGAGATCACATATTTGAGGCCAGACAATGTTGAAGTTTTTTTACTTTTAAAAAATATATTTATTAAGACGTGTACATTACTAGTAAAAGAGAAAGAGATAGATAAGCTTATTCAAGCTAATTCACCAAATTTTGTGGTTAATTTGTTTTTGTCATTTTTAATGAGTTGTCATAATTCTAACAAAATTTAATTCATCTCAAACAAATAAATATTTTAAAATTCGAAAAATAATGAAATTGAAAATGCGCACGACATCTCTAATATTATAATGGGAGAAGGCCTCAGTGTCATTTGTCATTTTGTCATTCAACCAACATGTGCAATGTACGTACATAACTAATATAAAGGAGGTTTCCGGTTCAAATCCTTCCTACGTCAGAGTTTTTATTTTTATTTTTTGAAATTATTAAAATGTGCATCGCACGTGTAATAATATTATAATGGGAAAAAGTCTTCGTGTCATTTGTAAATCTATCAATTCGTGTGACACACGTACATAACTAATATAAAGAAGGTTTCAGGTTCAAGTCCTCACTACGTCAGAGTTTTTATTTTAATCTTTTAATTTTTTTTATTAGGACGTGCATCGCACGAATTTACTAGTGCTAAATAAAGCAAATTCATTATCTTTTCTATCAAACAAATGACCCAAAGTGTATCACGATAATTTTATATATATATATTGGAGAAATTCTTGTTGAAAATCAACTCAAAATAAATGCTATATTTACAATGTACCCTCTTGATGTTATTTGAACGTGACAAATCGAAAAATATTAGATTTAGAAACAAACAAACCCTTGGAGAGTAGGTTGTTATTTGAACCCAAAATTTAGGTATTTGACATTTAGAAATAGAAATTTGAAGTTGTACTTGCAGTCGTACTCGTAGTTTTTAAACCCAATTTTTTTTTTCCCAAAAAAAAATGAGACGGACGATAGATGTAGTTTCGTCCCGTTTATTTTTTTTAAAAAAATTTAATATGCTCTTAGATGGGGGATGATATTGTGTCCGATGATATTGTTGGCTAAATATGCATCGGACGAAATTTGTTATTTCGTCCAACACATTTATAAAAAAAACATTTCCTTCAAATTCCCGTAAAACCATTTTCACATAAATATTACATCTCATCCTTTGAACCCAAAGAACACACCAACCGCAAAGCTAATATGTACATATAAAAATTTTGATAGGTCAAATTCCATAGAACACACCCTAAAAAAAAGGGAAATTTAATGGACTGGATATCAAATCCCGTCCGTTCAATTTTTATACAAAAAAAATTGGGATGAGATATCATGTCTCGTCCGATAACTTTTAGGGGAAATATTTTGAACAGACTAAATATGACTTTTCGTCAGCTGTATTTTTCAAATTCCTATATTTATTCCCAGATATGGCAGGTCACTGTTCTTTTCAAATTCAAATTTTGGGTATTTGGCCAACGACTGCGGGAATTTTGGCCAAATTTTGCAAAATTTGGGATTATAGCGAACGACTTCAGATGCTCTTAGGGCTGGTTTGATTGAAGGTTTTTGTACTGTAGGAAACTAATCCCTTAGGAAAACTAATGTTTAGAGTGTTGGTTAGAAGAAAATTAGTTAGAGTTTGTTTTCCAACTTGACAATAGAGGGGTGTTTATCAGGCCTTCGCCTTTTAGCCCATTATGGTTTTAGCTCATAAGAGCATATGTAGTCGTTGGAAGTAAAAATTTGGGTATTTGAAAAATAGAAATAGAAAATTTGGAGAATATTTATAGTCGTTTAAACCTAAAAAATGGAGTCTGATTTTAAAAAAGTGAAGGACGGGATATGAAATATCGTCCCGTTCAAATTTTATTTTTTTAACAATTAAAAAAGTTAGGGACGACAAATCATTTGCCGTTGGATCAATTTATTTTAATTAAAAAAATAAGGGATAGGAGATGAAATCCCGCTCGAGGGAAATTTTTTATTAAAAAAATGAAGAGACGGGTAATCATTTATCGTCGATTCATTTGGGAGGAAATTTAGCATCGGGCGACAAATCAGTTGTCGTCCGAGAGATATATATATATATATATATATATATATATATATATATATATCAAATTTTAAGGACGTCCCTCTCTTTTGAAATTTTGTGTTTCCTAATTTGTCCATCATGTAAGATCCCGCAAAATAGTATATGACTATTTTGTAAATTAGTCCGTGTACAATTCAGAATTTGCACGTATTAATGGGTTTTTCTCAATTTTAATTGAGTAAGTATTGGAACATATTATTTAACATGTTTTGAACCCGACAACGGTACATTTGTTAATCGAAGTAGGGATATTGTCTTAACCAAATTGAATACTTATCTCAACTATAAATTGTGATGGGAGGTATAAACACTAATAATTATTTTTGAATAAAAATATTTTTGTTTACATGCAAGTATTTTTCTTTAAAGTATAGTACGATACAATTGTGTATATATATATATATATATATATATATATATATATATATATATATATATATATATATATGCATACAAGTATGTGCATTATGTATGTATGTATGTATATTACTCATATTAAATTCCTAAAATCACTAATCCAACCCTAAACCACTGAACCAAAACGATGTGCTTGGTTGGGTGTGGTCACCCCCACCTTCATTTCACCCCCCTCTCACCCCATGGCCGGCCATCCACCTCTCCCCATTCATATTTAAACCCCAAAAGATGATTCAAACCCATTTTTCTCCATTTCTAAACCTAAAAATCTTCTTTTACTTCAAAATCCCACCTGATATGGCTAAAAAATAGGGATAAATCGGAACCGTCCAAATCGGGCGCGAATCTCAAAGCCTGAGGATAAAATGGTAATTTCACTTATAAACGGGTCTGAAGTGGGTACTGGATCCTCTCTCCAGAGGCCCAACAACCCGCAAACAGATCCATCTCAACTAGGTGCGGGTTTCAACCTGCTGCTGACCCGGTCCAACAGGATGAAATTAGGGTTTCTGATTAATCCTGATCAACGGCCCTGATTTGTATCTATTCTTTCACTGGGAATTAGGGATTACATTCCTAATCTGTTCCTAGGGATTACATTCCTAATTTGATCCCAAAGGCGGCTATAAATACCCCCCATCCATCACCATTAAGAGGTAATCAATTTTTTGCCAATTTACGCTCTCTCATAATCTTCCTGATTACTGACTTGAGTGTCGGAGGGTGCGTCGGAGGGATCAACCTCGGTGTTTCGCACTTTTTGCAGGTGAACAGCAAGAGTCAACGGTCAAACTCCGACGGAAGAAGCTAAGGTTTGATTATTCGGTTCCCCTAAGAATCCACAAATACTATCTGTTTGCCCCCACACCAGATTTAGCGGTAACAGATTGGCGCCGTCTGTGGGAACCAACGAATAGTAGCCCTTCCTCTTCCCGTTGGTCAGATCCTACCCAGCCATGCCTCCAAAGAAACTTAGATTTAGGGGGTCCAACAGTGGACCTACTCCTCAACAAGAGAACCCCCTAGAAACGGTCTAGCCACAGGGACTCCCTCCTCAACCCGACCAAGCCCCGCAGCAGGACCAACTCCCTCCTCAGAATCTTCAACCCCCTCGCGGTCAAACTGGTCCCCAGAATGCCGGTGCGGGGGGCTGCCGTCCCAATCCTCCGAAACAACCTCTCCAATATGACCATGTCTCCGTACACAATCCCTCTACCGATTCCATGGCATCCCACAACCCCCGAGCTTCTGATGACCTTCGCAATACCATCTTCAATCGGCAGAAGGAAGAGGATCTTCGCCGCCGTTTGGATAAAAGGCGGGCTCGAGAGGGAGCCTCCCGCCAACAACGTCCAAATGAGCAATCTCCTCATCCCCGAGACTACAGAAGGTCCCCTCCTCGCCGACGGCGGAGAGAGTCCCCTGGCTACCATAGGAGAAGACCTCACTCTCCTGATGGGCGGTGACCTCCGAGGAACGATGAAGCACCCATCACTCGTGCCGAGTTCCAGCAATTCCAAGCAACCATCTTACAAGCCCTTAATCTCTGACCCAACAATAACAATGCTCGGAGGGTCCCCACTCCTCCTCCGGTCCAATGTCCTCGCCGACGGTCCCTAACTCCTCCCCCAGCTCCTAGCAACCCCCAGCAAATTCCTAGTCCTCGTCACTCTAGGAGCTACCGTCGTCGTAGCCCCCGCTCCCCCTCGTACGCAGACGAGTCCAGAGGCTCGTTTGATTACCGTCGAAGGGATGACACTGTCTACCGTCGTCTCCACGAAATGGAGAGGCGCTTGGGTCAGCTAGACAGAGAAGAAGAGCTTAGAGAAAGGACCCTCCGCCCAAGCCGACCTCCTTTCTCTCGAACCATCACGGAGGCACCCGTTCCAATAGGCTTCAAGCCTCCCCAACTCGAGACTTAT
Organism: Hemerocallis citrina; assembly: GCA_017893485.1. Taxonomy (NCBI): domain Eukaryota; kingdom Viridiplantae; phylum Streptophyta; class Magnoliopsida; order Asparagales; family Asphodelaceae; genus Hemerocallis; species Hemerocallis citrina. Next base: position 68,877,999 of record CM030360.1, read on the forward strand.
TCCGGGGAGTCCGACCCTGCCGATCACATCGAAAGATTTAAAACCCTCATGCTAATCCACCAAGCTTTCGATGCTCTGCTGTGCAAGACCTTCCCCGCTACTCTTAAGGGTCCGGCCCGGGAATGGTACTCTCGCCTCGTCCCATCCTCAATATTCTCCTTCGAGCAATTCGAGACCCTCTTCGTCATCCACTTCGTGAGTAGCTACCGAACTGAGAAGACCAGCATTTCGCTACTCTATCTCAACCAGAAGAAGGGTGAGAAGCTGAGAGACTATGTGAAAAGGTTCACCACGGAAGCCAGGTCCATCGCTTCCCTCGACCAGTCGGTCGCTGCAGCAGCATTCTAATCAAATGTCCTTAACTCCAGCCTTCGGTCCTCTCTCGCTAAGAAGCTCCCGCAGAATTTCTCTGACCTCCTTCTCCGAAGCGAGAAATATATCCAGGCAGAGGAAGCTGAGCATCGCCCCACCTTTGAGGGGCCTTCCTCCGTAACCAAAAGAAAATCAGGTGAAGAAGAGGGAGCCAAGAAGCTCCAGAAGGACAATGGCGGTTAGCGCCGCCCTCCCCCCAGATTCGAAAAATTCACTCCTCTTAACGCCAACATTTCCACTATTCTCATGGAAGTTGAGAAGGAAGGGGTGATACCTCCTGCCCTGAAGATGAATACCCCTGCCAAGAAGAGGGACAAAGAGAAGTGGTGCCGCTATCACCGAGACCATGGCAACGACACCAATGATTGTCGGGCCTTAAAGAACGAGATTGAGGCTTTCATCCAAAGAGGGCAGCTGGCCAAATTTGTGAGAAAGGACCGGACCGATCCCCCTCTTCCACATCGGGGGGCTAACAAGCGTCCTGAACGATGCGATGAAACTCCGAAGTTCGAAGAGGAACGCACCCTACATCTCATCCATGGAGGCCCCATGGGAGGCACCTCTAACTCCTCTCGAAAGGCTTTCATAAGGGAAGTCAATTCAGTACATGGCATGCCCCCCCCAAAGGCCACGGAGTACCGGTCACTTTTTCAGATGAAGACCTTGAAGGTGTCCGAACCCCCCACTGTGATGCACTAGTCATCAACCTCCATATGGCGAATTTTAAAGTGGAGAGGATCCTGGTGGACAATGGCAGCTCCGTTAACATCCTCTTCCTCGCTGCTTTCAAAGGACTCAAGCTATCCTGAGACAGACTTAAGCCCGCCGGCTACACACTCCACGGGTTCACGGGAGTACCAGTGACTATTGAAGGGGTGATCACCCTCGACGTAATCGCTGGCAAAACTCCTTCTACCCGAACAGAGCCGGTGGACTTCATGGTCGTCGATGTCCCCGCTGCTTATAATGTGATCCTAGGCTGACCCGGCCTAGCTGCTTTTATAGCTGGTCTCGGAATGACCCGCAAAGCAAGGGCACAACGCTTCCTCATATTTAGTGACTCTTAGCTGGTCGTGAATCAAGTCTTGGGCGAGTATGAAGCGCGAGATGACCGAATGGCTAAGTATCTAGCCAAGGTCCAAAATCTCATGGCTCTATTCGAAGAGGCACTTATTCGGCGAATCCCCAGGGAGGAAAATGCCCAAGCAGATGCCCTCTCCAAGTTAGACTCTTCCTCCCTCCAAGGTCTCGAGCAGACCGTCTTGTTTGAAGTGCTCCTGAGGCCGAGCATAGAAGAAGAAACTTCCGACTCAATGGAGTCACTGCCGGTTCAACTTCAAGATAATTGGATGAAACCCCTGCTAGAATTTCTAAGGGATGGGCTCCTCCCCGAAGACCCTAAGGAAGCTCGTCGAGTCAGAACCAGAGCGGAGTGGTACACCCTTGTTGGGGGGATCTTGTACAAACGCTCCTTCACGCAAGTTGACGGCAGACCCTACCTGAGGTGCCTTTCCCCGAAACAAGCCACGTATGCCTTACAAGAGCTTCACGAAGGCATAGGCGGAGTACATTCAGGGTCCAGATCACTTGCCCGAAAGGTGTTGAATTATGGATACTCTTGGCCTACTCTCCTCCATGACGCTGAACGACACGTTCGGCAGTGTAGCTCTTATCAAAAGCATTCCATCATTCGTCGCCTACCCCAAGCTCAGCTCATCTCCCTATCAAGTCCGATCCCTTTTGCAATGTGGGGGATGGATTTACTAGGGCCGTTTCCACCAGCTCCCGGCCAACTCAAATTTTTAGTCGTGGCAATCGACTACTTCTCGAAGTGGATAGAAGCCGAGCCTTTGGCTACAATCACCGAGAACAAAGTCCTTCAGTTCTTCTGGAAGAGCATCATCTGCAGGTTCGGTGTCCCTCGGGTCCTCATAACCGACAATGGAACACAATTTACAGGGGCCGCATTTCGAGCTCTATGTAAAGACCTCGCCATCCAACAACGCTTCTCCTCCGTCTCCCACCCGCAGTCAAATGGTCAAGTAGAAAATGCCAACCGACAAATCCTCTCCGGTATTAAGAAGAGGCTGGATAAGTCCACTAAAAGCTTATGGGTTGATCAGCTCCCTAACGTATTGTGGAATTACCGCACTACGAAACGGACCCCTACAGGAGAGTCGCCATTTAATCTCACCTATGGGTCCGAGGCTGTGATCCCCTTGGAAGTCGGTGTACCTTCTCCTCGCCTCATTGCCTATGAAAAAGAGCAGAATGCCAGGGAGCTTCGGGCGAATTTGGATCTGATTGATGAGCTCCGTGAAAAAGCCTCGATTCTCCAACAAAGCTACCGAAGGAGGATTGAGCTGGCCTACAACAAGAGGGTCCGTCCCACCAACCTCAAAGAAGGGGACTTGGTCCTCAGAAGGTTAGCCATATCATTCCCCAGTCAGAAGAACAAGCTAGCCCCAAATTGGGAAGGACCCTACAAGATCACCAAAGTGGTTCGCCCGGGGACATACCGTCTAGAAGACCTTGAAGGAAGAGAGATTCCCAGGACATGGAATGTCGACCATCTCTTGAAGTACCAAGAGAGCGCATGAACACCTCTCCGAGTACCTTCAGATGTCGAACCGTTCCTTTTCCTTCACTTGTATTTTACTTTTGCTTCTTTATTTCTCCAATGTAATAACGGCTCGCAACTTAGAAGCAGCCGACTATTAGTTTTCAATAAAGAACATCTTGCTTCCTATTTTACTTGTGAATTGCTTATATCTCTCTGTTTTTAACTTCATACTCAAACGATGAGTTCGGAGTCCAAAACTTGGCTCGACTCTGCTTGGCAAGCTCGCTCTTAAGTGGGCTAGAAGTGGTTCGCCATTCGAATTGCTCCCACAACCGTTGAAACATACCCAAATGACGAGTTCGGAGTCCAAAACTTGGCTCGACTCCGCTTCGCAAGCTCGCTCTTAAGCGAGCTAGAAGTGGTTCGCCATTCGGAATTGCTCTCACAACCGTTGAAACATACCCAAACGACGAGTTCGGAGTCCAAAACTTGGCTCGACTCCGCTTCGCAAGCTCGCTCTTAAGCGAGCTAGAAGAGGTTCGCCATTCGGAATTGCTCCCACAACCGTTGAAACATACCCAAACGACGAGTTCGGAGTCCAACACTTGGCTCGACCCTGCTTTGCACGCTCGCTCTTAAGCGAGCTAGAAGCGGTTCGCCATTCGGAATTGCTCCCATAACCGTCAATGCGCGTGAGATTTCTACAACTAGACTAGACATGGAACTTAAAAGAGCTAACGTTTGGTTCTTATGGCTCGTTTCGAATCGAACTACCATGCACCTCCAACACACTAACATCAGAAAGAAAACGAGATTTTATTTCATTAAAAAGTTCGACAAAGGAACCCAAATTACAAGACCGAGTTACTAATACGGGACGCTACAAAAACTCAGAAAATTACAACTTATTCAACGCTTCTTTGGAGTGGGGATGTTTCGGTTCAAAGACACTCGGGGACGGCGTCTCCTAACTTCGGAGCTCGTCTGTAGGCCAACGGACCGAGATGCCTCTTCGGCGCTGCCTCTGACCGTGGCCCCAACCGAAGCGCCACTAGACGAGGCAGCCACCACACTTTGCGCATCGGCCGGGCTCCACCTATTGACAGGCGAACGAGTCGTGAGCTCGTAAAAAGAGATTCCCCTCTCACTCTCCTCGCGCGTACACGACGTGCTCCGAACGTTGTTTCTTGCCGGCTGAGGCTTGAGTCGAGCGACTTCCTCCTCGAGCTCGACATCCGATCCTTCAAAGAGTCGTCCTTCACAGATATCTTAAAGCGAGGAAGCTGAGCAGAACCTCCAGCGCCAGAGCTATCGGCTATGATACGACGAAGGTGGGTCACTTCGATACTTCTGTCGACCGTAACCCTCCTCAACTCGTCAACCTTCGCCGTCAACTCGTCGCGCTCGGCCATCAATTTACCTACTGCCGAAGCTAACTCGTCTTCCTCCACCAAAAGTTCTTCCTCACCTATCTTCAAATCTTGAACTTCCGCCACAAGATCACCTTCCGCTCGAGTAACGTCGAACAGCGCCTTTCGGAGCAACTCCACCTCGCCTTCAAGACGAATCTCGCGTGATCGCTTCCGTAGTTGTTTCAGCTCGGAGAAATATCCTTTCGCCATTGCCTTGACCTCCTCTAGATCTAACTCGCTTTTGAGGAAGCACTCTCGGCTGCGAGAGAGGGCCCACTTCGTCGTTTTCAATTCAGTACGAAGGCGAGAAAGCTCAGCTACTGAACTCGACTCGACCTGAAAAGTGAAAGAATATCAAAAGGAATCTTCAACACTTAGCGAAATTTCAATGCGTTCACAATACTTGAGTTCTCAACACGAACGAAAAGTGATCAACACTTTGCGAAATCTCAATGTCTTCACAACGCTTCAGCAAAATTTCAATAATAGTACCACCACCCTCAATACAGCAACATCTCAAAACAAGGCGAACACAAGTCAAAAAATTTCAAACTTTCGGCCAAGATTTCAAAAGAGGAAGTCGTTTCATTAAAAATCCAAAATATACACAAAAGCGGTGGCCAGTCCGCAGTTAGGCGTTACAACAAAAACAAAACAAAAGAAGCAAAAATAATGAGAGAAGAGGCGACTAAGTCAGGGGTCGACCTCGTGATGTTGTTCCGAAGCGTCGTCGCTCGGCATGGTGACTATCACGCCCTCGACGCGCACCTCGTCCTCGGCCTCTGTGCCCTCCTGCCCGGGGGCGAGCTCCGCCAGAGACAGTTCTTCCTCCCCCTCTACGGGGTCGTAGAAGTAGTAGGAGGAGCTGTCGAACCCGGGGATGCGAGCGGCCACATGCTTCAGCGCTCGGGCGTACGCCTCCTCCATGTTTGTCAATATGTGGGCCTCGGCCTCGTCCCGAACTGCCTGCTCCACAGCCGCCACCTTCGACGACTGGCTGCTCAGAGCCTCCTCGACGCCCTCAGTGCCTTGGACAGCTCCTCTTCGAGACGAGCCGTCTCCTTTTCCAAAGCTTCGACCTTGGCAGCTTCGGCAGCCGAGTGCTTCAGCGCCTCGGCGAGCTTCGCCTCAAGATCGGCCACCTCGGCTACATGCAAAGCGGAAAGCAACTGCTCGGCCTCGAGCAGTTTGACCGCCTTGGCATGCTCCGACTGCTCCCGATCATTCAGCACGGTCATTTCCTTCTCCTTGCTTGCAAACTCTTCGAGCAAGTGGTTGAAATGGCATAGGGTCTGCAAGCGACACAAGAAACTATTAGGCCTGAGCGAAAAAACTTGGAAAAATTTTATAGTAGTTTTTGATACTCACCGACATGGTGTTCCGAGTGATCTGCATAGTGTAGTCGCCAACGGTACCCGCCTTCAGTGCGGCTCGGTCTTTGGGGGTCGGCAGGTTGTTCACCGCCTTCATGCAGATGCCCCCGTCTCCGAGGAACCCGTCCACCTTCATCACCCTCCAGTCGGGGACGAAGAGGCGCCTGTGCTCCTCGGTAAGGATCTTCTCGGCCTCGGCGGTGAGAGGGGGGACCTCGAGAGCCAAGGTCGCGCTCACGTTGAACGCTCCGCTTGACGACCCGGGCGCGTCAACCTGATCGACTCGAGCTGGTGCCTTCGGTGGAGCTTTGGCAGGTGTCTTCGAGGGAGTGAGGTCAGGCGCATCCGAAGGCACCTCGGCCACCAGCTCCACGACGGTCGGTGGTGTCGAGGGGACCTTCGCGGCTCGACCCCCCTGAGGCCCGGCCACAGTCCTCTTCCTCTTTCTCGACTCCTGCTCCTTCGCCGCACGAGCCTTGGCCATCAGTCCTTTGTAATCCATACCGGGGGGCCTCTGAAAAAACCGAGCAAAAGGAGTTAGAAAATTTTAACCAAAAGATAAAGCTGAAGCAAGAAAAGAAGAGAAAAGTGTACTAGGGTCGATCGAACTGAAACCCCCACGAAACAAGACCTCCTCGGTGATGTCCTTCCAACTAAGGGTCGGAAGACCGAGGAGCTTCTCCACCACCTCTTCCTCTTCTTTTGTGAGCACGGGCTTCTTCTTTGCCCGCTTCGAAACTCCGATCTTCCACTACGTCGGAAAGACCCACGGCTCGGGAGCACGGATGAGGAAGTACTTCTCTTTCCAGTGCTCGATCGAGTCCGGGTTCTCGATCAGTTCCACGCCCTTCCTCGGCGACAGATAGTACCTCTCCTCCATCTTGCTCATCTAGCAGATGCGGTAGAGGCTCCGAAGTATGACCATCTCCAGCTGCACACCAATCTCTTGGCACTGAAGGACGAAGGCGATCACGTGTCGCCTTATGTTCGGCATAAACTGTAACGCCCCGCTTTCCACGTAACTGGAAAACCGTGACACATGCCAAGATCTTTCCTTCAATTAGTCACGATACACAGAAAAACTGGAAAATTTTAAAACTTTTCTTCAACACAGAGTTACTACGCAGTAATTACAAATATCAGTTTGTAATACCAAACTGTAACGTCTGCCCCTTTTGTTTTCTTTTTGACTCCAAAATCAATTCTTCCAATTTCTACATCACTTTAAACATAAACTAAAATAGTTATGTTTCAAAGAAAATTTGGGCAGAGTCTCCCTTGTAATTTTTGCCCCGAAACACAGAAAGCTTACGGAATTCTGCTCTAAATTCTGTAGCTCACATCACAGGCAATAATAATACGGGCTCCCCAGGCCAAAATGAGCATCATCACACAGGCAATATATATATATGCTCTGGGGGCCAAACTCATAACGGTTTAATAATTATCAATTAAAAAGCATAAATTCTTTTGAAAACGTAGTAAGTTTTTTTTGAACATAGCTTGTAAAAACATACCACAACGCCCGGTACTCCACAACGAGATGGGTACGGGTCAAAACCATATCATGCCACCTCACACTATACTTTTCATCACCATCCACATACTTATACATCAAAAATACAATTTAAAGCATAAAACCTTTACTATTTACAATTAAACCATAACAACGAATTATAAACTGGAGCTCCACTCCACGAAAACCTGTACCTACACCTCACCTCTGCACTGCTGAAGACCTGTAACAGTAGGGGACCTAGGGTAGTCCAGGGACTCCCTAACCCCCAAACACAAAGGGGTTAGCCATTTCTGGTGTGACTATAATTTATTAAATAAGTAAATAATTTAAACTTACGAGTAAAACATAACGAACTCACAATTACCAAGATAAACAAATCTTACTCGACATCTGAACATGTAAACCTCATAAATGGAATTTCACATCCAATACTCTCTGAGCCATCACCTGTATGTATATCCATACCCGCTCATAGCATACTTATTTTAGTAATCATTTGAATAACCCCTCGCATAACCCAAATATTGATCTTATTGCATTATCTCACGTATCACATCATAGACATATGCATTCATTTGCATACTACCACATTCATTCATGTCCAACCTAACATCTCATTGCACATTACCAATTATATGCATTTCATCACAATATACTCCACATCCCAACATGGTTTGGCAATAACATATCACACCCAAAGCCGATGGCTTGGGTAACAATTACCGCACCCCAAGCCAAACTTGGGTGATATCACATCGCATCCCAAACCCATAGCTTGGTTATTTATTTACTTCGACTATTACACTCGCAATTCAACTTGAATGGAAAAGACACGTGTACATATAATTTATGTGCCAGTGTATGTTATGACTTAACTCTAATGCAAGATTACTAATATGATGATGCTCTTATTCTAATGCCAACAAGTCTCCGAAGCAACATGCAGCCCATACTACATGCGCCCCATCTCAAGCCGTTTCTCCATATATAGGGATTTGAACCCGCGTTATGAATTTCTAATTGTACACAACCTGTTCCTGACAGATACAACGTGACTGATGAGGTTGCAGACGTGGTCAGTCCTACCAAGGCAGTATGCTCATGGTGTCTATGTTGCCACTACCACCCTGCTAACCGAACCTCATACCAATTACACGCGAAGAAAACGTTACCGAGCGACTCCAGCCGTCCGATCCTTCGAAATTCGCGCTTGCACAAGACGGGCGGTCTAGATCACGCCACGTCATAATTCGTAATTAATATCAATTTTTATTTATTAAAATCGAATTATTTATTTAAAATTTGCAAAAAAAATGATTAAAAAATAGGAAAAATTAATTAAAAATTCTAAAAAATAATTATAAAACCAGGAAAATATTTCTGAGCCCCTAAGTAAATAATTATTGCTTAGAATAGTTGGTTAAGACCCCCGAACAGCGAATCGACACTTCGCAAGGTTAAATAAGTGATCCGGAAAAATAAATAAAACTTAAGAAAAATTACCAAAAGGGCTCAGGAACGACCCTGAGTGCACAACTAATCCGGAAAATCACCATACTGCCTTAAGCGAAGATTCGGCACCTCTCATTTGGACTCCGATACCACCCTGTAAGCCATTAAAATAGTAAAACTACTCCTCAAAGGCTGAACAAACTCAGTCTTCGGGAGTGGGGGGCCCGTGTATGGCTAAAAAATAGGGATAAATCGGAACCGTCCAAATCGAGTGCGAATCTCAAAGCCTGAGGATAAAATGGTAATTTCACCTATAAACGGGTCTGAAGTGGGTACTGGGTCCTCTCTCCAGAGGCCCAACAACCCACAAACGGATCCATCTCAACGAGGTGCGGGTTTCAACCCGCTGCTGACCCGGTCCAACAGGATGAAATTAGGGTTTCTGATTAATCCTGATCAACGACCCTGATTGTATCTATCCTTTCACTGGAAATTAGAGATTACATTCCTAATCTGTTCCTAAGGATTACATTCCTAATTTGATCCCAAAGGCAGCTATAAATACCCTCCTCCATCCACTACCATTAAAGGGTAATCAATCTTTTGCCAATTTATGCTCTCACATAATCTTCCTGATTACTGATTTGAGCGTCGGAAGGTGCGTCGCTGGGATCAACCCTAGTGTTTTGCACTTTTTGCAGGTGAACGGCAGGAGTCAACGGTCAAACTCCGACGGAAGAAGCTAAGGTTTGATTATTCGGTTCCCCTAAGAATCCACAAATACTATCTGTTTGTCCCCACACCATATTTAGTGGTAACAGAATGGCACCGTCTGTGGGAACCAACGAATAGCAGCCCTTCCTCTTCCCGTTGGTCAGATCCTACCCAGCCATGCCTCCAAAGAAACTTAGATCTAGGGGGTCCAACCGTGGACCTACTCCTCAACAAGAGAATCCCCTAGAAACGGTCCAGCCACAGGGACTCCCTCCTCAACCCGACCAAGCCCTGCAGCAGGACCAACTCCCTCCTCAGAATCTTCAACCCCCTCGCGGTCAAACCGGTCCCCAGAATGCCGGTGCGGGGGGCTGCCGTCTCAATCCTCCGAAACAACCTCTCCAACATGACCACGTCTCCGTACACAATCCCTCTACCGATTCCATGGCATCCCACAACCCCCGAGCTTCCGATGACCTTCACAATACCATCCTCAATCGGCAGAAGGAAGAGGATCTTCGCTGCCGTTTGGATGAAAGGCGGGCCCGAGAGGGAGCCTCCCGCCAATAACGTCCAAATGAGCGATCTCCTCATCCCCGAGACTTCTTCCTCACCCACAGGCCTCCTGGAGAGACCATTAGCTCCCACAGTTTCCTTCCCTTTCTTATACTACATTGAAAAATTAAAACCCAATAATTTCCACAGCCATTTCTCCTGAATTTTTGTTTCACCCTTTGCTCAAGTATATACTTTATACTCCTTTGATCAATTTTGATGATGAACTCTCTTCCCAAAAGATATTGCCTCCAATATTTCAATGCACTTAGTATAGCAAATACTTCCTTTTCATATGTGGAAAGGGATGAGACTTACCCTTTAATCCTTAAATCATGAATGCAATGGGATTAACTTTCTGCATTAATACAGATCCTACACCCTTGAGTGAAGCATCTGTCTCTAAAACAAATGTCTTAGAAAAATTAGCCAATTGCAACATGGGAGTAGTTGTGAGTGTTTCCTTCAACTTACAAAGGCTGCAGTGGCTGCTTGAGTCCAATTGAAGCAATTTTTCTTCAAAAGTTGAGTCAATGGAACTGCAATTCCCCCATAACATTTGAAACTTTCTATAATAACTTACTAGGTCCAACAAACCCTTCAACTCCTTGACAAGGTTTAGGCTCTAGCCATTTGGTCACTGCTTCTATCTTCAAAGGGTCCACTACAATACCCCCAGCACTAATAACATGGCCCAAATATCCAACAGTCTCTTTACCAAATCTACATTTACTTTCCTTTGTAATTAACTAATGAGCCTTCAAAATCTCCAATGCCCTTGTCAGATGTTGCACATGACTCTCCAAAGTAGGGCTATAAACCAAGATATCATCAAAGAAAACCAATATAAACTTCCTCAAATGCTTTTGGAAATTCCCATTTATGAGACTATGAAAAGTGGATGGAGCATTTGTAAGACCAAATGACATAACTATGAACTCATAGTATCCTTGATGTGTCTGAAAGGCAGTTTTGTGTATATCTGACTCATGCACCCTAATTTGGTGATAACTAGACCTTAGGTCTATTTCTTAGAAGTATTTTGCACCAAAAAGATCATCCAGCAGTTCATCAACGATGGGAATGGGAAATTTAGCTCTCACTATTTGTGAATTAAGTGCCCAATAGTCAACACGTAACCTCTAACTACCATCAGCCTTCTTTACTAAAATCACTGGTGAAGCATAAGGACTCCTACTATTTCTGATTAACCATGCATCCAACATCTCTTTCACCTGTCTTTCAATTTCATTTTTATGATAATATCGGTGTTTGTAAGGTCTAATGTATATTGGCTTGTGACCTTCAATAAGAGAAATTTGATGGGCAACCCTTCTCTTAGGAGACAGAAAAATATTGGGTGAAAAAATTTCAAGAAATTGAGTCAATACTGGCCTGATGGGGTCTTCTTGAGCTTCAAATTGCATAAGAAATCTAGCAAACTGGGCACAAGATTAAGAGGCAATGTGAGTCTCTTCACACTGTTGAACTTGGTGCATGAAATCTTGACAAGAGTTTTCTAAGGCATTAGGTAGCTCTTCATCTTCGATGAGTTATATCTGCCTGTCCCTCACACCATGTAACACCCTCAACATACCTTCAAGCATGAATTCCATGGGTAGATTATTGAAATCCATGGTAACTCTCCCCAACGATCTTAATCAAGGAGCTCCAAGAACCATTTGAGAAGGCCCCAGTGATAAGATCAATAATTCTGCAGCCAAATGCACCCCCTGTATAGTGAACATTGCATTCTCTATCTTGTCCTCATTGTGTATTATTTCTCCATTGGCAACATTTACTTTAAACCTTGGTTCTAGATTTATCACTAAGCCAGTTTTAAGAGTATTCTGAGGATCAATATAATCGTGGGTAGACCCAGTATCTAGCATGATGTTAACTTCTCTTCCTCTGATCTTCCCTTTAACTCATAGAGTTTGGGGATAAAGTGATGATCCTGTGAGTGCATGAAAAGATATCCTAGGTAATTCAACCTTCATACTTATACCAGTAGCTATCTCCTCTATTACTTCTTCTTCTACAACATTCTTTTCTTCATCATCATCATCAAACATTTCCAGAAAGTAAAATTTCTGAGATACACACCTATGACCTAGAGTGTATTTTTCATCGCAGTTAAAGCAGAGACCCATAGCCTTTCTCTCTTTAAGCTCATGGGGCATTAACTGTTTAGGTCCTTTGACCATAGGAAGTGGCACCTCAGTGACTTTTGAATCAGGATTGTTAGCTGTAGCTCCATTAGGAATGAATGTGGGTCTAGTGAATTTCTTGTTACATTGTATCTTTTCTTCACAACCTCGAGCCAAACCAATCGCTTCATTTAGGTCTTTGTGACTTGACATCCCATCTTATTTCATCCCTTCGACCACTTAAAAATGTGCTAAGGAAGTGTTTCTTAGTCCACCCTTCTACAAAATTTGAAAACCTATCAAACTCCTCCACATACACCTCCAATTCTCCCTTTTGGCTCAACTTTGACAGAGTACCTTCATAATCCTGATACTCAGTCGATCCAAATCTGAGTCCAAGTGATTATATCCTTTCTACCCTTGATGTGTATATGATACCATTGCGCAGCTCGTCCGATGAGATTCAATGAAGCTAATCTCAATTTCTGTTTATCATCCACCTCATAGAAATCCAAAAATTGTTCAGCACTACAAAACCACTCTGTGGGATCTCCCTCAGTGAATGACGGAAACTCAAGTTTGAACAGAGTTCTAGGAGCATTACCATATCCAAAAGGAATCCTAGCTTGAGATAAGTTATGGTTTGATACCTCAGGTACAGAATTTGGAATTGGAATTGCGGTAGCATTAGTAGTGATAGGAGGACGATGCTGAATCGCCATTTCACGAAGCTGCTCCACTACAAAATCGAGTTGCATTTGAACTGAAGCCATCTAATCGCTCATGTTCGCGATCTCTAATTCCACCACTGACGGTCCACCAACATCACGATCGTCGTCGTCGCCGATGTTAGGCTCTGATACCACGTTGTTAGGTGCCAAAACTTGAGAGTTTCTATTCCTTGCCATGTATTGAGATTAGAGTTTGTAAAAATGAAATGAGAACGAAGAATTGGGAAATTTCTACTGAATTCTTGAATGAATTATAAATGAGCTAATCTCTCCCTTTTATAGAGAGTTATTACATACGACGCAACGTGCCGCTACAGCACTAATAGACTAACCGCTCACTCACTGACTCAATTACAACCTGACCCTGTAACTGGACCCGACCCGGAGTAACTCTTCAGAGTGAACAGTAGTAATTCAAAGCAAACATGTAGACCCTACACTAACTGATATATCAGATACATTCATATGTTTATGCAACATATAGATCCTCATCCCTGTCAGCAATTCACCCCGTAACAAATCGGCAACTAGAGCCTTCTTTGTGTACCTTAGATTCAGAGACTAGATTTCTTGAAGTGGTGGTAGTCGGTATCCGTTCCTAAATTGGCATGATCCCTTCTCTCAAAACTTAGTTAAGTTGGGCGATTCTTAGATCATATGTTTTTGGCGATTTTTGTATTTTTTGGACCCATTTGGTTTGAAGTCTTTGAGTATTTGTTTAGATAAAACAACTGGAAAAGATTGTTTCTTTAATTTTTTTTTTTGGCTAAATTTGAAAAAATCCCCTTGAATTATGGTTTTTATGCAGAAAACATTCCTGACCTTTTTTTAATACAAAAAACTCCCCTGAAGTATGGTTGTTGCAAAGGAAAAACCCTGAAGTATTTCAAAAAACCACATCTAACTTTTCTACTTGTATCAGATAACCTCATTCATCTTTGCAAGTTGTTTCAAAAAACATCATATATCTTTCGCATTATTGTCAAAAACTCCCTCAACTTTAGCAGAAGTCTCACGTAGACGGGGTGGGGTTTTTACAACAATAGTTCGGGGGGTTTCTGCATTAAAAAAAAGTCGGGAGGATTTTCTGCATAAAGGCCATAGTCCAGGATTTTTTTTTTCATATTTAGCCTTTTTTCCCCTCATGATTTGATTCATTTTGGTGATGGCATTTTTTCGACAAAATAATTAGTGATCGGTTGGATACATTCTACACTAACTATGTTTATTATACATGTTAGAATTAATTTGATTATACGTATGAGAATTGCACACATCAACGATGCTAGAATTAATTTGAGTTCTTATATTAATTTAGAATTACTTTCTATATAGTATTCTTACGACTCAAATAAAGTTAATTTTCTATGCTTATTTAATTTTCTATGCTTTTACTATTCCTGGTACACTAAATCTACATCCAACTAAAGCTATTTTTAGAATTTGTTTTCAAAAAATTGATTTCCTAACAGTGTTTCTCATTAACTTTTTCTTTTTAAGAACCAACTAAACCAGTCTTAAAGTCTATCGTTCGTCCGTATAATGAAATTTAAATTGCAAAAGGTCCCAAAAGAAAATCAAATAAACCACTTCATTACCATCCCCAAACCTAATGGCGTATAATATTAGGCTCTCTTTCAAATATGATAATTATGAACAAAGTTATAGAGAAATTTAAACCGCATGAGATAACAGAACCTGAGTAAGAATTCCCAGACAACCTACAAAATCTCACCTAAGTTCAAGCTTACAAAACTAACATTATAGTTGATTACATTCAGATATGCACTTAATTCAAATTACTGTTCTGAGACAGTTGTTTTGAGGGGTAAAGAGCTTTCCACTTCCTTCATTTCAGAAGACCTCTCAGCAACAATCTTTGACATTCCAAACATCTGAAGCAAAAGTAATATCAGAAAACAATTTTACATGATAAAAAAGAGCTGAAGAGAACAAAGTAGAAAGTAGAAGGATTTAAGACCTTCTGCATCGACTTTTTGAAGCAGGTCTTGTGTTCGTCCATGGAGGCATTGATGAACTCATCGATGTGGTCCCTGACATCAGCTATAAAACTGGCACCTTCCGACTTCTTTTTCCGGCATGAACCTGAAGTTGGAGCTGGAGGAGCAGGTGACGAAGAGCTTTTTATTTCTGATTGAGTTTTTGCAGAGTTCATTTCAGTGGAGGTATTCTGAAGGATATCTGCATATGCCTCATAATTTATTTGGATGCTTATTGAATCCGATGCTTGAATTGCCTCTATATTTGCAAGGTCAAATGCAAAAGATATATCATACAATCACCTATATAATCAGCATTAATTTTAGAACATTTTTTGCATTTTCTTCCCAATGCTTTTCTTATGGTACCAAAAGTTGAATTCCTCAGAGCAAGAAAATTTGATTACTGAAATGTAACACTTATGTAATGTCGCAGTATGTGTCTAACATGTGACTGACAATGATACTTCATGGGCATCCTTGGGCACATGTTTGATACTTCCTTCACGTGTCCTAAATTTCATGATATCACTGATTTTGGACACTTCTGGAAAATTCTCAAATACATAAGCAAGAAATTTCAAATACCTCACATATTTCTTATACGATGACCGTCTCATATTTGTCAGTCATTTCGCATAGGAGATGCCCTATTATTTACTTACAGTTTGATATCTTGACTTGGTAAATTTTAGGATACTTTTTATGTACAGTATTATCTCATGGTGGCCATGTTCTAGTGTATAAATTTTACAAATTTATCCGTGGTCCCTAATCCATGTTGTGTCACGTAATCTTATCCTTTGTTTGTACTTTGTGCTTTACTATATAGACCACATTAAAAGATTGACTGATAAGCATGCTCATTAATTATTCAGTGTTCGAAGACAAACTACACCATTGAAAAATATTAGGAGTATGCAGCGTCATTTTCTCTTAAGATACCATCTCAGCAGGTTGTATACTTATCTAAAAGAGGCCAGGATTTAATATGTAATAATACTCAAATATTCTAAGAAAAATGAAACCATTAGCCACCTCCTTTTTGCATTGGTATTACAGTTAGGACCGAAACTATATTAGGAGCAGAGGGGGGCATGGCTCTGTCTGGATTTTGAAACAATCAAAATTATATATGGGTAAGAACTCCCTTACACTTATCTATACCCAATATAATTTAATCACATGCAGGTATTCTCATTTCATTTTAATTTACTCAAGACATTCCATGTAAATTAGAGAACACCTTACAAGTTTGAATGCAACAATAACATCTAAAGACCAAAATTTTTATGTAAAAAAGTAAATTCTTGTACTTTAACATGTATACTGGGTATTCTAATAAAATTTCAGTAGTGAAACTCTCAACTCTTTTACTATGTCTGATAAAATTACCAAGTCCATAATAAATGACTCTTTACTATGTTTTCTAACGAAAATTTCAGTAGTAAAACTGTCAACTTAGAGTTAATTCCCTCAATTTCTATCAATTCATGAAAGTTAAACTTTCAACCTAGCTTGAAAACAAAGAGATGTACTCATCTACCTTCTATGTTATATATTTATTCAATGCATGATTGGATAATTGTGGATGAGATAGAGAAGCCTTATCACTATTCAATTTAAATAAATATAAAACTGGAGGAAATTCTGAAAAAAGAGAAGGGTGTAATGATTTTAAATACTAGTGGTCACAATTTTAAATAGAGTATATATGTTTTGATCCTCAAGTATCTAGCTTCTTCTCTGTTTGTCACTAATCTTATGTGCGAACTCTTAGGGAGGTTAATA
This sequence comes from Hemerocallis citrina, assembly GCA_017893485.1. Taxonomy (NCBI): domain Eukaryota; kingdom Viridiplantae; phylum Streptophyta; class Magnoliopsida; order Asparagales; family Asphodelaceae; genus Hemerocallis; species Hemerocallis citrina. The sequence continues at coordinate 68,894,631 of CM030360.1, forward strand.
CTTAAATATTTAATGTTCCCAAGGAAAAGTCTAGCACAGGCAAAGGGTTTAATGGGAGACCAATATGATCATGAATTTAAAAGAAAATATGTGAATTTTTAAAGATAAAGGAGTACATCTTAAGGGGAAAGAAAACTACTTACTACTTCCATTAGGGTAGAGATGCCATAAACTACGGCTCGTTTTTTTTTTTTTTTTGTTAGACAAAAATGGCATAAAATCATTTTCATAAGCATTAATAAATACAGAGATAACCAAACAAATAAACTTCAACATTCTAACTATGCATAAAACTCGAACACAAGTAATATAATAAATAATAAAATATCACCGGGCTTAGGATTAATGTGAGACACTCCCTTCCCTAAGAGAGAGATACCACCTTCGTGCAGGAGGCATATGGTAATCATCTCCCCTAGCGGTCCAGGAACCCCAACTCTCGGCACGTTGTTGCACACAGACATGGCGAGGGAAGATCCCGTTTAATGCTGCACTCGGCTCATAAAAAATATCATATACTAATTTGAATAAATAAAGTGGAAAATGAGAGATTATAATATTTTAAGTGAGAGATATATATTGGACTTTGATAAATTTTTAATATAGGTAATAGATAATAGATAGAAAAGGTTTTGCGGATTGGAGAGGGAAAAAAGACAGTAAGTTAAAATCTAGAACATATCTATCCCTTTATATATAGGGTTAAACCCTTTGAAACATAACAAACTATCCACATAATGAGCCACTAGGAAATCTCATTACTATGTTTTAGCCATAAGGAACCAGCCACCTAGTGCCTCAAACTTAGCAACAACCACTATATTGTTACAAAAAAATATCTTCTCAAATAAATATCTCCCAAAGAATCTCCAACAACAAAGTAAACAAAGTTCTGCTTCATAAGCAGAAGAATGGGATGGGCCGAGAAATAAAGAAAAGGATTTTTCACACGTGCAGATCATGCACCTCATCAAAAACTATTTTATTTAAAATAATTTATACATTTTATGAAATTGAGATTTGGAAAATAGTTCACTTAAATTGCTTTTTTTTATCGCTATGAACGAAAAGTGTTTTCGTTGAGAAGTGTTGGTACTAAAATTATTGTAAGAAAGAATTATATTTAACTTCAAAAAAAATTTCTAGTAAGTAAAAATACTTTTGAAAAGCTGAGCGCACCATTTTACGTGCTTTAAGAAAAATGATAAAAGTGGAAGTTTTAGAAAAAGTACTTTTGATTAAATACACTTCATTAAATTTGCCAAACATCTATTTTGAGCTTAAAAGAACTTTCAGACCCAAAAGCTCCCTCCAAAAGCAATGCCAAACGGAATCTAAAGCCTCTTAAAGACTTAGGATAAAGTTTGTAGTTCTAATTGTTGAATGGCAATGAAAATGTGCACAAGATCTTTTGCTATGTTGTTCCTAGGTCATTTATCCAATGTCAGACAAAGTTTCTCTTCAAAATTCTAATCCTTCATGCATGGCACATGATTTTGCGTACCAAGTTACAGATATAGCAATACATCCAATATGTCCAATTCTACTAATGCGATAGTAAATGACAGGCCGAGACCCAATCCCACTACCGAAGTTTCATTCCCTGGTTTCTGTTTATAAATTTCAAAGCCACAGCAACTTAGATATCCCCCTCCAATTTAATCTTATCTCGTCACATAATTTGTACCTAATTTCATCAATTTGCTTTGATCCGGTTAATAAAGGCACCCTATAGTGAAGTTAAAGATCATTAACATCAACCAAACACTAACAATGAAGTGACAACACAAGAATCAGATGTATTTCCTGCTATTTACTTACTTAAAGAATCACAAAATTTTGCAGTTTAAGACTAACTATGATTGACTAGCACAATAAATTATGTAAAGAACAAACATACACACACACCAAAACTCATGAAATGAGCAAAGTGATACCAGGTACCAAATTAGTACAAAAATCATTCCACCTAATACAATGATTGACCACTGCTAAATAAACGAACAAACAATAAAAATCAAACAACAATTCCTATTTCTATTAAGAAAGAGATTCAGATGAGAAATCGGATTAAACGATTAACAGAAAGAAACAAATAGAAATTCAAAGGAAAGGACGCACCTTCGGCTTTTCGGTAGGATAATAAGGGATTGCAATTGGAAAAAAGAGGGGCTCGGCTCTTTGATATAAATCCAGGGGTTTTTTCTTGCACGAGAAGGCAGATGGAATAATGTCTATCTTCAGTTTCGGGTTCTGGAAACTTCTAAGGGCACATCCAAAACCCGTTTGACATGGGCTTAATTACCGATATGATGCTGAAAACATGCTAGGGGATGTTTGGACATTTCATTTGAGATTTTAGTCAAAATATAAATTTTAGGTGATTTGCAACTATTCCTACCGGGCTCTAAAACTCTAAAATATAGCAAAGTTTGACTCCAACCGGAGCTTTAAAACCGGCCCTCACCCTCTCTATATTTAGAGATTTTTCTCCAAATTTATCTAACACCTCTCTCTATATTTAGAGATTTCTCTCCAAATATATATAACACTATTCAAGTCTTTTTTGCCTTTTGTAACCCCCCACCAAAAGAAAAAAAAAAGAAAAAAAAAATCCTTCAATTTTCATATACGTATTTTTCGTGTAATATTTTTTAGGAAAAAAAGGGTATGAGCAACTTGCTCATTTAGTAAAGAGTAATGCTAGAGCCACTACCAATTTCACTACATTTCTCTTCACTAACTTAGGTGGCACACTCCAATAGGTAGGGAATGATAGAGTAGGTAGGAGAACTTTCCAATAGGAGTATGCCACCTAAGGTAGTGAAGGAAATGGTAGTGAAATTGATAGTGGCTAAAGCATTACTCTTTAGCAATTGATGATGTGGCATACATGTGATTGAAATTCCCTAAATGAGTTAGTTGTCCAATGTATCACATGCATGCCATATAATCAATTGCTCATTTACTAAATGAGCAAGTTGCCCATATCCCTTTTACCCTATTTTTTAAGGGACCCCTAATTTAATTTTTGGACATCTCTTTTTAAAATTAGTACTCGGACTGGCTTATTATAGTTGGGTTAAGGTTTGTATGGAGATTTTTTTTTCAATTCCCTTAATCTCCATCTATTTCTTCATATATCTCGGTTTTTAAGAATTGTAGCAAAAAAAATATCGAAAAAAAAAAATTTTAACAATTTTTTTTAAAAAGTAATTTTTTTTTTGGGGGGGGGGCATTTTGGGAATTTGCATTGCCCCCCCCCCCCCCCCCAACAATCCCCGGCCCTTTAGAGCATCCACAGTCACCATTGTTTAAATTATGCATAAATGGATAAATGCATATAACATTTGGCTATTTTGCTGCAGTCGTCGAATGGTATTTTTTACCAATTTAATTTAAAATAATAAAAATCTCAGATCAGACGGAGCTCGAAGTTATGTCGGAGGGAAAAAAATATTTTTTAATTGACAGACGGAAATCCACATTGCGTCGAAGGAGGAAAAAAAATGTCAGACGCAACATGAAGTTGTGTCGGCTTTTTGGGAACCCTAGGATGCAACTTGAAGTTGCGTCCGAAAAGGTTTTTTTTTTATAGATTTATTTACTTTTCCGTAAAGTTAGGCTTTATTAATTTAATAATTGACCAAATTACCCCCTCCTTCATTCTATATATTGATGTTTATATGGAACGAAGAAAACATGAATTTGCTCTCAGCCAACTCTCTATCTCAATTTGCTCTCGCTCAACTCTCTATCTCAATTCGCTCTCTCCCAATTCTCTATCTCAATTTCATAAAGCCCAACTCTCCATATTAATTTCTTAATTAGTCGAGAAAAATGTCTTCGATACGAAGATTTATTGGTCATTTGAAACTAAAGCGGGAACAAATGCTAGCTCATGGCAACACAAGCAACGAAGGTGAAGAAGAGATTTCAAATATCGACTTTGCGGATCAATCAAATTGGAATCGTGTAGTGGACGATTCTAAACATATAAGTCAATATATTACTGTTACCCCTGATGGCGGTTTCTTTAAGTTTAGGGGAGATTGGAAGGAACCAATCAAGATTTACAATCAGTACTGCTCACGGGTCCCACTTATTAAACAACTAGTAGAGCAGGCGAGATGGCATCGTTTTATGAAAATCAATACAAACAAGTCGTCGATTTGGCTCGTCGAGGCACTCGTAGAGAGATGGTGGGACACTACCCACACTTTCCACCTACCATGTGGTGAGTTGGGTTTCACTCCATTGGATTGGGTTATGCTAACGGAGATTCCTATCGGTATCGGCGATTTGCCTCCATGCGATGATGAGGTCTATACTTTTCAAATTGTTCAGTCTCGATTCTTTCCAGAATTAACAGTAGATGATTGGAAATCAAAAGATATACGGTGTACATTTTTCAAATTTTATTTTACCAATACTATGATTGAAAAAGCTGAAATCGATATGGCACTAGTAGCGAGGATTGCACGAGCTTTCTTTATGTTCTTTCTTGGTGCATTTCTTTACCCTAATGGTGCTGGTTTAGTAAGGTGTGGTTGGCTAGCTGCAGTTGCAGACCTGAATGTTGTTGCCAAATACGATTGGGGTAGTCATGCACTTGCTCTGTTGTATTTGTCTTTGGATTGATGTAGCACGCTTAAAGTGAAGGGGTTTAATGGGTCGTGGCAAGTGTTGGAGGTAATACTTAATCTATTAGCTACTAATTTTAGTCGAATAATGTCATTATGTTATTTCAATTGTTATGTTCGTAACATATTTCATAATTATGTTTTACAGTATTGGGCTTACGAATACACAAATTGATGTATTCCAGTTAGAGACAGGAACATTTCTATGGAGACACACATGGCTAATTCTGATGTATGGCCGAAAATTATTCGATGGAATAAAGAATTCTTGGATTTAGGCTGATCTGATCCTATTAGGTACAATCAATCGATGGCTCGTGATCAGTTGGAGATGCGCACTTCTTCCTCCATCATTTGGCAGCCATATGATGGGTCAACAATTAAGGACTTATATGAAATTGAAGCTGCTAAATTCATTTCATGTTATCGACACGTTTTTACGTACTGCGGCCAGGTGTATTAATTGTTTGTCATATTTATTTACATTACTTTGATTAAATATTTTGGTTATGCTAAAGTGAACATTTCATTGCAGGGTGTATGGTATCTTGGTGATAGTTGTATTCGACAACTTACTGAAGTAATTGCTATCCCAAAAGACCCACCTCTTCTCATGCATTTCATGACATCCAGTAATACACTTCCTGAACCTATTGAAGCATCACCTTTCGTACGAATTGTAGAGCAGATCACTTATGATCAGTATTGGACAAAGGTTTCAATTGGTCCTATAATGCCGACACTATCCCTTGCAGAAGGTTACATCATTTATTGGGCAAAGGTTACATCATTTATTTTCTATTTACCGTGATGGTATTAATATGAACTTGTAAATGTCAATCAGAAAATGTCACATGAGGGTATTAATGTCAATTTTTTTCTTTTTTTTTTCCTCATTTATAATACCACATAATTAATGTCAGGGTATTGTATTAACTTAGGAATTGTAGACTTGAGGATATTGTAGTCACAGCATTACTATCACATGGCTAGCACCTCCAAACTTGGATTATAGTGAAGTAGGTTTTTGTATTTATTCAGTTCCGTACCCATTATTCACAGTTACTTTCCTATCTACAAAGTGTAGGTTTTGACTTTTTTTACACCTATTGATTAACTTCTAGATTGGACAGGACATTGATGATTCGTTCTTCTTTAAGCGGCATGATCAGTATTTATATGCTACCATCGTGTGCACATTTTTTTCTCGACAACACTTTGTAAACTTCAACTCCAAAAGAACCCACTGCAAATTTACCTTCTAATTAACCATGGCCAATTTACATGTATCTTCTTCCTCGAGTTCATCTTCTGATTCATCAGAGGAGGACAACAATATTGTTGCTAGGATTGTTCACAACCGTGTAGTAAGGATTGGCAAGACAATCCAAGCTAGTGAACAAATCAATCGTCACCGTTACATTCATCGGGAAAGAGAAGAAGGTCATAGACGAATGTGGAAAGACTACTTTGCCGAAAATTCAGTTTACCCATATTCAATTTTTCGTCGTCGATTCCGTATGCACCGACAACTCTTCAACCGGGTATTGGATGCTGTTGTGGATTACGATCAGTATTTTCTCCAATCCCAGGACGATTGTAAGCAACTTGGCTTAACTCCTCATCAAAAAATTACGGTGGCACTACGATGTTTAGCGTACGGAGGTGCGGCTGATGCGGTTGATGAATATATACGCATAGGCGAAACAACGGTATTGAAAACTCTGCGTCATTTTTGTTTCGCAATTGTAACTTTATTTAGTTCTCAATATATGAGAAAACCAACACCAGCCGTTGTGGAAAGACTACTCGAAGAGAACAGTGCTCTGGGCTTTTTTGGGATGTTGGGTAGTGTAGATTGTATGCATTGGAAGTGGAAAAATTGTCCAGCAGCATGGCAGGACCAGTACACATGACATGTTCGGGAACCGACTATTATTCTAGAAGTAGTTGCTTCTTATGATCTTTGGTTCTAGCATTCATTCTTCGGAATGCCAGGATGCAATAATGATCTAAATGTGCTGAACCGTCAACTTTATTTAATTAGATTCTTGATGGTTGTGCACCTCCAGCTAATTTTGTCATCAACAACCACAATTAAAATATGGGCTATTATTTAGCGAATGGTATATACCCACCTTTAGCAACCATCGTCAAAACTTACACTACACCAGATACACAAAAGAAAAAGAAATTCACAGAAATGCAAGAGGATGCAAGAAAAGTTGTGGAACATGATTTTGGAGTTTTACAATCATGATTTGCAATAGTCAAGGGTCCAGCACGTATGTGGGATGCAGATAGTCGGTCATATATTATGAAAACATGTATCATCTTACACAACATGATTCTTAGGATGAATGTGACGAAGGAATTCTTAATTATGATTATGATCAAATTCCTGACTCGATTGGGATCGAACCAAGCACAGGTGGACCAATTGATGAAGAAGGCCGCATCGTTCGCAATGTCATTCTACATGATCGGCAAAAACATCATGCACTTCGTCAAGATCGGCAAAAAACATCATGCACTTTGTCAAGAAACAACATATTTGGAATCAGTATGGAGATAAGTAACTGCACTTACCATGTATTTTTACTATGTATTCCCATTTTCTTGTAACTTTTACTTTGATTAAATAATAATAAACGTAGTTAATGACTACTTTGAAATATGATTTAATATTTGAAGTGTATTGTAAGCCGATAATTATGAGTATTAAATATCGTTACCATATTATGAACACAGGATACAATCGCAATTATAATTTAAAATAATAACGTAGGGACTATGTAATTAAAATTCAATTTAATCACACAGGATACTATGGAGCCATATTCTGAAAACATGATTCTTCTTTATTTGAAATTAATAGCATCAGATATATTCTTCATTTCAAATTGCATGTTTACATTATATTAAGATAAAATACAAAATTTTGGCCTAATGTTCTTTAGCCATCGTTGTAATCTCATTTTTGCATAATTTCGTTTTCCTTACACATAAAATAATATCGTTGATTCATTGGTAACGTGTTCAGATCGATACCTATAATGCGATCTTCCTCGCCCCGTTCTTTAATATCGCATTCTCAGGCTTCTATTGCATTCCTCCTATCTTGTGATTCTTTGTATACAGATGTAAAAATAGCTGTTTTTCGGCCATATCTTTGTATTCTGATATTTCGGCCACTCTTTTTCCTTTCCTCTTAGTAGCTTTGCGACCTGGTGGTCAGGTAAGGGGTGTAGGTGAATCCGTATCAACGGGTATATCTGAGTCCCAGTTGTTTATTATGGGAGAGTTTTGGCTATCACTCCCTTCACCGGATTGGGTATTTTGTACTCGATCAAACACTTGTATAGTACGCAATGAAAACTTCGGCTGATCTTTAAGAATCTTATAACATTCATCAAATTTGAAAGCTCTTCCCGAAGTTTCCATATATTATACTCTAGCTTCGCGAATCTAAGACAACATTTAAATTCCAAACGTTATTATGTACACAAATAATACAAATAATGACTTTAAATCAGTATTTTTTCCACATACCTTATCTGTCTCGGTTGTTCCGCTACCGGCCCTAGTAGTTGCATTGCTCAATTAAGCTATGAATAGGGTTACTTCTTTCGAAATCAATTGAAATCGACTAGTAAGTGAGCTAACTGTTCTGTCGGTCGGAGTTCCTAATAATACCTTAAATGTAGAAAAAATATGCTTCCAGAACTGTGCCCCGGATTGATCATTACTAATCATTGGATATTGAGTTATACTAATCCAACTCTGGCACGGAAGAACATCTTCATGAGAGGTATATGCTCTCCCCCTTGCACTTCAGCTCGCCATTGATTTTCTTTCACAAATAACTCAATACAAGACAGAGATGTAATAGAAACTTAAAAACTGGAAGTTTTTTTAGACAATTGTCGTGCTAATATACAGTTCGGATGGGTACTATTTATACAAAATTTTAGTGAGCTGTTCAGATAAAAAAAGAGCCATTGGATTTATCTTGGAAAGGAAAAAATAGTCGTTGAATGAAGAGGGGAAAAATGGTAATTCAATTTCTTTTTTTTTAAAAACAACCATGAAGTTGCGTCCGAGGATTGCGCAAGTGGAGGGACGCAATATGAAGTTGCGCCAGAGGGGTTTTATATTTTTTGCCTTTCTTTATTTGTAAAAAATAATGTTTTTGGGAGCGACGAAACTCGAAATTGCGTCAGACGATTTTAAAATAATATTTTTTCGAGCGACGGAACTCGAAGTTGCGTCCTTTAAATTATGAATAATTCTCATATCCTCTCTCAGTTATAGCAATCTACTGTAGCAAAATATATGCAAAATATGCATATTTAGCAAACGACTGCAGCGATATTTTTGAGAAAATATGCATATTATGCATATTTAGCAAATGACTACAGATGCTCTTACACACTAATTTTTTTAAATACCACTTGTATCATTTTTAAACCATAAACTAGTTAATTAAAGCCAACATTAATTAAAAAGTACTAATTATTTTTTAGAAAAGTGTCTTATATTTGTATGAGAAAAAAAAATTGTACAGAGGTGTCAAAACAAAAACCCTTAGGTCATAGTTTTGATTAAAGGACTTATTTGCAAGTTGCGGTACAGAATCTTAACAACCAAGACGAACCAAGATGTCCTTTAACAAACCTATGATCTAAGGGTTCTTGTTTTGACACCTCACTTTGTATGAAAAAAAAATCTCTTACAAATATGATGCTTACTTTTCTCACTATTTTTAACCAATATTGAATAATTTTAATATTGATAAGTAATTTGTCATTATATTAAAATTTTATTATTAAATTTTTTATTAAAATTTTCAAATTAATCTGAGACCCAATCCGATTACCCGATAATAAATAACGTTTATTACAAATATATAAAGAGTGCAAGATTAAAAGTTACATCACTTCATTGTCGCGTTTTTCCCACAAATAATTAATTAATGCATGTGCAAAATGAGCATCTTTGACTTCTAACTTCTTACTAGTAATCCGCACGTTCTAATTAATTAATTTTATATATATATATATATATATATATATATATATATATATATATATATATATATATATATATAGGGTAAAAGGGATATGAGCAACTTGCTCATTTAGTAAATGAGCAAGTAATGAGGTGGCATACATGTGATACATTGAGTATCTAACCACTTTTAGGATTTTCCAATCACATGCATGCCACCTCGTCACTTGCTCATTTACTAAATGAGCAAGTTGCTCATATCCCTTTTACCCATATATATATATATATATATATATATATATATATATATATATATATATATATATATATGGCACAAACTTTTATTTTATATGAGTGACACTTTTGTAAATAATTATGTTGTAAATAAATTTGAACTTTGAGGGTATTATGGTAACTAACAACAGATGAATAAATGAATAGTTAATATAACTCTCACTTAAAAATGAATGGTTGAGATTAGATAGTTGAATGTCTACAAATTACAGGCTGCGTACAAATGACAACCCCAACTCTCCCATTATAATATTAGAGATTAGAGATATCGTGCACGGAATCGTCGGAATCGTTCAGTTTCGTTTATCTCCAGATCTTCAACATCCAGAAGTTATGGCAAAGTAGAAATGACATCTTCTTGCTCGTCGTGTTCATCCTCGATAATCATGTTGTGCATTATAACACACGCGGCCATGATATCATGCAAAGTTTGTTTATCCCATAAACGTGTTGGCCCCTTAATGATAGCAAATCGTGACTAAAGAACACCAAAATGCCTGCTCAACATCATTTTGACATACTTCTTGCATCATTGCAAAATATTGTTTCTTTTTATCTTTAGATTAGGAAATAGTTTGAATAAGTGTTGACCATTTCGGAAATATGCCGTCGGCTAAATAATAACCTGCATCATAATTTTTTCCATGAATTGGATATTGATCAGGAGGAGCAATACCTTGTGCTAGGTTATCGAACAAATTAGACTACTACAATACATTAATTAATATCATTATTAGAGCCTGGTAAGCCAAAGTATGTGTGTCATATCCATTGATCATATGATTAATAGTAATTATATTATATATTGTATTATTAAATTAATTCCTAAATAATTTTACGCTTGATTATTCCAAATTGTTACTTTAATTAAAAAAAATCATAATTTATAATTATTTCCAAAATTAATAATATTAGGCTTATTTTAAAACTCTTAGCGAGACATTTCCAACGGTATAATTTTTTTCTCAAATAGATTATTCAATATAATTCTTGTAAATGTAAAATTTATTTCAACAAAACTAATTTACAACTCTATTTTTTGGGCAAAAAAATATATTACATTAAGTATAGAGGGGCATGATTGGAGTGGACAAAATCTATACAATATATTATGCTAAACTACTTTTTTGTAGGATTTTTCTTCTTTTTTTCCTTTTTAAAAGAAAAAAAGGAGAGCAAATATATGAGACAACTCCTCACTCTTGCTCCATTCATATTTTTAATTGGAATCATATCCCTTAATCAAACCTCAAAAATCGTGCAACAATGTATAGATGTTATTAGATGACTTTTTCAAAAAAAGTTCTATTATTTTCTCATTTTTAATTATGTGCAATATTTTACAAAGTTATACAATCTATACAATATATTATGCTAAAACCACTTTTGATCCAAAAGAATTTGTTTTCCTTTTTGTCTTTTTTTTTTAAAAAAATGCAAATGTAGGAGGTAACTAGTACTATTACAAAAATTCGAAACCCAGAATGGATTAGGACACGACATTGGACCGAAATCAACATGGACTATGCTGGTAGGTTTTGGGTCCTAAAATATGACCCGTTCATATTTTCAGATTGGGTCTGGGTCCGCTAAAAATGGACACGACCCAGACCGTACTTGGTCTATTGTGGGTAGGGACGAGTCCTAAAATAAGGCCCTTTCATATTTGTAGGTCAGGTCTGGTTCAGCTCAAAATGGACCCGACCTGGACAAGAAAACTCTAACCTCCCAATTAACACATACCCCCCCCCCAAACAAAAAAAATTAATAATAATAATAATAATAATAATAATAATAATAATAATAATAATAATAATTATTATTATTATTATTATTATTATTATTATTATTATTATATATATATATGGGTAAATTTCAGACTACCCTACTGAGTTTTACGGTTTTGGTAGATAACCAAACCCAACATTTTTTTTTGCAAAAAATCCTACTAAACTTTGTTTTCTGTTAGGAGTTCCTGACGTCGTTATCTTTAACATGAAATGACTAAAATACCCCTCAGTTACATATCACTGTGTTAAGTAGTAATGCAGGGGGGAAAAAAAACCCTTGCTTCTCTTTTTTTTTCCCCTCTCTCTCAATTTCTTCGCCGTCTCCTCCGACGCCGCCTTCGTCACATGTGCCTGCAACAACCAGATCAGTCAAACAATGTCTATTTTTAGCGGCAATGAAACTGTCCCCTTCTTTGGAATCCTTGGCGCCGCTGCCACCCTTGTCTTCTCCTGTAAGTTCCTTTCCCTCAAATCTTAAGGTTTCCGAATTTCTCCAATTTCCTTAGAAATTTCCTTCCTTTATTCCAATTTCTCCATAAGGTTTCCTAATTTCTTAAAATTACCATCCTTTGTTTCTATTACAGGTATGGGAGTAGCGTACGGAACGACGAAGACCGGCGCGGGAGTGGTGTCGATGGGGGTGACACGGCCGGAGTTGGTGATGAAGTCGATAGTTATGGCGGGAGTGTTGGGGATTTATGGTTTGATTATTGCGGTGATTATCAGCACTGGGATTGATCCTAAGGCAAAATCGTATTAACTTCATCATTCGTTTAGGCCGGAGGGAGCGAACTCTAGAGATGGTGAAGCACATCCATGATGGCGTGCTTCCGAATTTGTGACTACTGTTGTTTCGGGAAGTACTGAGAGTGGAGATGGTAGCAAAGGTATGCAAGACATTGGAAATGGAACAGGTGATTAATTACCGTCTGATAAGTTTAGCATATTGATATGGGGTAGATGACGTGGCCCCATCAGGGCCATCAAATCCTCTCTCGATTCGCTCCTTTGTGATTATTAGGTCAGCTGAAGTTCAACGGGCCTCACCCAGTTCAGGCCCACAGGAAAACGGGTCTGACCCGGCCCGTTAGGGTTCTAGACCCATTTGCCCCTACCTATAAATACCCAGCCCCCTCCTCACTTCTAGAGATAATAAACTTTTCCCCACCTGAACCCTAACTACTGTTGCTTTTTCAGTGACTGACTAGATCGTCGGAGGGCCTGTCACCGGGACTTCTCCCGGTGTTTCTAGGTAGTGAGCAGGTAAAAAAAACCGAGCCGAACCTCAAAGATCCGAGCCGAGCATCAAAGATCCGAGCCAAGCAATTGGATCCGAGCCGAGCACCCGGTCTCTCCCTCTTTGCTGCTACTCCTGAGCCGGTCCTACTCCCTAGGATCTGACCTACATCAGTACCACAGTTTCCTCTTCACAAATTACAATAACTCACACCTGCTGTTCCCACACCCCAAAAACAAACAACATCAAGTTGGCGCTGCCTGTGGGAACACAGATACTATTGCCCGTCCGAGCCCAGCCAGGGATGTCATCTCAAGTCCGAGCACTCCCATGGCTCCCAAAGCCAGAAGGGTCGTCACATCGGCACGACATCCGAACCCCCACATCACAGCCGTGCAAAAGCCCAGGGTTCCAACCGACCACGGGTCCACGGTGCGGCCAGGTGCTTCTTACTCAAACGTGACCGATCTGCGACGCATCATTTCGAATCAACAGGCCAGTCGCACAAGAGGAGAGGCCGCTTCCAACTCGGTCTCGAACCATCGTAGATGGCCGTCCCTAGAGCGCGATCCAAAACACAGCCGCTCGCTCCGTGGACCTCTGCCCCCGTAGAACCCGGTGGGGCAAGCCCCCGTCACGAGGGCCGAGTTCCAAAATTTCCGGGACGAGGTCCTCCAAGCAATCCGAGGCGGCCAGGGAACCGAGTTTCGCAACAACTCTGATCCTCGGTCAGGAGCATGGGGCGGCGAATCCTACGGATTGGCCTGCCCCCAGGAACAGGTAGACACCGTCCTCCGGTGTTTACAAATGGAGAACTGCCTCGCCCATCTCGGCGAGGGCGGACCAATGCAAGGTCATGGTCGTCGGCCGACCGAACCTCCATTCTCTTCCCAAATCTTGGAAGCTGAGATCCCCCAAAATTTTAGGCCTCCCCAATTCGAGACCTACAACGGCGAGGGTGTTCCCGCTGATCACATGAAGGGGTTCAAGACCCTCATGATGATTCACAGCACTTCGGATCCTCTCCTTTGTCGTGCTTTCCCGGCCACCCTGCGCGGTCTGGCTAGGGATTGGTTCTCAAAACTTAACCCCGGCTCGGTCTTCTAGTTCGACCATTTAGATGCGGGCTTCCTAGCCCACTTCATGACTAGCAGGAAGGTTGAGAAGACAAACGCTTCCCTTCTGGACCTCAAACAGAAGGATGGGGAATCACTCCATGAGTTTGTTCGAAGATTCACCGCCGAGGTGAGGTCTGTATCCTCCCTTGACAGGGGTGTTGCCTCCGCAGCCTTCCGACACAATGTCCGCCACGGCTAGCTTAAGGCTTCCTTAGCCAAAAAGCCACCTGTGGACTTCGCCGACCTACTCAACAGGGTTGAGAAGTATATTCGGGCAGAGGAGACCCTCAATCCAGAGAGCGCTAAAGAGGCCATCGCTAAGGGGAAATGGAAGGCAGACGAAGCTGAGCCCTTCAAGAAAATAGTGAAAGAGGCAGCCTGGCTCAAAAGAATCCCTCCGGTCCCCCAATTTGAAAGGTATACACTGCTAACCCAAAACGTATCTACCATTCTGATGGGAATCGAGGATAAAGGGATCGTTCGACTCCATCCCTGACCGAGCAGCAACAGCAAGAAGCGAGACCAAAGATTTTACTATCGCTTCCACCGAGACACTAGGCACAAGACAGATCATTGCCGAGCCATAAAAGAATAAATCGAAGCCCTCATCCAACAAGGGTATTTGAGAGAGTTCACTCGGACCAATCCCAAAGATTGGAGAGAACCGAGGAGCTCAAGGCCTTCGCCTCCTCCTCGAACGACCAACCGGTGACCTGAGCGGGACCCTGAACCTGAGAAAACATGGGGACAGGCTATCCTACAATGTTTCCATGGCAGATCCATGGAAGGAGAATCCAATACCTCTCGCAAGGCCTTCGTCCGAGAGGTCAACTCCGTTCGGGACCATCCCTCCCCTCGGGTTCAGCAGCGGGCGGTCTCCTTCTCTGTAGAAGACCTTGAAGGCATCTGGCTCCCACACTGCGACACCCTCGTCATGGCCAGCTTTGAGGTCCTCCATATTCTGGTGGACAATGGCAGCTCGGTTAACATCCTTTTCTTGGAAGCATTTGAGAACCTCAAACTCCCCCGAGAAAAGATAAAGCCAGCCGGTTACACCCTTCATGGGTTCTCAGGCGTCCCCATACAAATTGAAGGGATTGTAACACTAGATGTAATGGCAGGCACGATCCCCATCCTCCAAACCAGGTCAATGGATTCCATGGTGGTCAACGTCAAGGCGGCATACAACATCATCCACGATCGACCTGGGCTCTGCTCATTCCAGGTTGTCCCCTCGGCTTACCATCTGAAGATAAAATTCCCCACCGACCTTGGGGTTGGGGTTGTCTCAGATAACCAGGAGTCGGCGCATTCGTGCTACATGACTGCGGTCGGGGTGGGGTATTTCCTCTCAACGCAGTTGAGCTCCCTCCCGAGAGGGACCATCCAGAGTCAGAACTAGTAAAAGAGCCGGAGAAAGTCTCGTTCGAGGCTGAAGACAAATACAAATGTTTCCGTGTGAGCTGCACCCTTTCCCCCTCCTTGAAGCCAGGCCTGATTGATTACGTTCGACGCAACATCAACCTCTTCACCTAGACTCCGTCCGACATGCCCGGGATTTCCAAAGATCTGATCATGCACTGGAGAGGAAACAAGCCTTAAAGGTGAAGGTGGACAAACTATTTTCCGCCCGGTTCATTCAGGAGGTCAGCTACCCCGAGTGGCTGGCTAACGTCGTGATGGTGAAGAAGGCCAGCGGAAGCTTGAGGATCTGCATCGACTTCACAGATCTCAACAAGGCGTGCCCCAAATATGTAATACCCCAAATTTTTAAATAATTTTTTAAAGATTAATAAATTAATTAAAATGATTTTTTGTGATTTAATAAATATTTTTCTGAAATTTACCCTTTTACACGTGCAGATATTTTCTTGGAAAGTTCAAAGTCAGAAATTATTTTGGAAAAACCCATTCTTTATTATTATATATTATTTGTGAATTTTCTGGATTTTTCTGATAATTACTGGACCTATTTGCAAATATTACAAAAAGATGGACTTTTGTGCAAAATTACCACTTGGAGTGAAAACTCCAGATTTTCGGATTTTTGGGCTTGGCATGATGCCTAGTCTACTCATAGGTAAAGAGTTTACTTTTTTTATATATAATAAATTTGGTTTATTTTGCAAGTTTTGATAAAGAAGTGTTTTTTTGCTAAATTGCCACTTAGAGGAGCAAAAGTGCAATTTTGTTTTCTGGGTTTTCAGAACAGTGCCGGCTGGTTATAGGGTATTTGTTTTGTTTTTAAAATCTCAATTAAGATGGTTTTATTTAATTTCTAAGTATAAGGATCTATATCTGTAAAGATGTATTTAAAAGATGTATTTTGACGATGTTTTAATTTGGATTTCAATTGCTTTGGTACTGAGATGGTTTTGAACTATACACTACTCCTATTTGGTGACTTCTAATGCTAAAATGGATGCATAAACCCTATTTGAACATATGCATACATACATACATACATACATATATATATATATTTGCTGATTTGGAAGAATTTTGTGAAAAAATTGCTTTTTGAGTTGAGATGTTTTGATGTGTTTTGATAACTCTTATATGTCATATAAGATACGTTTAATCATCTCAGGAAATTAGATTTTGAGTTTACAAAGTTTTGATCAAGTATTAGTCGAAAACTGCACAAAAACCCAACCTGACTATACAATAGGTCACGGTCGACCCGCCATGCATTGATTTTGAGAATTTGCAATTGCCAGTTGACTGCCCTTCTTGAGCACTCGACCGTCAACTGTTGTTTTGGCAATTCTATTGGATTTTCTTCATTTCTTTTAAATGATTATTTCCTCGATATTTTGGATCATTACTCTACTTTTTTCGATGATGTTTTTACTACAGATTACAGTATTTTTCAGAGAGTTATATTTTATTTAAAATGGAGTTTTAAATGTATTCTTATGACTTTATTAAGTGAGTTATATGTATTTTCAACGAATTGATATTTTGGTGATATTCTACGACTTAAAAATATGATTTTCTGTTATTTAATGGATTTAATATTTTTATTTGAATTCTGGAATTTTATGAGTACACTAAATAAAATTTGAATTTTGTTGATTTAAGGGGTTCTCTTATTATAAACGTTTTGATGATGGATTTGTGAGTTTTATTGAAAAGTTTTGGTGTGATGGTTGAGTTGTGAGTCTTTAGAGATTGTGTGGGACCCTAGACACCGTCAGTTGAGGTTTTGTGCTTTGGCCAGTTGTGGTTGCGTTGCTGATCAGTTTAGTTCAGTCCAGTAGGGTACACCAACTCTAGGAGATTCGTAATTAATTAATTAACTAAACAAAATAAGAACAGGCACTAGATGGTGATATGATGAAATGAGAACATGGGTTATGGACCTCAGTTTGGCTTGCGGTGTGAGATAATCCCTGAAAATATCGAGGTGTGAGTGAAATAGTCTTCGGAATTACCAGCGGTGTGGGATTAATCTCCGAAATTATCGGGGTCGAGGCGATGCTCATGGATTATTCGTGTGATGAGGCGTCATAACTTGCGGTGTGGGGTATTCTCGAAGATTCCCAGGTGTGAGTGAAATAGTCTCCTAAATTATCTGTGGATAGATATTGACCTCCGAAATTATCGGAGCATGGGCTAATACTCACAGTTTATCTATATCTCGTAGTAGTCATCGAAGTAGGATTAGTTGCATAATAAGGGATTAAACCCTATTAAGTGGAGAACGTTAAGGGCTTGCACCGGACCTATGTAGAGTGGGATGCATAGAATCCGACAAGTATGTATTAGAGAGTCAGCATATAGTATTGGTGTTTTCTTGACTTGGTTTTATGCATGTTGTTTTCTGTTTTTCTACACTTAACACTTAGCCTAGTTTCACTTGATGTTTTCATGTTTTATTTATTGTTATTTCTTATTTCATTTGTTACTTTTGTTGATACATGTCGTTTATGACTCTATGCCTTATGTTTTATTTATGTTGCATTTATTTTATGTCACTCACACCCTTATGGCTGACCCCTGTTGTTTTGGGGGTTAGGGGTATTTCTAGCCTCATGTTTTACAGGTAGGTACTTATAGCTTGGGATTTGGATGCTTATGCTAAATTGATGTTATGACTTATGTAAATTATAAAAGAAAGAATTTGTAATTAAAGGTGTTTGTTTTCTGCTGTCCTTTGTAAAAAATTAATGTAATAAAAGTTGAAAATTTTATCTGTGTTTTGGCTATGTTTACTATTACAAATGAGGTTGATGCTGGGAATTGTGCCATGTATTTCTGAGATATCATATTGAAAATTCGGGGCGCTACAAAAGATCTTTTCCCTCTCCCGAGCATCCACGCCCTAATCAACGCAACGTTGGGTCACGAGCTTCTGACCTTCATGGATGCCTTTTCAGGCTATAATCAAATCCGCATGTTTCCTCCCGACATTGCCAAGACGTCTTTTGTTACCGACCAAGGTCTGTACTGTTACCAGGTCCCTTCAGGCTCAAGAACGCCGGAGCCACCTACCAGAAACTCGTCAACCGGGTCCTTAAAAATCAGATCAGTCGCAAAATGGAGGTATACGTTGACAACATGCTCGTCAAAAACCGGCGAGGTCAGGACCATGTGGACAACCTTGAAGAAGCATTTGGATTTCTCCGATCCCATGACATGAGGCTCAATCCCACCAAATGCGCCTTCGACATCTCCTCCGAAAAATTCCTTGGGTTCGTCGTCAGCCAGCGCGGCATAGAGGCGAACCCCAAAGAAATCCAGGCCATTATTGACATGGCCCCACCTAAGAATATTAAAGAAGTTCAACAGCTAATGGGGAGGCTGGCGGCCATCGGCCACTTTCTCTTAAAATCCGGGGAGAAATCACTCCTCTTCTTCAAGGCTCTCCAAGGAGTGAAAGGCTTCGAGTGGGAGGACCCCCAACAACAGGCATTCGAACAGCTGAAATCCTATCTCGCCAACCCTCCACTTCTGAGTAAACCCGAATCGGGCGAATCACTCCAGCTGTATCACTCAGCCTCGGAGAGCGCCCTCAGTGCCGTTCTCGTTCAGAAAGAGGACGGTGTCCAGAAGCCTCTCTATTATGTGAGCAAAGTCTTGCTTTCGGCAGAGACCAGATATGCTAAGATGGAGAAGGTGGCCTACGCACTAGTAATGGCCGCACGAAAGCTTCGCCCTTATTTCTAAGCCCACTCTATTCAGGTCCTCACAGACCAGCCTCTCAAAGCCATCCTTCACAAGCCTGAAACTTCTGGCCGCTTGGTCAAGTGGTCGATCGATCGAGTTGAGTCAGTACGACATCAGCTACCAGCCTAGGACAGCCATCAAGGGGCATGCCCTTGCCGAATTCATTACGGAATGCACTATTTCCGAGCCATCCGACGTCCAGGAGATAGACCGGATCTGGGAGGTTTATGTTGACGGCTCATCTTGCGAGGGAGGAAGCGGTGCGGGCATCATTCTGAAGGGTCCCGATAATTTTGTCCTTCAGTATTCTCTTCGTCTGAATTTTCCGGCCTCGAACAACGAAGCAGAATATGAAGCTATGATCGTTGGGCTCACCCTAGCACACAAGGCCGGATCCAGAGACATCAAGGCCTTTGGCGACTCCCAGCTCGTGGTTAACGAGATCACCAGGGAGTACGGAGCTCGCGATGCTCGAATCGTACAATACTTGGTGATAGTCCATCATCTCTTAGCGTCTTTCGAATACCACTCGGTGGATCGAATCCCTAGGGAATAGAACGCCAATACTGATTCATTATCGGAACTCGTCTCGTCATCCTTCGAGGGGCTCGACTGCACCATTCTAATCGAAGTCCTCCTCAAGCCCAGAATCGACCTCCCTAAAGCCTCCTACCTCACCACTAATCTTCAACCAGACAACTGGACGATGCCCATTCGAAAATTCCTTTCAGAGGGCGAGCTCCCTCAAGACCGTTCCGAGGCAAGAAGGATCAGAGTCCGCTCCGAAAGATTCACCCTAATCAACGAGACGCTTTTCAAGTGCTCATACACGATAACTGACGATAGGACCAACCTCTGTTGCCTAGCCCCTGACGATGCCAAGTACACTCTGAAGGAACTGCACGAGGGGATCGATGGATGTCACATGGGGAGCAGGTCGCATGCCCAAAAGGCCCTAAATCACGGGTACTACTGGCTGACCATGTTACAAGACTCCCAGGATCTCGTCAAGAGGTGCGGCCTTTGCCAAAGATTCTCATTGGTGAAGAGACTCCCGCAGGCCAACCTCCGATCCCTGGCCAGTCCGACCCCCTTTGCTATGTGGGAGACGGACGTGGTCGGCCCCTTTCCCACACGCATCGGGCCAAAGGAAATTCCGAGTGGTAGCCATCAACTACTTCACCAAGTGGATCGAGGCAGAACCCCTAACCACTATCATCGAGCACCAAACTCAACAATTCTTATGGAGACACATCATCTGCCAGTTCGGGATCCCACAGCGACAACGGGACCCAGTTCACGGGCAAAAACTTTCGAAAGTTCAGCAAAGACATCGGCATTCAGCAACGCTTCTCATTGATATGACACCCTCAATCAAACGGCCAAGCCAAAAATGCGAACCGTCAAATCCTAGATGGCCTTAAAAAGCGACTGGATAATTCACTAATAGTGTAACGCCCCGAATCCCAAATACAACTGAATTCGAGAGTTGTACAGGATCTTTCCACTTCATTTAGTACAATTTTACAAGAAATTTAAAACTTTTCACTTTACATCAGAGTTTACATGAAACTTTACACTTTACATTGCACAGCGGAAGTAAATTTACAACATTTAAATAAATGTACAACAACATTGAATAATCTTTAAGCATCTGTTCCTCTTTAACCTTTATCATGTCATTTATCCTGCATACAAAACTGTGGGTACGTCAGTTTATTCAACCGACGAACATTATACACGGCCATCCTCTCTATGCCGGAAATAGTATAACTCATTTTCCATATTTAACAAACACAAACTTGTCACATATCAAACTAGAGGGAATACCCTATTGATGTCATGTTGTGATTGTGCACTTAGTCCTTAGTACAGTTATTTATATTACATGACACTAATGCACACTTGTTCGGATTCTATGCATCCCATACTACATAGGTCCGAGGGCAAGCCTCTTAATCGTTCTTCATCTTTGTAGGGTTCGATCCCTCGTCATGTCTTAATCTACTACTGTAACTACGGTGAGTATCCTAGATGATCTATGAGTACAAGCTCGTGTACAGAAAACCTGGAGGGGAAATCCTACGCCATGTATTGACTCATCAAGCATGCATTCTGTGGCAATTCAGCCTCCTTCATGGCACACGATCCTCTTGCAGTCACCAAACATCCCACAAGCGTGGCTAAAGTGCGATCATTACTGAGTAGTGTCCACGCCATGTCTTGACTCATCAAGCATGCATTCTGTGGCTCACACCCGCACCGTAAACTCTAGTTCTCATACTCGTGTTTTTCTCTCACTTTCAACACGTCTCCACTATGTACGAATCCTTAGTTTTTATTAGAATCATGAACAAAATCAAAGCTCTAGAGTTAGCCTCTCCACTAAACCAGACTGATTCATTCATTCAAACATGACCAACCTTGGTCTTTCATTTCAAATTTCATTTCATTTTTTTCCAGTTGCCGGGGGAGACTTAGCTACTCTTTTGTTTCAATTCTAATTCACAATTTCCAAAATTGAGCATTTCGAACTCATAAGTTCATTTTCATAATCATAACAGATTTTCTTTTTTAATAGCATGATCTCTAATTTATTCAAAAGTCCATAGCCATACATGGAATTCAATTATTCCTTGGGTATTTCATCAATATCATTTCCATATTAAAATCACAACACTATTTATATAGCAAAATATTGAGTATTCACATTTCATAATTTTCACACTATTCTCCTATGAGAATAAATTATGTCGCATCACTTCATACTATTTCTTTCTTTGCTATATTGTTTTTCTAACACTTCATTTCAAGTTCTTTTGCAAATTATAACTTCACAAAAATATAAATGTAGAACCATAGTTTTATTTATACATTTATTCTCAAGACATACTCTACTTCATGCAAATAATTCTCAAATTATTTTTCATAAGTCCCTCATAATTTTAGAATAATAAACATATTTTTTTCATAATTTTTCCATCATCAAAAATCCAAAAAAATGTTTTTTCCTCTCAATTTAAATACTGGCCGAGCCCAGTATTCGAATCCCCAACCAGAGAGAAACAAGCCGAAAGCACAGGCCACTAGGCCACTTGTGCCAGCGGTATAGAAAAGCGCTGAGAGCATTAAATGCTCTCGGCTGCAGTCCATTTTATTTTTTTTAAAACACGAAATAAAATATGCGATGCTACTGGGAATCGAACCATCGACCCGCCCAATACTGTAGCGAATAAGAGTCTCCCGACCACGTGAGCTATACGCTCAGGTTGTCATGGTTACAACTTGAAGTTTATTTAAATCGATTCTCACTGTTTATTAAAACATTTCGATCTTCAACAAGCTCTCATTTCATTTTGCTTTTATAAAATTTGCTGTAAATTTCCAGATTGAATAATACCATCATAAATTATACTCCAGTATATAGAAAATAATTTTTTCAATAATTAATACATATTTTTCATACAATTGATTCGAATTATAAACTATCACTACCACATTTCTTCTTTTTTGACATTTCTTAACAAATTAACATCACTAATCTCTTTATTAGCAATCTTCATATTAATTCTATGTTTTTAATCATTTCCTAAACATACAATCTATACCTTAATTCATTCATTTCAACATTATCACAAAGATCCATTTAAACACATAAAGTAGCATTGTCAATCTACTAACTTTTGTATATAATCCTTGATGTAGATAATGAAATTTTCTTCAAGCAATCCATGGCTACAACCAATTCGTACACAACTTAAATTTTAATAATGGAACCACATACAATTGCATATTCACATTTCAATCAGTCAATAGGTCATTTTTCTAATTAAAGTGTACTCTTCTTAATCTTTTTCATGCATCATTCTTTCAATTCACATCTAGCATGCTTCCTAATTAGAAATATAGAAAATTTACCCACCTTAATTTGGAGAGAAATACAACTAGCAACCTCCTAGACGAATGTCCTTGCCACGAAAGCGGTCCTCCTCCTAGATGCGCGCACCCGAGCCTTCCACAAGCCAAACCCGAGAGCTCCTAGTGCCGACCTTCCTCCTTGCTTGATGTAAGCACAATCCTCCCACACAATCTCAATCTTTTACTTACTTGTATACTACTAGATAATGTATTTTGAACTATAGGTTTGGAGGAAATAATAAGCACAAGAATAACTAGGCTAGGGGGGGGGGGGGGTATTTATACTAAAAGTTTAGGAAAATGGAGGGCTAGGATTAACTTAGGAGTTAGAAGCAAATGACTGAGATTTAAGGAGGAGTTACACTAACCACCCATGATCAAGTAACCACCACCACCATGACTCCACTCAAAATTTTCCCTTTTCTCTCTAAAAGCTCCAACCGGCCACACAAGTGTGCTTTTGCACGTGTACGTGCAATGCACGTGCATGCAACTTGGTCTCCATTTAAAAATTGTACATTATATTTTAAAAAATATCTTTAAATTGTATTCTACATTACAAGTTGTATTTAAAATAAAATAGCTCATGGGCTTTAGTTTATGGGCCAAAATAATAATTAAAAAAACATATAACAAATAAATTAGATTTGGGCTTTTTTAAAAGAAATGCTTTCGTCTATTTGAAAAAGGGCTTTATACAAAATAATTAAAGAGCACATATATAAATATCTATACTCATCATAATGAAAATAATTATCAAAATATTGCACGTGCACACTACGTGCAAAATGAAAATCGGAGCATTACAACACTCCCTCCTTAGAATAGTTCCGTCCTCGGAACTACAGTCAAGAGTGAGAAACAAAATGAAACACTCATAACAAGCACAAGAAAGAATCCAAAGATACAAATCAAGCAAAAAGCTCAGGATAGTTTTTCAACATCCTCTCCTCAGACTCCCAAGTAGCCTCTTCAACCAAATGGTTTCTCCAGACTACCTTGACCATCGGTATCGTCTTATTCCTCAAGACTTTCTCTCGACGATCAACAATCTCGACAGGAGACTCGATGTAATTCAGATCCAACTGCAAACCTTCCGGCACTTCAGGTAAATGATGACTCGGATCTGGAATATAACCTCTCAGCATAGACACATGAAAGACATTGAGCACCTGAGATAATTCTTTTGATAATTCAAGCCGGTAAGCAGTTTTTTCGATCCTTTTCAATATCCTGTACGGGCCTATAAATCTCGGGGCTAATTTCCCGCCTTTGCCAAATCGAATCACACCTTTACTAGGCGATACTTTCAGAAAGACGAAGTCACCGACCTCAAATTCTAGGTCCCTTCTCCGGTTGTCTGCATAGCTTTTCTGCCTGCTCTGAGCTTCTACCAACCTTTTCCTGATCAGATCAATCTTCTCAGAGGTTTGCTGTACAAGCTCAGGACTAAACAACTGACGCTTCCCAACTTCAAACCAACAAACAGATGTTCTGCACTTCCTGCCATACAGAGCTTCGTACGGTGCCATCCCAATGCTAGTCTGAAAACTGTTGTTGTAGGCAAACTCTACCAAAGGTAAATGCCTTTCCCAACTGCCTCCAAAGTCTAGTATACAACACCGAAGCATATCCTCAAGAATACGGTTGACTCTCTCGGTCTGCCCATCGGTTTGCAGATGAAAAGCAGTGCTGAAATCTATCTTGGTACCCAAAGCTGTCTGAAGACTCCTCCAGAAATGCGAAGTAAACCGTGCATCTCGATCAGACACAATAGTTGACGGAACACCATGAAGCTGGACGATCTCGCCAACATACAACTCAGCTAACTTGTCCATCGAAGCAGTGAGTTTCATCTCCAAAAAGTGAGCGGACTTGGTTAGTCGATCGACTATAACCCAAATCACATCATTGCCTTTAGGACTCTTAGACAATCCCGTAATGAAATCCATACCGGTGTTATCCCACTTCCATTCCGGAATAGGTAACGGCTGTAATAGACCTCCGGGTCTCTGATTTTTGGCTTTGACTTGCTGACAAACCTCACACTTCGTCACAAATTCAACCACATCCCGCTTCAAACCTGACCACCAGAAATGCGGTTTGATGTCTCTGTACATCTTAGTACTTACAGGATGTACCGATAAAAGAGTAGCATGCGCCTACTGAAGAATACTCTCTTTCAGGTCCGCCTGATTCGGAACATAGCCTCTCTCCAAACCATAGCACTCCATCCCTGATCTGAAATCCGGGCAACCTGCCAGCACTAACCTACTCCTTCATCTCCAAAATATCAGCATCAACCTCCTGACTTGTAATGATCCTTGCATTCAAAGTAGGCTGAAGCCTCAGCTGAGCCAAAGATGCTTCCAATCCTTGCAAGACAACTTCAATACCTGCTCGGTCCAATTCCTCAATCAGATGCTTCTGAGTTGTAATCAAACTGGATAAACTGCTCTTGCGACTAAGTGCATCAGCAACAACATTAGCTTTCCCAGGATGATACTTGATCTCAGGTCACATGTCCTCAAGCACTTCCAACCATCTTCGCTGCCTCAAATTCAGATCCTTCTGCTGATATATGTACTTCAAACTCTTGTGGTCCGTGTACATGTTCAATTTCTCACCGTACACGTAGTATCTCCATTGCTTCAGGGCAAAGATAATCGCAGCCAACTCCAGATCATGAGTCGAATAATTCTTCTCATGCGGTCGTAGTTGCCTAGACCCATAAGCGATTACTCTTCCTTCTTGCATTAAGACACAACCAAGCCCACAATGTGAAGCATCGCTGTAAATATCATACTCAACACCTGCTCTAGGCAAAGCCAAAATAGATGCAGTAGTCAGCTTCTCTTTCAACTCCTGAAAGCTTGCCTAACATTGCTCAGTCCACTTGAAGTTCACATTCTTCTTGGTCAGACCAGTAAGCGGTACAGCTAACTGAGCATAACCTTGAATGAATCTCTTGTAGTATTCAGTCATTCCAAGAAAACTTCCTGACTTCCTTCACTGTAGTAGGCCTAGCCCAATCTCTCACTGCCTCTATCTTCTGAGGATCAGTTGCCACTCCCTCCTTAGAAAGGATGTGACCTAGGAATGCCACTTCAGATTTCCAGAAATCACACTTGGATAGCTTGGCATACAACTCCTGCTCTTCCAGCTTCTTCAAAACTGCTACCAGATGCTCGGTGTGCTCCTCCTCTGACTCGGAGTACACGAGGATATCGTCGATAAACACCACGATGAAAGAATCAATGAAAGGCCTCAGAACTCTGTTCATCAAATCCATGAAGATTGCGGGTGCATTCGTCACTCCAAATGGCATAACTAAGAATTCGTAATGCCCATGGCGAGTTCTAAATGCAGTTTTGTGCACATCTTCAGCTTTCACTCGAACTTGGTGATATCCTGATCGAAGATCTATTTTGGAGAAAACAGATGCTCCTTGCAGACGATCGAACAAGTCATCAATTCGAGGAATAGGATACTTATTCTGAACAGTGACCTTATTCAGCTCTCGGTAATCGATACACATTCTCATCGATCCATCCTTTTTCTTTACCAAAAGCACTGGTGCTCCCCAAGGTGACGCACTAGGTTGAATAAAACCTTTCTCCAATAGTTCCTCAATCTGCCGTTTTACCTCATCCTGTTCCACTGAAGACATCCTATACGGTGCCTTAGAAATGGGTGCACTCTCTGGTTGAACAATGATGCTGAACTCTACATCACGATGTGGGGGTAACCCAGGAAAATCATCCAAGAACACAGTCGGATAGTCCCGAACCACAGGAATCCCTTGCACTTCCACAGGAATCTCTTCCTTGCGGATAGCTGCCACCAGCCTAGAACACTTCTTCTTCCCTTGGAAAGTGACTTCAGGTCCACCTGGAACCCTCACTGTTACCGTCTTGGTCTTACACTCGATGCTTGCACTGTACACCGACATCCAATCAATGTCAATGATAACATCGACTCCCAAATTGGTCAGCTCGATTAGATCAATCCCGAAAATTCTGTCCCCAATCACAATCTCGCAATCAGCATAGTACCGATCAGTGGTTAAAGTTTCCCCTGATGGAGTAGCTACTGCTAAGATCTTGCCTGGGAAAATCTTCGGTTCAACTCCCAACACTTTAGCAAATTTAGGAGACACAAAAGTATGAGAGGATCCAGTATCGAACAACACAACAACTTTCATTCCATTAAGATAAAGTTCTCCTGTTACATAATACACACTCATTACGTAACAGTTCACTAAATAGCGGAAAAAGGAAATGACAGTCTAACTCCTACGGTTCCTCTTCGCTTCTCGAAGTTCTCCCTGTAGTTCATCAACTTCTTCCTTCAGCACATCGGTCAGATTCTTCCTCTTCTCGAGTTCCCATACACGATGACTGAGAACTGCAAAGTCGTCCTTATGCTTTGCCAATTGAGCCTCCAATAATCCGACTCTCTCCCGCAGTGTTTCTACCTGCTTCTGAAGAGATATCACAAGACCATTTGGAACTGTTTCTTCTTCTTCGTCAGAAGAGTCATCAGATGAATCCGGAGGTGGGGTGATCTCTCGAGATTCAGGCCATTCTTCTCCGTCAGAATCTGCTTGCCCTGGGTAGTACTCTTCCTCGGAATCTACTTGTTCAGGATGGCACACTTCCTCGATGATATGCCAGTCGTCGTCTCCAGCAGGGTTGAAGTGATTGGCCATCTTAGAAATAGAGAGGAAGAAGCATAAGTCATAGAGCAACACAAATGTAAGTCACTTACATTTAAATCTCTAGACTCAAACACACACTTTAATGTCCACTTCTAGGGTGTCGTTCCTTATAAATTTGTACAAGTGTGAAGCGTGGCTCCGACACCACTCTGTAACGCCCCGAATCCCAAATACAACTAAATTCGAAAGTTCTACAGGATCTTTCCACTTCATTTAGTACAATTTTACAAGAAATTTAAAACTTTCACTTTACATCAGAGTTTACATGAAACTTTACATTTTACATTGCACAGCGGAAGTAAATTTACAACATTTAAATAAATGTACAACAACACTGAATAATCTTTAAGCATTTGTTCCTCTTTAACCTTTATCATGTCATTTACCCTGCATACAAAACTGTGGGTACGTCAGTTTATTCAACCGACGAACATTATTCACGGCCATCCTCTCTATGCCGGAAATAGTATAACTCATTTTCCATATTTAACAAACACAAACTTGTCACATATCAAACTAGAGGGAATACCCTATTGATGTCGTGTTGTGATTGTGTACTTAGTCCTTAGTACAGTTATTTATATTACATGACACTAATGCACACTTGTTCGGATTCTATGCATCCCATACTACTTAGGTCCGAGGGCAAGCCTCTTAATCGTTCTTCATCTTTGTAGGGTTCAATCCTCGTCATGTCTTAATCTACTACTGTAACTACGGTGAGTATCCTAGATGATCTATGAGTACTAGCTCGTGTACAGAAAAGCTGGAGGGAAATCCTACGCCATGTATTCATCAAGCATGCATTCTGTGGCAATTCAGCCTCCTTCATGGCACATGATCCTTTTGCAGTCACCAAACATCCCACAAGCGTGGCTAAAGTCCGATCATTACTTAGTAGTGCCCATGCCATGTCTTGACTCATCAAGCATGCATTCTGTGGCTCACACCCGCACCGTAAACTCTAGTTCTCATACTCGTATTTTTCTCTCACTTTCATCACGTCTCCACTATGTACTAATCCTTAGTTTTTATTAGAATCATGAACAAAATCAAAGCTCTAGAGTTAGTCTCTCCACTAAACTGGACTTATTCATTCATTCAAACATGACCAACCTTGGTCTTTCATTTCAAATTTCATTTCATTTTTTCCAGTTGCCGGGAGAGACTTAGCTACTCTTTTGTTTCAATTCCAATTCACAAATTCCAAAATTGAGCATTTCCAACTCATAAGTTTATTTTCATAATCATAACAGATTTTCTTTTTCAATAGCATGATCTCTAATTTATTCATAAGTCCATAGCCATACATGGAATTCAATTATTCCTTGTGTATTTCATCAATATCATTTCCATATTAAAATCACAACACTATTTATATAGCAAAATATTGAGTATTCACATTTCATAATCTTCACACTATTCTCCCATGAGAATAAATTACATCGCATCATTTCATACTATTTCTTTCTTTGCTATATTGTTTTTCTAACACTTCATTTCAAGTTCGTTTGCAAATTATAACTTCACAAAAATATAAATGTAGAACCATAGTTTTATTTATACATTTATTCTCAAGACATACTCTACTTCATGCAAATAATTCTCAAATTATTTTTCACAAGTCCCTCATAATTTTAGAATAATAAACATATTTTTTTCATAATTTTTCCATCATCAAAAATCCAAAAAAATGTTTTTCCCCTCAATTTAAAAATTGGCCAAGCCCAGTATTCGAACCCACAACTAGAGAGAAACAAGCCGAAAGCACAGGCCACTAGGCCACTTGCGCCAGCGGTATAGAAAAGCGCTGAGAGCATTAAATGCTCTCGGCTGCAGTCCATTTTATTTTTTTTAAAACACGAAATAAAATATGCGATGCTACTGGGAATCGAACCATCGACCCGCCCAATACTGTAGCGAATAAGAGCCTCCCAACCACGTGAGCTATACGCTCAGGTTGTCATGGTTACAACTTGAAGTTTATTTAAATCGATTCTCCCTGTTTATTAAAACATTTTGATCTTCAACAAGCTCTCATTTCATTTTGCTTTTATAAAATTTGCTGTAAATTTCCAGATTGAATAATACCATCATAAATTATACTCCAGTATATAGAAAATAATTTTTTCAATAATTAATACATATTTTTCATACAATTGATTCGAATTATAAACTATCACTACCACATTTCTTCTTTTTTGACATTTCTTAACAAATTAACATCACTAATCTCTTTATTAGCAATCTTCATATTAATTCTATGTTTTTAATCATTTCCTAAACATACAATCTATACCTTAATTCATTCATTTCAACATTATCACAAAGATCCATTTAAACACATAAAGTAGCATTGTCAATCTACTAACTTTTGTATATAATCCTTGATGTAGATAATGAAATTTTCTTCAAGCAATCCATGGCTACAACCAATTCGTACACAACTTAAATTTTAATAATGGAACCACATACAATTGCATATTCACATTTCAATCAGTCAATAGATCATTTTTCTAATTAAAGTGTACTCTTCTTAATCTTTTTCATGCATCATTCTTTCAATTCACATCTAGCATGCTTCCTAATTAGAAATATAGAAAATTTACCCACCTTAATTTGGAGAGAAATACAACTAGCAACCTCCTAGACGAATGTCCTTGCCACAAGAGCGGTCCTCCTCCTAGATGCGCGCACCCGAGCCTTCCACAAGCCAAACCCGAGAGCTCCTAGTGCCGACCTTCCTCCTTGCTTGATGTAAGCACAATCCTCCCACACAATCTCAATCTTTTACTTACTTGTATACTACTAGATAATGTATTTTGAACTATAGGTTTGGAGGAAATAATAAGCACAAGAATAACTAGGCTAGGGGGGGAGGGGGGTATTTATACTAAAAGTTTAGGAAAATGGAGGGCTAGGATTAACTTAGGAGTTAGAAGCAAATGGCTAAGATTTAAGGAGGAGTTACACTAACCACCCATGCTCAAGTAACCACCACCACCATGACTCCATTCAAAATTTTCCCTTTTCCCTCCAAAAGCTCCAACCGGCCACACAAGTGTGCTTTTGCACGTGTACGTGCAATGCACGTGCATGCAACTTGGTCTCCATTTAAAAATTGTACATTATATTTTAAAAAAAATCTTTAAATTGTATTCTACATTACAAGTTGTATTTAAAATAAAATAACTCATGGGTTTTAGTTTATGGGCCAAAATAATAATAAAAAAAATATATAACAAATAAATTAGATTTGGGCTTTTTTAAAAGAAAGGCTTTTGTCTATTTGAAAAAGGACTTTATACAAAATAATTAAAGAGCATATATTTAAATATCTATACTCATCATAATGAAAATAATTATCAGAATATTGCACGTGCACACTACGTGCAAAATGAAATAATTTTCATTAAATGAAAATCGGGGCATTACAAAAAGGGCTATGGGTCGACAAACTGCCCAGCGTACTGTGGGCTCACCGGACAACTAAAAGGATCCCCACAGGCAAATCCCCATTCAACCTCACCTACGGCACCGAGGCTGTTATTCCCCTAGAGATCGGCCTCCCTTCGCCCAGGATCATGGCCTTCAACAACGAGGAAAACTCCTCAGACCTCAGAGCCAACTTGGACCTCATCGACGAGGTCAGGGAAAAATCCACCATTAGAAGAAGTATATACCAACAAAGGATCGAGAAGTTTTGCAACAAGACGGTCCACCCCGCCAACAACAAGCTTGGTGATCTCGTGCTCCGGAAGTTAGCGGTGTCCGACCCCAGTAAAAAGAGAAAACTAGCCCCTGATTAGGAGGGTCCCTATAAGGTCTTCGAAGTGGTACGTCCTGGCACGTACCGACTCAAAGACCTGGGGGGGCAGGATCATAAAGAGGCCCTGGAACATAGAATACCTCATAAAGTTCCTCGAAGGGGATGACTAAATTCCTTGTGTAACAGAAACTCATGTAATCGACACCTCGTGCCCCTTTTTTTGTGTGTAAATAAAAAGTGTAACTTTGTTTCTTTCCTTTTTTGTTCTAACTATGCAAGGACATTCGGCATTGACCTCAAGCCATACCCTAGCTTTCTCAACCTTTATGGACTAGGAGTTCGGCAATGACCCCGAACCACACCCTAACTCTTTTACAAGAGCACAGGAGCTCGACATTCCGCATTGACTTTGAGCCATACCCTAGATTTCTCAAGCTTTTAGGTTAGGCACTTGGCAATGACCCCGAACCACATCCTAATGCTTTCAAAGTACAGGAGCTCGACATTCGGCATTGACCTCGAGCCATACCCTCGCTTTCTCAAGCTTTTGGGTTAGGCACTCGGCAATGACCCCGAACCACATCCTAACGCTTTCAAAGTACAAGAGCTCGACATTCGGCATTGACCTCGAGCCATACCCTAGCTTTCTCAAGCTTTTGGGTTAGGCGCTCGGTAATGACCCCGAACCACATCCTAACGCTTTCAAAGTTTAGGAGCTCGACATTCGGCATTGACCTCGAGCCATACCCTAGATTTCTCAAGCTTTTGGGTTAGGCGCTCGGCAATGACCCCGAACCACATCCTAACACTTTCAAAGTACAGGAGCTCGACATTCGGCATTGACCTCGAGCCATACCCTAGTTTTCTCAAGCTTTATGTGCTAGGCACTCGGCAATGACCCCGAACCACTTACTTTCTTACAAGACGGGGCTCGACACTCGTCTTGCTCTGCACACAGTGTCCTAATCACTTACAAAAAAGGGAGGGACGGAAAAATCAATTTTTATTCATCACAAGCACCTTGAATGACCACAGTATAAGAAAAGTTATTACATCGCTTTCGTTAACTTCAACCTAAGTGTTTCCCTCGGGGCATTTTTGGCCAACACGGGCCATGTCGAGCCCCACCGAGCGGGTACGTCCCTCGACGTGCTCGTTCGACACCACAAACACTGCTAGTGTAGACATCCCGGCAATGGAGCTCTGCGCATCAGAAGGCCTCGCCATCTCTAGATGGAGGGTTGGTGAGGAACCCAAAACAGAGGGGTCCCCTCCCCCAGGATGGCCGAACCGAGACCGACCTGTGCCTAGCATAACTTTCAACCTCTGAATCTTCATCTCCTTTTCAACCACAACCTCACGAAGAACGGACTCGGAGGTCTGTCGCCTGGTGGAAGCATCAGATATCGACCAGTTCATCTCGGCACTCCCAAAGTCCCGATCGGCTATAGCCTTCTTCAGGCGTGCCACCTCTAAGATGAGCTCCTTGGACTTGTTCATAAAATAGTGTACCACGACTTCTTGATTGCGGGCCTACTTGCGATAGCGAACCAAGACACTCTCCTTGGACTCTAGCCTACTCTGAAGTCGCCAGACTTCGGCAGAAGTGAGATCGGCACCCAGGGACTCGTTCATCTAGCAAAAGGAAAGGAAACCACAATTCACTAAAAAAACTCGCCAAAAAACAACAAGTCATAGAAGGTCGGCCAAAAATACAATTGTATTAATTCAAAATTTGATTACAAAAGGCGGTAGCCAGTCCGCGTTCGACAATACAAAAAGAGAGAAAAATATTTTAACTACTGCAGGGTGGGGGATCTGCACCTCTTCTTCAGCAGTCGCACCCCCCGCCTCCTTCTCCAAGAGAGGGTCCTTCGGAGCCTCATCTCTCTCGCCCCAGGGGGTTAGCGGATGCACACGGGGGCTCCCACCCGAAATGGAGATGGTCGATCTTCACCTCGGGGTAAAGGAGCAGAAAGTGCTCCTTCGCCCTATCATACGCCTCGTCTTAGGCATTAATCACGTCTTCCGAAGCTGCCATCACCAGCTCGTCGTAATCCGCTGCCACATTTTCCCGAACCATCGCCAATTTGCAGAGATGCTGGTCCTGTTGAGAGGCGAGGTCGGCTTGGAAGGCCTGCACGTTCCCCTGAGCGTTCGTCAGCTCGACCTTCAATTCCTTCGCCTCTCGAAGGTACCGATCGGCGTTCCGCTTCTCGGTCTGGATCTCCTTCTCCAGGCACCGCTTCAGCTGCGTCCCGGTCATCAGCACCTGGTCGAGATAAACAAGAGTCAGGAAAGAACGCCCAACGCCAAAAAGAATTCAGACAACAAACCAACACTTACCACTACTTGTGCTTGAGCCCACTTCATGTAGTTCGTCTCCGTAGTCTCGATTGCCAGGTTGATCCGGTCGCGAGCCGTGGCGAGCTTATCTGCCACCTCCACAGAGATCGAGCCCTCGGCTAGCGAATCTCCCTCCTTGACCGCCCAGTCCGAGGCAAACGGCCTTAGGCCCCCCTCTCCCACCATCCATCGGGCATCGGGACGGATAGCGGGGGTCCCAGACTTCAAAACCTCGGTAACCTTTCGGCTACTTGAGCTCGGCCCCGACTCTTTCGCCTCTCGGGACTAGTCCCCTAGACTAGTCCCGCTGCCGATGCTGCCTTCTCGGCCCTTTTCTTTTAGACCAGCGCCAGCAGGGCCTTCCTTGCCTCGAGTTTCGACAGGTCCATCGCTGCAGAGAAAAAGAGAATGTTAATACGAAAGAAGAAAATTGGACAACAATGAAATAAAAATGTACAGGGGTCGGTTGGGCTCAGTCCGACTCGGTCTAGGTGTATCTCTGTCACGCGCGACCAACCGATGTTGTGCCCCGCTACAATTTTGTCCACATCAGCCCACTCCGCCTCCGTCAAGTCCCTCCGCCTCGGGGTTTGCGGTTTGGCTTGTGGAAATTCTAGGCTGTAGGAATTTCCTAAGGAACCTCGCTCCCTACTATGATGTAATTCTCTTTCCACCCCTTTATGGAATCCGGATGACCATGCATTACCCTCTTGTGAGGGCGGGCCGACATGTAGAATATACCCTCCATATCTCCGAGCGAGCTCACCCCTAAGACAGCATGGAAGTACTTTAGCTTCAGTCGGAGCCTCTTCTCCTGGAACTTCAGAATGAAGCAGGTCAGATGCTTCCATGAATTGGTGCCATATTGCATCGGGCACAGTTCCCCCCATCTCAGCACCCTCTTAATGAACGGGTGCAGTGGAAACCATAGTCCCGAGACGAAAGCATCATCGGAAAACATGCAGAAGATAGGGGCCAACTCGATGGTGGGATGGAGATGCAAACTCGGCAGCATCAATTCGTACTCCCAAGGGATGAAGTAACTGGCCCTTATTATGGGCAGAAAATCGGCCTTCAGCACGCACTAGATGTTGTACATCTTTGTCTGGGGCCGGCCAGACGAAAGCACCACCACGTTGAATTGAACAAGGTTCTCCACGTCGTCAGGGTACATGCAGATCGACCCTGGGTTCCTGAAGTGGGGGACTTTGAGTCCATGCTTTGGTCCGAACTCATCCGGCATGCTCGGACTATCCGGCAAATGCCACCTCCTCTTCTTCCTACGGGTACGAAGCTTCATCGGCGGAGACAGTGTCGACAGAGGAGGGAGAACCCCTCCTTCCTCGCCTCCGTCCTCATATCTCTCTCCCTCAGCTCCTCCCTCACAGCCCCCCTGTTCATCCCCTCCTTCCTCGCCTCCTCCATCAACCGCTCCTTCCTCATCCTCCTCGCCTCCTTCCTCAAACTCTCCTTCCTCAGCCTCCTCACCCGATGACTCTACCACCTCCGGCTCGTGACTTCGTAAGGGGACCACATCCAGGACCTGATCATCCATATCCCAGGATGTGGAATCTGACTGTCCCTCCACTTCCAAAGTTCAGTCATCCCGGTCCCAGGACGTTGAGTCCGACTCATGATCCCCCTCACCCCGACTAGAAGAGCTCGCTTCGGAGCCGAACTGAGAGCGCGACATTACGAAATAAAATACTAACTTGAATACCGTAAGCGAAAAGATCACCGTAAAAGTCGTCGTCGGCAGCTTAAAGAGAGAAGCTCCTATTTTTAGAAAGAGAACGCAAAGTAAAGAAATGAGGAAGGGGCAGGGGATTTATAGAGTGAAAACGATGCCTCGAATTCCACGTAAAAATCCTAGCCGTCCAAATCTGGATCAACAAGATCCAACGGCCACTAGGATTTCATACGCCTCGATTTCTACCACCATGACATCAGCATCATGTGCAAAATTTTAGTTTTTACCCCCTGCTTTTACAGCAAGTACGGGGGTTCAGAGCTCGCTTCGGGTCTTACCACCCATAGCTTTTACAACAAGCTTGGGGGCTCGATGCTCGGCAAAGACCTCGAGCCACCCCAGAGATTTTACGGCAAGTAGGGGGCTCGACGCTCGGCTGTAACCACGAGCCATCCCCTAGATTTTATAGCAAGCTTGGGGACGGTCGTTAGAGATTCTGAGCCACCCCAGAGCTTTTACGGCAAGCAGGGGGGCTCGATGCTCGGTAGTAACCTCGAGCCATCCCCTAGCTTTTACAACAGGCTTGGGGGTTCGACGGTCGGAAGCGATTCCGAGCCACCCTAGAGCTTTTACAGCAAGCAGGGGGCTCGACGCTCGGCAGTAACCTCGAGCCATCCCCTAGCTTTTACAGGAAGCTTGGGGATTCGATGGTCGGTAGCAATTCCGAGCCACCCCAGAACTTTTACAGCAAGCAGAAGGCTCGACGCTCGACAGTGACCTTGAGCCACCCCAGAGCTTTTACGGAAAGCAGGGGGGCTCGACACTCGGCAGTAACCTCGAGCCATCCCCTAACTTTCACAGCAAGCTTAGAGGTTCGACGGTCGGTAGCGATTCCGAGCCACCCCAGAGCTTTTACGGCAAGCAGGGGGGCTCGACGCTCGGCAGTAACCTCGAGCCATCCCCTAGCTTTTACAGCAAGCTTGGGGGTTCGATGGTCGGTAGCGGTTCCGAGCCACCCCAGAGATTTTACGGCAAGTAGGGGGCTCGACGCTCGGCAGTATCCTCGAGCCATCCCCTAGCTTATACAGCAAGCTTGGGGGTTCGACGGTCGGTAGAGATTCTGAGCCACCCCAGAGCTTTTATGGTGAGCAGGGGGGCTCGATGCTCGATAGTAACCTCGAGCCACCCCTTAGCTTTTACAGCAAGCTTCGGGGTTCGATGGTCGGTGGAGATCCCGAGCCACCCCAGAGCTTTTACGGCAAGCAGGGGGGCTTGACGCTCGGCAGTAACCTCGAGCCATCCCCTAGCTTTTGAAGCAAGCTTGGGGGTTCGATGGTCGGTAGCATTTTCGAGCCACCCCAGAGCTTTTACGACAAGTAGGGGGCTCGACGCTCTGCAGTAACATCGAGCCATCACCTATCTTTTACAGCAAGCTTGGGGGTTCGACGGTCAGTAGCGATGCCGAGCCACCCTAGAGCTTTCACAAACAGCTTTGGGGGTTCGATGCTCAGCAATGACCTCGAGCCACCCCAGAGCTTTTACAGCAAGCTTGGGGGCTCGACGCTCGGTAGTGATTCTGAGCCACCCCAGAGCTTTCATAAATAGCTTTGGGGTTTTGATGCTTGACAATGACCTCGAGCCACCTTGGAGCTTTTACATCAAGCTTGGGGGCTCGACGGTCGGTAGTGATTCCGAGCCACCCCAGCGCTTTCACAACAGCTTCGGGGGTTCGACGCTCGGTAATGACCTCGAGCCACCCTAGCTTTTACAACGAGCTTAGGGGCTCAATGCTCGACAACGATCCGAGCCACCCCCTAGCTTTTACAACCAACTTGGAGCTTGACGCTCGACAGAGATTCCGAGCCACCCCCAAGCTTTCTTAAACTGGGGAGCTCGATGCTCAGCAGTAACCTTGAGCCACCCCAGAGCTTTTATAGCAAGCTCGGGGGCTCGACGCTCGGCAGTGACCTCGAGCCATCCCAGAGTTTTTACAGCAAGTTTGGGGGCTCGACGCTCGAACCACACCCTAACTCTTTTACAAAAGCACAGGAGCTCAACACTCAGCAGAGATTCCGAGACACCCCCAAGCTCTCTCAAACTGGGGGGCTCGACGCTCGGCAGTAACCTCGAGCCACCCCCTAGCTCACTACGAACTTCGTGGCTCGACGCTTGGCAATAGGACTCGGCATCCGAGTGCATAGGGGCTCAACGCTTGGCGGTAACCTCGAGCCACCCCCTAGCTCACTACGAGTTTCCGGGCTCAACACTCGGTAGTAAGCCTCGGCATGAGAGCGCATAGGGGCTCGGTGC
This sequence comes from Hemerocallis citrina, assembly GCA_017893485.1. Taxonomy (NCBI): domain Eukaryota; kingdom Viridiplantae; phylum Streptophyta; class Magnoliopsida; order Asparagales; family Asphodelaceae; genus Hemerocallis; species Hemerocallis citrina. Next base: position 68,932,648 of record CM030360.1, read on the forward strand.
CCAACCTTCGAAGCACCGTTCATAAATCTCGAGCCATACTCTTGGCCCCCATAGACTCGATTTGGCGCTCGACGTTCGGTGCCTGACCATCGGTCCTCGGCCCTCAACGGCTCTTCCTTCAGAGGATCTCCTTCGTCCTACCCCACTTACCACTCCAAGAAGCTACGAGTGATACTCTCCGAACACAACGCTCCACTCTTCCAGTAAGGATAGACTACTCCTACACGGCTAGCTTATGCCTCCCTCCAGGAGTAGGGGGCTCCTGGTATGGTGTAACCCCTGTTTTCCCAAATACGTATTTTCTGTATTTAAAATTTTTGTAATTTTTTTTTTCTTTCAAATTCTTTTTTCAAAATGTATTGTTGGATCTTCTATTAAAATCTATTTTTTATCAATACTTTATTTGTAACTATAACCCTATTATTCTTGTTACTATTATTGTTTCTGCTACTATTATTATTATTGTTATTTTTACTACTATTAGTATTATTATTTTTACCTTTTGATTGTATACTAAAAATTCTATTTTTATTTTTATATTTTTTTATTATTGCAACCCGTTAAGCCCATTTTAAACCCTATTTCTATTCTTCATGGATTTTAAACCTAAATACCCATTACCCTTTTAACCCATTTAAATCCCTAATCCATACCCTGTTTTAATCCCCAAACCCAAACCCATTATCTTTAATACCCAAAACCTGTTTGCACCCAACCCTATAAGCTGTCACCCTACACCCCTACCCCTAATTCTATTAGTATGTATATATACTATCCCTACCCTATTTTACCTATCACCTCTAAAACCCTATAGCCGCCTCTTTCCTGCAGGTCCCCTACCTCCTCCCGACCTTCTGTTCTCCCTGATTCACCTCCTTCTAAACCCATCCCCTACTGTAACCCTAGCCACTAACCCATCGTCCCCTACCTCCTTCTCAACCCTATCTCCTACTCTTCTAAACCCATCCCTCCCACTCTCATGCTCATCTCTCTCCCCCCATGCACCCTCTTCAATCTTCTCTTCCCCTGTCGCAACCTCAGCAACAACGGCAGCTTGCCTCTCGTGCTCTCTTCCGATGCCGCACCGTCCTTTCGAGCACAATCCAACTGGCCAGTCTCTCCCCTACCTTCTAGTCGCGATGCCAGCATCAGTTGCCACTGCCCTACAGCCCAGTCACGCCACCCTACTCAGCTCATCAATAGTCAACAGCCTAGCAGTGGCAGCAACTCCCCTCCGGCTGCCGTCGCCTCTTACCGTGACCCTGGTGCTCCTTGCCGCACCACCAGTCTGCCCCGTCCAGTCATCGTCTGCCACCGAGCTAGTGCACCACTTTTGCCATTTGCTGTTGATCATGCTTGATTGAATATCAGCCTTCGATCTCCTCTTGATCATCTTGATCTTGAACTTTGATCTGATCCGATCATCTTGATCTTGATCTCTTGGATCTAGCCGTTGGATCTCTTGATCTTCATTATCTTGATCTTGATCTTCGATCTTAGCAGTCCAATTATGTTCGTGAACTCGATCAATTTTATCTTATTCGCGATCGGTTGTTCATCTTGTTCGTGATTATCTCGTTCGTGAGTCGTTTGTTTTGTTCATGCCCGGGAATCCGTTCCCATTATTCTTGCTCTTCTTTCGTCAGATTCATCGTCGTCTTTAAGGTAAGTAACTTATATTTTTTTTTTTGTAATACAAGTACTAAATACCGCATGTAGTGTAGTTGTGTTCTAAAGACAATTCTTGTGTGTGAACCCTTGTGATATCTTGTCTCTTTTGTGTTGACTCGCCTGTAGTTGGCTCATTACACACTTGACATGAAATAACCTAGGGATGACCACTTCTTATTGTTTACATGCATGTTATTCGTATGATATCGTGTGCTTGGATGTGTTAGTTGTAGTAGACTCGTCGTGGACTTGTCAAATACCCTATATCATGTTGCTTAGACATCTAGTACATCATATTTCGTGTTCGGTTATGTTTTGGATGAGTTTCATTTGAACTAGTTGGTTTTGTGCATGAAGGATATTTTCTGTTTTGCCGGTTTTTCATTTTTTATCAGTATTTTAGACCCTACTAAGTTCAGTATATGAAAATTATTTGTGAACATGAATTATAGACAATTTTGTCTACTTTCCAGATTTTCTGACAGATTTTTGTTTCGATTTATGAGTTGCAAGTTATGACTGTTTTATCACAGATGTGTTTAAAATTCCAGATCCAGTTTTATATGAATTCTGTATGACTATTTATTTTTCTACTAATGTTAAAGATAATATTTTGATCCAATATTTTGCTGATTTCAACTAGACTTGATTGGAATTAACACCTAATTTTTGTGGATTTAATTGATAACTTTTATACACTATTTTACGCTTGCAAACAACTACTATACCTGCAAAATTTTCTTGCTATCCAGTAAAGAAACTTAATTTCGACCTGATTCTGTTTGCTGTCTATATAAAAGTTGTGAATATGAATTATAACCTACTGTATTTATTTTATCACCCTTTTGACGGATCTGGATTTCGATTTATATTTTGTAAGATATTGATATTTTAGTACTGCAGTGTTTATGATTCAAGATTTACAAAACTAATGTATCTTGTTGTTTTCTGATTTTACTTGACTATTCTATTTATGTTGGAAAATTATGAAACTTTATTTTCTGTTACTAAACATACTAGAGAATACTCCAGATTTTTTGTGGATTTAATTAGTAAGTTTTCATGCCATTTTCCTATTCTTGAATACAAACTTCTTATTTCTGGCTGAACATGTTTTTGGATACAAACCTACTTTGAGCCTTGTTTTTGTGAAATACCATATGACTTATATATATTTGCTAGATTCGGCCGGGAGTCTATTTTCCAGATTTTTGACAAATTCAGGTTTGCATTTTTGTAGCAACGGAAATTCCAGATTTAGTGCAGTATTGTCTTGCTGTCCTGAACTAGAATTTTTGTTGTCTCATCCTTTTATGAGTTGTTCTTCACCTGTACATGTTTATCATGCAATCTGAACCTATTACTTGTTTATGCCATGTTATTCTTGCTCTGTTTTGTGACACTTACATGCCTATTTGATAATAATAACAAATAACCAAGCCGGGGTTAAGGGAAAAATCTAGTAGTGGATAATATAGAAAAGTGTACTCGAAGGGGGCCCATGTTTACCTCATTTGGTTACATGATATGATTTAGATTATATTTGGATACTTTGGAATTTGATATATCATTTGGTTAATTTGGAATTTGGTATATAATTTGGTTAATTTGGAATTTGGTATATGATTTGGTTAATATGATATGGATTACTTGATACCTGAGTACACAGCCCTGTAGAATTCATTACGAAATCTAAACGTAACTTGTTTGAATGTAGCAACCATGTGGTAAATGGATGGAACGCATGAAGTGCTACCTAGATGGTAATAAATACAAAACTTGACATGACATAACATGACACCTGTTACATGCTTACCTTTTACATGATTACATGTACATGCTACTTGACACCAGTTACCTGGTTGCCTGCTTGCATGATATTTGACATTTGTTACATGTTACCTGTATCCTGTTAGCACATTATGTTACTTGATTCTGTTCATGATTCATGCTAGTTATTTTATTTTGTTGCCATATCTATTCCATACTATGTTAGTTTCCACTGTTACCCTGTATTTGTTTATTTTTCCCCGTACTTGTGTCTGCATTACAAGCGGCCCGTAACTTGCATTAACGAGCATTTTGTTTTCTTTTTCGTCTTCCTGTAATTTATTAAATTACAGATTTTGGAGATCAGCTGCCAGATGGAGTAGGTGATATGAGATTCTAGATGCTGGAATTCTTGCTATTATTATTATTTCCTATCGCTTATTTTGAATAATTGTATCTGTTACTTAGATTATTTTTTATTGGACAATATGACCCAGGATTATTGACTTGTTCAGATATGGTTTATTTGAGATTATTAAGTTTTGTTTCAAGTAAATTCCTATTGGTATTTTGATTCAGTTATGCATGCGTGGTTGACTTCTCTTGCTTCCTACTCTAATTTTTCTTATGCTTGTTTTAAAGATCCTGACATCTTATGGATGATGAAAATCATTCGCTGGACTTAGTCACGTATCTGTATTCTGTATTCTTTCTTAGGAAGCAGGTGTGACATACGGGGTAGATGACATGGCCCCATCAGGGCCATCAGATCCTCTCTAGATCCGCTCATTTGTGATCATCAGATCAGCTGAAGTCCAACGGGCCTCACCCAGTTCAAGCCCACAGGCAAACAGGTCCGACCCGGCCCGTTAGGGTTCCAGACCCATTTGCCCCTGCCTATAAATACCCAGCCCCCTCCTCACTTCTAAAGGTAATAAACTTTTTCCCACCTGAACTCTAGCTACTTTTGCTTCCTCAGTGACTGACTAGATCGTCGAAGGGCCTGTCGCCAGAACTTCTCCTTGTGTTTCTAGGCAGTGTGCAGGTACAAAAGACCGAGCCGAGCATCAAAGATCCAAGCCAAGGTACTGGATCCGAGCCGAGCACCCGGTCTCTACCTCTCTGCTGTTACTCTCGAGCCGGTCCTACTCCCCAGGATCGAATCGACGCCAGTACCACAGTTTCCTCTTTACAAATTACAAGAACTCACACATGCTGCCCCTACACCCCAAAAACAAACAGCATCACATATGATGTTGTTTTTGATGGATGATGCCCTTGTTGGATTGATCGGTTTAATTTGTGTGTAAATGTGCATAGTGAGTAATCAAATGAGTATTAGATTATGGGCAATCAGTTAGATTTGAGTATTAAATATAAAATGATACTGAAATTTGTATTCTTCAAAGAGTTCTAGTCAAAATATGATGAATCATTACTTCATCAGTAATGCTAATCACATGTATATGGGGGTTAAGCATGTACAATTTTAACAAGTCGAACGAAGGTCGTGACAATTTTTTTTATGTAAATTATTTTCATCTTAATTATCAGAACTAAGTTGCAAGTGTTAGAATTTTCTTTTCTAAATTTCATTATGTATGGAATATATTTCCTTTCAAAGAGCAACCAACCAACATAAACAATTGTATCGTACTAGACCACACTTTAATGATTGTATTCAGTATGCTAATGATCGAGTAAATCTATATCTTATATTCTAAGTGGACCGGGTTTTCATCATTGAAGTATATTTGTTGGTTCTAAAACGATGATCTTTACTGTTTCCTAGATGGAAGCTTTGGATCTGAACACTGTTTGCCGCCCATGTTATCTACAGTGCATCCTGCAATGACTGAATATTTTGTACCACATACTTAGCTGGAACTCGGTCAAACAATCGTGGGAACACTTCCATTTATATTTTTGGCTGAACTTTTGATCTTTCAATTTAACCTATATTCTTGAATTATTCTTTAGTTACTTACAGGCATATTCACCATATTCATTTACTTATCCTTATACTGGAACAATAACATCTTATGGACCTCAAGCTCTAGTATGCTAACTTACTTTTTTCCGTTAAAAGAAATGACACCTTTACTCACAATATTTCATAATCAGCTGACTAATATTACTCCAAGTGTATAACGAACTTAATAGAAAAGAACTCGCTGGCCTCAAGAAGTCTTGAACTAAGCAATCTCATCATTCATAGCCTTGGTTGGTTGGAATTCATCACTTTATTGTTGTTAATGATCGACTCTATTGATTTTCATTCCTCGGCTAGATAGTCAGCAGTTAATTCCTTTTGCGGTGTATGATCCAACTTTCAATCACTGCCATTACAGGTGCATCCTCAGTTACTTGGAATGCCACATACTCGCATGCCTCTGCCTCTTGATACGGCAGAGGAACTGGTTTATGTAAATACCAAGCAGTACCAAGTGGAAAGATGGTATCTTTGGGCGGTGTATTACACTGATGCTGATTTTTTTGTTTGATTGAGATTATAAACCTTGAGAAGAATTGAGAATGAGTAGTGAGTTTTAATTGTTTTTAGATGATAGAGCTCAAATGGAGCAATAGGTGTTTCAAATTTACTGGTTTCATAGTTTAATTAGGTGTCCTCAGTGATATATTTTTTTCTTTGATATTTGTTCATTCAATTAGATTTGTATGTCTTAATCATATTTGTTTATTTTTTTATTATGAGTGGTTGGTGTGTGAATATCGCATTGATATTGTTTTTTTTATTAATTTAAACTGATTATCAGATCTAATTAAGAATTTTGTTTTAAACTGCAAAGCTGAATTAGTTCATAAATATTTATTGTTTGCATTTGGTCATCTTGCTTGCATTAGGTCTCATTTTGATTGTTCCAATTAATGTTTATTTTCAGCTCTGTTTTATTGTGTGTTGGTATAGGCAATGATGACGAACAATATTCCACAGACAAGCTTTAAGAAATTCATGTTGCTACTTCTGTTTATGTGCTATGTTTATGTTGTTTATGAGCATTTTTGGCTTTGTTTATGTTGTTACTAGGCATCTTGAGCTCTACTTATGTTGTTTCCACGCATCTTGAGCTCTGTTTATGTTGTTTATATGCATATTAGGCTTTATTTATGTTGTTTTGAGCTCTCTTATCAACAATTTGTTTGAGCTCTAAATTACATGCTTGATTCATAATTTTGATTATTTTGAGAGTCATGCTTGATTCAATTGAAATTTCCTAAATCCCTGTTATATACAAGAGTTTATGAGCCTAAAATTACTTTAAAACATATTGAGTCAAGTTTTGTTATTAGTGTTGTTATCTTGCATAAATAATTACAAACCGCTCGTTAAACCCTTTCATTCTTGTATATTGCAGTTTGTACAGTGGCTAATGGTGTTGACAAATGTCGAAAATAGGATGTATATTGAGCTGCTAGCTGCTGCTCCTGTTTATGTGCTCTGTATTTATTTTGTATAATATGATATGTAACAAATTTATGTACATTCTAACAGTATGTACATGATGTTTACGTTATTTATGTTGTTTATGAGGTCTGGTTATGATGTTTCCAGACATCTTGAGCTCTATTTTTGTTGTTTGTGAGCATTATGAGCTCAGTTTATGAATTTTCTAGGCATCTTGGGCCCTGTTTATATTGTTTGTGAGCATTATGAGATTTGTTTATGTTGTTTCCATACATGTTAAGCTCTGTTTATGTTGTTTGTGAGCATTATGAGCTTTGTTTATGTTGTTTGTGAGCATTATGAGCTTTGTTTATGTTGTGTCCAGGCATGTTGAACTATGTTTATGTTTTTTCCAGGCATGTTGAGCTTTATTTATGTTGTTTGTGAGCATTATGAGCTCTGTTTATGTTGTTTCCAAGAATCTTGAGTTATGTTTATGTTGTTTATGAGCATTATGATCTCTGTTTATGTTGTTTCCATTCATCTTGAGCTCTGTTTAATATGTTTATGAGCATTATGAGTTCTATTTATAAAGTAATTTTTCAATTTCGAAGGATTTTGAAAGATTTTTTGTTAATTTTTTTAAGGTATTAGATTTTTAAATATTTTTTAAAATATTTTTTTTAGACATTATTAAGAAATCATTTAAAAAAAAGAATTAAAAAAAACTGCCGAAATCCCCACAAATTTCCTGCCTAATTTCTCAATTTTCTAAAAAACACTCCAAAAATGGCACAAGGGTAATTTTAAAAACTGCTTAAGGGAATTTTTGTCATTGAAAAATTGACACGTCATAACTTTTTTCAGTTAACAGCCCAAAATTAACAGAGTATGCCTTATTGCCTAACGGAGCAAAGTTTGGTAGGGTTTTCTGCCAAAGGAGTAAAACTCAGTGGGTTAACTGAAATTTACACTATATATATATATATATATATATATATATATATATATATATATATATATATATATATATATATATATATATATATATATATATATATATATAGAAATTTACACTATATATATAGTGTAAATTTCTTTATATATATATAGGGGGGAAAGGGGTATGGGCAACTTGCTCATTTAGTAAAAAAGCAATTGATGATATCGCATACATGTGTTTGAAAAATCCTTAAAAGGGTTAGGTGTCCAATGTATCACATGCATGCCACATAATCACTTGCTAATTTACTAAATGAGCAAGTCTCATATCCCTTTTACCCATATATATATATGTGTGTGTGTGTGTGTGTGTGTGTGTGTGTGTGTGTGTGTGTGTGTGTGTGTGTGTGTGTAGAGAAGCAGCAATCCCAACCTCCATCTCCTGCTTGAGACCACCCGGACGCCGCTACTCAGCCAGATAGGCAGCATTTTTTAACAGGGCCCGGACCCAGTTTTCACGGATCGGATCTAAGTCCAATATTTGGACCAGTAGAGAAGCAGACCCTGGTTCGGTAATGTAGGACCCGACCCAACCGACTTGCTGATTCGGTAATGCAGGACTCGACCCGACCGACTTGATAACAGTGCTAGAAGTAAACCTGTCATTTGCCCTTTATCCTTACAAATTTTAAACTGCATTCATATCCATTAATCAAACTTTAAAAAATTGCAATATTGTATACATGTTATTATATGAATTTTTCAACAACAAAAAAAAACTTTGTTATTTTCTCATTTTTAAAAATTCTATGCAATATTGCATAAGATTATACTAGTCATATCTATATATTATACTAATAAGAGAGAGTGTGTCAGCTTCTCTCCTTTCTCTAGTTTGAAATAAAGAAAGGAGAACAAAAGGAAGAATTCACATTTATTAACTGGTGCACTACGCACATTTTTATTATTAAAAATATATATATAACAGCACCAAACATATATATCTGGAACTTAATTACTAGAACTATGCTTTGCTCATTAAGTGTTCGAGGAAATGTCTATGGAGCACATAATGTGTTTGTGAAAAAAATGGTTTTGAAAAATTTTGCTTAACTAAATCAAATATATCAATGTATGTGTATGTATTAATTTTTGAAACTCTAATTTACTACCTCATTTTATTTTCAATTTCTAATTTGTGTTTTTTAGATCCTGAAATTTGAATTTAGGAAAGAGTATGGATTGAAGATGGGGATGACTGTGGTATCGGGTCCAAGAATGAGATTTGATAAGGAGGTAGGTGTTGGGTTTTATTCTTGCATACTTATTCAGTGTGAAGAAAAGATGGTGATACTGGTAGAGGATTTGAAGCGAAGGATCGAAGAGAAGAAGAAACAGTTAGCGGCAGTAGCAGCAGCCAACAGAGAAAGGGACAGTCGACCGTGCGGTCGACTGTCACCTTATCGGGTCGATGATCTGGGAGTTACGGTTGACTGCAACTATTTGCGGTCGACCGCCCGTGGCACTGATGGATTTTTGGGTGTGGGTTTGTTGATTCGATTGAGACCCATTTCGTCTTCTTATTAGATCGTACGGCTCTAATTGTAAGTTTATTTCTTTAGTATACATCAGATTGCTATTGTATCAAAATATCTAAACTAGGGTTTCTTTAGATCTATGAATACATTGTAAACAGCTCCTAGAACGATATGATTCTATCGAGTGCCAAATAGAAGAAGAGAGTACTTCATATGTGAGGTGAGAGAGTTTCTCCACTGTAAGGAGCAACCAAGTTCCAATTAGGCTTAAGAGAGGGTCGTGGTGAGAATTGTAATATTCTTGTATCTTCTCTAGTTGAAATAATATCTCGGTTCTTCCTCCTCCGGATTAAGGCGAAAGCCCCAACCGGGACAATTCTTGTGTGCTTTGTGTGCTTTGTGTGCTTTGTGCGATCTAGTTTGCTTGGTGGTTTGTGTTGAGTCGAGACTCAACAAGATCTACAGTTTTCCTAATAGTTGGTATCAAAGCTATCAGGTTCATGGGTTTGTTCGAGTTCCCTGGAGGAGATGGCAAATCAAAAGACAAAGATCACGCAGTTTGACGGTAAAATCAACTTCAATCTATGGAATGTGGACATGTATGATATTTTGGTTCAAAAGGACTTGCACCTTGCCTTAGAAGAGAAGAAGTCAATCGATATGAAGCAGAAGAAATGGGATGAGATTTGTTTGAAGGCCTTGAGTCTAATCCGGTTGCAATTGGCGGGTGAAGTCAAGTGTAATATTCTTGAGGAGACAAGTGCGACGAGACTGTGGATGAGACTCAAATCTGACTACTCGGGGTTACCGTTGCTAAATCGGATGTATTGGAAGAGGAAAGCTGTTTAGGTTCTCAATGAAGGAAGCTACCCATCTTCAATATCATATTGTGGAGTTCAATAAGGTAATATCTGAACTGAAGGCGATTAACACTGATGATCTTAGTAAAGAGGATACAGCTTTCAACTTGATTTATTCACTGTCAACTTCTTATGATCACTTGATAACTACCATGCTACATGGGAAATCAGCCAAGGAGACACTTATTGTAGCCGGGGTGACCAAGGGTCTGAAGGAAGATGAACTAAGAAAGGAGACTCACAAAGGAGGGTCTATTTCTATAGGGTGCTTTGCAGTGGATGGTGATACTTCAATTGGAAGGGATGCGACACACAAGGGTAAGATTTGTTGCCACTATTGTAAAGGAGTTGGGCATTACAAGAGAGACTGTCGCAAGTAGTTGAGTCAGAAGAGTGCTACTAAAGAAGGAGAACAAGCACATATAGTCAGTGCAACTGAGTCAGATAATAATGATGATCTATGTCTTCTTGTTTCAAGTTCTTCATATCTGGATTCAAGTTGATATCTTGATTCAAGAAGTTCTTCTCATATTTGCTCCAAGAGGGAGATGTTTTCTACTTACAAGTCGTCAACAGGCCGTAGTGTGAGAACAAGAGTGGTGAGATTTGTGAAGTAATGGGTGAGGTAACAGTTGAATTGGAGATGCCATATGGTAAAGGGTTCACACTAGAAGAGGTCATGCATATTCCTTCGATACAGCAGAATCTGATATCCTTGGGGACTCTTGATGCTCGTGGTTACAGGTACACAGTTCGAGGTGGAGTTTTGACAGTTTGGGATAGTCGGCGTAAGGTAATGAAAGGTAAGAAGGAAATTAGCCAGGGTCAGCACCACCTCTACCAGCTTTGTGGGAGTAGGAATACTCGGCCGAGTGTATGGAAGCTCATTTTTCCTAAAGCATCATCTAGTAAGTTGTCACTAGAATTACCGAATCGAGACTACAACGTTCGAATACCGTTGGAAGGTGGAGAGAGCATTGAAGTAGGTGGAGTTCGTGTGGAGGGTGGCACCTCCATGATTACATCTACAGGGGTGTGCTCTTGAGGGGGGCATACAGCTGGAGGAAAAAAGGTGGAGGTTTGTTCAACTAGCAGAAGAAGCCATAGAAATGTGTTGTTTACAAAGCGGAGAAGAAAGGTCTAGAAGAGTTTTAAATCACACATGTATGGATTCATGCTCATGCAAACTAAGGTGAAGATTGTTAGGTTTTATGTCTTGCATACTTATTCGGTGTGAAGAGAAGATGGTGATACAAGTAGAGTGTTCGAAGCGAAGGATCAAAGAGAAGGAGAAACAGTCAGCAGCAGTTGTAATACCCAGCATAATTGAGTAATGACAATTTTGCCCTCGCGTGTTACGCACGTGTATTTTGTACCGTTACGAGTAATATTCGTAACGTATTTTTATATAAATGTTATATTCTGATTATTTAAATATTTTTCGTTTTCTCAAAACTCATTTTTATCTTATTCTTAGCTAAATCAAACATTAATTTTAATCTTTGTGTTTTACGTGCATTGCACGTGTTTTCAATACACGTGTCGATCACTTAAATTTCACTGTTACGCGAAATATCTTTAACATTATCAAAATAAATATTTTTCGTATGTTATATTTCGATTATTTATAAACATTTCCCCGTTACTCAAATCTATTTTGTATTTGAATATTTGTTTTTATGTGTGCATTGCACATAAAATTTAATGTATTTTAATCCCTAAAATTTTCCAAAGTGATATACAATTTTATTCTCATTTTATTTGTCACAAATATATTATTTTTTAATTAAAACTCATAGGCCTAAAGTTCATCTTAAAGCCCATTAGAAAATTTATTTAAAAGAAAATCCCATAATAAATTCTACTATTTAAATGAACAATTTTTAATTCCACACACTTATTATGTAACAAACAACTAGCCTAATAATAAACAAATAAAATTGATTTAAAAAATGAGAAGTGTGCACATGGGGTGCACGTGCACGTCTGTGCACTCAAGGGTTTTGGCCATGCATATGAAGGGGAAGAGGTGGGGGTTTGTGGTAGTAATGGTGAGTAGGTATTTATTTTGGTTAATGGGTATTTATTTTTGGGTAATGGGTGTCTCTTCATTCACCCCAAATACCATATAAATACCACATCTTACTTCATGAACATTACACCAAAAATCGAAGGAAACAAATGAGAAGAAAAGAAAGAGAGAAAAGAAAGAGAGTGCTCAGATTTCTTCAAGAATGAGGGCTCAAGCTTTGCTTTGCTAGGAGGAGAAGGCTAGCATCTTGTTGGAGCTAGGAGCAACATCCAAGGAGTTTTTTCCACTTTTCTTTCTTCAACTAAGGTGGCTGATTTCTGAACTTTCTAAAATGTTGTAGTACACATGTGTAGGAAAAATTGATGCATAAAATTGATAATTTATATGAGTTGTAGTTAATTTTGTGATGATGTTAATTAGAATGTTTAATAGATATGAATATGAAAGTAAATGCATGCTAGTTGAAAGATTATCATGTAGATAAGTTGGAAGAGTTGTTGTGATGTTATTGGGTGCATAGTAATACATCATGTTTAGATTAAATGAAATTGGGGATAAATTCATACACAGAGTTGTTAATTTATGCAAAAAAAGTTGTTGTTTGAGATTTGTTTACACTTCAGAAAATCATGTCTAATAAACTAAATGGAATCTAGAGCTAAAATTTTTATAGGAACATCTCGTATATGTCAGGAATATCTCTTTAAAATTTCGTAATTTTTTGATGTCGATTACTATTTTAATAAAATCTAAACTTAGGACGGGTTGGCAGTTGAATAGTTGCTGGAAATTTGTATACATTTCGGATTTTGATCACTTCAACATCTTAGATGAAGTAATTTGAGAAAAGTCAAAACTGAGAACTTGGGGTTGACTTGTTAACCATTCTGTAAATTCTAAGAAATCAAATTTTCAAAAAGAACTGAATTTATAAAGAATTTTACAAGACTGTACAATTGGCAGTATTTCAATATTTCGACCCTACTGTAGATTTCGAAGAATTCAGGGTTAAAGATACAAAATTTTGGAGAAACTTATAACTAAGAAATTGTAGTAGACTTGTATACCTTTATTTTGATCTAAAGAACACAAAGTTTCATCAAGTATATAATTTTCTATGATTTTTACAAGTAGCATGAACTGCAGTTTTCTGGTTTTGAACTTATTGTTTTGTAGATGAATTTAGACGAAATAATTGAGGATGATTCTAGGTGATTTTAACTACAAAGATATAGTAGAATCTTTTATGAAACTAATGAATCTATCTTTTGAATAAAATTGAGATTTATAATTGAAATATGGATGAATATGAAAAGGGTTTACTTAATTGAAGAGACTTGTAGCTTATTAAAGTGAAATTGTTCGTTGTGTGATCAACCACGAAGTGTTTACTTCATAGTTGGTAAATAGGAATGAATGAAATGATTTGAAGGAAATATAAATACATGAAATTGAGAATATAAGTTATAAGGGTATGAGTACCCCAAGTTGTTGAACATGAAAAGATGTTGAGCCTAGAGGCTAGGCGAGACCCTTGGTAACTGTAACCCCTGTTTTTCGTTTTTCGTATTTTGGGCGTATTTTTCTTCTTCTTGAGTATTCATACTCTTCTTGTATTTTTGCACCATATATTAGAGTTTTTTACAATATATATTCTTTTATTTCATTTTTGATCTCTTTGAGCCTGATTGTTTGTCTTTTGCTTCGTTCTTTATCAATTGTGATTTTCTTTTTATTGGATTCTTGCTTTGTTTTATTTTGCTCGTGTGGTGGGTGCTCGTGGTTCTTTGTTTTGCCCAATCCTATTGATAATCCTATTGCTTATTGATCCCTAATCAACTACCAAATCATAATGGCTTATAAACCCTATTGCAAATCCTATTTCAAACCTCATACAACTCCTATTTTACTAATCCTATTCATACTCCTAATTAAACCCAATACCCAATACCCACAACCCTATATCTCTTACCCTAAAATCCAAAACCCTATATAAACTAAACCCTCACCTCTCCTCTACAAAAACCTAACCCCCGATCCCCTCCTTCCCTGTTGCGCCGTTAACCCCAATCAACAACCCAAACCCATCCCGACTGCACCTCTCCTCTTCCGACCCACCCTAACCGTTGCACCCTACTCCCGTTGCCAGCCCAACCCAAACACCCTAGTCTCCATTACCCCCATCACCCCGAGCATCCCCATCGTCCATCTCACCCGCTCCTCACCGTCCTCCGACGTCACTAGCAGCAGCAGCAGCAGAGTCAACACTTGGCCGCACCGCTGCCGTCATGCCCACTCCTGATCTCCCTCTCTTTGGTTGTTGGATTGCTCGTGCACGGAGTTTGCATGTGTGATTGCTTGGTTCGTGGTTTTTGTTCGTGGGTTTTGTTCGTTGCCGAGATCCGTTCCCGTTATTCTTGGTGTTCGTTTCGTCTTCGGTTAAGACCAGTAACTTGTACTCAATTTCTTTGTATGATACAAGTCATAAATTTTCCTTGTAGTGTAGTTAGATTCTAGAGACAACTCGTGTGTGATGTATGTTTGATGAGTATTGTCTCTATAGTGCTATTTGACCGTAGTTGCCTTACGACAAAAATTTGACATAAAACAACTTAGGTTTTTACCATCCTTGATGTGATTATATTTATGAGATAATTATGAGAATTTGGATGTTTGTTTTGATCCATGTGATATACTTGTTGTGGACATGCTATATACCCTATTTCATGATGTTTAGACACTTAGTAGACTCTATAACATGTTTGGTTGTAACGCCCCGAATCCCAAATACACTGAATTCGAGATGTTCTACAGGATCTTTTCACTTTCTTTAGTACAATTTTATAGGGAAATTAAAACTTTTCATCATACATCAGAGATTACATCAAATTACATCTTTCTTTTACACAGCGGAAGTAAAATACAACAATTGAATACAAGTACAACAGCTTGATATAATCTTTAAGCATCCAATCCTCTTTAATCTTTAGCATAACATTTACCTGCATATCAGACTGTGGGTACGTCAGTTTATTCAACCGACGAACATTATACACGGCCATCCTCTCTATGCCGGAAATAGTATAACTTAACTTTTCATATTTAGCAAACACAAACTTGTCAGATTCAAACTAAAGAGACTACCCTATTGATGTCGTGTTGTGATTGTGCACTTAATCCTTAATGCATTTATTAATGTTACATGACACTAATGCACACTTGTTCGGATTCTATGCATCCCATACTACATAGGTCCGAGGGCAAGCCCTTATTCGTTCTTCATCTTTATAGGGTTCAATCCCCCGTTATGTCTTAGTCTACTACTGTAACTACGGTAGTGTCTTAGATGTCCTATGATCTATGAGCCCATGTCCAGGCAGCCTGGAGGGGAATCCCACGCACTGTCACGACGCATCGAGCAGGCAACCTATGGACAATTCAGCCTCCGCCATGGAACAATGGCACCACCCATAGCCACTCGAACATCCCACGAGCGTCGCCACCGGGACGATAATTCTGGAGTAGCGCCCACGCCATGTCTTGACGCATCAAGCAGGCAGGTTGTGGATCGCTCTCACACCGCTATCCGATGGCCCCCATACCCATGTTTTTCTTCTACTTTCATCACGTCTCCACTATGTACTAATCCTTAGTTTTATAAAAATCATGAACAAAAAATCTCTAGAGTTAGCCTCTCCATCAACCGGACTTATTCATTTGTTTCATCATGACCAACCTTGGTCCAATTTCATCTCAATTCATTTTCTTTTTCAATGCCCGGGAGACTTAGCTACTCTAGTTCGAATTTCATTTCACAATCTTCAACTTGAGTACTTACAACTCATAAGATTCATGTTCATAGCCAACAGATTTCTTTTTCTTTCATCAACATGATTTCTAATTCCATAATCATACATGAACTCATGCACTTCATAATTTCACATTTGAAATTCATACTACTAATAAACATTCATGCTTCATGTTTTGCACAATATTCTCAAGTGAGAATTTATAATATCATGTCACACAACAAGGTTCTTTTTGCCAATTACTTTCTAATAAATCCATTTCAATTTATCTTTATAAACTATAATTTTCATAAGTGTATCTTAGAACCATAGCTCTAATTGTGCCTTTTGTTCACAAACCATATTGTATTTCATTCAAATAATACCCAACTCAATCTTATAAAATTCCTTGCATTTTTATGAGAATTACCATATTTTTTTCACATTTTTTGGACATCACAAACTCACAAAAAAAATATTTTTTATAAGTGCCGAAGGGAGGAATCGAACCCAGGCACAACGGGAAACAAGCCAAGAGCACCCGCCAACCGGCCAAACTGTGCTAGCGATATAAGTAGGGGTCAAATGGTATATAGGGTGTACAGACCGATAGTTATAAGTTCTCGAAAATTTGTAGAAAATGTTGGCATCGCTGGGGCTCGAACCGTTCGACCCAGAGAAGCAACCCGCAGTTAGTGACCGCCTGAGCTAGTAGCTCGGGTTGTCACAATACCCAAATAAAACCCATATGTTTCATATTCGTACTGTTTTAAAGAACAACTCGATGTTCAAATTAACTAGTTTCATATTGCCTTTATAAAAACTACTGAAAAATTCCAGATTAAAACATCTTCACCTGATCTTCATAACAGCAAGTATAAAATAATTTTTTGTTCTAAAAACATAATTTTTCTACACAATTTAATAAATTGTTCATTAAGACTACCATATCTTTTATTTTTGACATTGAATAATCAAATAGTCTTCTAACCCCTTTTTATTCACAAATTTCTTATGATAATTCACTGCTATAAATTTTTATTCACAACACATACATTTTTGGATTTTATCCATCCCCATATCAACATAAAGGTTTATTTAACATGTGAATAGGTAAACTCAAAACTACTAATTTTTGAGTGGTTCTTCTTTAATGACAACAAAATAATTTCATTAGTCAATCTATGTCACAACATATACTACTACTCATTAATTATCATAATTACAACTCAATCATTCAAGAAATCACTCTTTTCAAATTAAAGTGTGTCATTTTCTTAGTCAATTTCATGCTTCAACCATACAATTTACAAGCGATCTAATTGGAAATTTTCCATGCATCATGCTAGCAATATTCCACCATCATTCATTCAAACTAATAATCATGAAGAATTCTACATACAATTTAATTTCATGCTAGAATTTCACACAAGTTAATCACATCATTTCAATCAATTCATACACTAACTTTTCAATTTAAGTGTGTTCTTATTAGTATTTTTCATGCATAGTGTTGGTAATTAAAACTAGCATAGATTCCTACATTAGAAATATGAAAGTTTTACCCACCTTGTATGGAGAGAAAACACAAAAAGCAACCAAGTCCTTGTAGATGAAAGCACCTCCTCCTAGACAAAGCGCGCACAAGCTCCACACCAAGCCTCCTAGCACAAACCGAATGCTTCTCTTCCTTCAATGATGCTGGCCACTCCAAGCAAGCAAACCCACACAAACTCTCTATCTTTTATAACTCACACTATTACTACAATAATACTATAGCTTGGAAATATAATTTGCATATGAGAATAGCCATGAGAGGGGGGGTATTTATACTAGAGAATGGGTGAGATGGAGGGCCAAGATTGAGTGGTTGGTTATAGAATGAAGGGTCTAGATTAAGGTAGAAGTTATGAAAACTACCCACATCCATGAAACTACCTCCATGATCACCATGACAAAAATCAAATCTCCCTCCAAAAAGAATGAATCCCGGCCTAGAAAGAGGGTGTGCATTGCACGTGTACGTGTAGTGCACGTGCATGCAACTAGGCCAAATTTGTACCTTTTAATTTTGTACAAAAATAAAATAATGATAATTTAGTCTTCTACATGACAAGTTTTAATAAAAGAGATTTATTCATGGGCTTTGTTTTTGGGCCAAAATAGTTTATTAAAATAAATAAAATAGAAATACATTTGGGCTTTAAGAAAAAGGCCTTTTTAATTAAATCAAAATAAGGCTTTAAAGAAAGGCTTTTTGTACAAAATAATTGGAGAACAAATATATATATATATTTATACACATCATAATAAAAATAATTCAACCCAAAATATTGCACGTGCACACTACGTGCAAAATAAATAATTTTTCATTAATTGAAAAATCAGGGTATTACATTGGTTGTGTTTGGAACGAGTTTCGTATGTTGTATGTTGATTTGTTGTTAAAAGGAAAATCTATATTTTGTTAGTGATCAGTTTTGATTGGTATTTTAGACCATATTAAGGTCAGAATCTTAACTTCAGTATTAAACATGATTTTTAGAGAAATCTGTCTTCTTTCCAAACTTTCTGACCTTAATCGATTTTATTTTCGCATGTGTGAGATATGATTGTTTTACTAAAGAGGTGTATTTTATTTTCAGATTTCTTTTCTTGATGATTTCGATGACTAAACTATTTTGATACTAGTGTTAAGCATATTATTTTGATCTGAAACTTTGTACAGTGTTTCTATACCTATTTAGGGATTACCCAGAATTTTGGTGAATTTTATAGATGAGTTTTATATACCGTTTCATGCTTGTTTATAAAAACTATACTTGCTGGATTTTGCTCACTGTTCTGAAAAGATTTGTATTTTCACCCTAGTTCCTTTCTCTGTATGAAAAATATTTATCAAATATGAAGGTTAGCTTATTTTGTCTATTTTCATCTCCCTTTGGAGGATTTGGATTTCGTTTCACGGTTCGCGAGATATTACAGTTTTCGTACAGCAGTGTTTGGAATTCTAGATTTGCCAAACTATCGTTTCTTGATATTTTCTTATTTTTGTTGGCTAAACTAACTTTACTGGAAAATTATGAAACTTTATATTATGATACTAGACATATAGGGGAATAGCCTAGATTTTTCCTGGATTTATTTGAGGTGTTTTGATGCTGTTTTTCTCACTGTGAATTCGATTTACTGATTTCTGGCTGAACGCATTTCTGGTTTCAAATCAGTTTTGAGTTATGTTATTCTAAAATACTGTATGACTTATATGTACCCTCTGGATTCGGTTGGAAGTCTATTTTCCAGATTCTTTGACGGATCTAGGTTTTGATATTTTTGGTAGCGGGAATCGCTATTTTAGTACTGTGCTGTCGTGCTGTCCTGAACTAGGAAGTACTCTATTTTGTTCTGTTATGTGACTACCTTACCATCTGTACAGGCTTATCGGTTATTCTGAACTTGTGGGTCGTTATATCATGCTAGATTTACTCTATTTCATGCACATACACATCTGTCTGATAATAATTGTAAAATAATCAAGCCGGAGTTTATGGGAAAGATCTAGCAGTGGGAAAGCATAGAAATGTATACTTAGAAGGGGAACCATGTTTTCCGTATGATATCTGTTATCTGTTATTCTGTATCCTGTCTACATTACTTCCTATAGGAAGGTGTAGAGAAGAAAAGAAGCACTAGGTTCTATCTGTCTGTCTGGATCTCTTATCTGATATCTGTCTGTCTGAACCCTGAGTACATGGGCCTATATGATCCCATACGAAATCTACAAACATAACTGTTTTGAATGTAGCAACCATATGATAAAAGGATGGCACATGAAGTGCTACCTAGTTAGTAATTATACAAGACTTATAAGAATCTGAATCTGTATCTGTATCTGATATCTGAATCTGTTATCTAATTTTCTGATCATCTGATTATCTGATTATCTATTATCTGTCTGACACTATCACTTAACACCATGATTTAACACTATCTATGTATCTGTCTGCATGCTATTTGACTTTTGCCACTTGGCACATGTTAGTATACCATGCTAGTTGATTCTGATATACCATGCTATATCTGTTTCTACAATTATTTAGATTTGTTAGTTTTCCTTATACTTGTATCCTACATTACAAGCGGCCCGTAACTTGCATTGACGAGAACTTGTTTTCTTTTTCCTTCTCCTGCAATTTATTGATTGCAGACCAGGATGGTTGTTTGCCCGATGGTATTTGAGAAATAAAATATTAGTGCTGGACTTCTTTTGCTATTATTCTTATCTGTTGTTTTTTAACAATGTATTTGAGTATATGGATTTTATTTGTATTTGGGCAATGTGACCCAGGATATTAACTGTTCGGATCTGTTTATTTGAGACTATTATATTATTGGTTTTCAATTAATTTCTGTTGGCACTTTGTTTTGTTTTGGGATATATATGTCTGTGTGAGGCTGATACTTTTGGCTTCCGACTCTGATTATTCTGAGATTTGTTGTAAGATTCTGAACAGCTTATGGATGATGCAAATGATTCGCTGGGTTGAGTCGCATATCCGTATTCCGTATTCTTTTTGGGAAGCGGGGCGTGACAAGGCTTTTAGTGGTATCAGAGCCCCGATTTGGCTAATGTATTAGTTGCCTAATATATTAGACAAGCATGGCTCGTACTGGGATCTGCACAAAATTTCATCAACCACACACAAATATATATATATATGCAAAATGAAATTTTTACCAACTCAGATCGGAATGCTGGCTGTTTTGATTTTTGTGCAGACTATGGCTCGTAGGGGTTCTTCTCAGTCTCAGCTGATCCGATTGAGGCTGTCACTACTGTGCTCGAGCAGCTGATTAATCAGCACTAGAACCACAGTGATCTAGTGATGGCTGCTCTCGAAGCTTCTCGGGGTCAGATTCCTGTTGTGCCTGTGTAGGCTGCTCTGCCGCCTCGTCCAAGTACAATCACGGATTTCATGAGATCATTTTTCCGCCACTGAAACGCCTTTGGAGACTGAACAGTGGTTGATCCAGACTGAGTGCTTGCTGTCAGTGGCTCGTGTTGCCGAGGCTGATAGGGTGGATGTGGTTTCCATCCAGTTGGTGGATCTGGCTCATATCTGGTTGATGGCCGGGTCCGAGTGACTTGAGAGGCCTATTACTTGGGCTACCTTCACTCGGGGATTCTTGGAGAAATTCTTCCCAGTAGTACTCGAGTTGAGATGGAGCAACAGTTCCTGGCCCTTCAACAGGTTAAGTCATTATTCTATTTTGGAATTTGTTATATAATTGTTCAAACAATGTTGTAACATGAGACTTCTTGCAACAGGGTTCCAGGTCTGTAGATGAGTACGCTGCAAAGTTTACTAGACTGAGCCGCTTCGCTGCCATTCTTGTGGCTACCGAAGAGGATAGGGCTCGTAGATTCACGAATGGGCTTGAGAAGGATATCAAAAGGCATCTTGTCTCTCTCTGTTTGCGTACTCATGCTGAAGCTCTTGAGGCAGCTCGAGCTCAGGAGCAGGCTCGTGGTGGTCCTTCTTCTCAGTGGACTGTTCTCAATGCTGTTGCTAGGCCTTCTGTTGGTCCTGTTCGGAGGCCTATGCTTGCCCATCCTGTCAGGGCAGTTCCGTATCCTTCTGCTGGTTTTCCGAGGGGTGGTTTTTGTGACTTTCGCCAAATCTCTGGGCATGAGCGTAAGAACTATTTATGTGCCTCTCGTCGATGCTTTAGGTGTGGTGCTACTGATCATTCTGTGCGGGATTGCCCACAGCAGCTTAGGGATCTTCCAGTCAGAGGTCCTGTCCAGCAGGCAGCTCCAGCTCGTGGTCCAGTTAGGCCACCGCTTCCTCCTCAACGACGGATTGCCGGTCAGAGGGCCATTGTTCCGAGGAGAGGTCAGGCTTTCAACTTGACTGTTGTGGATGCTGAGACAGCTGATGGAGTTGTGGCAGGTATATTTTGCTTTTGTTGTTTTGTTGCTTTCCCTTTTTGTTCCTTTCTTTGTTTTCTTTTGGTCTTGCTTTATTTATTTCTGTTATCTTCCTGCATTGTTGTTTTTCCTCACCCTCGACTATCTGCGTTTTTTTTCTCCTTATCTTTGTTTCCTTAGGTATCTTCCTTGTTTGCTCTTTTCCTGCCCATGTTCTCTTTGATTCTGGGCAACCCATTCTTTTATCTCCTCTCGATTTGTGGCTCGCCATCAGTTGGATTATAGCAACATGTTGAGTCTTGGAACATCTTGACAGGTGGTGGTGTTATCATTTGTTCCCATGAGTGCAGGTAATGTCCCGTTGTTATTGGGGATGCAGATTTCAAAGCCAACCTGATTATAATTGGGAATTCAGGATTTGGCGTCATTCTGGGTATGGATTGGTTGGGTGAAGCCCATGCCATCATTGATTGCTGTGCCAAGAAAGTTGTTTTCAGAATTCTAGATCAAGCAGAATTTGAGTTCCATGCTGGGGAGTCGTCCCTTGACGGAGTAAAGACTACAATGGTACAGGTGGATTGTGTGATAGAATTGCACTCAGGCTGTGAGGCTGTGCCTCTAGTAGTTCGGGATTTCTTGGATGTTTTTCCAGATGTGTTGTCTGGCTTACCCCCTGATAGAGATGTGGAGTTCAGTGTTGATGTTCAGCCTGGTACTGCACCGATATCAAAGAGTCCGTACAAGATGGCACCGGTTGAGCTAGCAGAGCTTAAGGTGCAGATTCAGGAGTTGCTTGATTTGAGTTTCATCAGAGCAAGTGTTTCGCCTTGGGTTGCTCCAGTCCTTTTTGTCAACAAGAAGGATGGTAGTCGGCGTCTGTGCATTGATTATCGGGAACTAAACAGTATAACTATGAAGAACCGGTATCCCTTGCCCATGATCGATGATTTGTTTGACCAGTTGTGTGGGGCTGCTATTTTCTTGAAGTTGGATCTTCGTTCGGGATATCACCAAGTCAAGGTGAAGGCTGCGGATATACAGAAGACTGCATTCAGGACTAGATACAGGCACTATGAGTATCTTGTGATGCCGTTCGGGGTCACTAATGTGCCAGCTGTATTCATGAGTCTTATGAATCGAGTTTTCTCTCAGTTCTTGGATAGATTTGTGGTGGTCTTCATTGATGATATTTTTGTGTATTCTCGGAATCGTGAAGATCATGTTGAGCATTTTAGAGTGGTTCTGCAGACTTTGAGAGAGGATCGGCTCTATGGAAAACTCAGCAAGTGCGAGTTTTGGCTCGACAAGGTTTCTTTCTTGGGGCACATCATTTCGGGCGATGGTGTTTATGTAGATCCTTCTAAGATTGTTGCTGTGAAGGATTGGCCCATTCCTAAGTCGGTTTCCGAAGTGCGTAGTTTTCTTGGTCTCGCTGGCTATTATCGAAAATTCGTCCAAGATTTTTCAAAGATTGTAGGGCCATTAACTAAACTGACAGGAAAGGATCAAAAGTTGTGTTGGTCTAATGATTGCAATGAGGCTTTTGTTGAGTTGAAGAACAGATTGACGTCAGCGCCTATGTTGACTATTCCAGATGGTTCAGGAAGATTTGTAATTCACTGTGATGCTTCAGGGAAGGGTCTTGGGGCAGTTCTTATGCAGAAGGGCCAAGTCGTTGCGTATACATCGAGGCAGTTGAGGCCGTATGAAAAGAATTATCCTACTCATGACTTGGAGTTAGCGGCAGTGATCTATGCTTTGAAGTTGTAGAGACATTATTTACTTGGGGACCAAGTGGAGATCTTTACAGACCACAAAAGTCTCAAGTACGTCTTCACCCAGAAGGAATTAAATATGAGGCAAAGGCGATGGTTGAGGCTTATGGCCGATTATGAAATCAGTTTGCAATACCATCCTGGTAAAGTAAACTTGGTGCCTGATGCTTTGAGCAGGAGACCGGCAGCTATGTTTCTTCCTCTGTAGAGTGATCTCATTGAGCAGATGCGGAGGTTGGATTTGGAGGTTTTGTTGCCGGGTTCTGGTCAATGTTGTATTGCGCTCCAGCATCAGCCTTCTCTTGTTGATCAGATGATAGAGGCTCAGGTTGGTGATGCGCAGTTGCAAGGTTTTCGAGCTGAGATTGAGTCTGGGTCCAGAACGGATATGGTTATTCATGTCGATGGTTTGCTTCATTTTGGTTCCCAGTTGTGTGTCCCTAAGGGTAAAGTCATCAGAGGTTGCTTGAGGAAGCTCATCAGTCTTCGTATTCTATCCATCCTGGCAGTACTAAGATGTATCGAGATTTGAAGCTTCATTTCTGGTGGCATGGTATGTAAAAGGCTGTAGCTCGGTTTGCTGCTCAGTGTTTGATCTGTCAGTAGGTTAAGGTAGAGCATCAGAGAACTGTTGGACTTCTTCAACCTCTTCTTATTCCAGAGTGGAAGTGGGAACATATCACCATGGATTTTGTGACTGCTTTACCGACAAGTCCTAATGGTCACAATACTGTTTAGGTGATTGTCGACCGTTTGACAAAGAGTGCTCACTTCATTCCCTTTCGTGTCGATCAGTCTACTGAGAGCCTTGCTGAGCGATACATGCAAGAGTTTGTCAGGCTTCATGGATTTCAAGTAGTATTGTATTCGACAAGGATATAAGATTCAGATCTCAGTTTTGGGAAAGTCTTTAGACTAGTTTGGGGAGTAAGTTGAATTACAGTACAGCTTTTCATCTCCAGACTGATGGACAATCAGAGCGGACAATTCAGATTCTTGAGGACAAGTTGTGATCCTGTATGTTGCAGTTCGGTGGATCTTGGGAGGACCATTTGCATCTCGTAGAGTTCTCGTGCAATAACAGCTTTCAGGACAGTCTTAAAGCTGCTCCGTTCGAGGCACTTTATGGGCGTAAATGCAGATCACTAGTGTGCTTGGATGACATTGGTGAGAGGAAGTTGTTGGGTCCGAAGTTGATCACCAGGACAGTTGATGCTGTGACTTAGATCAGAAAGCATCTTTAGGCAGCTCAGGATAGGCAGAAGCGGTGGGCTGATGTCCATCAGAGGGCTTTGGAGTTTGTTGTTGGTGACCATGCTTTCCTTAAGGACTATGGCGCGGTGTCATTCGGTTAGGTGGTGGGGGCAAGCTTAGCCCTAAGTTTATTGGACTGTTTGAGATTTTGGAGCGAATAGGCAGAGTGGTCTATCGTCTCGCTTTGCCGCTAGCTTTATTAGGAGTGCACAATGTTTTCCATGTCTCACAACTCAGGAGATATATCCGCGATGAGAGTCACGAGATCGACTACTCTAAGTTGACTGTACGACCGGATTTGACTTATAAGATTCCGCCAGTTGCTATTTTGGATCGGCGAGAGAAAGTGCTTAAGAACAAGGTCATCAAGCTGGTTCATGTTGCTTGGAATCCTCACTCGCCTAGTGAGTCGACTTGGGACCTGGAGGAGGAGATTCAGCAGAAGTTTCCTCATTTGTTTGAGTAGTGGTTGTTTTCTTTTCTTTTTTCTTTCGGGGTTACCCTATGTATCTTCTTTTTGAATTTCGATGACGAAATTCTTTTTGTTAGGTGGGTAGGATTGTAACCCCTATTTTTCGTTTTCCGTATTTTAGGCGTATTTTTCTTCTTCTTGAGTATTCATACTCTTCTTGTATTTTTGGACTGTATATTGGAGCTGTTTTCAATATATATTCTTTTATTTCATTTTTGATCTATTTAAGCCTGATTGTTTGTCTTTTGCTTCGTTCTTTATCAATTGTGATTTTCTTTTTATTGGATTCTTGCTTTGTTTCTTTTTGCTCGTATGGTGAGTGCTCGTGGTTCTTTGTTTTGCCCAATCCTATTGATAATCCTATTGCCTATTGATCCCTAATCAACTACCAAATCATAATGGCTTATAAACCCTATTGCAAATCCCATTTCAAACCCATACAACTACTATTTTACTAATCCTATTCATACTCCTAATTAAACCCAATACCCACAACCCTATATCTCTAACCCTAAAATCCAAAACCCTATATAAACTAAACCCTCACCTCCCCCTACAAAAACCTAACCCCCAATCCCCTCCTTCCCTGTTGCATCGTTAACCCCGATCAACACCCCAAACCCATCCCGACTGCACCTCCCCTCTTCTGACCCCCCTAGCCGCTGCACCCTACTCCCGTCGCCAGCCCAACCCGAACACCCTACTTGCCATTAGCCCATCACCCCGAGCATCCCATCGTCCATCTGTCCTGCTCCTTCCCGTCCTCTGATGTCACCAGCAGGAGCAGCAGTAAAGTCAGCACTTGGCCGCGCCGCCGCCGCTGTGCCCACTCCCGATCTCCTTCTCTTTGGTTGTTGGATTGCTTGTGCACGGAGTTTGCATGTGTAATTTCTTGGTTCGTGGTTTTTGTTCGTGGGTTTTGTTCGTTACTGGGATCCGTTCCGGTTATTCTTGGTGTTCGTTTCGTCTTCGGTTAAGCTAAGTAACTTATATTCAATTCCTTTGTATGATACAAGTCATAAATTCCACTTGTAGTGTAGTTGGGTTCTAGAGACAACTCGTGTGTGATGTATGCTTGATGAGTATTGTCTCTATAGTGCTATTTGACCATAGTTGCCTCACGACACAAATTTGACTTGAACAACTTAGGTTTTGACCATCCGTGATGTGATTATATTTGTGAGATAATTATGACAATTTGAGTGTTTGTTTGGATCCATGTAATATACTTATTATGGAAATGCTATATACCCTATTTCATGATGTTTGGACACTTAGTAGACTCTATAACATGTTTGGTTGTGTTAGGAACGAGTTTCGTATGTTGTATGTTGATTTGTTGTTAAAAAGAATATCTGTATTTTGTCAGTGATCAGTTTTGATTTGTATTTTAGACCATATTAAGGTCAGAATCTTAACTTCAGTATTAAACATGATATTTAGAGAAATTTGTCTTCTTTCCAAACTTTCTGACCTTAATCGATTTCGTTTTCTATGTGTGAGATATGATTGTTTTACTACAGAGATGTATTTTATTTCCAGATTTTGTTTCTTGATGATTTCGATGACTAAATTATTTTGATACTAGTGTTAAGCATATTATTTTGATCTGAAATTTTGCACAGTGCTTCTATACGTATTTTGGGACTACCCAGAATTTTGTGAATTTTGTTGATGAGTTCATGCTTGTTTATAAAAACTATACTTGCTGGATTTTGCTCGCTGTTCTGAAAAGATTTGTATTTTCACCCTGGTTACTTTCTCTGTATGAAAAATATTTATGAAATATGAAAGTTATCTTATTTTGTCTATTTTCATCTCCCTTTGGATGATTTGAATTTCGTTTCACGGCTTACGAGATATTACAGTTTTCGTACAGCAGTGTTGGGAATTCCAGATTTGCCAAACTATCGTTTCTTGATATTTTCTGATTTTTGTTGGCTAAACTAATCTTACTGGAAAATTATAAAACTTTATACTCTGATACCAGACATATAGGGGACCCAAATTTTTCCTGGATTTATTTAAGGTGTTTTGATGCTGTTTTCCTGACTGTGAATTCGATTTACTGATTTCTGGCTGAACGTATTTTCTAGTTTCAAATCAGTTTTGAGTTATGTTTTTCTAAAACACTATATGACTTACATGTTTCCGCTGGATTCGGTTGGAAGTCTATTTTCCAGATTCTCTGACGGATATAGGTTTTGGTATTTATGGTAGCGGGAATCGCTGTTTTAGTACTGTACTGTCGTGCTGTCCTGAATTAGGAAGTACTCTATTTTGTTCTGTTATGTGACTACCTTACCATCTGTACATGCTTATCGGTTATTCTGAACTTGTGGGTCGTTATATCATTCTAAATTTACTCTGTTTCATGCACATACACATCTGTCTGATAATAATTGTAAAATGATCAAGTCGGGATTTATGGGAAAGATCTAGTAGTAGAAAACCATAGAAATGTGTACTTAGAAGGGGGTCTGTGTTTCCCATATGATTATCTGTTATTTGTTATTCTGTACCCTGTCTACATTACTTCCTATAGGAATGTGTAGGGAAGAAAAGAACCACTAGATTCTATCTGTCTGTCTGGATCTGTTATCTTATATCTGTCTGTATGAACCCTGAGTACACGGCCCTATATGATCCCCTACGAACTCTACAAACGTAACTATTTTGAATGTAGCAACCACGTGATAAAAGGATGGCACATGAAGTGCTACCTAGTTATTAATTAATACAAGACTTATAAGAATCTGAATCTGTATCTGTATCTGATATCTGAATCTGTTATCTGATTTTTTGATCATCTGATTATCTGATTATTTGATTATCTGTTATCTGTCTAACACTATTACTTGACACCATTATTTGACACTATCTGTGTATCTGTCTGCATTGTATTTGACTTTTGCCACTTGACACATGTTAGTATACCTTGCTAGTTGATTCTGCTATACCATGCTATATCTGTTTCTGCAATTATTTAGATTTGTTAGTTATCCTTGTACTTGTATCCTGCATTACAAGCGGCCCGTAACTTGCATTGATGAGTACTTGTTTTCTTTTTCCTTCTCCTGCAATTTATTGATTACAGATCAGGATGGTCATTTGCCCGATGGTATTGGAGAAATGAAATATTTGTGCTGGACTTCTTTTTCTATTATTATTATCTGTTGTATTTGAACAATGTATTTGAGTGTATGGATTTTATTTGTATTTGGGCAATGTGACCCAGGATATTAACTGTTCGGATCTGTTTATTTGAGACTATTATATTATTGGTTTTCAATTAATTTCTGTTGGCACATTGTTTTATTTTGGGATATATATGTCTGTGTGAGGATGATTCTTTTGACTTCCGACTCTGATTATTCTGAGATTTGTTGTAAGATTCTGAACAGCTTATGGATGATGTAAATCATTCGCTGGGTTGAGTCGCGTATCCGTATTCCGTATTCTTTTTGGGAAGCGGGGCGTGTCAGTAACCGGAATTTGTGATTAATGAGAATTTGAGGAGTAACCAGTGTGGGTTGACTCTCTCTTTGAGAAGTAGCCAATGTGGGCTAACTTTCTCATGTATTGATTTAAGTCCGGTAGGGTAGGCTAGCTCTAGGTTATGATGGCTTAAAACTAAAACCTAAGGACAGGTACTATAGGGAGATGTGATGAAGTATGGGCAAACATGAGTATGAGGGACTAAATTACGCGGTGGGAGGTATCTCTTATCGGGGTTGAGGCTTGCGATGAGGAATATTAATCCAGAATTACTGGGAACAGGGTGACACTCGTGGGGTATTTGTGTGATGCAGTACCGATGACAATGCGGTGTGGGTTTCGTCTCCAGAATTATCGGGTTGTTAGGCGTGATGGCCGAAAATCACTCGCGATGGAGAACAACTCTCATAAATTATCGGGGTCATCGCTCACGGTGTGGGTATTCGCCTCTAGAAAAACTGGGTGTGAGGCAGTGTGTCCAAAATTACTTGAAGTGGGAGTGCGATACTCAATAATTATTGGGGTGGTACTAGATATTCACAGAATATCTAAAACATACATTAGTCACCGTCGTAGTAATGCATAGCGTGATATTGAACCATGTATTGAGGAGTACGATAAGGGCTTGCTCTCGGACCTATGTAGAATGGGATGCATAGAATCCGAATAAGTATGCATTAGTGCATCGTAGTGTAAATCTGCATTAGGCATTAAGTAATTTCATACACTGACATGTTTAGTGTAACACCCTATATATATATATATATATATATATATATGTATATATATATATATATATATATATATATATATATATAATTGGAGCTTGCTCCATAGGTTTTCTATAGGGGGGTTGGTATATGAATTATTGCATTGGGGGCCGGGGGGGGGGGGGGGGGGGGGGGGGCACGAGAGCAACTTTGTTGCTGCTATGGTCTCTGACGTCACCCATGTGGGTTACGTGTGAGGAGGGTCCCACCCGGGTTTGTGAAGGCAGGGAATACTGCCTTGTCTGCAGACGTGGCAGTGGGCTCGAGGGCCATGCTGCTGCTCTCTCATCTTTGCCTGGCTGGCGTCAGCAAGGAGAAAGGAGAGAGAGGATGTGGGGGAGGTTTGTACCATATCGAGAGTGTTGCAAAAATTAATTAAATATATATATAATTGTCTGGGATTAGAGGTCACCAACAAGCTATAGCACATTTTATGAGGCAGCCTGTGGTAGGCAGTTATTTACTAAATCGCTGATCGAGGCCGGGGCGTTACAGAATGGTATCAGAGCCGACTTTCGACACCGAGTGTGGGTATAGAGTGGTGGTTATGCCTGAGATGGAGCTAGCAGATGTACTGGTAAGTATGTCTGAGAGGGAGCGGGGTTGGGTCAGGTTGCTCGGTAAATCTACTGAGGTGGGCTAGGGGGCTGGACAACATGCATAATCGGGTTATTGTACAGCTAGCAAAATCAGGGTACGTCATTCCACATTGGATAGAAAGGAGGATCCTGTGCTACGTTGCAAGTCTCGGCTTCAGCGAGGATGCTGAATTCTTAAGGGGGGTGTGTGTAACACCCCGTGTTATATATATATATATATATATATATACACACACACATACTTGCCCCATAGCTTTCCTATGGGGGGTGGGTATATGAATTATTGCATGGGGAGGGGGGCCACGAGTGCAGCTTTGATGCTGCTGTGGTCTCTGACATCACCCATGTGGGTGACGTGGCGAGGAGGGGCCCACCCGGGTTTGTGAAGGTAGCAAATACTGCCTTGTCTGCGGACGTAGCAGTGGGCCCGAGGGCCATGCTACTGCTCTTTCATCTTTGCTTGGCTGACGTCATCAAGGAGAAAGGAGAGAGAGGATGCGGGAGATTTTTCCCATATCGGGAGTGTTGCAAAAATTAATTAAATATATATATAATTATCTGGAATTAGAGGTCACCAACAAGCTATAGCACCTTTTATGAGGCAGCCTGTGGTGGACAGTTGTTTGCTATAATCGCTGATCGGGGCTGGGGCATTACATTTAGGATAGTCACTCTTTTACACTTTATTGTGCATTCAAGTTTTTGTTTGCTAAAGTAAGATAATCGTTATATTATGGCATAGCGAGAATCGCCGTTTTATAACATTGGGTCGGTTGTAAGCAACTGATGTGCCCACAGATTTTTCAGTGCAGGGCTTGGATTGGCAAGGACTTAAAGTCGATTTGATGCTAAAGATTATTTTCGTGATTAAAGTTGCTGATGCTAGAGTTGTATCTATCATGTTGTACTCTTTTTAATTTCTGATGTGTTGATGTAAAGAACTTATTGTATAATAAAAAGTTTTAATTTTCTTGTAAAATTGTACGATGTTGAAGTAAAAGATCTTGTTGAACTACGAATTACATGTAAATAAAATTTGGGGTGTTACAGTAGTAGCAACCAACAGAGAAAGGGACAGTCGACTGTGCGGTTGACTGTCACCTTATCGGGTCGATGGTCTGGGAGTTGCGGTCGACCGTCCGCGGCGCTGATGAATTTTTTGGGTGTAGGTTTGTTGACTTATTTGAGGCCCACTTCGTCTTCAGATTAGATCGTACGACTCTAATTGCATGTTTATCTCTTTAGTATACATTGGATGGCTATTGTATCAAGATATCTAAACTAGGATTTCTCTAGATCTATAAATACAATGTAAATAGCTTCTAGAACGATATGATTCTATTGAGTGCCGAATAGAAGAATAGAGTACTTCATATGAGAGGGTGAGAGAGTTTCTCCATTGTAAGCAGCAACCAAGTTCCACTTAGACTTGAAAGAGGGTCGTTGTGAGAATTATAATATTCTTGTATCTTCTCTAGTTAAAATAATATCTCGATTTTTTCTCCCCCGGATTAAGGCGAAAGCCCCAACCGGAACAATCCTCGTGTGCTTTGTGTGATTTGTGCGATCTAGTTTGCTTGGTGGTTTGTGTTGATTGTGTCGAAGACTCAACCAGATCCACAGTTTTCCTAACAGTAGGTGGCGGAGAGTAGGGTGAGGCAAACGGAGAGGTGGATGAGAAGGGAACGTCATTGCGGTCGAAGACAGCGGAGATGCGGGAGATGAGGGATAAGGTATCTGATATAGTGTGAATTTGGAAGGGGGAGAGGAGGGTTAAGATGAGGAGGGTCAAGGCCTGAGTGTTGTCGATCATGATGTATACGAAGGTTGAATTGTGAGCGTATTTTTTAGGGTAAATTTCACTAAACTATATACTTGAAGAGTTAATTTCTCTCAATTTTCTCACACTTTTAGAGTTACATATAATTTTATGAGTCCATTAAAATTATTTTAGTTTGTGCAATTTACACAGGATAACACTAGTATTCTATTATAGAGATAAGAAATAGAGCACCACGTTGGAGATGCTCTAACTCCCAAAATTCTTTAGACACTGTATAACTATTTTGCAAAAAGTGATGTGAGCCCCGTGGTTCACACCATTTTTTTTTTTGCCAAATATTGGTGGCATATTTAACGGCCCATAAAAAAGGATGATGTGGACAGCGGGTCCCACATCACTTTTGGCACACACAAAATACAGACAATCGGCTAAGGATTTTGAAAATTGGTGGTAGTTGCTAGGGTTGGCAAACGGGTCTAACAGGCCAGGTTGGGTCGAACCCGTCCGGGTTGGAACCCAACTTGGACGGATTCGGGTCGGGTCATAGAGGTAACCATGCCAAGCCGGGCCGAGCCGGGTCGTTAGCGCAAATATACGACCCGCCCAACCCGTGAACCCTTTCGGGTCCAACCCGGGTCGGGTCGGGTCGCGGGTTGGGCCCGTTTAAAGTTTTTTTTACTTAAACAAAAAATGTAACTTTAATAATAATAAAAAATGTAATAATAATAATAAGAATCAAAGAGTGAAATTGCCAAAAAAATATATATATATATTATTAATATAATTTCAACTTATACAAGTTTCACAATGTGTAATAAGAAATAATGATTTTCTACAAATTTGTTTTATACAATAACAAATTTCTTGGATACAATTTCAATTTTCCTCAAATATCCTAATTTTTAATAACAAACAAAGATTTTATACAATTTTTTATACATTTAGAATTTTCTTCAATTTGTTGATCTTCAATTTGTTGTTGTTGTTATTGTTGGTCTTCAATTCTTCATTTTGGTTGCTATTGTTCTTATTGTTGTTCTTCTTCTTCTGGCGAGTTGCTCCCACTTGTAGACGTGCCGAACGCTTTTCCTTGAGTCCTATCTTCGGCCTTCAGCCAGTCTTCCGTGCAGACGAGCATCTTCAACGATTGGGGCTTCAAGCGATTCTTGTAATCGGTTAGAACTATGCCACTTGTAGAAAATACACTTTCTGAAGCAACTGTAGAGACAAGAGAAGTTAGTAGATCTTTAGCCATATATTTAAGAATATTATAAGTGTGTTCATGGTCTTTCCACCATTGTAAAATATCTAGTGAAGAAGTAAAAGAATCAGAATCTTGTTGATTATACCAATGTAATTCATTTGGTTATTAGTCCTAGGTTTTTTTGATTGAATTTGTGCAAGTAAATTAAATTTGGTATCATCTAATTTACTCTTACCCTTACCTTTAGAAGTAGCAGAAGAAGAACTAACTAAATAAGTTATACTACTAGATGCAAAACATCTATCATAATAGTCATACAAGTTATTTAATGTCGATTTAAATTTAACTAAAAATGTTCCGCAATCAATTTCACATTCATCTTCCCCAAGTAAATTTAAAAAAATATTTCAATCAAACTCTTCGTATCTTCTAATTTGATACGAGGATCCATCACCGTACCAACACAATACAACATGGGAGGATTAAAATACTTCAAAAATTTGGTGTATGCAGCAGGTTTCACAATATGACCAATAAAAGAATCATCAATCATTTGTTTGAAAGTTTGCATCATAGTAACTAATGAAATAAAAATGCTACTACAAGTAGATTCATAAGATTTTGAAATTTTGAAAGTTACGATTTTAAAGTATCTAAAAATTTCGACAATGATTCGGCATAAAACCAATGTTGGGGAGTCATTTCAAAATTTGGCATATTTTTTACAAGACAAAAATCATTTATACATGCTTTATATTCAGTAACAACTTGTAGCAAATCCAAAGTAGAGTTCCATCGGTATTTCACATCCTTTAGAAATTTTCTAAAATGCACATTTTTAAGCCTACACCAAGCTTTCCATTCTTGGAATATGGTGCCACTTAACGCAATAAAATGTACACAATTTTTAATGTTAACTATATATGGTTCGGCTATTTTTAATGCATCTTGAACACATAAATTTAAAATATGACAAGCACATCTAACATGAAAAATATTATCAGATGGAGGGTTTAATGCGATTTTTAATATACTAAATGATGCATTGTTGTTAGATGCATTATCAAAACTTATACACATTATTTTATCACGAATAAAAATTTCACAAATTTCTAAAATATGATTTGCAATTTCATTACCACTATGGGGATAGGTCAACGCCGCACGTGATATCTTTTTTTTGAAGAATCCAATCAGTGTCGATCCAATGACAGGTTATTCCCATCATTAGAATATTGTTGCAACCTGTCCAACAATCGAAAGTTAAAGAAACTCTACAAGTTAAACTCCATAAAATGGCAATCAAAGCTTCTCTCATTTCATTGTACATTTTAAAACAATCAGATTTGCAAGTATTCCTAGGGATTCTTCTAAAATGGGGATTTAAGGCGGTTTGATTAAAATTTTCTAAGTCCCTACTCTCAGGGATAGGAAATTGGTAACTCTTCCTTGATTACTAGTCGGGCCATTTCCCGATGAATAAGTTCGGGATCATCAGAATGGCTATCAACTACACCGGTCCTAGGGTGGATTTTTTGTTGGCCGGATAGGTCTACAAGAAGTTCTTTGTGCACATTTTGGATGTGTCATCTAATTGTACCCGTCCCCTCACCCCTCTTCCATTTGTATGGCTTCGAACATGTTTTACAAACTTTTATACCTACACCCGGATTATTTTCGTCCGGAATATAATCATAAAATTTGTGTCAATCACTACTTTCCCCTCTAGTATTTCTATCACTAGTTGGTTGTGTTGTTTCGGTTGCTTTTGTTTGTGGTTCTTCTTCTATGTCTATGTCTCCTACAAAATCATTGTATGTACCAATGTGTTGGGCCATAGAATTAGGGTACTTTTCGGCAGACTCATTTTATGGGACAATTGGATGCCTACGAGAAGTGCCGGTAGAATCTTGTCCACTTTGGCTACGGCCGCTACCTCGTGATCTAGACATATTGATATAGTACTGTATGTGAAAAAATTAAATACAATGTAGGTGAGATAAGTTACAAAGAAAACAATAAGAGGGTTGTGAGAGAGAAGATCAAAAAACCA
Source organism: Hemerocallis citrina (assembly GCA_017893485.1). Taxonomy (NCBI): domain Eukaryota; kingdom Viridiplantae; phylum Streptophyta; class Magnoliopsida; order Asparagales; family Asphodelaceae; genus Hemerocallis; species Hemerocallis citrina. The sequence goes on from CM030360.1 coordinate 68,967,995, forward strand.
ACAAACAAATATGATAAAAAAATTATAACTACAAAAAAAATATCAAAACAATAAGAGGGTTGTAAAATTTTGATACCGTACTTCGTGAATAATCGTATATAAAATGAGAGAGAAAATAAATGTAGAAGTAGAAGTAGAAGTCCGAAATTGAAGACTTGAAGAGAGCTTCTTTGTTTGATCACATGGAAGAGTTAAAGATATGAAGACGTAGTTGAATATTGAATTCGATACTGTAACGCCCCGAATCCCATTTTTACTGAATTCGAGATGTTCTTCAGGATCTTTTCGCTTTCTTCACATACAATTTTACAAGGAATTTAAAATCTTTACTTTTACATCAGAGTTACAGCATGTTACATTTGAATTTACACAGCGGAAGCAAAATGTACAATATTTACATAAATGAACAACAATATAATGAACTCTTTGTGCATCCATTCCTTTTACATGTGATTATCCTGCATAAAACACTGTGGGTACGTCAGTTTATTCAACCGACGATAATTATACATGGCCATCCTCTCTATGCCAGAAACAGTATAATGAATCTCATTTCTTACAAATCACAAGCCAGTTCACATAAGCATGAAAGTAAGGGAACTTTTAAAGATATCGTGTCGTGATTGTGCACTTAAATCCTTAATGCAATTTACTTAGTTAATTATGACACTGATGCATACTTGTTCGAATTCTATGCATCCCATACTACATAGGTTCGAGTGCAAGCCTCTTAAACGATCTTCATTTTAGTAGGGTTCAATCCCCCGCCATGACTTATTCTACTACTGTAATTCCAATGAGTATCCTAGATGAATCTATGAGTACAAGCATGTATCCTGGCCCCTGGAGTAGAATTTCGCGCCATGTCTTGACTCGTCAAGCATGCATTCTGCGATAATTCAGCCTCCTCCCTGAACACACTCCTCTTGCAGTCACCAAAACATCCCATAAGCGTGACTAGAGTCCGATCATTACTGAGTTGTGCCCGCGCCATGTCTTGACTCATCAAGCATGCATTCTGCGGCTCACACACCCGCACCGTACCCTAGCTCTCATACTCATGTTTTTCTCTCACCTTCATCACCTCCACACTATGTATTTAAGTTACATTAGAATCATGAATAAAAATCAAGCTCTAGAGTTAGCCTCTCCATCAACCGGACTTATCATTTCATTTCACTTGACCAACCTGGTCTATTTCTCAATATCATTTCATTTTACTGCCGGGGAGACTTAGCTACTCTTTCGATCAATTTCAAATTCACAATATCCAATGGAGCATCATCAGCTCATCATTCATTTTAGAGTCTCACAGACTTTCCTCATCATGATTTCACATTTCATAATTCCATTTTATTCTCAATCCTCATCTATGATTCAATTTCACAATTTATGCAGTCATAAACAGAATCCATTGACTTTAATCATATAGTTCACAGTTACCAACAGCAAAAATAACATGAATTCAAATATGTCAAAGTCCTTTCTGTACAGTCGACTTGGAAGAACACCAGTCGACTCATACAGTCATAAACAGGGTTATCAAAAGGCTCGGGATAGTCGACTGTGTATACTACCAGTCGCCTGTCCCGCAACTTTCAAGTTCATAATATTAGTCACACGACAGTCGACTGTTCACACCTCAGTCGTCTGTCTCAGCAATTTCAACAGCATAATTCTATGTCCAGATCAGTCGACTTGCTACACGCAATCGGTCGACTGGACAGATCCATTTTCAGTAGATTATTTACAGTTCTTACGTGCATTTCATCATGATGTCAATTAACAGTATACATAAGTTCATGTTCCACAGACAAGGTTTCTTAGCATTCAGTAACACTACAACATGGATCTTCAAATTACTAACATGCTCTTTCCGCTAGGGGAATACTTTAAACATGCATTCACATATGCTCATAATTCCTTACAACAATAAAGATGTAAATCCCAAGTCATCAAACTGGGTCCACATGATAAAAATATCTCAATTTATGAAACTACCCAACAGTCACAGTCAGATTGAAGTACCAGTCGACTTAACACACTATCAGTCGACTGCTTCGACGATTCCAAATTATTAACTACCATTAGCTCTTTTTATTCATTTACCTTCCCTCCATCATATGTGTCATAGGGAAACCATGCAGATAGTATTCATACCATCATGTTCATTTATACACACGTTTATCATTACAATCATGCAAAAATAATGTCTCGTACCAGTCGACTGGCTCACATGGCAGCCGACTGTACCGACAGCCTCGTTTTCAATATTAATAGCGTGTTCAAGCAATTTCTACCGCATTCAAATCACTTTTATAACATAATATCAATCATAGCCATTGTAGCATTATTCCTACATTAGAAGTCCTGAGAAACACCCACCTTATGTGAAGAAAATAACGAAATCCCACAAAGTCCTTCAAAGTAGAGAACACCTTCTTGCTCCTTTGCTCCACGCCGAGCTCCTCAACAATGCTGCTTGCCTCCACAGAAGAGCTCCCACACAACTCACAAATACTCTCTATTACAGTAATAATCTTAGTGTAAAAGAGATAGGAGATGAGAAGGGGTATTTATACTAGAAAATAGATAGAATAGATGGCTAGGATTAATAGGGGAGTTGGAGAATCAAAGGCTGAGATCTAATCGGGAGTTAAGAAACTACCCACACCTCAAGATGTAACCGCCCATGATCCTAGCCCATCACTCCACAAATCCGGCCAAGAGGAATGTCTTGTGCACGTGTACATGAAGTGCACGTGTACACACACAAAACCCCATAAAATGCACATCTTACCCGGAAAATAAAGAGAGAAAAATGCTACATATACAAGTTGTGAAAAGGTTAAGTTTAGGGGTTTAAATACATTTGGGCCAAAATATGTATTTTTATATAAGAAAATAAACAAGTCACATTTGGGCTTTGAGAAGAATGTTTTATAGGAAATACTACACTCTATTTATCATGGAGAAAAGTAATAATAATAGGCTATCATAAGAAAAAATAAATCCTCTTTCATATATATTAGAAAATAAATCGGGGTACTACAGATACGATCGGAATTTGTCGTTTGATCGTTTATATGTTGCTACCTTCTTTATTCAATTGTTCACAAAAATTGAAATGAATTGAGTAATAATAGTACAGAGAGTAAGAGAGTAAGGTGTGAAATTTTAGTTTGGATTTTAGGGGTATTTATAGGGAAAAAATAAAAACCACAAAAACCAAAAAAATAAAAAACAACGGCTAAAAGAGCCGTCAACGCTCTCGGTGAGAGGGTTAGGCCCGTTGGACCCGCAGGTCGAACGGTCGACCCGCGCGGGTCGAATCAAACGGTTCTCAACCCGCGAGTCGAACCGCGGGTCCGTGTGTGGGTCCGATACTGTAGACCGGGTTATCGGGCTGGGTTATGCGGGTTTAATTCGCTTTTTTGAGGACCCGGGTCGACCCGTTTACATTAGCGAGTTAGACCCTAACCCGAACCGGTTACTCACGGGCCGGATTATGCGGGCAGGTTGCGTGCGGGTCGCGGGTCAACCCGACCCGTTTGCCATCCCTAGTAGTTGCACATTACTCAAATTTTGCATTTTGGCTCAAATATCCTAAAAATGAAATCTTCGAACACCTCTAACCAAATGTTCGAGAAGCAAATCTTCTGGATTGAAATTATACGTGCCATAGATATAGAAGACTACTTGGCAGCCTATAACGAGTTATGAATTGGCCAGTGATTCGCTGGATGTAGGAAGAAGATGAAAGAAGTCTGGTATATTGTCTTCTCAAGAACAATTTGGATTCTATGGCTAAACAAAATAAATTTTACTTTCGTCGGATAAATAATAATAGTATTTCGATACATTTGATTTCTCTATGGACAAAGACAATTGTGGCAGGATCCATAGATCATATCCCAAGTATCTTCCAAGCATGGCTATACACGCACATATAAAGATTGAACATACTTTCCAAGCATGGCTATACACGCACATATAAAGATTGAACATACTTTGAACTCAACCTCCTAGGGTTGTTGAGGGGCATTCATTTCATGTTGTCTTTGTTTAGTTATTGGTCCCAATCCTCTCAGGGATGTTGGAGCATTTATGTTATTTTCTTGCATAATTTTTCGAGCATTAAGCCGTAGCCGCCCTATTGGACAGAGAGATATTTTAACATTTTTAATTAATTTTGTATAAGATCGGAATAGAACATGTGGCCTCTCGCTTAAAAATAAAAAGTTATATCAAGCGTACTACATGTGTTACATGTGTTTGTCTTCTTGAACAGCTGCACTAGTACATTATCTCAGTTTCTATTGGATTGCTTTGTTATTTCTTATTAATGGAGTATAGTGACAATACTCCACCTTTCTTAAATAAAAATATTCGAGAAGCTTTTATGTTGCAGGGGTATTCACAAATATTTAATAAGAAAGATAAAGAGGGACCAAGTCACATTCGTTACATTTTTCATTGAGTATAGTTTATACAGGACGAATTCAGGTCCAGCAAATAATTGCAAGATAAATAAATTTCAAAAATTCGTTCTAATCTAGTAGGTGTGGAAGAGTTCATGCTGGTAATGTTTTTATTAGTTATTACTTTGAACCAAGTTACTCATACACTAATAATGATGTTTATTTTTGGAATGTGGGGGCAACAGGTGTGAGTTCTTATAATTTGTATAGTGAAAGTCCTAATGCAGTACTGGTACTGGTCCGACCCCGTGTAGCGGGAGCCGGCTCGGAAGTAGGAGCGGTGAGGTAAGGACCGGGTGCTCGGCTCGGATCCAGCAGTTCAGCCCGGATCCAGCTGCTCGGCTCGGATCCTGGGTTCCTGCATACTACCTAGAAACACCGGAAGAAGTCCCGGCGATAGGCTTTCCGACGATCTAGTCAGTCACTAGGAAAAGCAACAGTAGTTAGGGTTCAGGGGTAGAAAGTTTGATTACCTGGCCAGTGGGGGAGTGGGTCTGGTATTTATAGGCAGAGAAAACGGGTTTGAGATCCTGCTGGGGCGGGTCGGACCCGTTTTCTCGTGGGCCTAAAGTGGAAGAGGCCCATTCGGCTCTGGGTTGATATGATGATTAGGGAAGAGTGGGTTTTGAAGAGATCTGACGGCCCAGGAGGGGCCACGTGTCACGCCCCGCTTCCCAAAAATACGGAATACGAGCACGTAACAAAAGCCCAGTGAATGATTATTATCATCCTTGAGCTGTTTCAAGAACTCTTTACAACATGTCACAGTAAAATCAGAGTCGGAAGCCAGAAAAAGATCAACCACATGCACATATGAACCAAATACCAACAAAATACTTGAAATAAAATGTATTAACCTCAAATATTCATGATCTGAATAACACAAATAATCTTGGGTCACATTGCCCAGATACAGAAATAAATACAAGTTTCAGAATACAATATTGTCCAAAATAAGCAACAAGAATAGTAATAGCCAAAATTCAGCCTCTAGCCCTTCATCTTGCCAATACCTTTAGGAACCTGTCCTCCAAAATCTGCAATTCACATAACGCAGGAAAAAGGAAAAGAGAAAACACAGTACCCGTCAATGGCAAGTCCGGGTCACAAATAGAATAGGATACAAGCACATGGACACTATCTAATCACAGGATATACTAACAGGTATAGGTAAACATATGTCAAGTGTCAACAGTTAAACAGGTAACATGTATAATTATCAGGTATTCAGGTAATCATGTAATCATGTATCAAGTATCAGGAAAACAGATAACAGGAATATCAGGTAACAGGTAACAGGTATACAGGTAACAGGTAATCATGTATTAATATCTTGTATTATTACTATCTAGGTAACACTTCATGTGCCATCTTTTTATCACATGGTTGTTACAGTCAATGCAGTTTCACTTTAGATTTCATAGTGGACCATAGAGGGCAGTATACTCAGGTACAGAAAAACAGGTTCATGAATCATAACAGGTACACGAATCATCCGATTCATGCAGCAACAGGTTCATGAAGCAACAGGTACACGACCAACAGGTACGTGCAGCAACAGGTAACAGGTACATGAACCAAAGGTCCATGCAGCAACAGGTAACAGGTACACGACCCAAAGGTACGTGCAGCAAAATGGGAAACACGGGCCCCCTTCCGAGTACACGTTTCTGAATTATCCACTATTCAATCTTTCCTTAAACCCCGACTTAGTTACTTTTATTATTAAGATCATAAACAGGCATGAGAGTGTACTAAATAATGTCAAACTAACAGGTTATAATCAGGTTTAGACTCAGGGAATTAGATCAGCAAGTATAGGTACCAAACATTCACAAATACGAGCAAAATGGTATATGTTTATAAACAGGACAGCAAGACCAGTCTGTACAAAAACAGTGATCCAAAGATCTACAGACAGGAAAATCATAATCCGTCAAAGGATCTAGAAACTAGACTTCCACACGCTTCTAACGAGTATAATAAATCTATATGCTATTTCACAACATCACGACTCAAAACACAATTCAACACAGTTTTCATGTACAGCCAGAAAACAGGGGTATTAATTAAACCACATGAAAACAGCATACAACGTCATTAATTAAATCCACGAAAAATCTGGGGTAATCCCCTATATGTATAGTCTCAAAATATAAATTTTCATATTTTTCCAGAAAGTATAGATATGTTTTCAAAAATAGAAAGTAATCACATAACACAGTTTTGATGGATCTGGAATTCTTCAACACCGCTGTACAAAATGAAACACATCTTGCAAACAGCGCATCAAAATCCACTTCCGCCAAAACGGGATGAAAGTATACACAATTACCCAACTTTCATATCTCACATAAAATATTCATACAGTAATTAGAAATAAGGTGAACACGGCATTCAACATACAATCACACGCAGTTTACAGCAAAAGCGATCTATAGAAAAGGATGTAAGGCATCACTCAAAACTCATCTTTTATTTATCACAAAAATCAGAGAACTACCTAACATCATATTGAAACACCGAACAAAATCTTGTGGCATGAAATTTGGTCTAACTCGGATCTTGAAAATAAATTGGTGATAAAATCTACCCTGAAATGAATCTGGGAACTACCGGCATACAGTTACTAAAATAATCATAACTAATTCATACGAACTCCAAACAGGGTGAAACCAGTGGGATTAGAAATTAGATTCAATTATCTACAATTTACTCAGAAATAGTCATGTTGAGATTCGGACTCTAATTCAGGTAAAAAACAACAATCAATCCAGTTCAATCCAAATTTCCAGATTTCTCAACAAAACTTCAAAACATCATAACTTCCTCAAAAATCATCAAAACTCTTCCAAATTCAAAACACTGTCTACCCACTGTCCAAATGTCATAATGGAGGGTATCTAACATGTCAAAATCTAGTATTCCTCATATAGGTGTTCAAACATACATCGGGTATATAATATGTCACATACGCGATCAAATCGCGTTTGGGTGAATCCTAAGGCACAATCCTATCAAACTCCATGTCCTAAGTCGTCTATGGCCTGTTTTGAACAATAGAGACAAAATCACAATTAAAAACATGATCTTTGTCCGTCTCTAGTCTTAACCTATCCTATGTGTGAACTTTCTACTTGTATCAACCTAAGAAATTTAAGTACAAGTTACTTGCCTCGTTGATGAAGAACACGATGCTACGAAGCCTAGCAACGAAAACCCACGAACAAAAGTCCTTCCACGCGCGATTTCAAGCGAACCCACGAACCGAATCTTGCCTACGATCGTCTTCTTGAAGCACGAACTCGAATCGGGTGATACCCACTTCTCCAAATCAGCGAAGGGGGTGTAGGGGGCTGTTTTGGGATGGTGGTCGGCCACAAGGAGGAAAGGGGAGTAGTAGTATTGATGGATTTGTCTATATGGATATGGAGAGGGATGAGATGGTCGGATATGGAGGCAAGGGGGGAGAGAGAGGCTCGGTTTGGGAAGGGGGTTATGCAGGCCGGTTGTGGAGTGAAGAAAAAAAGAAGAGGCCGGGTTGTATTTTTGGAGAGGGAGAGAGAAAATAATTAGGGTTAAGGATTAATTAGTATTAGGAGTATATATAGGAGATCAAATGTGGGTTAATGGGTAGTGGATATCTATAGGAGTAAATAGGTATACAATTGGGTAATGGGTATTGGGTAGATTTTAAATAGAGATACAAAATGCAATGAATCCTATGGCTCCTAAAAATCTCCTTAAGGGCCAAAAATCTTAAATTGGTCAAAACTCTTCTAAAAATCCACCATAACCCTAAAATAATATTTATACATGAACGGAAACTAGAAATTGAGGAAAAGAGCTCAAAATGTCGAAAAACGGCCAAACGGCGCACAAACAGCAAAAGGATGTCAAAACTGCCAGAAAAATATTATAGAATAAAAATAATTAAATTTATTGTTCCAAAAATACAATGGAAAATAATAATTCACAAAAATGAAAAATACCCTCAAAAAATACCAAATGTGAAAAACAGGAGTTACACCACGTCATCTGACCCATATCAGGAGCCCCACACACCTGGAGGACTGGGTAATCCAGCCGTGTAGGAGTGATTTACCTCTGTAGGAAGACCGAAGCGGTGTGTACGGCGAAAATGTGGTTCGTATCTTTCTGAAGAGGCCAGCGGGGTAGGATGAAGAGGATCCTTTCGAAAGTATGAGGGGTGTCGTGAGCCGAAAAGTTTGGGGGTCACTTGGCCGAGCGTCGAGGGTCAAGAGACGAGCCCCCCTACTTGCAGTGAAGGATAGGGGTGGCTCGAGGTTACCTCCGAGTGCCGAGCCCCCATGATTGTTGGAAAAGCTATAGGGGCGTCGAGAGCCGAAAGTAGGGGGGTCGCTTCGGCAAGTGTTGAGGGTCAGGAGACGAGCCCCACTGCTTGTGGTGAAGGCTAGGGGTGGCTCAAGGTTACCACTGAGCGTCGAGCCCCCATACTTGTTGGAAAAGCTATAGGGGCGTCGAGAGCCGAAGAGTAGGGGGTCGCTTAGCCGAGCGTCGAGGGTCGGGAGACGAGCCTCCCTGCTTATAGTGAAGGCTAGGGGTGGCTCGAGGTTACTACCGAGCACCGAGCGCCCAAGACTTATTGGAAAAGTTCTGGTATGGCTCGAGGTTACCACCGAGCACCGAGCTCCCCATGACTTGTTGGAAAAGTTCTGGTATGGCTCGAGGTAACAACCAAGCATCGAGCCCCCAAGACTTGTTGGAGAAGCCTGGGTATGGCTCGGGGTTACAACCGAGCGCCGAGCCTCAAAACTTGTTGGAAAAGTTTTGGTGTGGCTCGAGATTACAACCCAGCGTCGAACCCCCAAGACTTGTTGGAAAAGCTTTGGTATGGCTCGAGGTTACTACCGACCTCCGAGCCCCCAAAACTTTTTGAAAAAGTTCTGGTATGGCTCGAGGTAACAACCGAGCGTCGTGCCCCCAAGACTTGTTGGAGAAGCCTGGGTATGGCTCGGGGTTACAACCGAGCACCGAGCCCCAAAACTTGTTGGCAAAGCTTTGGTGTGGCTCGAGATTACAACCGAGTGTCAAGTCCCCAAGACTTGTTGGAAATGCTTTGGTATGGCTCGAGGTTACTACCGAGCTCCGAACCCCCAAAACTTGGAAAAGCTTTGGTGGGGCTCGAGGTTACTACCGAGCTCCGAGCCCCAAAATTTGTTGAAAAGTTTTGGTATGGTTCAAGGTTACTACCAAGCTCCGAGCCCCCAAAACTTGTTGGAAAAGCTTTGGTGGAGCTTGAGGTTACTACTGAGCTCCAAGCCCCAAAACTTGTTGGAAAAGCTTTGCTATGGCTCGAGGTTACTACCGAGCTCCGAGCCCCAAAAACTTGTTGGAAAAGCTTTGGTGGGGCTTGAGGTTACTACCGAGCTCCGAGCCCCAAAACTTGTTGGAAAAGCTTCGGTGTGGCTAGAGGTTACTAACGGAAAGGGGTCTTTCGGGTACCCCTTGTTAAGGTCTGTGAAGTCAATGCAGACCCTCCAGCTTCCACTGGCCTTCTTCACCATAACAACGTTGGCCAGCCACTTCGGGTAGCTGACCTACTGAATAAAATGAGCAGGCAACAGTTTGTCCACCTCAACCTTCAGAGCTTGTTGCCTCTCTGGAGCGAACTTGCGTCGCTTCTGATGAACGGGTTTGGAGCCCGGGACGACGCTCAGTTGGTGCATGATAAGGTCTTCTGAAATCCAAGGCATGTCGGACGGGGTCCAGACAAAGAGGTCGATGTTATGGCGGATGCAATCGATCAGGCTTGGTGTGACTTACACGAAAATGTTTGGATTTGTCATCTGCCTCGAACAAGACTTCCTCCAGCTCGTTCGCCAGTTCTGACTCCGGATGGTCTCTCTCAGGAGGGAGTTCAACCGCGTCGAGGGGAAATACACCGCCCCCAACCGCTATCATGTAGCACGAACGCACCGACTCTTGGTTGTCTCGGACGACCCCGACCCCGACCCCGAGGTTGGTGGGGAACTTCAGTTTCAGATGGTAGGCCGAGGGGACGGCCTGGAACGAGCAGAACCCGGGTCGGCCGAGGATGGCATTGTATGCTGCCTTGACGTTGACCACCATGAAATCTATCGACTCGGTTCGGATGATGGGGGTCATGCCTGCAATTATGTCTAGTGTCACAATCCCCTTAATTTGTACGGGGATGCCAGAAAACCCGTGAAGGGTGTAGCCAGCGAGCTTGATCTTTTCTCGGAAGAGCTTGAGTTTCTCGAATGCTTCTAAGAATAAAATATTGACCGAGCTGCCGTTTTCCACCAGGATACGACGGACCTCAAAGTTGGCCATAACGAGGCTGATGACGAGGGCATCGCAGTGCGGAAGCCGGATGCCTTCAAGGTCTTCTCCCGAGAAGGAAACGGCCAGCTGCTGGACACGGGGGGAGGGATGGTCCCTGACAGAATTAACCTCCCGGACGAAGGCCTTATGGGAGAAATTGGAGTCCCCTCCCATGGGTCCGCCGTGGATGCAGTGGAGGATAGCCGGTTCCCCTGCTTCCCTGGGCTCAGGCTCCCACTCGGGGCGGCGGCTGTTTGCTCGAGGAGGAGGCGACGGCCTCGGGTTCCTCGGTTCTCTTCGGTCTTCAGGATTGGTCCGGGCGAACTCTTTCAAATACACTCATTGGATGAGGGCTTTGATCTCGTCCCTAAGGGCTCGACAATGATCTGTGTCGTGCCCGTTGTCTCAGTGAAAGCGGGAGTAGAACCTTTGATCGTGCTTCTTGCCGTTGTTCACCTATTGGGGAGGGAAGCGGACGATCCATTTGTCCTCGATCTCCATCAAGATTGCTGAGATGTTCTGAGTCAGGGGCATATATCTCTCGAATCGGGGGACCGGGGGGGACCCTTTTGAGACCAGTTGCTTCCTTTACGGGTCTCTTGAAAGGATCAGCATCATTGATCTTACGCTTTTCCATGGGAGTGGCTTCCTTGGCGCCCTCGGGATTGAAGGCCTCCTTAGCCCGGATGTACTTCTCGACCCTGTTGAGTAGGTCGGGGAAGTCCACGGATGGCTTCTTGGCCAAAGAAGCCTTGAGCTGACCATGGCGGACATTGTGTCGGAAGGCTGTAGAGGCAACCCCTGCGTCGAGGGAGGAAACTGATCTTGCCTCGATGGTGAACCTCCGAACAAACTCCCAGAGGGATTCCCCGTCCTTCTGCTTGAGGTCCAGAAGGGAAGAGCTTGTCTTCTCGACCTTCCTGCTGGTCACGAAGTGGGATAGGAAACCCGCCTCTAGCTGCTCAAAAGAGAAGACCGAGCCGGTCCACGGAGGGTAGCAGGAAAGGCGCGGCAGAGGAGGGGATCCATAGCACTGTGAATCATCATGAGGGTCTTAAATCCCTCCATGTGATCAGCAAGATCACCCTTGCCATTGTAGGTCTCGAATTGGGAAGGCCTGAAATTCCGAGGAATCTCGGCTTCTAGGATTTGGAGGGAAAAAGGGGGTCCGGTCGGACGGTGACCGTGACTCGGCATTGGTCCGCCCTCGCCGAGATGGGTGAGGCGGTTCTCCATTTCCTCCAAACGACGAAGGACGACGTCTGCCTGTTCCTGAGGACGAGCCGGTCTGTGGGATTCGCCGGCTCCTGTTCCTGACACGGGGTTGGAACTGTGGCGGACCTCGGTAGTCTGGCCGCCTCGGATAGCCTGGAGAATCTCGTCACGGAAGTTCTGGAATTCGACCCTCGTGATGGGGGCTTGCCCTACCGGGTCCGGCTAGGGATCGCACACCTGGGAAGGCTGTCGACAATGGTTCGAGACCGAGTTGGAACCGGCCTCTTCCCTCGTCCGGCTGGCCTACCTGTCCGAGATGATGCGACACAAATCAGACACGTTTGAAGGTTGGGCTGCATTGTTCACCCAAGGTTGGTTGGAACCCTGGCCATTAGCGCGACCATGATGTAGGGGGTCCGGATGTCGTGCCAAGGTGACGGCCCTTCTGGCTTTGGGAGCCATGGATAGACTCGGACCCGAGGTGACGACTCTGGCTAGGCTCGGAAGGACGACAGTACCTAAAAGGCGGTACCCACAGACAGCGCCAACCTGATGCTGTTTGTTTTTGCGGTTTAGGGACAACAGGTGTGAGTTCTTGTAATTTGTATAGTGGAAGTCCTTTTGCGGTACTGGCACTGGTCCGACCCTGGGTAGCGGATGCCGACTCGAAAGTAGGAGCGGTGAGGTAGGGACCGGGTGCTCGGCTCGGATCCAGCAGTTCGGCTCGGATCCAGCTACTCGGCTCGAATCCGGGGGCTCAGCTCAGATCCTGGGTACCTGCACACTGCCTAGAAACACCAGGAGAAGTCCCGGCGACAGGCCCTCCGACGATCTAGTCAGTCACTGAAAAGCAACAGTAGCTAGGGTTCAGAGGTAGAATGTTTGATTACCTGGCCGGTGGGGAAGGGGGTCGGGTATTTATAGGCAGAGAAAACGGGTATGAGATCCTGATAGGCCGGGTCGGACCTGTTTTCTCGTGGGCCTAAAGTGGAAGAGGCCCATTAGGTTCTGGGTTGATATGATGATCAGGGAAAAGCGGGTTTTGAGGAGATCTGACGGCCCAGGAGGGTCCACATCATCTGACCCATATCAACTAATTAGCGGTATTTTTGTTGTCAAATGCTTCCCATAAACTTCTACAAAGATGAGTAAATATTGCCTAATAAACTTTTTACATCCGTCATCGTCAATTTTTTTTCTCTTTTTTCCTGTACTTTTCAAGAAGTTGTCCGTCCTAATATGATGCTCAAAACCTTCTGCACTCATTTCATAATTTCATAATGCATAATATTCACCAAAGGCAATACCGATAATTCACTCCATCGCGACGGGCTTTTTTGAAGAGAAAAGTTCTTTTACAAAATTTATAAACACCAAAAAAACACCTCGCTATAGAACTACAGGACAAAGCATCACAATGAAAAGAAAATATGTTGGGAATTCCTCTTTATCGGATTTGTTGAGTTTACAGTGCAATCACTACGAACAACCACCAAACAAATAGTAGCTCTAATCAAACACACAAAAGCAGACAATTTTGTTCCAGTTTGGGCGAATCCTAATCCGGGAGAGAAAACGGAGATAATATTCACACAAAGAAAGATACAAGAGTTACAACTCACCACTGCTATCTCGCAAACCTCACTGGAAATACTTGTTGTTTACAATGGAGAAATCTCTCACTTCTCAGATGAAGTACTCTCTTTTTCTATTCGGCATTTATACTTCTTTGAATATATCAAGATCTAGAGAAACCCTAGTTTGATATCTTAATATAATAACAATTTGATGAATCCTGAAAAGATAAGCATACAATCAGAGTCGTATGATCTAACTTGGAGAATAAGATGGACTTCAATTGAATCCCCAAGACCCGACCCAAAAACAACTGCTGCTAAATTGTGGTCGACTGCCACAAAAGGCAGGTGGCTTTTTTTCTTCGACTCCAAACATAGGGCTCATGCGGTCGACTATCAATATGACATTTGACTATCATTGTTGCTGCTGATGTTCTTCTTGTCATTGTTGTTGCTTTTCCCTTCTATGTCCAACATCGCTTCAAATCTCTTCTTGCTTCACCCGTCTTCTCTTCTCAACGAATATAGTATGCAATACACAAACTCAAGAATCTCCACCTTAGATTTTATACTCATGCTTCCACACCTGTGTGATTTAACTCTTCTATATTCTTTCCTTTCTCCTCTTGTGAACAACTCAGTTCAATGGCTTTTTCTACAAGTTGAACATACCTCCACCTATTTTTTTCCAACTGTATGCCCCTTTCAACGGCATACCTAAGTAGATGTTATCATGGAGGTGCCACCAACCACACGAACTCCACCTACCCCGATGCTCTCTCCACCTTCCAATGGTAATCGAACGTCACAGTCTCACTTTGGTGATTCCAGTGATGACAAACAATATAATGATTTAACTCTTCTAGACTCTTTCCTTTCTCCTCCTGTAAACAACCCAGTTCATTGAATTTTTCTACAAGTTGAACACACGTCCACATATTTTTCTCCAACTGTATGCCTCTTTCAAGGGCTTACCCCAATAGATGTTATCATGGAAGTGCCACCCTCCACACGAACTCCACCTACCCCGAGGCTCTCTCCACCTCCTGATGGTATTCGAATATCACAGTCTCGCTTCAGTGATTCTAGTGACGAAAAACTACTTTAGGAACGTAAAGGCTTCAATCCACTCCCGTGAGCTATCACGTTCCCACAAAGCTGGTAAAGATTGTGTTGACCCTGCTCAATCCCCCTTCATACCCTTTATCATCTTACGAAGACTCTTCCAAACTATCATAACTCCACCTTAAGCTATGTAACTGCAACCTCGAGAATCCCGAGTCCCCAAGGATATTAGACTCTGTTTCATCAAATGAATTTGTGTGACCTCTTCTAGTGTGAACCCTTTACCGTCTGGTGTCTTCCAATTCAATTGTTCCCTCACCTACTAGTTCACAAATCTCACTAATCGTCATTCTCACACTATGACTTGTTGTAGACATATACGTAAAGAACATCTCCCACTCGGAGCAAATATGAGAAGAGCTCCCCAAATCAAGAAACCAGCCCGACTTCACATTTAAAGAACTTAAAACAAGAAGACAATCAAAGTTATCTCTTGAGTCAATGGCGCTCACCACGTAGGCATCTGCATCCTTCTGATTCAACCACTTGTTACAGTCCCTCTTGTAATGCCCAATTCCTTTGTAATGGTGGCAACGGATCTTATCTTTGTGGGCCCTTTTCCTTTCATTTCAAGTACCATCCACAGCTAAGCAACTCGTAGGAGTAGACCCTGATTAATGAGTATCCTTCCTAAGCTCATCTTCCTTCAGACCTTTGATCACCCCGGCTACAGTATGTGTCTCCTTAGCAGATTTTTCATGTAGCATGGTAGTTATCAAGTACTCATACGAATCTGACAGTAAATATATCAAGCTGAAAGCTGTATCCTCTTTGTTTAGGTCATCTATATTAATCGCTTCCAGTTCAGATAATACCTTCATATCATCTATGGTTTATAATGTATAACTTTTTTTTACTGAAAATAGGCTTAGGTTAGCGACTTTGAATATAAGAACATTGATAGAAAAATGCATAGAACTAGTAGATGCCATGATTAGAAATATATAGCTTGTTTACAAGAAACAAAGTGGGTAGGAGAGAAAGCAAAAGAGATAGATGGTTTTAAATTATATTATACCAGTAATTAGAAATAGAAATGGAATAAGAATTTTAGTAGATAAGAAATTCAAAAGAGTTGTAATAGGTGTTATGTAACACCCCGCAAAATTGAGTAATGACAATTTTGTCCTCGTGTGTTATGCATGTGTATTTTATACCGTTATGAGTAATATTCGTAACATATTTTTATATAAATGTCATACATATCTTATATTCTGATTATTTATATGTTTTCCATTTTCTCAAAACACATTTCAATTCTATTTTTAGCCAACTCAAATATTTAATTTAATCTTTGTCTTTTACGTACATTGCACGTGCTTTCAATACACGTGTCGATTGCGTATATTTTCCATTACGTGAAATATCCGTAACATTATTATATATACAAGTTTTGTATTCTGACTGTTTTCATTCTCCCAAACTAATTTTAATATTTTTATGTGCAATGCAGGTAAATTTTTATGTACATTTTATTTCTAAAATTTTCTAAAATGTCATGCACATTTCTTTCTCATTTTATTTCACATTTTGTTATTTATATTTTAATAAAAACCCAAAGGCTTAAAGATCATCTTAAAGCCCATTAGCAAAATTATTTAAAAGAAAAGCCTATAGTTAATCTACATTTTTAATAAATACTTTTTATCCTACACTTGTCATGTAACAACATGTACAATAAAATAAATAACAACCAACTAAATGAGAAGTGTGCACATGTGTGAAATCCAAGGGTTGGCCAATTTATGAAGGAATGAGAAGATGTGGGGTTTGTGTAGTAATTGTGAGTGGATGATTAATTTTGTTAATGGGCATTTATAGTTTGGGTAATGGGTGTCTCTTCATTCACCCATTTAACCTTATAAATACCATCCCCTTTCTTCATGAAATCTTGCACCAAAAATCAAAAGAAAAGAAAAGATAAGAAAGATAAGAAAAGAAAGAGAGGAAGAGAAAGAAAAGAAAAGAAAAAAATAGTTGTTTAAGTTCTTACTAGGAAGGCTTGCTAGGAGAAGAAGGGGGTCTCATTCTTGAAGCTAGGAGCCATCTACTAGGAGTTTATTTTCTTTCTTCAATTAAGGTGGGTGTCTTCTTGAACTTTCTAAAATTTTAGTAAAATTAATATTTAAAATTGTTTATACATGAGTAGTGATTAATTTGTCATAATGATATTTAAATAAAATGCATGCTAATATTGTCATATAAATAAGTTGAAATGATGTTGTTTGAAAGCATGCTAGTAAATTATGATTAGATTAAATGATATGGATAGAGATTTGTACACGAAGTTACTAATTCATGCCAAGAAAAGTTACTGTTTTGAGTTTTGTTTGCCCATCAAAAAATTGTATTTAACAAAATAGTTAGAATCTAGAGCTAAAACTTTTTTGGGAGCATCTTGTATATATCAGGAACATTCATTTAAAATTTCATAATATTTGGAGGTCGTTTACTATTTTAATAAAATCTAAACTCAGAACCGATTAGTAGTTGGCCGATTGCTGGAAATCTGCACATCTTTCGGTTTTTGATCAATTCGGCATTGTAAATGAAATAATTTGAGAAAAATCAAAACTAAGAAGTTGTAGTAGACTCGTTAACCTTTCTGAAAAATTCAAAAAATCAAATTTTCGTAAAGAATTGAATTTTATATGAATTTTACAAGACTATACAATTGACAGTATTTCAGTATTTCGACCATACTTTATATTTCGAAGAATTTAGGGTTATAGATACAGTATTTTGAGGAAACTTATAACAAAGAAATTTTAGTAGACTTGTATACCTTTATTTTGATATAAAGAACGCAAAGTTTTGTGAACTATATAATTTTCTATAATTTTTACAAGAAGCGTAAACTGCAGTTTTCTGGTTTTGAACTTACTGTTTTACAAATGGATTTAGATAAAGTAATTGAGGATGATTCCAAATGTTTTTAACTACAAAGTTATAGTAGAATCTTTTATGAAAATAATGAATCTATCTTTTGAACAGAATTGTGACTTATAATTGAAATATGGATGAGTAGGAAAGTGATTTTATTGATCAAAATGAACTTTGTATTTGGAATATATTCTTGAAGAATAAATATATGTGAAAATGAGTTTTTGTTAATCAAAGAGACTTGGTAATTTATTTAAAGTGAATAGTTGGTTGGGTGATCAACCAGGAAGTATTTATTTCATGATTAATAAATAAGAATGAATGAAAGGATTTGAATTAAATATGAATACATGAACATGAGTGATAAGGTTATGAGTACTCCAAGTTGTTGAATATAGAAAGATGTGGATTCTAGAGGCTTAGTGATACCCAAGTACAAGCAAAAGTAATGAAAATGAATAATTGATTTTTGAGAAGGGGCCAATATGGGCTGTCGTTCTCGGTATTCTTGTGTAAGACTAGTAGGAGGGTAAACTAGCTCTAGGTAGTATAATTTATTCATGTTCAAATTTCAGAATTAGGCACTAAGTGAAAATGTAGTAAACTTGGACAAACGTGAGTGGAGGACCTTTATATAGTCAGGCGGTGGATTCTGGGGCTGTGGTTGCTTGCGGTGGAGGCGAACCTTAATTAAATCTGGAATTATGATTGATCGGGCGGTGAATTTCGGGATCATGATTAGTCGGGTGGATAGTAGGCTGTACTCCAGTGTATACGCGTATACCGGGGCTAGAGGGACACTTGCGGGATGTTCGCACAATGAGGATTCTGTATAATTGGACGGTGGATCTCCAGGACTGAAATCCGTACTTGTGGAATGTCTAAACTTTGTTTCATTACTGGGTAGTTATTATGGCGAGAGATAAAACCCTTTAATGTGGAGTACGTAGGTGCTTTCCCTCGGACCTATGTAGCATGGGATGTATAGAAACCGAACAAGTATGTATTAGTGTCATCCTAGTGTAAACATCTGTATTAGGTATTAAGTCATTGCAAACACAGACATGATTAGGATAGTCACTCTTTACACTTTTATATGCATTCAAGTTTGTGATTGTTAAAGTAAGAGATTTCGTTATAATACAGCATAGAGAGGATCGCTGTTTATAACATTGCATCGGTTGTAAGCGATTGACGTGCCCACAGATTTTCAATGCATGGCTTGATTGGATTGGCAAGGACTTAAAGATGGTTGATGATAAAGATTATATTCATGATTAAAGTTGCTGATATTAGAGTTGTTTTCATGCTGTATTTTTTTTTAACTTCCGCTGTGTAACTCTGTAATAAACAATGTTGTGTAATAAAAGAAATTTTTTAATTTCCTTGTAAAATTGTACAAATTGAAGTAAAATATCATGTTGTACTACGAATTACATGTAAATGAAATTCAGGGTGTTACAAGTGGTATCAGAGCAAACTTCAATAAGTAGTACAAAATTATAAGGACAACACATTAGGATGGATATTAGAGTGTGAGTTCAGCTTATAAAGATTTAAATGTAAGTAATTTACATTTGTGTTGCTCTATACACTGATGTTTTCTCCTCCTTTTTCCTATTGGATGGCTGGAGTCATGCATGATGAAGTTATGGAACTTGCACTCATGATACTCCCCTCGTATACAATTGATGTGGTATTGTATGCGAGCATGTCTTTCCATGGTATCAGAGTAGCACTGCGAAAGCATGGTTGGTCTGAACCTACATTCATGATGCCTCACACATGGACACACTTCCCTGTCTTTGTGGATTTTCTTCATAATACTTTTTCAACTAATATATATTTATATATGTTGTCTGTTGTGCAATCTACTTACCTAAATATATAGATAAACTAGACACAAATTATAAACCTCGCAAGTGCACGAATCGTTTATAAAAGCGTAGTGACGAGCAAGGGTCGATCCCACAGAGATTGTAGATTCTAACTTACTAATCAATAAAATAGAAAACAGAATATTGAAGTGTCATTCTAAAAGTCAAAAAGAAATGAAAAGATAAAAATCTAAATAGCATCACAAGTTGAGTCACAAATCTCTATTAAAGTAGTTGGGAATTGATTTCCACCAATAGTCAGTAATACTAAGTCATATACTACATCCATTACTCATGTTTGTTCTCTTCAAGGGCATGGTATCTACTCCTTTAAGTAATGTTTTCCTAGGCCAAGAATTAGGCATGGTATCTACTCTAATTCGTTTCTTTCATTAAGTATTTAGCATGGTATCTACTAAGTTGCACTTAAAGAAAACATAAGATCAGTGGAAACGAACAAACACTCAAGGTTCTAGAAATTGGTATCAGATCTAGATCCCTTAAGTTGATTAAACCAGGAACCCCTAAGGACTCCCTTGTTACGAGTTATGAGCACGAGATATGGGTCGTCTCAATATGCCCATATAACAGATTCAGATTTATAATACCCAAACTTGATAACTCAGATTCCGTACGTCAGTCGACTGGCTGTCACCACAGTCGACTGCTCCTAAGAATTTTGAACAAGTTTGATTATCATAAATCCATCTCAATTCAATCAGGTTCAGCCAATAAGTAATAGAGAAGACTATGGCATTACACAACTACGGTTTCAATCTACCCAACTATGAAATTAGTTCCACATAATAAAACTTTTATTGATTAATATAATAGAGTTCATGACTACAATAGAAATAAGAACTAGGAGATAGAACAGAAGAACACTGATTTGTATGATGTTGCACTTTAGCCCAATCAGCAATCGTCTAGTTCTCCTCCTTTGATGCTTGCTGTCGACGATCAGTCTTGATGGTGGATCCGGCCTTCTCGAGATAGAGAGATAGATCGTTCCCCTGCCGCTTCTTTCTTGACTGGTATTTATAGAACAAGAGAAGAGAATTAGGGTTTGTACTTTTTGCAGAGAAGTCCTCTTCTTTTGTTATTTCTTTCCTTATCTTCATCAGCCGTTTATTTCTTCCTCTTTTTCTTCTTTCCTTCCTTATCTGCTCACCACGTGCTTCTTGCTTTGATTGTTTGAGAAGTTGTTATTCGCAGAAAACACCTGGGTTTGGATAACTTAATTTTGATTCGGATTTGGATGAGGATGCATCTGTTCTTATCTTCTGACTCGCCGCGTACCAGTCGACTGGCTTGGGGAGCAGTCGACTGTGCCGAGCCTTATCAAACTCTCTGTCCAGTCGCCTGGTTGAAGAGTCAGTCTACTGATCTCTACTGTTCCCTGTATATCATCCTCTCAGTCTGTGTTAGTCTGGAATCTGCTTCGTTTGGCTGTTTTAGGCTGTTTCCTATGGAAAAAGAGAAAAGAAGCATAAATACCACATATAGAGCATTTAAATGTTCAATTGCCTTAAGATTATTGCTCCTAAAAGTGAATAATATTTGGTTCATCAAATACCCCCAAACTTAGCTTTTGCTTGTCCTCAAGCAAACTAGAATTATGAACAAGGGGAAAATAATAGTATTCAACCACCAAGAATTTTTATTATGCAAGCATCAAGATTTCAAACAATTTCAAGTAAAGTAAAACAAGTATACCCACTTTCTCCAGTGCGAATGTTTAGTCATAATCCCCAACTCAATCATACTTGTCATGCCATTAATTTTAGTTATTGTATGCAACTGCTCAATTCTGTGATTATCCCCTTTTCTCTACTACAAACCGAGTAGCAAACTAGAGTGTTTTTTTTTTTTTTTTAGTCTCTTCTCTAAAGTTGTCACTTGCCTTTTTACGCGAATGTGAAACATTTGTGATGAATCCACCCGATTACTCAGCAAGTCACAAACTTCAAAGTGCTTTGCATACTCATATTCCAAGTTGCCGTTTGACGTAAAGGTAAACATTGGTGATGAATACCCCTAGTTACTAAGCACCCAAAACATTGGAGTATATTGACTTTATTCAGATATATATATTTATTTTATCACTCTATTTACTTAAACTCAATTTAGGACTAGATCTCAAGGGAATAATCAACTGAAAAAGCATCACATTTGTTTTTTTTATGTATAATCGCATGACTCATACAATTTTGTAAGGAATTTATGAAACTCAACAATCCTAAAGTAAATAAGTATTCTTAGTCTTACTTTATAAGAAATTATTTATCTTAAAAAAAATCAAAAGACTCCAAATAACTAAATACCCCTAATACCCCCAAACTTAGATGGAACATTATCCTCAATGTTCGAAAGAAAATTTAAAAATAGACATGTGTCACCATCTAGTAAGGAGAGACTGAAAATAAAAGATGAAAATAAAAGAAATGAATGAATGAAAGAAAATAGAGGGAAAGTGTAAATACTCTCCTGAAAGTTGGGTTGCCTCCCAATAAGCGCTGTATTTCTTGTCTTCAGCTAGACTTGATGAGTTTGTGCAATGTAGGGAATGGGTTGCGGCTCAAAACTCATCTTATTATAAGGTTTCCCCCCTCTGCCCATTCACCTCGAACGTTGATTTTTCGCCAACGCTTCATGTGGGGGAAACCTTTGCAACAATTTATGGACCGTACCATCTTGACATCAGTTTGTCTGCCAGGGTCCACCTAGGTGCACCATTGTGCTCTTGCAAGACTCCCTGCAGCCTTGCTTCTTCCTGCATCCTTAAATTTGCAGCAACTGTCATAGGTAATGTCTGATTGTTCCCCAAATATTCATGTATTGGCTTCAGCTCCTCCTCTGGTTGTCTGGTAGCAGTCGACTTATTCTGGACACCAGTCGACTTACCCGGGCCAGCAGTCGACTTGTCTGCAGAAACACAAGTTTGATCAGACTCAAAATTTTTAACTGCAGGTGCAAGCTTACCTGTATATGACTGTGGAGTTTCAAGGTGATGTACTGTCTCTGCAATCCTCCAGTCATAGTGTCCTGTTCAACATGAGATAATGTTAGAGGGTGTGTTAATGTTGCTTGTAATGGATCAACACTATGTTCCTGCAATGTTTGGTCACAAATTTCCTGAACCACATCAACATTATAACATTCATGATCATCGTGTGGAATTTGTAGTGCATCAAACACGTTAAACTCAATCTCTTCCTCTAGTGTTGTCCTTAATTGGAGCTGTTCTTGTCCTCTAGGGTTGGGTATGGTTTGTGATGGAAACTCTCCTGCCTTTCTCTCACTTAACTCTGTAGCAATTTGACCAATTTGAAATTCCAATTTTTGAATGGCCTGTCTTTGTTGATTGCTTGTTTGCTGTTGCTGTTGGAGTAGTTGAAGAATGGTGGTTTCGAAATCCAACTTATTTTGTTCTTGTGCTGGCTCCTCATACCCATTCCCACCCTGGATTTGCTGCGTATCCCTTGGTGTGAATTGATTGCCTTGATAGTTTTGCCACCCTGGGTTATACGTGTTTGAAAAAAAATTGTTCTGGGGCGGGTACATTCCCTGTTCTTCGTAATTTGTGTGCTCCTGATCTGCGAAAGAAAACATGGGGCATGAATTAGTTGTATGGTTAGATTGAAAACAAATTGCACAAATTTCTTTTGGTTGGTTTTTTATGCCACCCAACGTTGAATTCACAAGCATATCAATCTTTTTGTTCATGGTTTTCATTTCTAATTGCATGTTATTATTATGAGAAATTTCGTATACTCCCTATTTTTTCGAAAAACCCCTCCTTGTGGAGAATTATTGTGAGTTCTCGCTGAGTTCTTCAAATAACTCTATGGCCTCCTCAGCACTCTTTCTCATCAACATTCCATTGCAACCTGCATCTACAATTGCTTTGTTAGCGTCATTTAAACCCTCATAAAATGATTGTACCTGGTCATCCTTAGGTATGTTATGCGTAGGACACTTGAAAAGTTTGTTTTTAAAGTCCTTCCTTGCCTCGAAAAATAAATCGCCATCTTTTTGTTGGAAAAGTAGAATTTCCCTTTTTAGTTGTCTGGTTTTCTGGGCTGGAAAGAACTCCTTCAAAAATTTTGTTGCCAATTGCTCCCATGATTGAATTGATCTTGGTTCTAAGGAATTATACCACAACTTAGCATTAAGTTTTAAAGAAAAAGGAAACAAGATTAACCTGATTTGTTCAGAGGTAAGCCCTTGGATGCTTTGTGTCCTGCAAAGATCAAAGAAGTCTTGTAGATGTAGATGCGGATCTTCGTCTGTTTTGCCAGAGAAGTGGGGAACCATGCTAAGTAACTGAGGAGATAAATGCATGTTTCCTGTGACTTTGGGTTGAAAAGATATGCAAGACGGTTGCTCAATATTCTTTGGAATGAATCTGTCTTGCATTGGTACTCGATTTAATACATTCTCACCCATTATTGCTTTTGAAAGAAAATCCTCGGTACAGTCGACTGATCCGTGAGACAGTCGACTGGTCTGTCCCTGTTTGTACAGAAGTAAACTAAAAGAAAATGTTAGAAAAGAAAAAGAAGAAATAAAATAAAATAAACAGAAAAAATATTCTACTAATTTGTAAGTTAAAATGCTAACAATCCCCGGCAACGGCGCCAAAAACTTGTTGTGCAATCTAGTTACCTAAATATATAGATAAACTAGACACAAATTATAAACCTCGCAAGTGCACGAATCGTTTATAAAAGCGTAGTGACGAGCAAGGGTCGATCCCACAGAGATTGTAGATTCTAACTTACTAATCAATTAAATAGAAAACAGAATATTGAAGTGTCGTTTTAAAAGTCTAAAAGAAATAAAAAGATAAAAATCTAAATAGCATCACAAGTTGAGTCACAAATCTCTGTTAAAGTAGTTGGGAATTGATTTCCACCAATAGTCAGTAATACTAAGTCATATACTACATCCATTACTCATGTTTGTTCTCTTCAAGGGCATGGTATCTACTCCTTTAAGTAATGTTTCCCTAGGCCAAGAATTAGGCATGGTATCTACTCTAATTCGTTTCTTTCATTAAGTATTTAGCATGGTATCTACTAAGTTGCACTTAAAGAAAACATAAGATCAGTGGAAACGAACAAACACTCAAGGTTCTAGAAATTGGTATCAGATCTAGATCCCTTAAGTTGATTAAACCAGGAACCCCTAAGGACTCCCTTATTACGAGTTATGAGCACGAGATACGGGTCGTCTCAATATGCCCATATAACAGATTCAGATTTATAATACCCAAACTTGATAACTCAGATTCCGTACGTCAGTCGACTGGCTGTCACCACAGTCGACTGCTCCTAAGAATTTTGAACAAGTTTGATTATCATAAATCCATCTCAATTCAATCAGGTTCAGCCAATAAGTAATAGAAAAGACTATGGCATTACACAACTACGGTTTCAATCTACCCAACTATGAAATTAGTTCCACATAATAAAACTTTTATTGATTAATATAATAGAGTTCATGACTACAATAGAAATAAGAACTAGGAGAAAGAACAGAAGAACACTGATTTGTATGATGTTGCACTTTAGCCCAATCAGCAATCGTCTAGTTCTCCTCCTTTGATGCTTGCTGTCGACGATCAGTCTTGATGGTGGATCCGGCCTTCTCGAGATAGAGAGATAGATCGTTCCCCTGCCGCTTCTTTCTTGACTGGTATTTATAGAACAAGAGAAGAAAATTAGGGTTTGTACTTTTTGCAGAGAAGTCCTCTTCTTTTGTTATTTCTTTCCTTATCTTCATCAGCCGTTTATTTCTTCCTCTTTTTCTTCTTTCCTTCCTTATCTGCTCACCACGTGCTTCTTGCTTTGATTGTTTGAGAAGTTGTTATTCGCAGAAAACACCTGGGTTTGGATAACTTAATTTTGATTCGGATTTGGATGAGGATGCATCTGTTCTTATCTTCTGACTCGCCGCGTACCAATCGACTGGCTTGGGGAGCAGTCGACTGTGCCGAGCCTTATCAAACTCTCTGTCCAGTCGCCTGGTTGAAGAGTCAGTCTACTGATCTCTGCTGTTCCCTGTATATCATCCTCTCAGTCTGTATTAATCTGGAATCTGCTTCGTTTGGCTGTTTTAGGCTGTTTCCTATGGAAAAAGAGAAAAGAAGCATAAATACCACATATAGAGCATTTAAATGTTCAATTGCCTTAAGATTATTGCTCCTAAAAGTGAATAATATTTGGTTCATCATTGTCGCTGAATCTAGTGTGGGGGGAATAAACAGAATTTGTAGATTCGTAGGAACTCAAACAAGCTGAATCTGACTTCTTTCCTTGGCAAGTTGACTCCTTGGTGCTCCCGCGGACCTGAACAAATGTTCAAAATACCGGGATGGACCCCGGCAACACCGACGCTATTGTCAATACCAGAAAAAGGAAAGGGAAAGAGCTTGAGTGGACAAAGAGTGATCACCTGTGACAGTAGGGGGTAGGGGGTATTTATAGTCGCCGTGGGGATCTGTTCCAAGATCAGAGTGAATCCCTACTTTCCGGTGTGGCTGGATAGGGGTGGTTATAACCACCTCCTTAGGATAAGGACGAGCCAGGATTTCCTCCTATCCTATTGAACTAGTCTCTAACCGGTTGAGACCTATTCTTAGCTGAACAGATCTGTTCATGGGTTAGCAGGTCCAAGAGGAGAAACCCGGATCCCAATTTGAACCCGTCTGTAGGTGAAATTACCATCTTGCCCCCTGTGACTTTAAGATTCGTGCCCACTTTGAACGGTTCCGATTTAATCCCATTTTTAGCCATATCACGAGCCCCCCACTCCCAAAGACTGTGAGTTACAGCCTTTGGGGAGTAGTTATGTTGTTTTATTGGCGTATAGGGTTTTATCGGTGTTCTCAAAGGGTGTTCGAATCCCGTTTAAGGGGTGATTGTGTGTTTCTGAGCTAGTAATGTACCCAAGTTGGCTTTTAGGCTATTCTGGATTTTTGGTAATTTTTCTCGATTTTTTAATTATTTTTTCGAATCATTTACATAATTTTGCAAAGTGATGATTTATTTTGCGGGAGCCCTAATTAATTATTCTAACCAATAATTATTTATCTGGGGGCTCAAAAATATTTTCCCAGAATTATAATTATTTTTTTAGAATTTTTAATTAATTTTCCTAAATTTTAATAATTTTTGCAATTTTTAAATAAATAATTCGAATTAATAATTAAAAAAATCATTTTAATCACCTATTTATGATGTGGTGCGATCTGGTTCGTCCATCACCCCTAGGCACGAAGATCTGAGCGATCGAAAGGTGAACCAGACCCTGGCTGACGTGGCCGAATCTGGGTCCTTGATCACGCAGCGGCGAGCAATTCTAGATGATCAGACGGCGATGAAGAAGGCGAACTTTGCCTGTTTGAAGGTCGGTGGCGACCGACCTCGGGACGTTCGCCGAAGTCCAGGGGTGCGACACATGGCATGTGGACCCCAGGCTATTCTCGCGTTCTGACATCAGTGGCAAACGACTTTGGAAAGCTTGCCGAAGTCTAAGAGGGCACCACGTGGCATGTGGGCCCCTAGGACCATTGACCGGTCAATATATTTTCTTGCATTTTGACATTAGTGGCACTCGACTTCGAAGAGCTTGCCGAGGTCTAGGGGAGTGCCATGTGGCATGTGGGCTCCTGGGACCGTTGACCAATCAAAGCATTTTCTTGCATTTCGACGTCAGTGGCAATCGACTTCGGAGCTGCTATCGACAATGAAAGAGCACCACGTGGCTTGTGGGACCCTGGGATCGTTGACCAGTCAACGCATTTTCTTGCGTTTCGACATCGGTGGCAATCAACTTCGGAGCTGCTGTCGACAAAAGTGAGAGCGCCACGTGGCATGTGGGCCCCGGGACCGTTGACTCCTCAATACATTTTCTTGCGTTTCGACGTCGGTGGCAATCAACTTCGGAGCTGCTGTCGACGAACGAGGGAGTGCCACGTGGTATGTGGGTCCCCCGGACCGTTGACTAGTCAACTCATTTTCTTGCATTTCGATATCGGTGGCAATCGACTTCGGAGCTGCTGTCGACGAACAAGAGAGCACCACGTGGCATGTGGGCCCCCGGGACCGTTGACTAGTCAACGTATTTTCTTGCGTTTCGACGTCGGTGGCAATCGACTTCGAAGCCACTGTCGACGAACAAGAGAGCACCACGTGGCATGTGGGCCCCCGGGACCGTTGACTAGTCAACGCATTTTCTTGCATTTCGACATCGGTGGCAATCGATTTCGGAGCCTCTGTCGACGAATGAGAGAGCGCCACGTGGCATGTGGGCCCCTAGGACCGTTGACAAGTCAACACATTTTCTTGCGTTTCGACGGTGGCAATCGACATTGGAGCTGCTGTCGACGAACGAGAGAGCGCCATGTGGCATGTAGGCCCCCGGGACTGTTGACTAGTCAATGCATTTACTTGCGTTTCGACGTCGGTGGCAATTTACTTCGAAGCCTCTTTCGGCGAACGAGAGAGCGCCACGTGGCATGTGGGCCCCTGGGACCGTTGACTAGTCAACGCATTTTCATGCGTTTCGACGTCGGTGGCAATCGACTTCGGAGCCTCTATCGATGAATGAGAGAACGCCGCGTGGCATGTGGGCCCCTGGGACCGTTGACTAGTCTTCGCATTTTCTTTGGCATTTTCCCCCAAATGGAGCAGGCCTTTGCATTGTTGGGGGCCTCTTAACCTTGGTAGATGTGCCACCAACTTCAATCTCTATAAATCTCCACCCCCCCTCTCATTTGCTCACTATTCTTGTTTTTTACTCAGGTGAGATTTTTACTCTGCGAGAGCTTCCGACGAGTTTTCACCGTCCTCCGGTGTGTTTTCCGACCGTAGCTGTCAAATCAAGGTAACTTCATACTTAGTTTATTTTCCCTTTAGAGAATGTCTATCAACCCTTCGAGGAAGGAGACCTCCCCTCTTCTTGCCCCCGAGGCTTCCTCTAGTCAGGTCCCCCCAATCGACAAGGGCAAAGCCATTGTAGGGCAGGCTTCGGTGGTCGTTGAGACGAGGATCCAAGAGGATCGGAGGATGGGAGAGTTCGAGAGAATGCCTGTAGTTCTGACCAGGCTACACAGGGTTCGAGAGCTTCTGTGGGACCAGGCGGAGCAGATAATGTACGGGATGGCTCGAAGCTTCAAAGAAAATGAGGCCAGAGAGACGTCGGAAGCAGACGAAAAGATCTCCATCCTTACCGAGGAGGACTTGGCAAGGGTTCGGGTATGTTTCCAGATCCCAAGGGAGTTCGACCTAATGCTCCCCGGACCGGGGGTGAGGGCCAACTCGCCAATGCCCGTTGACATGTGCTTCTGGCCATTCGATGCATTCTTGGCGGAAGTTCGGCTCCCTCTCCACTCCTTCGTCGCCGAAGTGTTGAGGTGGTTCCGCGTCAGCCTCGTTCAGTACATGCCGAACGTATGGAGGCTGATAAACGGATTCGTCCTCCACTGTCAGGCAGCATGTCTCGAGCCGAGGTTGTGCGTGCTCTGAACGGTGTACCGGATGCACCAGCAGCATAAGGACGTAGACCGGTGGTATTTGGCTCTGAGGTTCAGGACGAAGTTGATCAGTTGTCCAGTTTCGATAAAAATTTAGAGGGATAAGTACTTCCTCATCCGAAGTCAAGGGCCATGGGGAATCCCCATGGCTTGGGTAGAGTCGGTCCATAAGAAGGTCAAGCAGAGCCCGACTCTTAGCACCGAGGAGGAGGATATGGTTCGGATGCTGCTCGATCGCCCGAAGTTTGATTGAAGGATTTGACCGAGGAAGCATGCGTGCGCGGGGGGGGGGGGGGGGGGGTCGAACCAAGTGTTGGACTCGAAGCGTGTTGTTTTGAAAGTATCAACAGCTGTAGGAGCAATTCCGAATGGTGATCCGCTTTGTACTTGCTTAGAAGCAAGTAGTTGAAGTGGAGTCAAACAAAGTATTGGACTCCAAGCGTTTCGTTTTGAAAGTATCAACAGCTGTAGGAGCAATTCCGAATGGTGATCCGCTTCGTACTCGCTTAGAAGCAAGTAGTTGAAGCGGAGTTGAACCAAGTGTTGTACTCCAAGCGTGTCATTTTAATGCAAAAAAAAATTTGTAAGTAGAGTTAGACTACCAAAAAATAGAGAACTTGCGAAGTAGAGTCGGACTACTCAAAAATAGAGAACTTGCGAGGAAAGATTGCTTTTATTGAAGACAATTAGGCTGCCGCTTCTAAATTGCGAGCCGCCTTTACACTTTGATAAAAAGAAAATACAAGTAAGGACTTTAGACATGTCTTATGGAGCGCTCTTGGAGAAGTTGCTTGGAGCGGTGTTTAGACTCCCTCTTGGTACTTCATCAAGTGCTCCGCGTTCCATGTCCTTGGTATTCTCCTGCCCCCCGGGTCTTCGAGTTGATACGCACCTAGGCGAATAACTCTGGAGACCCTATACGGTCCTTCCCAATTGGGTGCCAACTTGCCTTTTTTGCTTGGATTGGAGATCGACAACTTTCGGAGCACTAGGTCTCCCTCTTTAAGGTTGGCTGGCCATACCCTCTTGTTGTAAGACTGAGTGATCCTACGGTGGTAGGTCTCGTGTCGAATTGTGGCTCTCTCGTGGACCTCATCTATGAGGTCTAGGCAGTTGCGAAGCTGGTTCGCATTCTTTGCTTCACTGTAGGCTATCAGTCGGGGTGAAGGTAGGCCCACCTCTAAGGGGATGAGGGCTTCGGAACCATATGTGAGGTTGAAGAGGGACTCCCCCGTCGGAGCTCTTTTGGTGGTGCGATAGTTCTACAGCACGTTCGGAAGTTGTTCGACCCACAGCCCCTTAGTGGATTTGTTGAGCCTCTTCTTCAGGCCAGAGAGGATTTGTCGATTTGCGTTCTCTGCTTGGCCATTGGACTGAGGATGAACTATCGAGGAGAACCATTGATGGATGCCAGGTCGGTGCAAAAGTTGCGAAAGGTTGCTCCCGCGAATTGAGTCCCGTTGTCGGTTATGAGGATGTGGGGTACCCCGAACCGGTAAACGATGTTCTTCCAAAAGAACTTCTGGACCTTTTGCTCGGTGATTGTCGAAAGAGGTTCAGCCTCGATCCATTTTGAGAAGTAGTCTATTGCTACAACTAAGAACTTCAGCTGGCCCGGCGCTGGAGGGAAGGGCCCGAGCAAATCCATCCCCCACAGTGCAAAGAGGATAGGACTCGCCAAGGAGGTGAGTTGTGCTTGGGGCAGGCGACATATTGGAGCAAATTTCTAGCAGGAGTTGCACTGGCAGACGTACTCCTCGGAGTCACTCAGTAGTGTGGGCCAAAAGTAGCCGTAGTTCAAGAGTTTTTGGGTGAGAGATCTCGCTCCCAAGTACGTGCCACATAGACCGTCATGGGCCTCCTTTAGGGCATAGAATGCTTCCTCTGGGGAGAGGCACCTCAGAAAGGGTCGGCCGTCAATCTGTGTGTAGGAGCATTTGTACATGACTCTGTCAAGGAGTGTGTACCTCTCGGCTCGTGTCCTGATCTTCCTTGCCTCCTTCAGATCTTCGAGAAGGATTTTGTCCCTGAGGTACTCAAGGAGGGGCTTCATCCAGTTCTCCCCAAGTGTTAGGGGGTAGGCTTCCATCGGCTCCGGGCTATCTTCATCAATACTTGGTCTGAGGAGGACCTCTATCAAGACGGTCCGGTCTAGGCCTTGGAGGGACGAGGAGGCGATCTTAGAGAGAGCATCCGCCTACACGTTCTCCTCTCGAGGAACCCGCTGGAGTTGAACATCTTCAAATAAGGCTAGAAGCTCCCTAACCTTCGCCAAGTACTTGGCCATACGCTCGTCCCTTGCCTCGTATTCCCCTGATACTTGGTTGGCGACCAATTGCGAATCACTAAAGACTCTGACTCGCTTGGCTCCAGCTTTGCGAGCCATGCAGAGCCCCGCTATGAGGTCCTCATACTCTGCTTCGTTGTTTGACACCGGGAAGTTTAAGCGGAGGGAGTATTAGAGGACGAAAGCATCTGGGCCGGTCAAGATAACCCCAGCCCCACTTCCGTCAGTGCAAGAAGATCCATCCACATAAACGGTCCAGACCAAGGGGTCGGCAGATGACTCGCAAGGGTCGGGGATGGTGCTCTCCACAATGAATTCAGCCAGAGCTTGGGCCTTGATTGCTATTCTTGGCTGGTGGCTGATGTCATGTTAGCTTAGCTCGATGGAACACTTCATCAGGCGCCCGGAGGTCTCGGGCTTGTGGTGAACTTGCTTGAGCGGCTTGTCAGTAAGGACGACCACCGAATGAGATTGGAAATAGGGGCGGAGCTTTCGGGCTGTTGGGCTGCCATAACCAACGTAAGAGCCATCTTCTCCAGCTTTGGGTAATGGAGTTTAGCATCCCAGAGGACCTTACTCACATAATAGATGGGCCTCTGCGCTCTATCCTCTTCTCTTACAAGGACCGCGCTGAGGGTTTGCTCTGAAACGGCGAGATATAGGTAGAGGACCTCCCCAGGCATTGGCTTGATCAAGAGCGGGGGGTTAGCTAAGTATGCCTTGAGCTGGTTGAAGGAATTTTGTTGCTGTTCCCCCATTCGAAGCTTTTAGCCCCTCCTGAGGGCCTTGAAGAAGGGGATCACCTTTCCCCGGACTTGGACAGGAACCGCCCAATTGCTGCGAGGTGCCCCGTGAGCCTCTGTACCTCTTTGAGGTTGGAGGGAGGAGCCATTTTGAGAAAGGCCTGGATCTTCTCAGGGTTGGCCTCTATGCCCCTTTGGCTGACCATAAACCCTAAGAACTTGCCGGATGAGACTCCGAACGCACACTTGTTCGGGTTTAGCCTCATATTGTGCCTTCTGAGCACCTCAAAGGCTTCTTGGAGGTCGAGGACATGTTCCTGCCCTCGGGTGCTCTTGCCCAACATGTCGTCTACATAGACTTCCATGTTTCGGCCGATCTGGTCTCGAAAGACCATGTTCACGAGGCGCTGATAAGTAGCTCCTGCATTCTTCAAGCCGAACGGCATTACCCTGTAGCAGTACAGGCCCTGATCCGTCACGAAGGAGGTCTTCGAGATGTCAGAAAGGGAACATCCGAATCTGGTTTTACCTCGAGAAAGAGTCCATGAAACTGAGGAGCTCGTGCCCGGAGGTTGCATCGATCAGGGTATTGATGCTTGGAAGGGAAAAAGGGTCCTTCGGGCACGCCTTATTGAGATCGATGAAGTCGATGCATATCCTCCAGCTCCCGTTGACTTTCTTGACCATCACCACATTGGATAGCCACTCGGGATAGTTCACCTCCTAGATGAACCGAGCATTGAGGAGCTTTTCAACTTCTTCTTTGATCGCCTGTTGACGCTCGGGAGCAAACTTGCGGTGCATCTGCTGAATGGGCTTGACACCCGGGGCGACACTGAGATGGTGTATTAGGAGCTCCTCGGAGATCCTAGGCATGTCAGCCGCGGTCCAGGCAAAGAGATCACGGTTCTCCCTTATGCACTGGGAGATGTCTTCATTGATGGAGGGGGAGAGTGCCTTGCTGACCCGGAACGTCTTGGTGACATCTTCCTCTGAGAAGGCCACATTTTCTAGTTCATCCACCGGTTCGAAGATGGACTGGCTACTCTCTGGTGGGAGCTCTAGGGCTTCTAGGGAGAGGACCGGGCCTCCCATTGAGGTTATATAGCACTTACGAGCTGCCTCCTGACTCCCTCTCAATTCTCCTACCCCTGTGGGGGTAGGGAACTTCATCTTCATGTGGTAAGCCGAAGGGATGGCTTGGAGCGTGGCAAGGCCGGGTCGACCCAGGACCACGTTGTAGGCAGCCTTCACGTCCACCACCATGAAGTCCATCGACTTCGTGCGAGTGACTGGGGCTTTGCCAGTGGTGACGTTGAGAGTTATAACTCCTTCGATTATTACCGGAACCCCAGTGAACCCATGAAGGGTGTAGCCAGCCGGCTTGAACCGGTCTCTTAATAGCTGAAGGCCTTTGAATGCCTCCAAGAAGAGAATGTTGACCGAACTTTCATTGTCCACCAACACCCGGCGAACGTCAAAGTTGGCCATTTTGAGGTTGGTGATGAGGGCACCGTAGTGGGGCATGCAAATGCCTTCCAAGTCCCTATCAGAGAACGTCACAGGGACTCTTAGGCCCTTAGGGGGAGGATGGCTCTGCACAGAGTTGACTTTCCTAACGAAGGCTTTTCAGGAGGAGTTAGAATCTCCCCCCATTGGGCCTCCATGTATCAAGTGCAAGATAGCCTTTACTTCAGCCTCTAGAGTCTCCGTGCACTGCTCTATTCGCCTGTTAGGCCCCCGGGGCGATGGGGGCAGATCGGCTCTGTCCCTCCTTACAAACCGAGTGAGCTGCCCCCTCTGGATAAGGGTCTCGATCTCATTCTTCAGGACCCGACAATCATCGGTGTCGTGCTCGTGGTCCCGGTGGAAATGGCACCACTTGTCCCGGTTTCTCTTCTTCCCGGGGGTGTTCATCTTCGGAGGTGGCGGCAGGAGACCTTCATTCCCAATCTCCATCAGGATGGTGGAAACACTCGCGTTGAGTGGGGTAAACTTCTCGAAGCGAGGGAGAGGGCACCGCTGACCCCCGTTATCCTTTTAGAGCTTTATAGCCCCTTCTTCCTCTGTAGTCTTCCGTTTGTTCTCAGAAGACGACCCCTCCAGAATGGGGCGGTTGAGAGCCTCTTCAGCTCGAATGTACTTCTCACTCCTAAGGAGGAGCACGGAGAAGTCCCGAGGAAGCATCTTGGCCAAGGAAGCCCTGAGGTCAGAGTTGGTGACATTGGATTGGAAGGCAGCCGAAGCTACCGACTGATCCAATGAGGCAATGGACCTCGCCTTGACAGTGAACCTCTTGACATAATCCCTCAGCCGTTCGCCCTTCTTTTGGCTGAGGAAGAGCAGCAAGGTGCTCATCTTCTCGGAGCGGCGACTACTCACGAAATGAGTGAGGAAGAGGCCTTCGAACTGGTCAAAGGAGAAGATAGAAGCCAGTGCAAACGATAATACCACTCCCGAGCCGGCCCCTTGAGTCTGGATGGGAAGGTCTTGCAGAGGAGGGTGTCGAATGCATGATGGATCATCTTGAGAGTTTTGAAACTCTCGATATGATCTGCGGGGTCCGACTCCCCGGTGTAAGTCTCGAAATATGGAGGCTTGAAGTTGTCTGGGATAAGGGCCTCCATGATGGTACGGGAGAAGGTTCCTCGCTCATTGCTGCTCGTCTCTATCCAGCTGGCCGAAGCGCCTTCCCATCTCATGGAGACGATGGTAGACTGAGTCCAACCTTCGGTCTTGCCTGGCTGAGCCCTGAGACTCATCTTCGCATCGAGGAGGGCTAGGGATACGATGGCGATGGCTCTGAGTAGGTGGTGGATTGATAGAATGACGGGGGTGACTCGGAGTAGGCCGTGGACTTCGGGAGCGGCGGTGGTGATCGGGAGTAGGGTGGCGATGGCTCGGAGCTGGCCTAGGACTTAGGGAACGGCGGCGATGGCTCGGAGCTGGCCTGGGACTTCGGGAGCGGCAATGAGGGCGAGGAGCTTGCTGAGGGTTGGGAGCCCGATGGCCGTTGTTGGGGGAAGCGTTGAGCGCTCGAAGGACCGCCTCTTGGAATTGTTGAAATTCTGCCCTCGTGACGGGGGCCTCCTGCTCGCGATAGACTCAAGCTGCAGGATGGCCAGCCGGGGAGCGGCTTCGTCTTGGGAGATGCTGGGGTGACTCTCTCTGCCTCTGGGGAGAGTTGGACCCCCTTGCGGTCTGATTGGCGTGGTGACCGATCCCTCAGGTGCTCCCGGTGAGGGTTCGCCTCGCAAGTTTGCCTCTTTTCTAGATGGGTCCAAAGGTCGGGCCCTACCTCGTTCTGCCGATTGTTGAGCACGTCCCGCAGGTCCTTCGACGTATGAGGACTATGGGAGCCATAGAATCTGTGGAGGCATTGTGGATGGATACCCGAACCTGATGTATAGGTTGCTTGTGGCTACTCCGCCGAGAGGGCTCCCCCACTATTGCTTGTGGCCCTATAGGCTGCAGAATAGACTGAGGAGCCTGTCATTCGAGCTGCAGGGCCTGTTGGACGGGTGGGGGGAGATCCTCCGGAGGAGGAGCAGGACGAGAAGAGGTTGTTCTACGGTTGGTGCAGACTTTCTCTTGGGAGGCATGGCTAGGAGTAGCTTTGGTTGAAGGAGGAAGATTAGGTATCTTGTCAAGAGATTCCCATAGACGGCGCCAATTTGTTGCCGCTGAATCTGGTGTGAGGGAAATAGACAGAATTTGTAGATTCGTAGGAACTCGAACAAGTTGAATCTGACTTCTTCCCTTGTTGGCAAGTTGACTCCTTGGTGCTCCCGCGGACCTGCACAAACGTTCGAAATACCGAGATGGACCCCAGTGATGAACCCTTCGACGCTCTTATCAATACCAGAAAAAGGAAAAGGAAAGAGCTTGAGTAAACAAAGAGTGATCACCTGTGACAGTAGGAGGAAGGGGGGTATTTATAGTCGCTGTGGAGATCTGTTTAAGGATCGGAGTAAATGCCTACTTCCCGGTGTGGCTGGATAGGGGTGGTTATAACCACATCCTTAAGATAAGGACGAGCCAGGATTTACTCCTATCCTGTTGAACCGGTCCTTAACGGGTTGAGACCCGTTCTTAGCTGAACAGATCCGTTCATGGGTTAGCGGGTCCAAGAGGAGAAACTCGATTCCCAATTCGGACCTGTCTGTAGGTGAAATTGCCATCTTGCCCCAATGACTTTAAGATTCGTGCCCACTTTGAACGTTTCCGATTTAACCCCATTTTCAGTCATATATATATATATATATATATATATATATATATATAATTTTCTTATACTATTAATTCACTTTGATATTTATTATTTCAATTAAAACCCTTAAGCTTGATAATTTAAAGATTGGCTTACTTGTTTTCTTTCTGATGTTTCTTTTATGCGCCTTCATGTTACCTACTACTCTTACGTATTCTATTACGTTTTGAACTACTACTTATTAAATTATTATTTTCCTATCGACTATCATTTTCCTTATTACTATTTCTATTAGATTTTTGAATTTCAATTCTGAATGTTTACATTTACTTTACAAATACTTCGATTTCACGATACAATATTTTCCATTATTTTACCTCGTCTTATTCAATTAAGTATATTTTTGTATTATTTTACTTATATAGATGTGGCATATTTCTACACATTAAAAACTCGCTTCCTACTATTTTTGTGATATAGCTTATATTTTAAATCTATCCTTTTATTTGAATATTTTATCGTTGTAATTTTCTACTCTTACTATCTCAACTGTTACTTCTATTTTCATATCACCAATTTCAAAAACGTAACTTCTATTTTCATACTTTATTAAATACCCAATATCCAAGTACATATGGAAGATTACATCTTCCCATCTTTCATTTTGGTGCATCCTGATGTCGAGAGGGCAAATCTGCAATTAGACATCAATGGAGGCAAACTGTAACTGGACGTCGGGGAGGCAAAGTCTGCAACCGAAAGTCCAAAAGGCAAACTGCCATCGGATGTCGTAGAAGCAATTCTGCAACTTGAGATCGAGGAGGCAAACCTGCAGTTGGACACCAATGAGGAGAACCTACAACAGAAAGAAATTTTTTACTTTGATAACCCCTACTTTGGTTCTATAATATTTACTTACCACTAATCCATTTTGTACTAGTTTATACTATTTTAAAATATTTTACAACTTAACATTAAATTAATTATCTTATTATTTATACTTTTATTTACGATTCATCATTTATTTCTATATAATTAGTTTTTGTATGATTTCAATAGTATGTTATTACTTTTCTACTATGATGTTTTGTTTTACTTCTACAACCCATTTATAATTTTCATATCATAGTACTGTTTGTTTCACCCTATAACTTTTATGCCTATGTACGTATGTAATTTCATATACTGGTTTTCCTTGTTCTACTTGACAATTTGAAAGTATTTTAAATTATACCAACTGGTATTCTATATCTTTAAAATCGTATATATAATTATTGTATTTAATTTACAAATTATTTTATGATAGTAACTTGTTATACAGAATTATTTTATATTGTCTATACTCTTAACTAAATTTCATGCTCATATATTTTTTTCAAACCTTTTTCTCTTCAATTTCTGGTTCAATTTTATCTAGTAATATATAATACTAGTCCAATTTGTGATTTTTATCATTCTCCCGCGTATTACTTTGACCAATTTTGATTACTAAGTCTATTAATAAATTATCCATTGACTAAGTTTCTATTTATTCTTCCCAGTTGCGATGTTTTCCAAAATATTTCTCAATTAATGACTTAATTTATATTTTTCCTTTTCATCTAATACTTTACCTAATATTATTTTTATAAAAATTTCTCTCAATCTATCATATCTTTTATCGTCACATTTATTTTCTTATGCTATTTTTCTAGTTTTCTTTCTCTGTTCTTATAAATTTTTTATACTCATAGTTTTCTTTTATAAGTTTACCTTGTTAAATATTTTTATACTACATTTATTTTCTTAATAGTTGACGTTTTCCGTATACAATAATGATACTTTTTGGGCGTGTACGAATTACATCTTCTACGCTAGTAAGTTCTGTGGACAGAACTGTTCTAAGGGGGGAGAGTGTAACACCCAGCAAAATTGAGTAATGACCATTTTATCCTCCTGTGTAGGGATGGCATCAGGGCCGGGCTGGCCTGGGACCGGCCCGGCCCCCCTCCAACCCGGGCTGGCCCCTGAACCGGCCCCCATCCACCCAGTTCAGGTCCGGTCCCCATTTTTGCCAGGGAAGCCTGGTCTAGCCCGGCCTGCTCGAGGCCTGGGACCGGTTGAACCGGCCCGCCCGGGCTCGGGCCGACCGTTGGCTGCCTTCTTTTTTTTTTCCTTCTTTCCAGAAAATTTTTTTAAAAAAATAAATTACGAAACTACCCCCCAACGGATTTATAACGGCTAGTTTTGGGGGGTACTTTAGGAAATCAAAAAAATTGCATTTTCTATAAATACAATACCATTCCTTTCATTTCTCTTCACCAATTCACTCAACTATCTCTTTCTCTCTACTATTTCTTTCTCCAATTTGGTGATGAACATTCTTTCAAGTGATCAAGATCAAATTTTGTACATTTTGAAGGAAGGAAATCAACAACAATCAACAACAACAACTCATCAACATTCAACAACAACAACTCAAGTCTCTACTTTCTTACGGTATTTTAGTATAATTTTAATTTGTAGAATTAACATAGCATACTACTTCATTATTCTCATATAATTTGTGTTTTCTTGATCTTCTTTCTCTCATTTTTTTTAGATTTTATTTTTAATTTTGGTAAAGTGGTAAAAAATCATACACTACTCACTCACTACATCATTTTTAGTTTTTCATAGTTAAATGGCCTCTAATCGATCACGCGGTGGTGGTAGGCATAGTAGTCAAGAATCTACTAGTCATCACATCCCTTCCATTCCTAACCAATATATAGATAGTGAAGAAACATTTATGAATTATGATAGTTTTCCCGATTTGAATGAAACACACTCAAATCCTATAGAAATAGAAGATCATGTAGAACCACAACCGTCGGAACAAGGTCCTTCTCTAAACTCAAGGAAAACAAGAGGGACTACTTCGGAAGTACACAATTTTTTCAATTTTGTCCCTTCACAAAATGATAAGAGTGTAGGACTTAAAATATGTAAGAAGTGCAAAACCCCATATAAGTTTAAAGTAGGATCGGGCACGGGTACACTTCAACGTCACTTAAACAAATGTCAACCACAATTTTCGAAAGATAACCTCACACAACAAAAAATACATCCTAAAACCGGTCAAGTAGATAGTCATACATATGATCACGATCACATTCGTAAGGGAATCGCTAAATTAGTAATTAGGGGTGAATTGCCATATTCGTTTGGTGAACAAAAATGTGTAGAGGATTTTATACAAACCACCTTCAACCCCCATTTTAAAAAAATTGCTAGGAATGTTGTTAAGGGTGATTGTAAATTAGTTTACAATGAGAGTAAGGATTTTTTGATAGCAACACTAAAATCACTAAACACTAGAGTTTCATTGACATCGGATGGGTGGGTAGGAGTAAACGGGGTTCCAATGATGTGTGTAACATGTCATTGGATAGATTCGGATTGGTTACTTCAAAAGAGAATAATTTTATTTGGATATGTTAGGTACCCACATAAGAGTGAAATTATTGCCAGCAGACATTATGGAAGCATGCAATAATTTTTTTATTCATGATAAAGTGTTTGCTATTGGTTTTGATAATGCATCCAATAACACTAAGGCAATTGAGAGTTTAAAAATTACTTTAGATCCTGTGGAACCCAAAATTTTTCATCTTAGGTGTACTTGTCACATTTTAAATCTTTGTGTGCAAGATGTACTAAAATATGGAAATGATAAACTAGAAGCTATGAGAGATTGTGTTCATTATATTACATTGAGTGGTCCAATTTATCAAGCTTTTCATGATTGGTGTAAACTTAGGGGCATTGTATGTAGACGTTTTCCTAAAGATGTACGACATCGTTGGAATTCTACCTTTGAATTATTAGGTGTTGTTCTTCATTATCGTTTTAATCTTAGAGATTTTTGTGTCGCAATGGGTATACAAAATTGTATGTTAGATGATGATTTTTGGTTTTTTTGCCGATAGTTTATATAAATTTTTACAACCTTTTAACGATGCAACTTTGCTATTTTCGAAAACATATACATCTACATCTAGTGGTATTTTACTTGAAATTGTGACTATGATGACAACAATTAAAGATTTGCAAAATGACCCTTTTATTGGAGATATGGTTAATGCGGCATATGTTAAGTTTTTGAAATATTTTCATCCAATTTCTATGTTATATTGTGTAGCTAGTGTAATGAATCCTATGATTAAATTAGAAGGTACAAAAAATTTAATTGAAATTTTCTACACTTATGCCCCACACGATGCAATACTAGATTTTGATCATGTTGTTTTTACTCGTAAATTTGAGAATGTTTTGACTAGGTTATATGATTCTTATGATAGGATTTATTCACTAACACTATTCAAACACAAACACAAAATGTTCAATCTTCTTCTTCTTCTTCCTCCATATTAGCAAAAGGAAAGAGTCAAGCTAGTATTGGTGTTTTAAATCTTATTAAATCGAAAAAGGCAAGAACCAATTTACCTAATGAGTTGAATTGGTATAATGCACAAAGTGCAGTTGAAGATGTAGAAGATGTGTTACAATTTTGGAAGACTAATGAAGCAATTTTTAATATTCTTTCTCATATGGCTAAAGATCTGCTAACAACACCGGTGTCAACTGTTGCATCGGAAAATGTTTTTTCTCTTGGTGGCAGGATAATGAGCCCGAGCAGGAACCGATTGACAGCCAAAAATTTGGAGATGCTAGTATGCGCCGAAGATTGGATGAAAGCGGAAGAGAGGACCCAAGACTTACTTGAAGCTCAAGCTGGAGGTGGATCAACAAGTAGCGATGAATGAACGATTACATTTAGTTAATTTACATTAAAATGTTGTTCAATTAATTGTAATTAATTGGGAAATTTAGAGTGATGAGATTCTATATTTAGGTTAAGTTGAAGTGCACGACAATAGTCCAATGCCTTCTCTTCAATCTAAGTAGAGGCCATCTCGATCTTTAAATTCAAGTAATTCCCTTGATTTGTAATTTGATGATTTGAGCTAAATAGACAAATTTGTATGAATTTTATTCATGTACTTAATTTTATTCAAGAAGTTCAAATTTATTTAATCATGTACTTTATTTATTCATGTACTTCAATTATTTATGAAATTTTATTCTTTGCAATTGTTATGCAATTACAAATCCATATACTTGCTCTTTAACAATACTAAAAAAAACCTTTATACACAGGCCAGGCCCGGCCCGGCCCGCGAACGGCCCGGCCCGGCCCGGACCCCACACTAGGGGCTGGGGGCCAGGTCCGGGCCAAGGTTTCTTACCTTGAGCCCGGCCCGGCCCGGCCCGCGTTGGGAGGAGCCCGGCCCGGGTAAGCCCGGGACCGGTCAAAACCCGGTCAAACCCGGCCCGGCCCGGCCCGAATGGCCCGAATGCCATCCCTACTCCTGTGTTACGCAGGTGTATTTTGTACCGTTACGAGTAATATTCGTAACATACTTTTATATAAATATCATACGTATCTTATATTCTGATTATTTATATATTTTCCATTTTCTCAAAACTCATTTCAATTCTATTTTTAGCCAACTCAAACATTTATTTTAATATTTGTGTTTTACGTACATTGCACATGCTTTCAATGCACGTGTCAATTACGTATATTTTCCGTTACGTTAAATATCTGTAACATTATTACATATACAAGTTTTGTATTCTGACTATTTTCATTCTCCCAAATTAATTTTAATATTTTTATGTGCTTTGCACATAAATTTTTATGTGCATTTTATTTCTAAAATTTTCTAAGATGTCATGCACATCTCTTTCTCATTTTATTTCACATTTTGTTATTTATATCTTAATAAAAACCCAAAGGCCTAAAGAGATCATCTTAAAGCCCATTAGAAAAATTATTTAAAAGAAAATCCCATTAGTTAATCTACATTTTTAATAAACACTTTTTATGCTACACTTGTCATGTAACAACATGTACAATCAAATAAATAACAACTAACTAAATGAGAAGTGTGCACATGTGGAAAATTCAAGGCTTAGCCAATTCATGAAGGAATGAGAAGAGGTGGGGTTGTATAGTAATGGTGAGTGGGTGATTAATTTTGTTAATGGACATTTATATTTTGGGTAATGAGTGTCTCTTCATTCGCCCATTTAACCTTATAAATACCACCCCCATTCTTCATGAAATCTTGCACCAAAAATCAAAAGAACAGAAAATATAAGAAAGATAAAAAAAGGAGAGGAAAAGAAAGAAAAGAAAAGAAAAAAAAGAGTTTTTGAGTTCTTGCTAGGAAGGCTTGCTATGAGAAGAATGGAGTCTCATTCTTGGAGCTAGGAGCACATCTACTAGGAGTTCATTTTCTTTCTTCCATTAAGGTGGGTGTCTTCTTGAACTTTCTAAAATTTTAATAAAATTAATATTTAAAATTGTTTATACATATGAGTAGTGATTAATTTGTGATGATGATATTTAAATGAAATGCATGCTAATATTGTCATATAAATAAGTTGAAATGATGTTGTCTGATTGCATGGTAGTACATTATGATTAGATTAAATGATATGGATATAGATTTGTACACAAAGTTACTAATTCATGTCAAGAAAAGTTACTGTTTTGAGTTTTGTTTGCCCATCAAAAAATTGTATTTAACAA
The DNA here is from genome assembly GCA_017893485.1 of Hemerocallis citrina. Taxonomy (NCBI): domain Eukaryota; kingdom Viridiplantae; phylum Streptophyta; class Magnoliopsida; order Asparagales; family Asphodelaceae; genus Hemerocallis; species Hemerocallis citrina. The sequence goes on from CM030360.1 coordinate 69,010,886, forward strand.
AATATTTAGAATCTAGAGCCAAAACATTTTTGGAAGCATCTTGTATATTTCAGGAACATTCATTTAAAATTTCATAAGATTTGGAGGTCGTTTACTATTTTAATAAAATCTAAACTCAGAACTGATTAGTAGTTGGCTGGTTGCTGGAAATCTGCACATCTTTCGATTTTTGATCAATTCGGCACTGTAAATGAAATAATTTGAGAACAGTCAAAACTAAGTAGTTGTAGTAGACTCATTAACCTTTCTGAAAAATCCAAGAAAACAAATTTTCATAAAGAATTGAATTTTATATGAATTTTATATGAATTTTACAAGACTATACAATTGACAATATTTCAGTATTTCGCCCATACTTTATATTTCGAAGAATTTAGGGTTATAGATACAGTATTTTGAGAAAACTTATAATAAAGAAATTGTAGTAGACTTGTATACCTTTATTTTGATATAAAGAACGCAAAGTTTTGTGAAGTATATAATTTTCTATGATTTTTACAAGAAGCGTGAACTGCAGTTTTCTGGTTTTGAACTTACTGCTTTGCAAATGAATTTAGATGAAGTAATTGTGGATGATTCTAAGTGTTTTTAACTGCAAAGTTATAGTAGAATCTTTTATGAAAATAATGAATCTATCTTTTGAATAGAATTGAGACTTATAATTGAAATATGGATGAGTAGGAAAGTGATTTTATTGATCAAAATGAACTTTGTATTTGGAATATATTCTTGAAGAATAAATATATGTGAAAATGAGTATTTGTTAATCAAAGGGACTTGATAATTTATTTAAAGTGAATTGTTGGTTGTGTGATCAACCAGGAAGTATTTGCTTCATGATTAATAAATAAGACTGAATGAAAGAATTTGAATAAATTATAAATACATGAATATGAGTTATAAGGGTATGAGTACCCTAAGTTGTTGAACATGGAAAGATGTGAATTCAAGAGGCTTAGTGATACCCAGGTACCGGCAAAAGTAATGAAAATGAATAATTAATTTTTGAGAATGGGCCAATATGGGTTGTCGTTCTCGGTATTTTTGTGTAAGACCAGTAAGAGGGTAAACTTGCTCTAGATAATATAATTTATTCATGTTCAAACATCAGAATTAGGCATAAGTGAAGTTGTAGTAAACTTGTGCAAACGTCAGTGGAGGGTCTCTATATAGTAGGGCGGTGAATTCTGGGACTATGGTTGCTTGCGATGGAGGCGAGCCTTAATTAAATTCGAGATTATGATTGATCGGACGGTAGATTCCGAGATCATGATTATTCGGGCGGATAGTAGGTCGTACTCCAGTGTATATGCGTATACCGGGGCTAGAGGGACACTTGTGGGATGTTTGCACGACGAGAATTCTGTATAGTCCGGCGGTGGATCTCTGAGACTGAAATTCGTACTCGTGGAATGTCTAAACTTTATTTTATTACTGGGTAGTTATCATGGTGAGGGATAAAACCATTTAATATGGAGTACGTAGGTGCTTGCTCTCGGACCTATGTAGTATAGGATGCATAGAATCCGAACAAGTATGCATTAGTGTCATCCTAGCGTAAACATCTGCATTAGGCATTAAGTCATTGCATACACTGACATGATTAGGATAGTCACTCTTTACACTTTCAAATTTGTGATTGTTAAAGTAAGAGATTTCGTTATAATACAGTATAGAGAGGATCGCTGTTTATAACATTGCGTCGGTTGTAAGTAACTGACGTGCCCATAAATTTTCAGTGCAAGGCTTGATTGGATTGACAAGGACTTAAGGACGGTTGATGATAAAAATTATATTCATGATTAAAGTTGCTAATATTAGAGTTGTTTTCATGTTGTATTATTATTTAACTTCTGTTGTGTAACTCCATAACAAACAGTGTTGTGTAATAAAAGAAATTTTTTAATTTCCTTGTAAAATTGTATGAATTGAAGTAAAATATCCTGTTGTGCTACGAATTATATGTAAATAAAATTCGGGGTGTTACATGTTAATAGGAAATTGGATAGAATAATACAAATTAAGCTTGTATTAGGGGTAAACATAATTAATATCATTAGTGCTTATGCACCTCTAGTAGGATTAGATGCACAAGCTAAGAATAAATTTTGGGAAGATGTGGATGAGATAATTTGAGGAGTACCATTAGGTGAGAAACTATTTATAAGAGAAGATTTCAATGGACATGTAGGAGAAGATAACATAGGATATGCGAGGGTGCATGGAGGACATGGATTTGGAAATAAGAACGATGGTGGAGAGGCTCTATTAGATTTTGCGGCTTCGTAGATCTTATACTGGCAAATACTTATTTTAGGAAGAGGGAGGAACATTTGATAATCTTTAATAGTGGGGCAAATAGGAGCCAGATTGATTTTTTCATCACTAGAAAGGTGGATCGCTTGACATATAAAGATGATAAAGTTATACCGGGAACATAGATTAATGGTATTGGATGTTAAGATTGGGAAACACATGGCAAGGAAGGAAACTAGGAACCCAAGAATTGGGTGGTGAAACTTGAAGAGAAAGAAACTAGAAGTTTTCAGAGATAAAGTCCTTAAATGAGCATTATGAAATTGAGAAGGGGAGACAAATATGATGTAGACTAAAATGACTATGTATATAAGAGAAATTTCAAATAAAATACTTGGAGAATCTAAGGGTAAAAGGTTTCTAAATAAAGAAATATAGTGGTGGCAAGAAGAAATCCAAAATATTGTGAGAGAAAAAAGATAAGTTAAGAAAGCGATAAGAGATGTAAAAGAAAAAGCTTATGCTGATTTATACACAAAATTAGGACAAAAGAATGAGAAAATAATATTTATAAGCTTGCTAAACAAAGGGATAGAAAAACAAAAGATCTTGATACAATTAAGTGTATTAAGAGCGAGAATTCAAAAGTCTTAGTAAAAGATGAGGAAATTAAGGAAATATGGTGAAATTACTTTGAAAAGTTATTAAATGAAAAGATTGTGGGCAACTTAAATATAACCTTAAATATAAATGGCTCGAGGGAGAGTCAAGAGCATATGTTTTTTCGTAAAATTAAGACCTCGGAGGTACGAAATGCTCTAGGAATGATGAAGATAGGAAAAGCTTTAGGACCGGATGATATACTCATTGAAGTTTGGAAGTGTCTTGGGGATGTAGGAATGGTTTAGCTAACAAAATTATTTAAGGGAATTCTGAGGACTAAGAATATGCCCAATGAATGGAGAAAGAGTATTTTAGTACCTATATATACAAATAAAGGAGATATACAAAGTTGTTCCAACTACCGAGGGATTAAATTAATGAGTCATACGATAAAAATTTGGGAGAAAGTGATCTAACATAGACTGAGACTAGAAACTACAGTGTGAGAATCGGTTTGGATTTAAGCTTGGGAGGTCAACAAAGGAAGCAATTTATGCACTGAGGAGACTTATGAAAAAATATATGGAGAATAAGAAAGATCTACATATGGTTTTTATAGATCTAGAAAAAGCATATGATAAAGTCTCTAGAGATATAGTATGGTGGGTGTTAAGGTAATTAAGGATATGTATGAAGGGACAACGACCACAATTAGAACAAGCACAGAAGAGACCAGTAATTTTTCTTATTACAGTAGATTTACACCAAGGTTCGGCTTTAATGTTGGTTATGGATGATTTGACGCAAGGAATACAAGATGAGGTGCCTTAGTGTATGTTTTCTGGCGATGACGTCGTCTTAGTGGACGAGACTAGAGGAGTTAATGCTAAATTAGAATTGTGGAGAGAAACTTTGGAAGGTAGAGGCTTTAGGATAAGCAGAACTAAAGCCGAATATATGGAGTGTAATTTTGGTGATATTCAGAACACAACTGAGGAAGTAGTGAAGTTTGATGGCCAAGAGAAACCTAAGAGAGACCGTTTCCGATATTTAGGCTCGATTATACAAAGAGATTGGGAGATTTGTGAAGATGTTATACATAAGATCCAAACAGGGTGACTTAAGTGGAGAAGTGTTAGTGGTGTTTTGTGTGACAAACGTATACCTTTGAAGTTGAAGGAAAAAATTTATAGGACGACTGTTAGACCAACAATGATGTATGGTGCAGAGTGTTGGACAACAAAGAAACAACATGTCCAAAAATTGAGTGTAGCAAAGATGAGGATGCTAAGATGGATATGTTGTAAAACAAGGAAGGTTAGAATTAGAAACAAGTATATATGAGACATGCTAAAGGTAGCTCCAATCCAAGATAAGTTAAGAGAAAATTGCCTCAGGTGGTTTGGATATGTCACACGTAGTCCTAGTAGTGCCCCTGTTAGAAAAAGTGATTTGATAACTATTGAGGGTAGAGTTAGGGGTAGAGGAAGACCTAAACTAACTTGGGTGGAAACAGTGAGAAAATATATGATAGCTTGTGACCTTACATAAGATATCACGCTAAACCTAGCAGAATGGAAAACCAGGATTCATGTAACTGATTCCAACTAATTGGGAAAAAGGCTTTGTTGTTGTTGTTGTTGTTGTTATTCAGATAATACCTTATTGAACTCTACAATATGATCTTGAAGATAGGTACTTCCTTCATTGAGAAATGAAACAACTTTTCCTTCCAGTGCATCTGATCCAGTAGTGACGACCCCGAGTAGTCTTCATTGAGTCTTGCTCATAGACTCGCCGCGCTTTTCTCCTCAAGGATTTTACACTTGACATCATCGGCCAACGACAGCCGGATTAAACTCAAGGCCTTCAAACACATCCCGTCCCAAATTTCCTGCTTCATGTCGGATGACTTCCCTTTATCTCCCTTTAGGGCAAGATGCAAGCCCTTCTGAACCAGTACGTCATACTCGTCCACCTTCCAGAGATTAAAGTTGATCTTACAGCCAAACTGCTTGATCCTCGTGTTGTGATCCGCCATCTTCTACAAGGAACTCGTGCAACCCAGCCAAAGCTTTGATCTGGGAATTCCCCTTTGTCGGATCTATCGAGTTTACGATGCAATCACTACGAACAACCACCAAGAAAATAATAGATCAAATCAAACACACAAAATCACAAGATTTTGTCCCAATTTGGGCCAACCCTAATTCTAGGAGAAAAAACTGAGATAATATTCAACTAAAGAACAATACAAGAGTAAGAACTCTCATCACGACCATCTATCAAAGCCTCAATGGAAATACCCGATGTTTACAATAGAGAAATCTCTCACCTCTCCAATAAAGTACTATCTTTTTATATTTGACGTTTATACTTCATTGAGTCGTTACATTAAATATATAGGAATCTAGAGAAACCCTAGTTCGATATTTTAATACAATAACCATCCAATGTATCCTGAAGAGATAAACATATAATTAGAGTCGTACGATCTAACTTGAAGAAGAAGTTGCGCTTCAATCAAATCCCCAAGGCCCGACAAAAAAATAGCCGCTGTTACATTGCGGTCGACTGCCACAAAAGGCAGTCGACTGTATTTCTTCGACTTCAAACAGAAGGCTCATACGGTCGACTATCATTGCTGCTGCTGCTTTTCTTCTTGTCGTTACTTCTGCTCTTTCCTTCTTCGTCCAACGTCGCTTCTCATCGAATTATGTATGCAAGACACAAACCCAACCAAATAACCCTTGTAAAATTTACCAATAAATGGTCCTGGCACAAGGCTAGAATGATCTGTTCTCATTTTTACCAAACATTTTTAGCCATTCCCTGTACCCTTTTTGCTAAATGCTAAATGCTAAATTGTTAACAGTTTCTCTTGTTATCCTTCATTGCATCCCTGGAGCTCAAAATTAGCATATCGGTTTCAATATGTAATAATCTGCTAAGAAATGCAGCATAAAGCTAACAAGATTTTGCAAAAATTTTTGTAAAGATCAAATACTGGAGATATATCACATTACTCACAAGAATCAACTACACTATATATAATAAAACTCTGCATGAAGTAACCCAAAAATTAAATCATTAATATAAACAGAAATAGATTGTGCGGAAACCATCTGATTCAGTACAGTTTCGTATAATTCTATCAAATAGTAAGGTAAAATCAACTAAATCCTGAAGATGTAAAACTCCACACATCTTGCAAGATAATATGCAATGTATTCAAAATTATAAAGCCTTGAGATCCATCAAGACTTAAAATCTATATCAGGATATTATTCTAAAATCAGTTAAAACTGTAAGCTGCTCCAAAGTCTTTGCAGTGAGAAGGAACATCAGCTTATTGTGCAGAGGTTGATTGGACTTCAGGAGATCCGTCTACTTCTTTGGCATCCAACTCGTTCTCAGTCTTTGAGGATCCGAACATCTGAACAAATATAAATAATATCAATAGATGGAAGATAAAAGAGAAGATGTGACACTTGTTTAACAAATTAGAAATATTCATGCCAAAGAAGTTGTTTGAAAAATTAGACATCGTGTTCGTTCCAAAGAAATAATGAATCATTTTACATGAAAAGCACTTTCTCTTAAAAAGAGCCAAAGAAGATATCTGTTCCAACTTATTGCTTCCTTCTCTAATCATTGGTCTAGAAAGACGAAAAACATGTGAAAATTTGATCCCTGCAGCTTTTCTCCCATGGGCAATCCATTTTATGTTCTTAAATTTTCATATGAAAATGACAATTACAAATATCTACAAAAAATACATAAACACGTGTATACTTTTCTAAGGCCTTTAAGGTAAACTAAAACAATAGAAACGCATACTTCTTTCTTCAAGGATAATTTGCCAATTTGCAGAAAAGTACCTTAATAGTTTCACTGCCTTTCACTTATATACCATATTGATTTTTGTATGTGTTGTTATCTCCTAAAAGTTTATGATCGTGTTGTGAACTTCAATGTTAAATTAACATGAAAAGGATGAAAATACTCTTTCTTATGATCTTATGTCTTTCTCTGTCACAGCCTATGAATTCATGATACTCCAATGATTTTTCTAGTGGCTTTGTCCTCTTTTCCTCTTCTTGTACATTAGCATCAAAGAAGAAGAATTTGTCACTTTCAAGGAGGGGATACAATTGTTGGGAAGGTCATATTTCTCTCATATGTGAATATTTTTATGGAACACTATGTTGAAAATGTAGCAGATAAGAACATTAAATTTTTTTAAGAAGAAAAGGTGCTCAGCCTTACCGAACCAGATTTCTTGAGCTTGTCACCAAGCCCCTGAATAGTCTTCTTGAGGCAAATCCTATGCTGATCCAGGGGAGTGTTCACAAACTCTTCAATGTGGTCCTTCACATTCGCTAAGAATTCCCCATCTGCTGTATTCTTCTTCCTACAGGAATCAACCTCATACGGAGATTCCCGGGTTTCAACCTTCTCTGCCTCCATTTTGGGTTGAAAATTCTCGGATTGAACTTTGTGGGTTTGCTCAAATGTCCGTCTTTCCCAAAGATATGAGAAAAAGCCTTTGTTCTCATTGTTGTTGCTCTGGGATTCCATTCTCTTCTATGCCAAAAGTAAATAAATAATTCAGTACTAATAACATGATCTTTATATTGTCACTAATTATTTTCACTGCAAATAAGTAAATAACCATTTCATGTAAATTATGTGATTGTTACAGAAGTTAACGTCGACTGGTAACCTAACATCGACCCTCCCATCAATTGACTTACATTACAGGCATGTGTAGATGAGTAGGAGAAATATGACCTTCAAAGAGGGAGGAGTGAGGCTTTTATCACATACTGAGGTAAACATACCATCAAATAACATCTAGATTTCAACAAACAAAAAAATTCAAACTAACATCAACCCTCTCATGTTCTCTGTTAGAAATTTTCCCTTCAAAAGGGCTTGTTTGGATATAGAGGTAGGATAAGTGGAGATATCTTACATATTTCAGCATTCCTCCAGTCATCTTACCTGGCCTCTGCAATTAAACAGACCCTAGAAGTAGCTCCAGCCATTCTTAATATATGATTTTGATTCAAATTTGATGTTAACCTCACTAAAAAAAACAGATAGCAAATTATGTGTGATTAAACTGAATTGAACATGAGAAAAATATTAAAGCGATTAGCAAAAAGTTCATATGGCCATTTACACATGCAACATCCATGAACAGAAAGCTTCAGCTATTCAGACAGAGAATCAAATTCATTCAAATAGTAATGTTGGTAAATATTACTGTATGTGTCTTTATGCATCTTCGTAACAACTCTTCAAGTTCCAACTAGTCGATCTTGAGAGGTTCTTGGTCATGTTTCTTTTGGGGTTTCATCTAACTAGAATATTTAGCATATCATTAAAAGGATAAAATAAAAATTACTTCCAATTCATCTCCCCTCTGATTATAGGAGGAAAACCCCTCTTAGAGCATCCACAGTCGTTTGCTTTTTTGCCATTTTTGCCATTTTTTGTATACTGTAGCGCACACAGTCGTTTGCTATTTTGCCATTTTTTGGCAATTCGTCTACAATAGAAAGAGATAAATAGCATTCGAAATAGCAAAATGCATATTATAGCTGACGAAACATCATGTTTCGTCTGGATTATTTAATTATATTTTTAATTGATCGGACGAAACATGATGTTTCGTCTGAATTATTTAATTATATTTTTAATTGATCGGACGAAACATGATGTTTCGTCCGAATTAAAAAAATTTTAAAAACCAAATAAATTAACTGGTGGGAATAAACATGATGTTTATTCCCATGTGGGACAAAACATCATGTTTCGTCCCAATCCATTTTTTATTAAAAAAAATAATTTTTAAAATTAATTTTGTAAAGTTTTAAATTGTTTTTGCAATTGTTAAACTGTTTTTGCAAATTTTTAAATTGTTTTTGCAAATATTTTTTACAAACTATTTTTTAAAATTGTTTTTGCAATTTTTTTTTGCAAAAAAAACTTTCTTAAAACCCGGACAAAACATCATGTTTCGTCTAGTTATTTTGAATTTTTTTTCTTCTTTGGGACGAAACATCGTCTCGTATTTTTTATTATTAATTTCTAAGTATAAATTATTTTTTATGAACAGACGAAACATCATGTTTCGTATGTTCCTTTTTTAACGAATTTATGCATTTTTTAGCATTCAACGACTGCAGCATTTCTTCGAAATGCAATGCATTTTACCATTTTTTCCATTGAACGACTGTGGATGCTCTCAGCAATGGTTACATTGTAACTTGAACTCATGACTTTCCTCCGCACATTCTTAAAGCATTGCATAACACTTAAAATATTGTTTTCATCACATTCTCAAATTTGCGTGATGTTAAAAACTGAAGTATATGCTTTTGTGTAGGCCAAGGGTTAGTTAAAAACATATAACATGTACAAACTAATACAATTTAATTTTTGCAAATGGACCTAATGTAATGACAGGCAAACTATGGTGCAAACTATGGTGAAAGTGACACAAAATGCCACTGTTAGAAGAAAAAAATGTATATATTCTATGTGTTTGTACAATAAGATACTTTAACTTAAGCATACAATTCATTATAAGGAACTAAAAACAAGATGTTACTGGACATGAGGTTGCAGCTAGAGTTGTTACTTTGACCCGATACCTGGACTCCGATCCGGACCCGGCATTGGACCGGAACCGACCCGATCTATACAGGCCCGGCTCCGAGTTCTAAAATATGACCCGATGCACTTCCGGGTGGTCCGTTCAAAATAGACCCGACCCAGACCCGGACCCGTTTAAAAATACCCCAAAAAATATGGAATTTAAATAATAGGGTTATACGGACATACATGTAAATAGTAATTGTTGGAGATAGATGTGTAAATATAATTTTTATTCATGTACTTAGGTGTAAAAATTGTTGGAATCGTAGAATATCAGGTGCAAAAATAATTAAGTGCAAACATTCATTTCCCGCTACCAGACTCGACAGATAGATTTTTTTAACAAGGACCCGAACCCGGGACCTGATTCTCGCAAGTCCGGGTCGGAGTCCAATTTTTGGACCCATGAGGTACCGGGTCCGAGTCCGGGTAGTGAAGGACCCAACCCGATAGGACCCGATACCAACTCTAGTTGCATCGGGTCACTCTCTTCCCTAAGAGTTTGACACCGCCTCCGTGCAGGCAGCGAATGGTAGTCAAAAACTTGGCGGTCCTACCCCCGACTTCTGGCTTCACGTCGCGTGCACGAGCATGGCATGCGAAGATCCGGATTGACAATAAAATGCTCAACTCGAACGGACAAAGATCAATGGATAAAATAAAAGGATAGGGAGAAGAGAATTTTGGGAGGGCAATGAGCTTGCTTGAAATGTTATATATTTTGATGTTTGATTTCGGATGATTTAGAAAACAAAAGGAGTCATCATTTTATAGGCAAATAAGGCCCAAAACAGAAAGATAAAATCTCCACTGAATCCTCCACAATATTAAACCATTTGCATGATTTCGGAGGCCCATTGCATGATTTTTGGAAGCCCATCTGCAGCCAAAAAAACCAGGTCCTATGCAGCAACGCAATTCTCTCAACCGCCCAATTGTGCCAAGATTCGCACCGCACCCATGATTCTCTCAACTACTTGCTGGATCTGCTAACTGCACCGCATCCACTTGTTGCTATGATTCCGCATCCGCACATAAATAAAATAAAAACAAGTGTCACTGCTTGGAATCGAACCAGTGACTTGGGGAAGTTGCACACCAACTTAACCAGTGAGCCAGAGATCAATTTGTGAAATTGGTTTTCTAGAAAATGGTTCTCATCGGAAAAAAAAAAACAAATCACAGATGTAACTGAAAAGAACAAATCGCACAGCATAAAGACGGTACAAAAGGGGACAGATAAGTTGAGATGAGCACAATAAAAAAATTATGGATTCGGTAAAGGCAACCTCTGACTTTGAACCTTTACTTAGTGATAATTGTCGCAATCCGAGTGAACATAATGGACTAGGCCTTGAATTAAGTCCCCTGACCAGAAATTAACAAAAGCAGACACAAAATTTGTCAATTATTGGGATAACGGGTTGGAGCGTTAAACTGGCCATGCTCACAAATACCGTTTGATGAGAGCTATTAAGAAAGACCCCAATCCCATAATCACGGCCTCACGGTCCTCCAGAAGTATATGTGAACTTATATCTTGCAAACACATGTCTTTGGACTTATTAAGAGTTAAACAACTATGACCACTCGCACCATAGGAATAAGGGTGTAGCTAGCGTATATGCTCTATCTACACTACGAGTATAACTCCATTTAAATGTGTGCTCCCGAGAATCACTCTCAGCTTGTTTCTATCACATTGAACCTTCAATAGGTTGGGTTTCTAATGCGGTGACCTCATAATCGGCTTGACCCCATTCCCCTCGATGCACACAAATGCCCTAAACTTCAAGGTCTCAAAATTTTATCATTTAAAATACAATATGCGCATATAAAATTTAAATAGCATGTATCATCAAATATGTTGTCTCTAGACGACATAACTCAAAACATAACAACACTTATTCACGCCAACATACATGTTCGCTATATTGATATGAATATTGTTTATGCTTTTATCACTAAAAATTCTCATGCGAGATTAATAGCAATCCCCCCATAGCACCATTATATAAAATGCCACCATAAATTACTAATGATACAACCACAAAACAATGATCATAAATAGACAATTTATAAAATAAATTTTTCTTCAATTAAAAAAAGTTCAATACCACATAATAGTCACTTAACCTCCGACAATATACAAAGTCAAGTGCTCAAAACTTTATTTGCATAAACAAAAATCATCACAAACCAGCAGTTATAAATAAGGCCATCAAATTCTCAAGGTTAGCGGATTTAGTCACTAAGAAAAATGTCATATCATAGAAATAGGATAAGCTGAGTCAATAATAAATAAATAAATAAATAAATAAATAAATAAAATTTGTCAAACTTGAAAATAAAACACTTTATTGATGCATATATACATAACAAACACCATCTTAAAAGCTTTGATAAGTTTCATGCTGCGAACTACACCATTATATAAAATGCCACCATAAATTACTAATGATACAACCACAAAACAATGATCATAAATAGACAATTTATAAAATAAATTTTTCTTTCATTAAAAAAGTTCAATACCACATAATAGTCACTTAACCTCCAACAATATACAAAGTCAAGTGCTCAAAACTTTATTTGCATAAACAAAAATCATCACAAACCAGCAGTTATAAATAAGGCCATCAAATTCTCAAGGTTAGCGTATTTAGTGTCACTAAGAAAAATGTCATATCATAGAAATAGGATAAGCTGAGTCAATAATAAATAAATAAATAAATAAATAAATAAATAAATAAAATTTGTCAAACTTGAAAATAAAACACTTTATTGATGCATATATACATAACAAACACCATCTTAAAAGCTTGATAAGTTTCATGCTGCGAACTACACATAAAAATCTTAATTTTATATTAATTTTGTCCAAAGTAAAATAAAGAAATTCAAGCCATAAATATGTATATGCAAACTGATGTAAACTTAACCCTAAGTAGAAAATTTTCAAGAATTTTAAAAGATTAAGTTTACCAACATGTAATACAGATTAAGTCGGAAATTAAAACTAATAATTGGTTTGATGAATTTTCAAGAATTGAATTAAGTTTAACAAGCCCGATTAAAAGTTCAAGCCTAACAATCAACATATATACTTAAAGTGTTATTAGCAAGTAAGATATTCAATAATGATTTGTACGCTAATCGGCAAGTAGAAGCACACTCAATATTTGTGGCAAGAGATAATTCAAATAATATTCTAGAGATGAAAAGCGGTACCACAAATAAAGGAGAATGGAAATAAGTTACCGGGGTTGAAATGGTGGAATTTCGGGATGATGGCGAGGCAATGGAGGTGGCGCTGCGATGGTGGAAGTCAAGGTCCAGTAACTAAGGGCGTTGTTGGTCGTGGTAGCAAGGATGTTCACCTTCATTCTTGGTGTCCGGGAAGAGAACGGCAAGTGACGACTCAAGGTGGAGTTAAGGGCAGCAAGGAGGAGCAGTTGTAGTAGGGCAGCAACGATGAGGTGTTTGAGATTCGATGGAGGGCTTGGCGCTGAGGACCGGTGGCTGCAGAGGAGCAGCAAGGGAGGGTCGGGCTCGCTGTTCAGGTGAATGGCAGCCACGCAGCGAGGGCTGACTGAACGGTGCAAGGTTGGTCGGATGCAGAAGGTGGTCGCAATGGTGCTTGGAGGGGCTTCCAGGGTGTGATGGTGGTAGGGCACAACAGTGTAGAGGAGGAAAGAGGGTCCGGAGTGATGGGCTTCGGAAGAGATAAAGTGGGGTAGGCGGCTGATAGGTTTGTGAGTTCGAAGTTGTGAAGAAGAAGAGATGGGTTCCGATTGAAGAAGAAGAAGAAGTAGTCGGTTGTGAGATGAGGGGGTAATTAGATTAGGGTTTAATTAAGTGATTTGGGATTAGGATTTAGGATTTTAATAAAGATTTGGGGATTTGGGGTGTAATTAGAACTTCTCACAAATCCTAATACTTTCTTAAGATTTCTCACAAACCCTAATAATTCTCTCAATTGTCTCACACAAAAGAGGGATAAAGAGCAATAACTCAACACAATAATTTTTAATCAAGAATAGCATACTAACTCATTATCTCAAGGCCTAGCTCAAAACAAATCTTAATACAAATCTCAAAAATATTCTAATGCATATGACATGGCTAAAAATACAACTAAATCAGGAACGTTCAAATCGGGCACGAATCTCAAAGCTCTCAGGGGGTAAAACGGTGATTTTCACTACAAACTGGTTCAAAAATGGGAGCTGGGTCTTTTCCTAGCCCAATAACCCAAAAACAAGTATGTCTTACTGGTCAGGGTGACAGCCCATTATAAATAAACTCAGGCCATTTAAAGAGTTATTTAAATTCTTATTCCTAAGAGACGGTTTAAACCAAATTTCTTATCATGAAGGAATTTAAACTTTCTTATCCAAAAAGACCGGGAAGTAGAGATAAATGATTATCTAGAAACTGTTTCCAAATGCGACTATAAGTACCCCCTCTACTCCCACCATGAAAAGGTAATGAGATTTTTTCTCCACAAAAGCTCTTTCATAATCTTCTTGATTACTGACTTGAGCGTTGGAGGGTTCGTCGCCGGGAACAATCTCAGTGTTTTGAACTTTTTGCAAAACAGCAGCAGCATTGAGAAACGGTCAACACCGGCAAGAAGTCAGCAAGTTTGCTTCTATTGTTTCTAGAAGAATCTACATATCATCTGTTTGCTCCCACACCGAAATTAGCAGCAATTGATTGGCGACGTCTGTTGGAAACATAAAAAGCAATCTAGCCATATTCCACTGGTGAAAATAGTTTCTAGCTATGCCTCCGAAGGGAAAAGGAAAAGCAGCGGCGTCCGGCCGAATAGCCACCCCTCTTCCTCCACATCCACTTGAGGATGTTAGTCCTCAACAAGATCAACGAGTTCAGCAGCCTCAACATGAACAGCCGCCTCCCCAACAGGCTCGCCCCATGTCTAGGGGGCTGCGCCGGGGGGCTCCCGTCGAAACCGTCAAAAATAGCTCCCCCTCAATGGTCATGTCTCGATCCACAATCCTTCCACCGACTCGGCAGCCTCACATAGTCCTCAGGATTCAAGAGACCTCGATCAAGTCATCGTCAACCGTCAACAAGGAATCGACCTCCGAACCCACTTGAATGACAGGCGAGCCCGCGATGAGGTCCCTCATCCAGAGCACCAGAGAAGCCAAAGGGATCGTTCTCCCCAAAGGCCGAGACCCAGAAGGTCTCCCTCCCCATGGACTCGGAGAGGGTCCCTTCCTCGTCGTCAGCGAAGGAGTCGCACCCCGACGAGCCGATTAGCACCAAGAGTTCACCAGGGCAGAGGGGCACCAGTCACCCAGGAGGAATTCCAAAACTTCAAAGAAGACATCCTGCGAGCCCTCAACATCGCTCTGAGCCGCGACCTACGTGCACCTAGCCCTCCCCGTGTCACCCTTCATGCATAAGAGTCTTGAGGGTCGATCAGATTCGACCAAAGGGACGACTCAGTCCATCGCCACCTCAGAGAGATGGAAAGACGTTTGAACAGAATCAACCTCGAAGAACAACTGCCAATAATTTCTGCCCAAGCAAACCCCCCTTCTCAGGGCCATCATGGAAGCTCCGGTCCCCGAAACCTTTAAACCGTCCCACTTTGAATCCTACAACGGGGAGTCTGACTCGGCCGATCATATCGAGAGTTTTAAAACTCTCATGACGATCCATCAAGCCTGGAATGCACTCCACTGCAAGACCACGTTGAAGGGACCAGCAAGAGAATGGTACTCCCGTTTGTCCCGACTCTATCTTCTTGTTTGACCAATTTGAGGAGCTCTTCCTCACCCACTTCGTCAGCAGCAGCCGAGCTGAGAAAACAAGTCAAGGAAAAGGCAAACACCTATGAGATTATGTTTGACGCTTTACCACCGAAGCACGGCCTATCGCCTCTCTCGACCAATCAGTGGCCTCTGCAGCGTTCTGATACAACATCAACCATGCCGATCTGAAGGCTTTCCTCGCCAAGAAGCCTCTCCGGCACTTCTCAAAGCTTCTGCTAAGGAGTGAGAAGTACATCCGGATCCGGGAATAAATGGAAGGGTGTGGATGAAGAAGGCCCCAAAAAACTACAGAAAGGTAACAACGGCCAGCGCAACCCTCCTCGTTTTGAAAAATTCCACCCCTCTCAATGCCATTGTCTCAGCTATCCTTATGGAAGTTGGCAAGGAAGGACTGCTCCAACCTCCCCCGAAGATGAATACCCCTGGCAAGAAAAGGAACAGAGATAAATGGTGCCAATTTCATAAGGACCTACTGCCACGACACGAACGATTGTTGAGCCCTTAAGGAGGAGATTAAAGCCCTCATTCAGAGAGGGCAACTGGCCAAGTTTGTCAGAAAGGACAGAGTTGATCCTCCTCCACCTCGGGGAGCCAACAAGCGAGCTGAAAGACCTGCCGAGTCCCAGGATTTCAAGATGCCTTGATGGTGAAATGGTAGGCACGCGAGACTCAATCTCGTGCTAAAGAGCGTGGAGGTTCGAGTCCTCTTCAAGGCATAATATTAAGAATGCTCATTCAATGAGCAGCCTTGCTGACTGGATCAGACAAAGACCTAGAGGGCGTCCGAACGCCCACTGTGATGCCCTCGTCATTAGTCTCGGCATGGTTGACCACGAAGTGCACCGAATCCTAGTCGACAACGGCAGCTCCATCAATATCCACTTCCTGGAAGCCTTCCAAGGCCTTAAGCTGTCACGAGATCATCTCAAACCTACCGGCTACACCCTCCATGGATTCACTGGGGTGCCACTGACCATCGAGGTAGTCGTCACTCTTGACGTAACTGATGGCAAAGCCCCGACAGCCCGAACATAGCCAATGGATTTTATGGTCGTCGATGTAAAGGTTTCGTACAATGCCATCTTTGGCCGACCCGGCTGTGCTGCAATTCATGTCGTACCCTCAGCCTTCCACATGAAGATGAAATTTCCAACCTCAACAGGGGTGGGAGAAATCCGGGGAAGTCAAGAGACTGCTCGAAAATGCTACATGACTTCAATGGGGGGTCCGGTCCTCTCTATAGAAACCCTAGAGCTCCCCTAAGGAGCCAACCAAGCCGTCTCAGAGCCAGCAGATGAATTAGAAGAAGTTCCATTTTCGGAAGCAGACCCGACCAGGACGTTCCGAGTTAGCAAGGTCCTTCCCGACCGAGTCAAAGCAGGCATCATTCAATGCATTAGGGGAACCAAGACCTGTTCACATGGACCGCTGCCGATATGCCTGGTATATCAGAAGAATTGCTTATGCATCACCTCAGCATAGCCCCTGAAGCTAAGCCCGTCCAGCAGAAGTGTCACAAATTCGCCCCTGGCCGACAAGCCATTAAAGATGAAGTAGATAAACAACCGGTGGCCCGGTTCATCCAAGAGGTCAGTTACCCTGAGTGGCTCTCAAACGTTGTAATGGTAAAAAAGGCCAATGGAAAGTGGAGAATTGGCATCGACTTCACAGACCTGAACAAGGCGTGTCCATAGGACCCATTTCCCCTCCCTGGCATCGATGCCCTAATCGACGCCACTTCTGGTCATGAGCTCTTAAGCTTTATGGATGCTTTCTCTGAGTACAATCATATCAGAATATTCCCCCCGATATTCCAAAGACCTTTCACAACTGATCTAGGCATTTATTGTTACCGCGACATGCCCTTCGAGTTAAACAACGCCGGGGCAACTTATCAGTGCCTCGTCAACAAGGTCTTCAAGGAACAGATCAGAAGGAATATGCAAGTTTATGTGGACGATATGTTGGTAAAGAGCCTCAATAAGCAAGACCATGTGATCGACCTTCAAGAAGCATTCGATGTCTTACGGAAGCACAACATGAGGCTGAACCCATCTAAATGTGCCTTCGGGATGTCGTCATGCAAATTCCTGGGGGCATAGAAGCCAACCAAGAAAAAATCCAAGCTATATTGAATATGGCTCCCCCATCCAGCATTAAAGAAGTTCAAAGGCTCACAGGGCATCTCGCCGCCATATGGGGTTTCCTTTCCAAATCAAGGGAGAAGTGTCTCCCGTTCTTCAAAGCCCTAAGAGGGGCGAAAGGCTTTGAGTGGGGACAATCACAGCAGGAGCCCTTCGACCAACTCAAGGCGTACCTAGTCAATCCCCCGTTTCTGAGCAAGCCCAAGCCGAGAGAAGTCCTCTACCTCTACCTCGCCACAGCAGATCAAACTCTCAGTGTCGTCTAGTAAGGGAAGAAGATAAGGTCCAGAAGCTAACTACTATGTGAGTACAGTCTATCGGGATGCCGAACTCCGCTATTCAAAGATAGAGAAGATGACCTACGCACTGATCATGGCTGCTTGCAAGCTCCACCCATACTTCCAAGCCCACTCAATGGTCGTTCTTACCGACCAACCTCTCAAGCAAGTGTTGCACAGACCAGAGAGCTCGGGGCATCTCATGAAGTGGTCCATCGAGCTAAGCCAGCATGACATAAGCTATCAGCAGAGGACTGCTATTAAGGCTCAAACCCTAGCAGAATTCATTGTGGAAAGCACTATCCTTGACCATTGCGAGGAAGGTAAAGAGCCCCCGTTCTAGAGCGTTTATGTCGACGGATCCTCATGTGTTAAGAGGAGCAGAGCAGGGGTCATCCTAGCTGGTCCAGACGACTTCATTCTCCAGTACTCACTCCATATCAACTTTCGAGCGTCTAACAACGAAGCAGAGTATGAAACCCTCATCGTCGGTCTATTCCTGGCTTGCAAAGCTGGTGCTCGACGCGTCAAGATATTTAGCAACTCCCTGTTAGTGGTCAACCAAGTCTCGGGAGAGTACGAGGCTAGAGACGACCGTATGGTTTAAGTATCTAGCTAAGGTCAAGGAGCTACTGGCCACCTTCCAAGAAGAAGAAGTCATCTGTATCCCTCGAGAAGAGAACGGGCAAGCAGATGCCCTATCAAAGTTGGCTTCCTTTTTCCTCTAAGGGCTTGAGCGCACCGTCCTAATTGAAGTCCTCCTAAGACCCAGTATTGAAGAGAATCCCGATCTCATGGTAATACCTCCCCCGGCACATAAGGAGAACTAGATGAAGCCCTTCCTCGAATTCCTCGAGAAGGGAACCCTCCCCCAGACCCTAAACAAGCTAAAAAAGTTAAAGCAAAAGCCGAGCGATATACGCTCATTGAAGGAGTTATGTACAAGCGCTCCTACCCAAGGCGGACGGCAAACCCTATTTGCGGTCTCTTCCCTGAAGAGGCCCAGTACGCCCTCAGGGAGGTTCATGAAGGGGTTGGGGGAGCCCATATGGGAGCGAGGTCTTTCACTCGCAAAATCCTGAATCATGGTTACTTCTGGCCCACATTTTTAAGCGACGCCCAACAGCATGTTCGACAATGCACTCCTTGTCAAAGGTTCTCATCCATATGGCGGATGCCACAAGCCGAGCTCTCTTCCTTGTCCAGTCCGATCCTCTTCACCATGTAGGGGATGGACCGACTTGGGCCCTTCCCTAGGGCGCTTGGTCATAAGAAATTCCTTATTGTGTTGTGGCAATCGATTACTTCTCCAAATGGATCGAAGTTGAGCCCTTGGCAACAATCACAGAAAGAAGTGTTCAGTAGTTCTTTTGGAAGAACATTGTTTATCGGTTCGGCATCCCCCGGATCGTGGTGACTGACAACGGGACTCAATTCACAGGGATGACCTTCCGCAAGTTCTGTACAGACCTCGGCATCCAACAACGATTCTCTTCAATTTCCCACCCGCAGTCCAACGGTCAAGCCAAGAACGCCAACCGGCAAATCCTCACTGGCCTTAAGAAGAGACTCGACAAATCCGCGAAAGGAATGTGGGTTGAATAGCTTTCCAATGTGCTCTGGAGCTACCGCACCACCAAGCAAACCCCGACAGGAGAATCCCCCTTCAAATTGACATATGGCTCTAAAGCCCTCATACCTCTCGAAGTTGGCATACCCTCTCCTCGCTTACTTGTCTTCAGTGAAGAACAGAATCCCAACAACCTTCGGGACAACCTCGACCTCATTGATAAGATCCGAGAAAGAGCGTCCATTCGCCAACAGATCTACCAGCGCAGAGTCGAGCAGTCATATAACAAGAAGGTATGCCCCACAAACCTTAAAGAATGAGACCTAGTTCTTAGAAAGTTATAAATCTCCTTCCCCAGCAAGAAATGAAAACTAGCTCCAAATTGGAAGGGGCCGTACAGGATCTCCAACTTTGTCCGCCCTGGAGCATATCGACTTTAAGACCCGGGGGTCAATAAGGTGCCAAGAACTAAGGGTGGACAACTATCATCCGAACCGACCAATCCGAACCAATCCCACCCGAACCAACCGGTTTTTAACCGAACCAATTGAGGGTTTGGGTTGGCCCGGTACTTAATCTTCAATAACCAACTGGACCGATTCGGTTGTTGGATGGGGCTTTCAAATAACCGATGAAAACCAACTGTACCTCTATGCATTAGTCAATAAAAAATCTAGTTCTCCTTTAATTTCTTGAATATATAAACAGTCATTTCTCGTTTCCTTGGATAAACAAACAGTTTCCTTTAATTTCTTTAATACAAATCGAGCAGTTGTTCTACCTATGTTTTGATTCTCCATAATTCTGTGTATTATGTTGGTGCGAAATCCTTGATTTACTGTGTGGCCCAGCTTAATAGAATCATGAAGTTGATGTAACATTTAGTAGTTACTTTAATCAAGTCAAGCATAAATTGTTGTCTAAATCTTTTTTATTGTACTTGAAATTCAATTAGCTATGGTTATTGATGTTCATTTTATGAGAATAAACTAAGATTACAGAAGTATGCATGTGAAATAGCAGTGTATCTCACCCATTTAAACGTCATCATCTCAAACAATTAGTGTAAAATTCATTAGCAACTTGTGGTTTTATAAATCTTCATTTTAAATTCATTTCTGAACAACAAATAACATGTTGATTCTTAAGTTTGATTGAAGTTGATCTTTTAAATTTCAACAAAATTGTGAATGATGTTGGAGGTGAAAAGTAGCACACCAAACCGACCATCCAATTCAATCCAAACCGAGCTTAATCAGTTTGGATGGAAACCGATCCAATTAAGGCTCGGATTGGTTGCGGATGAGAAATTTAAAAAAACCAATCTTCTTTGGATCGGTGGTGGGTGGTCTATATAAGGTCGAATACCGATTGATGCCCACCCTTACCAAGAACCTGGAACGTCGAACACTTGATGAAGTACCAAGAAAGCTAGCTTCCCCGTTTTGTAGTTTTATTCAAATAAGGTCGATGCTTACGACACAGCCAAATCATGTAATAAAGGCTCACAACTTAGAAGCAGCCGCTTAGTTTCTCTTCAATACAAATTTAGGTTGTTTTTGTAAAAAAATTGTTGTTCTGGTCTAATGTGTGCATACTCAATTACGGGATACATAACTTAAACGACAAATTCGGAGTCCAACACTTGGTTCGATGCCACTTTAGCCACTTGCAAACGAGCAAGTGCGAAGTAGCTCACCATTCAGAATTACTCCCACAACTGTTGAAACTCTTAAACGACAAGTTCGGACTCCAACACTTAGTTCAACGCCACTTTAGATACTTACAAACGAGCAAGTGCGAAGTAGCTCACCATTCAGAATTGCTCCCACAACTGTTGAAACTCTTAAACGACAAGTTCGGAGTCCAACACTTAGTTCGACGCCACTTTAACCACTTGCAAACGAGCAAGTGCAAAAGTACTCACCATTCGCAATTGCTACCACAACTGTTGAAACTCTTAAACGACAAGTTCGGACTCCAACACTTGGTTCGATGCCACTTTAGCCACTTGCAAACGAACAAGTGTAAAGTAGCTCGCCATTCGGAATTGCTCCCACAGCTGGTAAAATTCGTAAGGTGAAACTCACAGTACAAAGGTGGCACAAGTTCGGGAAAACGCGATTCACAGAAACATTGCTTAAAAAATTAGGAGAATCTTATTCCATAAGAAGAATCGGTAACAAGTTTTATTGAAACACAAGCCTCTACAAAATTACAAAAATCTCCCTAACTTCTTCTATGAAAATGGATGCTCCCCTTAAGGGATACACGCAGCCTGCAGTTTCTAGCTGCCACACGAGCGCTATTCCATTCTCCCGAGCCCCCTGAGGAGATCTCCAGACCCGCAAACCGGGTCGTACCTTCGGAGCCCACTGTTCTTGCCGCTCCTCCAACTGACACCTCACTAAACGAACCAGCCACTCCGCTCTGAGCGTCCCCTAGATTTTGTGGTACTTCGAGCAAGCATAGGACCAGCTCATGAAACGATCTTCCCTAGGCATGCTCCTCACGTGAACAAGAAGTGCTCCTAATATTACTACCATCTAGAAGTTGTTTCAGCCGATGAATTTCCATCTCTAGTTCAACTATCCTCTCTCTGAGAGAATCATCCCTCACTCTAAATTCCAGACAAGGCACGCTCCCCACAGAGAACTCGAGAACTGTTCTCCTAAGATGAGCCACTTCTAAGCTCCTCTCGAGCACTACATTCTTCAGCTCATCTCTCTCAGTTGTAGCTAAGAGTAGGGAGTGGAGAAGGAGCTTGACCCTCGAAGGCTCTCTAGTGATCACTTCCCCCGAGGGATGATCATCTACACCGATAGGGGGCACCTCTCACGGGACTTTGTCCTTATGCCTCGCTTCTATATACCGCCGAGACAATACTCTTCTCAAATGGCCAAGCTCTGTCTCCGCTTTAAAAAGACTCGCGCGCGGCTGAGCCTTAGTTCTACCGCTTGAAGTTTGGTTCAAAGACGTTTGATTTCAACCAAGTAACGACCACCTCCGTCATATAAGACCATCTGCTACGACAAAAGAGCAAGGGATCACTTAAAAACCAACAACCCGTGCAAAAGAAAGCGTCAAGACTCGAGCAAGTACATCTAATTTTCAAGGAGTAACCCAAAAACAGTCAAGTTTTCATTCACTCATAGATAGAACTACAAAAAGCAGTGGCCAGTCCGTGGTTTGGCTAATACGAAAACAATAACTAAAAAAGAAGTAAATGAAGGAAGCAAGGGTCCACCTTGCTCGGCGGCACCACAGGGGTGGAAGATTCACCCTGGCCTCTCCAATTCCTGTGCTTCCAACAACTAAGGCGAGATGCCCCACCTCTGCTCCATCTCCCTCTACTTCCTCTTCCTCTCCTTCCTCCACTTCCTCGTCCGGGAATAATGAGTATCCCGAGCGATCAAAACCAAGGATTCGCGCGCTCACAACGTCCAATGCCTTGGCGCACGCCTTCAGCATGTTCCCCTCTAAGTACCCTAAGGCCTTCTTCTCTGCCGCCACCTAAGCATCCCGCACTGTAGCATCTCTCTCCCTGGCCGCAGTCTCCCTCTCCTAGGCCTTTAACTCCCTCTCTTGGGCAACCTGCTCCCTCTCGAAGGAGACACTCCTCCTTGGCTAGCGCCGCCTCCAACAAAGCTATCCGAGTGTCCTACGTCTCGGCTCGAAGTGTGGCCGCATCTAACTCCTTTAAAGCTCTCGACCGCTCGACCCTCTCCCTATCCTGCACCACCTTCAGCTCCCTCTCCTACTCCACCATTTGTTTCAACAAGTGGCTAAAGTGGCAGATGGCCTACAAAGAAGCAAGCCAAAATTACAAACCAAAAGATAGAGTAACGTCGCTACAAGAAAACAATTACGTAGGAAGGAGATATCAACGACATACCATCATACTCGCCTAAGCAATCTCTAAGGCCGAGTCCCCCATGGTCCCGTGCTCCATCGAGGCCTTATCCTTGAGGGTGGCCAAGTGGCGAACTGCATCCATACAACTCTCCGAATCCCCGAGGAAACCATCGTGCATCCTGACCTGCCAATCAGGGACAAAGATCTTCAGCTCATTGGTCATAATTGCGTCTGCCGCCGCTGTAAGTGGGAGAGCCTCAAGAGCCAGAGCGGCGGAAAGTGGGAAGTTCCCTGCAGCGGGGACAGCTGAAGTGACAGGGGGGATGGCACCCCCTCACTCCTAGCAGCCTTCGATGGCGAAGGCCTAATGACTGTGCTCTTCCTCTTCCTCTCTTCGGGGCGCTTGCCGCTCAGCCCCGAGCGCCTAGACATGATGTCATCAAAATCCATACTCGCCTCCTCTGCAAATAGAAGATGAGAGTGTTAAAGCGATTGGAAAAGATGGATACAAGCAAGAATGAAGATTAACATAAAAGAAAATGCATACTAGGGTTTATTGGGCTGAAACCCCCCCCCCCCCCAAAAAAGAAAATCCTCTGTGATCTCTTTCCAGTGCAAAGTCGGTCGGTCCAAAGGAGTGTCAACCATACCCTCCTCGAGACTCAAAATCGGGTCGGCCTTTGCACTCCTCCGCTCATCCTCCCTCCATATCATGGGGATATCCCACGGCTCGCGACTGCGAATCAAGAAGTATTTGTCTCTCCAATCTTTCATCGAATCGGGGTTGTCAACTAACTTTACACCCATATGGGCCATAAGATAGAACGATACTCCGATCTATTCTTCTGATGAATCTTGTACAACATACGTAGAACGTTGAGTCGGGGCTCGAACCCCGCTATCTGGCAATGAAGCACGAACCCCGTAACGTGCCTCCACATATTCAGCATTAGCTGGATAGGACCCAAACCATACCACCTCAAAACTTCTCTTACAAAAGGATGAAGGGGGAGGCGAATCCCCGCCTGAAAAGCATCGAAGGGAAACACACACAAGTTGGGAGAAAGCGAAGAGCAAGATCAAACTCCGAGGGGATCATGTAACACCTTCGAATAGTACCCAAATCTGCCTCGATAAGGATAGAATCGATGTCGTTAGCCTCGGAGCGCTCGCACGGCGCGTTCTCCTCATAGAATTGCTCCATGCCATGTTCGACTCGCCCCAACTCCTCTGCAGTATACTATCTAATGCCCCCAAGTGCGACACCGCGATCGAGTGTCTCCCGAACCCCCCATCCCCATATCCCTCTCAATAATTGTCCCTACGACGGGCGAAGGCAGATCTACTACACCCTTCCCCTTGTCCACTCTAAGGGTAGGAGTTGGAGGTTGCACTTCGACACGACCAGAAGGGGAGGCCTCATTGCCTGAAGAAACTCTAGACATCTGTTATTAATAAAAATAATTTACCTCTGATTTGACAACCACGATCGGAATTCCTCGTCGGAGGACGGAAAATTTCACTGGAATCTCTCAAGGGAAGATCTTTGCTGGGGAGTAGAAAGATTGAGAGGATGAGAATGAGAAGTGAGGGTGAAGTGAGGAGGGGGGGATTTTTAAAGGAGCCTCGAGCTCTTGGGCCGAGGTGATAATGGGCCCCCAAAAACAAAGCGCGGAATTGCAACGGTCAGGGAAGGCTGTAACATCCCGTAGTAAATTTTTAAAATAAAAACACCTTTCATTTTTGCACGTGAAACGCACGTGCAATTTTATCTCAATTTTCATTGTAAAATTTTTCTAAGTTATGCATAAGTTTCCTTTTATTTATTTTATCTCATTTGGTTGTCTTTTCTTAATTAGAGCCCATAGGCCTAATAGATGACTCTAAGCCCATTATAATAAACAAAATAAAATAAAAATAAACAAAGCCCAAGTGAAAAGCCCACCTAATAAACCTACAATTATTTTTGTACACTTTTACACTTGTCTTGTAACAAACTAGTAGCTACAAAAATTAAAAAAATATAAAAATGAATGAGAGGTGTGCACATAAGATGCACGTGCACGTGTGTGCATTTGGAGGGAAAAAGGGGCCAGCCAATTAGAGAAGTGGGAGAGGGGTAGTGGGGTGAGTTCATGGGTAGTGTGGTTAATCCTAGCCACACAAATTTCCTATATAAATTCCCTTATTGTATGTCACTTGCACATAAACTAAAGAATCAAAGAGAGGGGAAAGAAAGAGAGCAAGAGGGATTTCGGTTTTGCATTCTTTGGAGCTTGGAGTTTGCTTTGCTATGAGAGAAGTTCTAGGCCATTGGAGTGGAGCTAGGAGCTTTCCTTTAGGAGTTTTCCATTTGTGCAACAAAAAGATGTGGGTGTCTTGCTTGTTTTCTAATTAGTTTAGAAATCATGATTACGTATTATGCGGTAAACCTAGTCTAATGATTCTTATTGTGATGCATGTTGAAATGATGAAAATTGCTATTTGTAGGAAATCATGAGATGCATTGTGTGTTAATTGAAGTAAATAATGTGAATGATAGATTAGAATGAGGGAAGGGATAATTAAATGCATGTATAAAATTATTAGGCACAATTGCAAAAAAATGTGTTTCTTTTGTTGCATGATTGTTGTCTTGTATAAAATTAGACAAAAATATATATAAGAAATGTGATAATTAGTGAAGAACAATTAGAAACAAATTGGGGAAATAAAAGGGGGTATGGTTGAAAAATGAAGAATTACATTAACATGAATGGGACAAAATTGGCATAGTTGCATTTGTATTAATTTTTTTCTCGTTAGATAAAAAATGACTAATTTGGGAAAGGAGGGTTAAATTCTCATAAAAGGGATAAAAATCAATAAGTTATTATTTTTTTTTGGTGAGATATGAATGCAAATTTAAATTATTTTTAAAAAGAGAATAGAAGTTTTAATCAAATTTCGTATATATATGCTTTAGAAAGTGAATGTGTAAAATGGGTATAAATCCCATTTAAGATAATTATACCAGTAATTGGAGAATTCTGTAGCTTAGGAATGTACTTTTCATAATATTAATTTGGGGAAGAAGAAATGGAAACAAAATAGTTGAAAAATAAGAAAAGAGAAATAAACAGAGAGCGGGTACTTAAAGAAGATAACCCATAGTATATCAGTTAAGCACTTGGCATTAGTGGCTAGGGCATGCATGTGCGATGTGGGGCTGCCACGTGACGCCTGGGGCTAGGGTGTCGCGGGTTCGAGCCCGGTTGTACACAAAATGTTTTTTTTTAATCTTTTGTTTATTTTGGGGTTTTAAAAATCCAGAAAAATTCAATAAAAATTCCTAAAATCATGGGGATATTTAAGAACATTCCTTACTGTTTTAAAGCTATATTTTGAGATTTTATCTAACGTTGAGACTCAAAGTGGATGTTTTAACTCCTAATGAATTCTTTTTGCATTAAGAAATCTAGACAAATATGAAAAGGGTTTTTTTTAATGAATAACTTGATATTATTCTATGCATGAGTATGAATATAAAAAGATGGGAATAAATGAAATTGATATATAAGGTGAATGGAATGTTTTCTTGTATAAAATTGAGTAGAAGAAGTTACTAAATGAGAGTTTAAATGTGTTAAAGATGAATCATTGTTTACGTGAATATAACCAAATTAATCTCTAAGAAGAGAAGATTGACAAATACATGATGAGATGTGAGAATATTGAAAGGTATGAGTACCCATGATATTGGAACATGAAAAGATGTGATTCTAGAGGTTAGTGAAACCTAACTACGGCAAATATTGAAAGGATTAATTGATTTGAGATTTGGCTATATGGGCTATCTCGGTGTTTTTGTTTAAGTCTGGTAGGAGGGAAAGCTAACCCTCGGTGGGATAATTTATTCATGTTTTAAACTTAAGAATTAGGCATTAAGTGAAGATGTAGTAAACTTGGGCAAACGTAAGTGGGTGGCCTTTATATAATCTGACGGTGGACTCGAGACTATAGACCCAGTTTAACATTGGACTCCGGGACTGTGGTTGCTTGCGATGGAGGCGAGCCTTAATTAAATCCGGGACTATGATTGGTTTGACGATGGACTCCAGGATCATGAATAGTCGGACAGATGGTAGGCCGTACTCCAGTGTATATGCATATACCGGGGCTAGAGGGACACTTGCGGGAAGTTCGCACGACGAGGATTTCCGTATAAGCTTGACGGTGGACTCCAGGGCTGGAATTCGTACTCGTGGGACGTCTAAAACTTGTTTTATTACCGGGTAGTTATCATGGCTAGGGATTAAACCCTTTAAAATGGAGTATGTAGGTGCTTGCCCTCGGACTTATGTAGTATGCATTAATGTCATTTAGCGTAAACACCTGCATTAGGCATTAAGGCATTTGCATACACTGACATGTATAGGATAGTCACTTTTCACTCTTTGTTTTACATGCAAGATTGTGGTTGTTAAAATAAGTGAATCGTTATATTTCGGCATAGCAAGGATGGCCGTGTATAATATTGCGTCGGTTGTAAGCAACTGACGTGCCCACTGTTTCAACTGCAGGTATTGGATTTGCAAGGAGATATAAAGATGATTGATGCTAAAGATTATTTCCCACTTTAAGTTGTTGATGTTCAAATTGTACATTTAAATCATGTTGTACTTCATTTAATTTTCCGCTGCTTGTTGTTGTAAAAGAATTTGAGGTAATAAAAGTTTCAAAATTCCTTGTAAAATTGTACGAAGTGAAGTGTAGATCCTGAAAACCACGTCCGCTAAATAAGTTAAAGGTCAGCGCTGACCAGTCAATGGCACGTGACGCCACTCAGACGTTCGCCAACGTTCGCCAAAACGTTCGTCGACGTTCGCCAAATCGTTCGCCACGTTCGCCAATAGCCGTTTTGTTCGCTGAAACGTGCCGAACAAGATAAAGAATCGAACAAAAAACGCGAGAAATTATGCTGACCAGTCAACGGTCAGCGCTGACAAGTCAACGGTCAACGGCCATGTGCCGCCGCACACACGTTTCTCCAACATTTGCCAAAACGTTCACCAAAGTTCACCAAATCGTTTGCCATGTTCGCCAAAGCAGTCGTTCGTTCGCTGAAACGTGCCTAACAGATGAAGAACTGAACAAAAAATGCGAGAAATTGCACTGACCAGTCAACGGCCACATGTTGCCACCCAGGTATTTGCCAACGTTAGCCAAAACGTTCACCGAAGTTAGGCCAAATCGTTCACCTCATTCGCCAAAGCATTCGTTTCGTTCGCCGAAACATGCCGAATAGACGAAGAACAAAACGAAAAATGCGAGAAATTGCACTGACTAGTCAACGGTCAGGGCTAACCAGTCAATGGCCACGTGTCGCCACACAAACGTTCGCCAACGTCCGCCAAAATGTTCGCCTAAGTTTGCCAAATCGTTCGCCAAAGTAGCCGTTTCGTTCGGCGAAACGTGCCAATTAGACGGAGAACCGAACGAAAAACGCGACGGGTCGCCACACAGACGTTCGCCAACGTTCGCCAAAACATTTGCCAAATCGTTCGACATGTTCGCCAAAGCAGCTGTTTCGTTTGCCGAAACGTGCCGAACAGACAAAGAACCGAACGAAAAATGCGAGAAATCGCGCTGACTAGTCAATGGTCAGTGCTGACTAGTCAAGGTTAGTGCTGCTGCACGTGTTGCCACCCAGGTGTTCACCAACGTTCGCCAAAGCTCGCCAAATCGTTCGCCAAAACAGCCGTTTCGTTCGCTGAAACGTGCCGAACAGACGAAGAACCGAACTAAAAATGCGAGGAAGGTCAGCACTGACCAGTCAATGGTCAACGGCCACGTGTCGCCGCACAGATCGCCGAAGTCACAAAAGCGTTCGCCAACGTTTGTCGAAGTCACAAAACCATTCGCCGAAGCCATAAAATTGTTTGCTGAAATTCGCCGAGCGGAAGCGACACCGAAGAAAAATGAGAGAAGTTGCCCTACTCCTGATCCGCGCTCGATCATGATCAGCGGCTCAAATCGAGCCACGTCACCCCCTCTCTTCTCAGGTGCATCAGCGGACGAGCCTGATGATCAGCGGCTCAGATCGAGCCACGTCGCCTCCTCATCAAATCGTCTCATCATGGCCGCTCAATCTCATCATCGTGCGAGCCAACCTATGATCGACGACTCCGATCGTGCTAAAAAGCATGTCTGGGTCTGACTATTCATAAAAAATCCTTAAATACATTTCAAATTCAAAAATTAAATAAAAAAATCCAAAAATAATTATTTAAATTCGGAAAATTCATTAAAAATTTTTGAAAATAATTTGAATTGGAATTATTAATTATAAAATTCGAAAAAATGATTTTAAAATTGGAAAAATTTTGAAAATGATGTAAAAATCTGGAAGATTCACAAAAAATCCAGAAAATTCTAAAAATAAATTTCGAGTATTTTACAAACTCAGAAAAGCATCGTTACACTCCAAACGAGATCTAAACATCCTCGAGAACGCTGATAAATTTTATAAGCCATTAAAACGGGCGAACTACTCCTTGAAGGAAGTGAAACTCAGTCTACGAGAGTAGGGAGCTTGTGACATGGCTAAAAATAGAACTAAATCAGAACCGTTCAATTCGGGCATGAATCACAAAGCTCTCAGGGGTAAAACGGTGATTTCCACTACAAACGGGTTCGAAAATGGAAACGAAGTCTTTTCCAAGCCCAATGACCAAAAAACAGGTTTGTCTGACTGGGTCAGGGTGACGGTCCATTATAAATAAACTCATGCCATCATTTAAATTCATGATTGTCCCTAAGAGACGGTTTAAACCAAATCTCTTATCATAAAGAAATTTAAACTCTATTCATATCCAAAAACACCGGGAAGTAAAGATAAATGATTATCTCGAAACGATTTTCAAATGCGACTATAAATACCGCTCTACTCCTGTAAATCACTATGAGGGGGGGGTGAATAGGGTGATTGTGTGGAAATTAAACATTCAAATGAAATGCGTAAAGTAAAAAGATAGAGTAAGAGAAAGCAAACATAGCAATGAGCATGACACGGCGATATAACGTGGTTCAACTCCCAGGGCTACTTCCACACCACCTACTTATAGCAATTCTCCGCCACAAGCGTTCCACTATACTACCCTTGTACAGTAATTCTCAGAATTCAGGCCGATAGACCTATTACACCCACAGAGCTTCTACAAATAAGTCTCGCAAAACTCACCGAAGTGGAAGAAAAGAAAAACTCTCAAGATCTAAAAAGACCTTGACAGAAAAAGACAATAAAATCTCACACTCGAAGTGTTGATTGAATGATTAGTTAAGAAGAGTTATGATAGCAAGGGGTAAGGAATACACTGTGAATTAGCCTCAATTTATAAAGTGGGAAAATGTATCTTTCCAAAAATAAAAAGATATTTCCGAAATAGTCAGATTTGCACTTTGACAGTCTACCACAATAATGAACAGTCGACATTTCATTTTTTAACTCGAAAGTCGAGAGATTGACCGGTCAACTGATTCATCATTTTCACAGAAATGAACGGTCGACGGTTGTGTCGGTCGACCGTCATTTTGTGCGGTCGACCGCTGTCGTGCAGATTTGAATTTTATTTGGCGATTTTACTTTATATTCTTTCCAAAACTAATTTATCAATAAACACTACTTTACATATATTCTCCTCACATAAACAGAAATAAATTATCTATTTTTGCTGGCTTTCTTGATGATTTGAAGCACATATTTCTTATGTGCAATTTTCATTGATATTTTTTGTTCATGCCTCTTTTGCTTGATTTCCAATCACTTCGAATCTTTTCTTTTGGTTTTCCTTTTTCTGTGGATCCTGTAAATCTCAATTGAAAATATTAGTTATAGATGATACGTTTTGCATACACCAAATTTAAGGTCAACAATCTCCGCCTTTTGGTGTGGACAAAACATACCTTAGAATTTAAAAATGTAATCATACCTTAGAATTTAAAAATATATTAGAAGAGATTCAAGTGCTCCCTCTAAATCCAAAACTTCCCCTAAATTCATGCATGGTAAGATTTTAATAAATGTGTGTTCATGATACAACCTATATGTAAAGACCAAAAACTTGTTTGAAGACATGCTTACATATATTTTGGGAGTTGAGCAATTTTTGGGGAATGTAAAGTTTGACAAAAATATTATATTTTTGAAAACCAAAAGAAAATCAACTTACATGATATCGTTGATCGTAAAACTCTTTGATATACGGTGAGAGCTCTTTATGGTATTATAGATTTGAGATTTCGCCAATACATAAGAGAGACATGAATTAAAAGATTCAAATTCAAGTTGAAAAATAAGTTAAAATAGATTTCAAGTTCTAAGTAATATAGATTTCAAGTTCTAAGTTTAAAAAAATTCACCCCCTTTTTGGAACACACCAAAAGATGCAAAATACAACTGTCATAAATCACGAAGAGAAAGCCAAAAACAGATTTGGCATAATAGAGACCGGTTGATGGCAAGTCGACCGGTAATAAGAAATGTGCGGCTGTAAAAGAAACAGAGAGTGAGACGGTCGACCGCACAGTCGACCGAAGAAAACAAAACAAGTATGTGTTAGACTGTAAGGTAAACAAAGAGAGGACCGGTCGACCATTAAAAATAACAACTGAAACACAAGTAGTTTTGACTGTAAGCAAAATAGAGAGAGATGCCATCAACCGTTCAATGGACCATGCATTCAAACAAGAAAATAATGATCATAATGGAAAGCACTACACATAGATAAGTGCAAGAGGTATCAAGAGTTTTGAAAGACATTCAAGTTGACATGATGAGTATTCAATTTCTTGATAGAAATGTTTACAAAACACATTTTAAAGAAGATTTACATTGACGCAAACAAGAGGAATCCCATTCAAGAGCAGCATCCTAATATAAATTATTCCTCAACATCATTGTCATCGTCGTCACCATCATCATCTTCGTCTTAATCTTCTTCATCACTTTCATCATTCTCCCCTTCATCAGAAAGAGGAAGAAGTTCCCAATCTTCTTTGCTTTGCAATTACTCGATGGTGTTGGCATAGTAATTGTAAACTTGCCTTTGATGGGCGGTGAATTGTTCATGAGTCACAAACATAAATGGGGTAGATGGAGTAGCATTCTTGCGACGAGAGGAGGAAGGTGATTGTTGGGGTTGTTCAGCTTGACGATCTTGTTGGGCTTGACGATGGCGTGCACATTGTGTGAACGGAACATCAATACCCATTTGTTGGGAAAGTATGGGCAAGGAAGGCTTACTAAGAAGATATGACCCAACGGATATACGACAATCAAGAGAAAGCTGATAAATGAGAGAACTAAACGGAAGAGAGTGATTCCTAAAGGATGCTAAATTCATGGTGCGAATAATAAAAGGTGCAAGGTCAAATTTATATTCACCCAAAATGAGAAAAATATAAATGACTGATCTACCCGAATTTCAGTCTTATCATTCTTTTTGGGCCATATGTTGGCAATAACAATTTTTTTTAGAACACGAGCAACATCCGTAAAATTTGTGGGAGTGGGATGAGGAACATGAAGAAAATCGGGTTTAAGAATCACAAACTTGATAGTAGTCTTGTCATGACCTGGTTTGTAGTCAAGGGAGTTGAAGTCAAGGGAGTTGAAGTCAAGGTAATAGGCATCGAATTCACCTTTGGGCAATGCATATCGCGTGCGAAGGTACTCGGGAGTGATTTTAACCCGTTTGCCAAGAACGATAGATGATAATGTAAGA
Source organism: Hemerocallis citrina (assembly GCA_017893485.1). NCBI lineage: Eukaryota > Viridiplantae > Streptophyta > Magnoliopsida > Asparagales > Asphodelaceae > Hemerocallis > Hemerocallis citrina. Next base: position 69,043,832 of record CM030360.1, read on the forward strand.
TCATCATTCTGAATGTCCTCAAGATGTGCATAAAATTTCAGAGTGGATGCTAGGTGAAGTAAGATAATTTTTCCACCCAAAATTTCGGATAGTTCTAACCATAGCACTAAATTGACCACCCAGATTCGAAATTTATCTCATGGTTTGCAACAACCGGAGCAGATGCAAGAGAAGAAAAACAAAGATCAGCACAATTTGTATTTCTGAATACAATACCTTCTCTAGTTACAGATTTAGATGCAACGATTTTCTTACCCTTAAATTTGTGAGAGAAAGAAGGACCATGAGAAGCCATACAGCAAAAGGAGAGAGAGCGCCCAAAAACTGAAGAGGAAATTGCAAAAGAATTTTGAAGATTGGATGGGTTTGGGAGAAAAGAGTTTAGGGTTATCGTGGAGGCTGGAGGAAGAAGAGGATGGAATTTATGTTAGAAACGTGGTCCCCACATATCATAGAAGGAAAGAAATGTTTTGAGATCTGATCAGCAGATAGGATTGGTCGACCGGTTCAAGGATACAGTCGACCGCAACATAAAAGAAGAGAGGATTTAACTGTATCGAATCTGGCAGAGGGCAGGATGGTCGACCGTGCAGTCGACCGGTCCACTTTCGATCAAACAGAGAATTAAATAAATCCAAAGTATGGGACGGCCGACCGAACCACATATGAGGGAATAGTCGACTAGGCAGTCGACCGATCAACAGATTTGTCATAGAATACCTGTTGATTCTTGGTTTTGATGACTACAACACAATGCAAAGTTGTGCTACCACCTATATATATTACAGGATGTATCAAAGACAAATATCATGGTGAAATACACAAAGGCAAAGTTGATCCAATGAAGCTTTCAAGAGAATCGATCAAACTACAAAAATCTAAGTTCAAGTCACATTTGATCAAGCAAGCTTCAAGACAAAGACAATGGCTCAAGCTCAAGTCAAAGACTCGAGTTCAGGACAAGACTCAAGTGCTTCAAATGTTTTGTATAAAGTGTCTTGTAACAATTGTAATTTTTATTCCTCGAGTCTTAGGAACTTGTAATAGCCTTGTCACACACACACATATCTTTTAAAAATTGAGTGTTTTACAAAGTTAAAAGGTCGAAACAAGCTTGAATAAGTTTAGTTGCTGAGTACCAGTTGACCGTTCTTTGGAACCAGTTGACTGTTTTAGTACAAAATTGTCTGAACTCATACAAGCTCTGACTAGTCGACTCATTATGGCAACCCAGTCAACTGTTCAAGTCGTTTCGACCATATTCTGAATTTAAAAACTTGTTTTTCAAATTCAAATGATTTTCTATCCATTTTAATATGGTTTTGGGAACTGTTTTACAACGTCCCTCTGATTCCTCTCTATAAATAGAGTATAGGAATCACCATGAAAATGTGTCAAGCATTCTCTTAAGTTTCAAGCTTTTTGTTTTTGAGAAGAACAAGCTTTTTAAAAGGATTACATATTCTCTAAGTCTTGGTTCTCTGAAAATCAGTCTAGTATAACATCGAATTCGTTTTAGACTGATTTCAGAAGTTAACCTAATAGCCACCATACAAAATCACAAATCACAAACAAGGCTATAGGTTATTGCAACTCTTTTTGTTGTTGTTTTCACTCTCGGGTTGTGAGAGTGGTCCACTCGGTTAGATAGTTGGGCTCTTGGTTGTAGAGTCGGTTTTTCACTCTAGAGTGTAGAGTGGGTTTGCTCTCTCTAGTGGTGAGAGAGGTCTACGGGTTTGACATAGTTGTTGTCAAACGCCGCAGGGTATTCTTGTACTTTTTCAAGAATAGTGGAAAATCTCAAGTAGGTTGCTTGGGGACTGGATGTAGGTCGGGAGGACCGAACCAGGATACATCGATGTGTTCTCTGTGGTTGACTCTTTCTATGGTTGTATTTTCTTCACTTGCAATCTCGATTTTGTTAAATTTTAGTTCAAAAATTTGTCTGAAAAGTCGACTGGTTTCCGCTATAAGTCGACTGGCCAGACTCGTAACTCTCAGTAAAATACTCTTCTAATCTGACGCTTCAGTCGACTGGATATCTCTTTTCAGTCGACTGCACAGAACGAAAAGTTAAATTTCTTAATTAATTTTTATACAATACTATTCACCCCCCCCCTAGTGTTATTTGCCTTGCCTACAGGATCCAATACTTGGTATCAGAGCCTGGTTGAGTGCAATGACAACTACTTCTAATGCAAGCCAATACCATGAAGGCCAATCCACACAAAGGCCACCCCTATTCGATGGAACCAATTACAACTATTGGAAGTGTAGAATGAAGATCTACCTTCACTCCATCAACTATGAGATTTGGAAATGACGGAGACAGAGTACACCGCTCCTACAATTCCTTATGCACAATGGAACGATGGAATAAAGGGCAACACAATGAACAATGCAAAGGCGATGAATGCTCTATTCTGTGCTCATACCAAAGAGGAGTTTAATCGTGTGTTTAATGCAACAACGGTGTATCAAATTTGGCACACTCGAGGTAACTAATGAAGGTACTAATAAAGTTAAAGAATCTAAAATATCATTCTTGTTCACAGGTTCGAGATGTTCCGCATGAAGGAGAACGAGAATGTGTCAGATATGATCACGGTTCACGGATATTACAAATTCTCTTGTGGCTCTTGGAAAAACATACACTCAAGCCGAAATGGTGAGGAAAGTTCTTCGTGCCTTAACCCCCAAATGGGAGAAGAAGACCACCGCCATAGAAGAGGCCAACGATTTAACACAACTCTCTCTTGAAAATCTTGTGAGAAATCTTACGGCATATGAAGTTCAACTTGAAGAACGCAAAAAGGATCTAGAACCTAAGCAGTTAAAATCCCCGATTACACCCGATTAATTCCCGATTAATCGCTAATCGGAGACTAAGCGATTATTTTTTTAGCGATTTATAATATTTCAATAGTTAGCGATTTAATTGGGAATAATCAGCCGATTAGTGGTTAATCGACCGATTTTAAGTGGCCGGTTAATCGATTAAATCTCTTCCTTTAATCTTCATGATCGTTTGCATTATTTGGGCTCGATCCGTCCCCAATTCAAAATTCAAACCCCTTCTAGTCCCCGTGCAAACTCAAATCCGACATATCGCCGCTCTCTTCTTCCTCGTGCAAACCCAAACCCAAACTGATTCTCTTCTTCCTCAAGCAAACCTAAACCCGATCCGTCGTCGCTCCCCCTGTACCATCGCATACTTGACTCGACCCGCATCTACACCTCCTTCTCTTGTTGCTTGCACTGCTCTTCCTCCCCGATTGTTTTTGTTCGATGGAACCGACCAGCAAACCCGACTCAACCCACATTCAGAATCCAAACTCAGCTCAAACCAAGTACTCTCTTCATTTTTTCTGTAACCATATGTTCATATTGATAATCTCATAATAGTGTTATGTTAGGATTTAGGATTGATACATAATGAGGATATATCTTTTTTTAATTATATATATAACGATGTTTTCGATTTAATCTCCGATTATTTTCCGATTAACCGATTAATCACTAATCGCTCCTAGACCGATTAGTTCCAAAAACCGATTTTAACTGCCTAGTCTAGAACCTCAACAATCAAAGAAAAAGACACTCGCTTTCAAGGCCATGTCAGACTCCGAAGATGAAGAAGAAGATGAAGAAGAAATAGCCATGATCACTAGAAAGTTCAAGAAGTTTCTAAGGAAAGGTAAATTTAATTCCAAATTTAAAGATATTAATGAACTTCTCACTTGTTTCAAGTGTAACAAAACAGGTCATATGAAGAAAAATTGCCCATTAGAAAATGCGAAATCCAAAGGAAAGGCTCCTAACTTCAAGAAGGACAAGTACACAAAGAACAAGTACATGAAGAACCAGAAGGCATATCAAGTAACTTGGGACGATAGCGTCTCATCGGAAGAAAAGAATGAAAAGACAAACGAAGTTGCGAATGTATGCTTCATGGCTACACAAAACGAAGTAAGTGATAACTTTGATTCAAATGACTTATTAGATGCTTTTAATGAGATTTTTCAAGAACTTAAGAAGGAGAAAATTAGAGTTAAAAACTTAAAGAAAGTTAATCAAACACTTTCTCAAAAGAATCTTGACTTAAATGTTGAAGTCAAGTCTTTAAATTCTCGACTTTCTAATTTGGATATAGATCTTGTATCTCTTAAAAAAAATTATGAAGAGATATCCAAGAATGTATCTAAATTTAACAAAGAAAAGGAGAATTTAAATTAAGTTCTCCGAAATCAAGTTCAAACTAATAAGAGATTTGAACTTGGTTTTCAAAAGTTTCTTGAAAACATCATGTCTCTAAGAATACTAGTAGTAATAAGTCTGAATCTATCTCTAGTGTTAAGAATAAATTATATGGGTTTTTTGAAAAACCACAAACTGTTGTTTTCCATGAAAAGAGTAATTCTGTAGTTCAGACTAGTCGACTGAACCCAAATTTCAGTTGCCTGTCCAGAGATTCTGAGTCTTATTCAAAAAAACGAAAACCTCAGATAAGTCGACCTATTTCACCTCCCAGTCGAGTGGCTTTTAGTAACAGTCGACTGAAAGGTTCGATAAAGTCGACTGAACAGAGCAAAAATATTTGGGTTCCAATCAACCTAAGTCTAAAAGATAGAATTACTTATATAAATTCATATGTTCTTAAAGTATGTAATTTTGTAGATTATATTCGTGCTTTTGGTGGAAAATCAAACTCACTTTGGGTTTGGTTTCCCAAAAACTAATCCCTTTCGAACCCAATGAAAAGGGTACTATATTCACAATGATTATTTTATAGGTACCTAAAAGAGAACGTTGGATACTTGACAGCGAATGCTCCAAGCATATGACTGGTCATGCTAACCTTCTTTCTTCCATACAAGAGATTGATGGAGGAACAGTCACATTCGGTGACAACAACAAAGGGAAGGTTATTAGTATAGGCATGGTCGGTAAGAACACTATCCCTACTATAGACGAAGTTTTTCTTGTTAGTGGGTTAAAGCATAATCGGTTAAGTATTAACCAATTGAGTGATAAGGGATATAAAATTGTTTTTGAAAAAGATGCATGTTTAATTTATGATTCTACCATACAAAATGTAATTTTTTAAGGCTTTAGGAAAAATAATATTTATGAGTTATGTTTAAAATCAAATGATTTTTCGAATGATTTTTGCTTAGTAGCTTCTAACAATGATTCTTGGCTTTGGCATAAGAGATTTGGCCATGTGAATATGAAAAAATATTGCTAAATTGTCTAAGTACAACCTAGTTAAAGGACTGCCAAAACTATCCTATAAAAAGGATAAGTTATGTAATGCATGTCAACTAGGTAAACAAGTCAAATCTACTTTTAAGACAAAATAGATTTCTACTAGTAGGCCTCTCAAATTAATCCATATGGATTTATTTGGTCCTACTAGGGTCGCTTCTTTAAATAAAAGTAGGTATGTATTTATTTTAGTAGATGATTTTCTAACAATGATTCTTGGCTTTGGCATAAGAGATTTGGACATGTGAATATGAAAAATATTGCTAAATTGTCTAAGTACAACATAGTTAAAGGACTGCCAAGACTATCCTATAAAAAGGATAAGTTATGTGATGCATGTCAACTAGGTAAACAAGTCAAATCTACTTTTAAGACAAAAAAATTGATTTCTACTAGTAGGCCTCTCGAATTAATCCATATGGATTTATTTGGTCCTACTAGAGTCACTTCTTTAATTAAAAGTAGGTATGTATTTATTTTAGTAGATGATTTTTCAAGATTCACATGGGGTTTTTTTTTTAAAACATAAGAATGATGCCTTTGAAGTATTTGAAAATTTTTGTAAACGAATTCAAAATAAAAAATCTCTAACCATAGTCACTATTAGAAGTAATCATGGTGGAGAATTTGAGAATAAAACGTTTTCAGAATATTGCAACAAGAATGGTACAACACATTCATTTGCATTTCCTAAAGCTTCACCACAAAATAGAGTGGTTGAAAGAAAGAATAGGACTTTGCAAGAGTGTGCACGTACTATGTTTGTTGAAAGCAATTTGCCTAAGTACTTCTGGGCTGAAGCTGTTTCTACAGCGTGTTATGTTTTAAATAAAATTTTGATTAGGCCTAAGCTTAAGAAAACATGTTATGAACTATTTTTTGATAGAATTCCTAAAATATCTTATTTTAAAGTATTTGGTTGCAAGTATTTCATTTTAAACATTAAAGATAATTTAGATAAGTTTGATCCTAGATCTAAAGAAGTTATCTTCATTGGATACTTAACTAGAAGTAAGGCATATAGAATTTTCAATAAGTCAACTTTGACTACTGAAGAATCTATGCATGTTTCGTTTGATGAATCTCTGGCTTCATCTACTATTACTAAAGATGATGAAAATATTTCATCACCTTTAAATAACGTTATTAAATCACTAGAACAAACTACCCTATCAGATAAATTGACTGATAAAGAAGTCAAGTCGACTGATGTGAATCAGCCGGCTGATAGACTAGTTAAGTCGACTGATCCTGTTATGATAACTCAAAACTTTACCAAAATCATTTGTTAAAGCTAAGCTGTTAAAATTCCCGATTACACCCGATTAATCCCCGATTAATTGCTACTCGGAGGCTAAGCGATTATATTTTTAGCGATTTATAATATTTTAATAGTTAGCGATTTAATCGGGTATAATCGGCCGATTAGTAGTTAATCGGCCGATTTTAAGTGGCCGACTAACCGATTAAATCTCCTCTAATTTTCATGCTCGTTTGCATTATTTGGGCTCAATCCGGCCCATACTCAAATTCAAATTCAAAATTCAAATCTCTTCTGGTCCTCTGGGAAACCCAAACCTAACATGTCACCGCTCTCTTCTTCTTCCTCGCACAAACCCAAACCCAAACTGATTCTCTTCTTCCTCGAGCAAATCCAAACCCGACCCGCCGTCGCTCCCCTGCTCCGTCGCATACTTGACCCGACCCGCATCTGTTGCACCTCCTCCTCTTGCTGCTCGCACTCCTCTCCGATTGTTTTTGTTTGATGGTACCTACCAGCAAACCCGACCCGACCCACATCCAGAATCCAAACTCAACTCAAACCATGTACTCTCTTCTTTTTCTCTATAACTATATGTTCCTATTTGATAATCTCATAAAAGTTTTATGTTAGGATTTAGCGTTGCGACATAATGAGCATATCTTTTTTTAATTATATATATATATATATATATATATATATATATATATATATATATATATATATATCGATTTTTACAATTTAATCTCCGATTATTTTCCGATTAACCGATTAATCATTAATCACTCCTAGACCAATTAGTTCCAAAAACCGATTTTAACTGCCTAGTGTTGAAGTTAGAGATCATCCTCATGACTTAATAATTGATGACATCTCGAGTGGTATTCAAACAACATCTCATGTTCACATGATTTCTCATACGGCTTTCTTGCGGATTTTGAACCGAAGAATATATAAGAAGCTTGTGAGAATAAATTTTGGATGAATGCCATACAAGATGAATTAGACCAATTTATAAGAAATGATGTATGGAATTTAGTTCCACGACCCCCTGATCATACGATAATTGGTACCAAATGGGTATTCAAGAATAAGTTAGATAAATCAGGACAAGTCGTTAGGAAAAATGCTAGATTAGTTGTTCGAGGATATAATCAAGAAGAAGGCATAGATTTTGATGAAACATATATAATCAAGAAGAAGGCACAGATTTTGATGAAACATATGCTCCTGTTGCTAGACTAGAATCAATTAGGATCTTACTATCTTTTGCATATTTTATGAACTTTACACTTTTCCAAATGGATGTTAAAAGTGCTTTTCTTAATGGTTTTATTAAGGAAGATGTTTATGTTAAGCAACCATCCAGTTTCGAACATGAACAATTCTCAAACCACGTTTTTAAATTGAAAAAGGCTTTATACGATCTTAAACAAGCACCTCGTGCTTGGTATGATTGGTTAAAGACTTTTCTATTAGAAACTGATTTTGAAATAGGTAAAGTAAGAAAATAGAGACCGATATCATAATCATACAAATATATGTAGATGACATAATTTTTGGATCTACTAATAATAATCTCTGTCAAGAGTTTGCTAATACCATGAAAAATGAGTTTGAGATGAGCCACATGGGTGAACTCAATTAGTTTCTTGGACTACAAATAAAACAGTCACATAATGGCATATTTATTAATCAAGGAAAATATGCTAAGGAATTACTCAAACGTTTTGGCATAAATAGCACTATTAGTAAGACCACACTTATGGCTACTACTACTACACTTGACAAAGATGAATTAGGTAAGAGTGTCGATCAAAAACTCTATCGAGAGATGATTGGCTCACTCTTATATAACTGCTAGTAGACCAGACATTATGTTTAGTGTATGTTTGTGTGCTGGACATCAGTCAAGTCCTAAAGAATCACTTAAAAGCTATGAAACGCATTTTAAGATACATTAAAGACACATCTGAGTATGTTTATTCTATCCACGCACCGATAATTTTCAACTTTTGTCGTATGGTGATGCGGATTTTGCTGGTAGTAAAACTGACCGTAAAAGTACTAGCAGTACTTGTCATTTTTGGGACATTCACTAGTATCTTGGTGCAGTAAAAAGCAAAATTCAGTATCCCTATCTACTACAAAAGCTGAATATATTGCTACAAGTTTGGCTTGTGCCCAAATATTGTGGATGAAACAAACCCTATTAGATTATGGTTTTTCATTTTCAAAATATGCGATAATGTGTGATAATACCAGTGCCATTAATTTATCTAAAAATCCGATTCAACACTCACGTACAAAACACATTGATATTAGACATCATTTTCTACGTGATCATATTTTAAAGGGAGATATCTTTGAATTTTATTTCTACTGATAAACAAGTAGCAGATATCTTTACCAAACCACTTAAGGAAGACACATCAACTTTAGAAGAGAACTATGAATCTGCTGTTTTCATGATATTTCTTGATTTTTTAACTTGTGTAAGGCGACTTAAAATATTTTCCAGTCGGCTGACCAAGTATTTTTCGTTGTCTATTTTACTGAATTTTATGCTCTAGACAGTTGACTGTGTACAGTACTAAGTCAACTGACAGACATATTACTTGATGTTTTCGCTTGGTTCTCATTGCTCTCTACTCAGTCGACTGATCTTCAAACCCAGTCGACTGTCGCGACATCAGTGTCTTTCTAATTCGAAACGGCACATTTTTTTGAGGCAATTTTTTTATTATTCTTTTTACCCGTTGGCTGATCCAAACCTTTGATTCACTTCTGATTTGATCTCAGCCCTCAAACTATTAGTAAAACCCTAGCTTTTACCCCTCTTCTTCACTTTCCTTTTTTTCTTTACTTTCTCTCTCAGAAGAAGAAAACCAGTCGGCTGCTGCTTCATGTGCTTCGCAATTTCTGTGATTTGAAGCTCCAAAATTGAAGCTTTCATCCAGATTTTGAGTTCATTTCCCCTTTGTGAAGTCTATCTGAAGCTTTGTGCTTCTCTCTCTCCATTGTTGGGTAAAAATTCTTGATCTTTCTCTCCTTTCTAAGTTTTCTAGAGTTTGGTATCATGCCTCCAAAGAGAGCTCGAGCTCGCAATTCCCATGTAGAAGAAGGTCAATCATCCCAAAACTACCTTCAATACTTGAGAAATCCGAACCTCGTTGAGAAATTTTTCATTATATGTCAACTTGCTATCTTTCCGAGGAGATTTGTCAATTTTCCTAATTTATATAGGTTCCCCTTAGCCCCATTGTTTGAACAATGTGGATTATTTGACTTGCTTTCTCTTATCAATCAACCCTATTACTATCCACAACTTATATATTTGTTTTAAACAAATATGAAAGTTGCCACTTCTGAGGATGGTAGCGAAATATTTCTCCATACATCGGTGAAACATATTCGCATGAAACTAACTTCTAAAAAATTAGGGACTATCTTGAGTATTCCTAATGAAGGGATGGATTTAGGGAAAATTGAAATGGATCACGACTCTGTATTGTCCAAAATTTACTTGCCAAATCGCGGTCCCCCTATGACAAACAAGTCCATTACACCGCTTACTAAACTAGTTGCAAGAATTTTGTCGTATAACATTATCCCTAAAACGGGGAGTTACGATCAATTTTCCCAAGAGTTGCAACAAGCTGTCTATGCAATTTTTGGCAATATCCAAATCAATTGGAGTCGCATTATTTTCAGTTGTCTTCATAAGGTTCATACTTCTTTTCTTCCTTTTGGTGCTTTACTTACTCATATCTTCAACTTCTATGAAGTTGATCTTTCGTCTGAGTTTAGTGTTGTCACTCATTATGAGTCTTTTGATCGTGCAAATTTAGCTCGTATGAAGATTCTTAACTCTCCTCCTATGTCTCCTCAAAGGACTGTCCCTCCTATTCCTTTAGCCACTTCAGGTCGTAGGTCCCCTGCATCTAGTTCGTCTCGTCCTAGAACTGTTTTTACCGATCCTGAGAGTCTTTATCATTCTGTCAACTATCTCATGGATCGTCAAGATACCCTTGAGGACAGTCTTGCTAACCTAACCCACTTGTTCACCCATCAATTTCCACCTCCTCCGGCCTCCCAAGGTGCTGCTGACGAAGACGGAGACTGACTTGATGTATTTTCTTTTTTTTTCTTGTAATTTTTCGTTATGATTTATGTATTTCACTTTTATGCAGTATTTGAAACCATGTACTTCAATTTCCTTTGTATCAATTTGTTATGGTTTTGCGATGCGTTTGTTCTTTATGCATTGCTTTCCAGTATGTTATTTTTCTTTCCTCCTTTTTTTTGTTGATGACAAAGGGGGAGAAAATGATGTGTTTGTTTTGAGCATATTTCTAACTTGTGCATGTTGTACATTAGTTATGGAGAGCATTTTTTAATTATTATTATTGTAAGCTATTGTATTGCCATCATCAAAAAGAGGGAGAATGTTGATTCTTAGTTTTGATGACTACAACACAATGCAAAGTTGTGCTACCACCTATATATATTGCAGGATGTATCAAAGACAAATACCATGGTGAAATACACAAAGGCAAAGTTGATCCAATGAAGCTTTCAAGAGAATCGATCAAACTACAAAAATCTAAATTCAAGTCACATTTAATCAAAGCAAGCTTCAAGACATAAGACAATGGCACAATGGCTCAAGCTCAAGTCAAAGACTCAAGTTCAAGACAAGACTCAAGTGCTTCAAATGTTTTGTATAAAGTGTCTTGTAACAATTGTAATTTTTACACGTGACCGTGCAGTCGACCGGTCAAGTCTCGGGTTTAGCTCTACACATTGCGGTCGACCGACCTTGGGGGTGCGGTCGACCGACTTCGGCGCTGATTGTTTTTGGGCTTACAAGTTTAAGACCCAATTGTTGAATTTGTGTTTATCTTTTAGGGTTTACTTGGGGGTTATATATATGGTTGTAGACTATAGGATTTGAATCATCTCAAAAGATCAATTTGTGTAATCAAAAGGTGAGCCGTTATCATTGTTCAACTTTAAGAATGTTACTCACCACATCAAAGGGTCACAGATTGAGAGTTGTAATCTCTTTTGTAATCTTTGTATTTCTTGGGGAATAAGAAGTATTGGTTATGTCTGCATATTGATTGTGTTCTTGTAAGATCTTGCATATATTGTGGTGGCTTGTTCTTGGTTCATCTAAGTCTTGGGAGTTTCAATAGCTTGTGGTGTGTTTCTGCTATTTGCACTACGAGTTGTGGGGTTGATTCTTCAACAGACGGTTGTGTCGGTCGACCGTCATTTTGTGCGGTCGACCGCTGTCGTGCATATTCGACTTTTATTTGGCTATTTCACTTTATATTCTTTCCAAAACTAACTTATCAATCAATACTTCTTTACATATATTCTCCTCACATAAACAGAAATAAATTATCTATTTTTGCTGGCTTTCTTGATGATTTTAAGCACATGTTTCTTGTGTGCAATCTTCATTGATATTTTTTGTTCATGCCTCTTTTGCTTGATTTTCAATCACTTTGAATCTTTTCTTTTGGTTTTCCTTATTCTGTGGATCATGTAAATCTCAAATGAAAATATTAGTTGTAGATGATACGTTTTGTGCACACCAAACTTAAGGTCAACTACTCCCACCATGAAATGGTAATGAGATTTTTCTCCACAAAAACTCTTTCATAATCTTCTTGATTACTGACTTGAGCATCAGAGGGTTCGTCACCGGGAACAATCCCGGTATTTCGAACTTTTTGCAAGACAGCGGCAGCATCTAGAAACAGGTCAACACCGGCAAGAAGCCAGCAGGTTTGCTTTTATTATTTCCAGAAGAATCTACATATCATTTGTTTGCTCCCACACTGAAATTAGCAGCAACAGCATAAAATAAAAGTTGTCAATTGCAAAACTACTACATAAGGCTAAATCTCAAAATAAAACAAAACGGAACTGATGTCCTCATCATTCTCTCCTGGTGGGAGAGAGTTCGACCCAGTCGAGTCAAAACCAGTGATTATGTCATAGTGCTCCAAAAGAACTGAATCCAAGTGCTGGAGTACTTCACGATCAATTCAAGTGTCCTCCGACTTCGGCTTGCTCTTCCACCTCACCAAATAGCTATGAATATCACCATATGTAGTAGATTATCTGATCATCTAAAATATTATCCAATTTGTCTGTCGACGGGTAAGTAGTATCAAGTAAAAGGGAAAATGTGGAAATCTCACCATTAGGCTGTAGGGTAGGCTCACCTATAAGAGAATTTCTATGGTTAAATTTTGGGCCTTCATCGAGTACTAGATCTTCCATATTGAAAGTCTTATCTATGCCAAATCCTTCAGGAAAGTCAACGACATAGGCATTATCATTGATTATGTGGAATTTTAAATGGTCCTGCAGCACATATGTTCAATTTCTTAACGGATCCAGCTGGAAACCGTTCCGCACGAATCCAAACCATCACTTCGCCACCAGCATCAAAAGTTTTAAATTTCCTTCTAATATCTGCTATTAAATTGTAGTTAAAATTATTCTCATTAATTTCCTTGAAAATTTCTCTATGCAAATCATGAATGCGGGATGCAAATGTGGATGCAGACTCTGAAACTCTATGATGTTCTATAGGCTGCAAAGTGACTTGGGAAGGAATGGGTGACTAAGGTATATTCAATGGAGGTGATTGGATCAACCGAATATAGTTGAGAAGCGAATCATCCTCTTCTTCACCGAAGTCATCACTTACATAAGATTCATTGGTAAACTCATTGTCGGAATTATCAGCAATGACAGCAGTATCTTCTACAATGTTGATCCTAATGGGGCAGGGACAGTTGCCAGCAATATGGCCATATCCTTTGCATTTATAGCACTTTGTGAGAGGATCAATCTTAAAGTAGTACCTTGCAATGTTCTTACCCTTGTTATTTCTAAGTTGATAGGAATTTGAAGTAGGCTTGTTTGGGAAAGACTTGTTAGGGTACTAGAAGAGGGGGGCTCAGGTCTATACACTGTTTTAAATTTCCTCGGATATGGCCGAAATTTCGGCCGAAATTTCGTTTCGGCTAGCTTGCCGATACGAAATAACATATTTTATACTCTACATCGTTTTAGACCGAAATGGGTAGATTTCAGCCGAAATTGCCGAAATATCGACCGAAATATTGCCGAAATTGGCGAAATATTAGCCGAAGCAGACACAAATGTTATTGTGAATATATTAAAAAAAATTGTTTTACTTTTTGCATATATATCTTTCAATATAGGACCTTAAGCTAAAATAATGTGAGGATTTCGTATCGCTATTGTTTGTATATATGCAGAGTCAAGTAAGTTTATTAACTAATACATTTTTTCAAATCAATGCAAATTCAATTTAGTTATATACTATTACATTCTCTTCTATATTATTGTTAAATTATGCGAAGATTTACCGTGATTGATTCATGTCATTAGTTACATTATACACTATTTTATATGCTAAATGACATGTAGGACATATAATATCTTATTTAGTAGCAAAAAAACATATTTATTGAGTATAGGAAATGAACATCCGATATGATCACATTTTTCCGAGATCTCCTCCGATATCTCCGATCCGAGACGAAACATCCCTTGCCGAGACGAGTCCGAAATCCGAGATTTAAAACCATGGGTCTATAGGGCTCAGTAGAGGTCATTCTAGAAGAATGATCTGTCGAATCGCTGAACTTATAGGGAAAACTTGCTGTAAGGGAATCCATGTCGATAACAATAGCATTAGCTGCTGCCAAAGAATCCACATTTCTATAAATTAGCTCGTTCCTAAGATCGGCTCTCTATTTACCTAAGGCATTGCATCGAATGAGGAAGTCGTCGAACTTATCCACATACTCTTAAGTAGATTTACTTCTCTGAGAGAGTTGATTCCACGAATCAAGCATTCAGGTGTGGAAAGATAGGGGCACATATCTCTCGGTGAGCTTCTTTTTCATGGATTGCCAAGTGGCTATGGGTGTCAAACCTCGGCCTCTACGGGCGTGTTCAAGATTGGTCCAATGTTGCTGAACTTACCATTCAATTTCATAGTAGCAAATTTAACCTTCAGAGTTTCGCTCACGTCAAACCACACGAAATAGTGATCCATGGCACAATCCAATCAAGATAAGTTTGGGGTTCCATACGGCCTTCAAAGTGGGGAACGTCAGCCTTAACGTTTTTCTTGTATTGTTCGTCAGGGTCACGATCTTGACGTTGATCGTCACGATCATTCTCTTAAGGGATCTGACGATGAAGCTCAAGGGCAACGTTTTGATTCAATTCCACTTTCTCAAACCTCTGACTGATATTAGCAAAAGTTGCTTGAATGGCAGCGAGGATAGTGAAAATATTAGAGTTGTCCATTTCAGTGCAAGGAGGGGCTCTCAGAATTCTAGGATTCTTGATCGGGTGGTTTGGGAGGGACAAGAAAAGTTCTTCGAGATTTGTGATGGTGTTGCGAAGACGCATTCACCAACAGTGAACAACTAAGGGTCGTAGGGACGTGTATTTGCTAAAATTTTGGGAAACGTCCTAAATGCAAATTTTTTTTGTTTTTTTGTTTTATTTTTATCTGAAATGATCTAAAAGAAAGAAAGAAAAATAATAAAAAAAATACTCTAAAACGATCCTAAATAAATGCAAAAATAATGACTAAATGATGCAAGAACTAGGATTTTAAAAACATTCACTCTGATACCAAAATGATGTAAACTTAGCTCTAAGTGGAGAATTTTCAAGAATTTAAAAAAATTAGGTTTACCAACATGTAATACAGATCAAGTCAGAAATTAAAACTAATAATTTGTTTGATGGATTTTCAAGAATTGAATTAAGTTTAACAAGCTCAATTAAAAGTTCAAGCCTAACAATCAACAAATATACAGGTGTTATTAGCAAGGAAGATATTCAATAATGATTTGTACGCTAATCGGCAAGTAGAAGCGCGCACACACTCAATATTTGTGGGCGACAGATAATTTAAATAATATTCTAGAGATGAAAAGCGGTAACACAAATAAAGGAGAATGGAAAGAAGTTACCGGAGTTGCAATGGTGGAATTTCTAGATGATGGAGAGGCAATGGAGGTGGCGCTGCGATGGTGGAAGTCGGGGTGCGGCAACTCAGGGCGTCGTTGGTCGTGGTAGCAAGGATGTTCGGCTTCGTTCTTGGCATCCGGGAAGAGAATGGCAAGTGACGACTTAGGGCAGAGTTGAGGGCAGCAAGGAGGAGCAGTTGTAGTAGCGCAGCGACGATGAGGTGTTTGAGATTCGATGGAGGGCTTGGTGTCGGGGACTGGTGGCTGCAGAGGAGCAGCAAAGGAGGGTCGGGCTCGTTGTTCAGGTGAATGGCAGCCACGCAGCAAGGGATGGCTGACACGATGCAGGGTTGGTCGGATGCAGAAGGTGGTCGTGATTGTAACACCCCGCAAAATTGGAAATGACAATTTTGCCCCCGTGTGTTATGTACGTGTATTTTGTACCGTTACTGGTAATATTTGTAACGTGTTTTCACTACGTATTTTGGATTCCGACTATTTATGCATTTTCCGTATTCTTAAAATCCTATTTGAGTAAACTTAAATATAAATTCCGATCTTTGTATTTTTATGTGCTTTTTACGTATTATCGATGCACGTATCGATTATGTATTTTTCCACCACTACGTGTAATATTTTAATGTGCTTCAATTATTTATTTTACATACTCGAATTTGTTATAAACAGAAATCCGTTTTTCTCCTATTTTGATTAAAATACTTTTGTACGTGTAATGCACGTGTTTTCCATGTACGTAGTGATTACGTCGTGAAATATATAAAATTAATAAATATATTTTTCTTATGTTGTTTTCGATTATATTTTAATAATTTTTCATTAATAAAGTCGAATTATGTATTTCGGTATTTTTACGTGCGAAGTATATGTTTTTCAGTGCACGTATTTAAGCGTTTTCTTTTCAAAGTGAGATTCCGAAGTGTGTTTATTTTATTTGTGCATGAAAATCTATAACTTTTTATTGAACTAATTTTTACTTAAACATTTACAATATATTATATACATATACTTTTAAATTAAATATATATGTATGTGTATGAGCGAAGTGTGTGCTAGTGCAAGCACGTGCACGTGTTGAGCATGGGAAATGAGGTGGACCGGCTGTTTTTGGAAGTATGAAGGAAACACAAATTTTTGAAATTTGCGAGTGGTGTTAAGTGTTGCTAGTGGGGAGGTAGTTTTAATAACTACTCCTATACTCTTAAATTTTTGAAATTTGCGAGTGGTGTTAAGTGTTGCTAGTGGGGAGGTAGTTTTAATAACTACTCCTATACTCTTTTATATAATACCCCTGCACCTTTCTCTTCATTCTTCCATCCGAAACCCCACCTTCTTTCTCTGTCTTTGCTGAAATCACCATCCAGCAAGTCTATGGCTTCTCCCCCTAATACCTATCTACTCATTCGAGTGTGTGTGTGTGTGTGTGTGTGTGTGTGTGTGTGTGTGTATATATATATATATATATATATATATATATATATACACTTGTACTTTTTCACACTTCCCCTCACACTGTCCTTCTCTTCCTTGCTCTGTCAACATCCGAAAACCAGCACACCCCCTTTTTGTACTTCTCCACCTATATCACATTCTAGCACATATACATGTGTATATATAATTATACATGTACATTTATATATGTAATGAATGAGATGGTGCTTTCACTGTTTGCCTATGCCGAAGATGGGAGAGTGCTGTTGTCTTGCTGCCGAAAGGAGTTGGTGGCTTTTTCTCTTGGTGCGCGGAATTCGAGGATGCAAATCGGAGTTTCTAGGAGCTTCTCATTCTAGAAGTTTAATTGCTAGGAATTAAATTTCCTTGGGTGGGTGATTCTAAAATCCTTTCTAATGTAGGAGTAGATTTGCATGCTAGATAATATATAATTTAGTTGTTAAATTGTGATTGGTATGATAATTCGTAGATTGCATAATTTTGATATAATTGTGCTATGATGTGTGGACATATTAGTGTCTCTTATACTCTAGAACTCTTGTTGAATTAGAGAGAAAGTATTCATTGTTGAAATGAAAAGAAAGCATGCATGGTCGAATATTTCCTATTATAGTCACAATAATACAATATGTATGACAAATGAGTTTTGATGCTAATGTGATAAAGAAATGTGAAATTAATCCCACTAGTATTTATTTTGAGTGTAGGAATTTTTATAAAATGTTTTGATGAGAACAACATTTTATTTACAACTTGATTATATGTGTGTTTTTAATACAATTTGGAAGGAAACTCTTGTTTTAATGTCAAAAAGAAAATTTTATAAAATTTTGAATATGATATACTATGCTGTATTATTTTCATAAAAATATATTCTGGGCAAAAATCTAGATTTTTGAATGAGTACAAATCGATTGAAGAATCGAATTTTGTAAGAAAAATTAAATACAGTGCGGTATATACAAAAATTATTTAACCATTTTCATTTCGGGTTAGTCACTTAGACCAAGTGGTCTTCGGGTGCAATTTAAGAATGTTACTGTAGCCAACGGAGCTATTGGGCTCGGGTTCGAGTCTTGTTAGAGACTCTGTTTTTGTGAATTTCGATATTAATTCAAATTACCGAGAGTATAAATATAAGTATAATTTAAGTTCAACCCATATCAGTTAGTTGTCTTGGACTTATTGGTTCTCGGGTGCACTTTAAGACAGTTACTGTTCACATGTTACTGTTCACAGGCGGGTCTGGCCTTGGGTTCTGGGTTAGAAATTTGGTGTAGACTTTAATTGTTTTTTTGATTTTTTATGTTTTTTAGAGTTTTAAATGAGATAAAATTTAGGGAAAAAAAATCTATTATTATTCTAAAATTATTTAGACTTCATAAAAATTATTTCTACAATGTTTTGACACAATTTGTGAGAATTGGAAGTGATTTTGGTATGAAGAACTTAATAAATCTTCTTTAAAATGTGATTTTTGTGTAATTAAAGAAAGGTGAAAATTTGGAATGCACTTATATTCTCCTTAATGAGATTTTATGATTATTAATACTTGATTAAGATTATTTGATATTGCATACAATGGTATAAGGGATTAAATTGATAAAAGAGTTGAATTGAATTGTTTTCATGTTATGAGATTATAAAGAAATATTTCTCTTTGAGAAAGAGATGAATAAAGAAATTGAAAGATTAATTTGAGATTGAATATGACTTATTGTTGATCTCTAGAACGAGATAGTTGTTGGAATCTAGAGGCCAGGCGAGACCCTAGTGACCGGCAGTTTTATTAATGAATTTGAGAGCTAACCAGTGTGGGTTGAGCATCTCTTGAGAAGTAGCCAGGTAGGCTGACTGTCTCTTTTGTTTTGGTTTAAGTCTGATAGGGTAAACTAGCTCTAGGTTGTGATAATTTTCTTCTAAAACAAACTAAAATGTAAGGGCTACACTATAGTGAAGATGTGATGAAAGTAAGAGAAAAACACAAGTATGAGGGCCTCGGATCTACGGTGTGAGAGTATTCATAGGTTGCCTGCTTGATGAGTCAATTCATGGCATGGATACTACTCCGGAATTATCGGAACCGTGGCGACGCTTGTGGGGTGTCTGGTGACTACGGAGGTGTCATCGTTCCATAACAGAGACTGAATTGTCCATAGGCTCTGCATGATGCGTCATGTCACGACGTAGGATTTTCCTCCAAGCTGTCTGGACATGGGCTCGTAACTCATAGAATATCTAGGATACTTACCGTAGTTACCGTAGTAGTTTAACTCATGGCGAGGGATCCAACCCTACAAGATGAAGAACGATTAAGAGCTTGCCCTCGGACCTATGTATTATAGGATGCATAGAATCCGAACAAGTGTGCATTAGTGTTATTTATTATAAATAACTGCATTAAGGATTAAGTGCACAGCACCCACGACATCAACAGGATAGTCCCTCTTTAGCTTTGTTTTGTGATCAAATTTGTGGTTTGTTAAAGTATTTAAGAATCGTTATACTTTCGGCATAGCGAGGATGGCCGTGTATAATATTTCGTGTCGATTGTAAGCAACTGACGTGCCCACAGTTTTATATGCAGAACTTGAAGTTTACAAGAAAATATAAAGATGAATTTGTTGCTGATGATTACTTGAATATTGTTTTTGAGGAAAATGATTACTAGAATGTTAAAGTTGTTACAATTGTACATTTATCGTTGTTGTATTTTATTTATTCCGCTGCGTGTTGATGTAAAAGACTCTAATGTAATAAAAGTTTTAAATTCCTTATAAAATTGTATGAAATGAAGTGTAAAGATCTTGTGGAACTTCGAATTCAGACTTATTTGGAATTCGGGGTGTTACAGTGATGGTGCTTGGTAGGGCTTCCGGGGGTGTGCTGGTGGTCGGGCGCAGTAGTGTAAAGGAGGAAAGAGGGTCAGGAGTTATGGGTTTCGGAAGAGATAGATGGAGATAAAGTAGGGTGGGCTGATGGGTTTGTGAATTCGGAGTTGTGAAGAAGAAGAGATGGGTTCTGATTGAAGAAGAAGAAAAAGAAGTAAACAGTCGTGAGATGAGAGGGTAATTAGATTAGGGTTTAATTGAGTGATTTGGGGATTAGGGTTTACGGTTTGAATAAAGATTTGGGGATTTGGGGTGTAATTAGAACTTCTCACAAGCCATAATACTTTCTTAGGATTTCTCACAAACCCTAATAATTCTCTCAATTGTCTGACACAAAAAAAGGGATGAAGAGCAATAACTTAACACAATAATTTTTTAATCAAGAATAACATATTTTCTCATTATTCTCAAGGCCTATATAGGCTCAAAACAAATCTCAATACAAATTTCCAAAATATTATAATGCATAAAATAAAGTGTGCAAATTGCAATAGGACTAAATCTCAAAATAAAACAAAATGGAACCGATGTCCTCATCACAAATTTTATTATGAATAAAAGCATAAAGGACATCACAAATCTACTTTGTTTAAAACAGGATAATCTTACCTCGTCCTCAAAATTATCATTTAAAATAATGAGCTTACAAATAAATATCTATTCAAGTAGTATAAGCCGACCCCAACATAATGGCCAAATAGAATCTCAAATGAAAGCTTTGATGGGACTTTGCCATATTAAAATTTAAAATAGTAGGCTTTGCATATGAAAACAATGGGCGTATAATTAAAACCTGTCATTCTAATTAGTATATTATAATCAGTAAACATACAGCATGGGCCAAGGTCAACAAATAGGTTAGTTAACCCAAACAATAAACAGAGCTTCGTTGACTTCCCAAAACATATCCATTAACACAAATATTTAACTCAAGAAATAGACAAAACCTTTCATGGGATTCTACACAGATCCAGCAAACAATATATACATATAGCGTTTTGAGCCAAGCTGAAAGTTCTGTTTTTTTTTTAGTAAAAGAGTGAGCTAGTCATCCCAAATCCATTAGCGATAAATTAAGAGAAACAAGCACAAATCCAAGGGTTAACAAATATTACACCCAACATACAAGCCCAAGCGGAAGTTATAGGCTTTCTTTACTTAAATGGAAAAGTGCAAAAGGGTATGCAGATGTATTATGATGATGGACGGTAGGCTCAATTATCACAATAAAGGAAAATGAAATGGGCCCCAACAAACTTGAGCAACATAAAGAATAAGCACGTGCCTACATGCATATATCAAATGGAAGGATTAGGCGTATAGAATTAGACCTGGCAAACGGGCCGGGTCGGGTAACCATGGGTACGGGTTGCTTGACCCACGGATCCAACGGGCCGGGTCGAAAAGTAACCGCAATTTTTTTAAAAGTTTTTTTCCAATCCGGACCCGGCCCGCGGGTACCCACAAGTACCCATGGGTACCCGCCAATATTTCATTGTTTATTTTAAGTTTGTTTTGGGGTTTTAAAAAAAATTTAAAAATTTATTTTAATTGAATAATTGATTAAAAACATTAGCAACATGCTATCAATTTATTAAAAATGTAAAATATAAAATTGA
Source organism: Hemerocallis citrina (assembly GCA_017893485.1). NCBI lineage: Eukaryota > Viridiplantae > Streptophyta > Magnoliopsida > Asparagales > Asphodelaceae > Hemerocallis > Hemerocallis citrina. The sequence continues at coordinate 69,065,388 of CM030360.1, forward strand.
ATAACTGAAACAACAACAAATGTAATCAGGAATCAAGAACGATAATTTAATAAGCTTGTTGTTTGTTGTTTTTTTATGCTCCTTGTTCAGATAAATATATGTATCAATATTCAAAATCCAACTAGCATTTCAATTTATCATTTCATCAACAAAGACAAAAGAGGGGTGGCCTTATTCCACCTTTTAACTCAAAAAAAAAAAAAACAAAGACAAAAGAGCAGTAATTTGTCCAATCATGAAAACAAAGAGCAATTATTTTTCAAAGTATACAGACATAATTGAGTCTAAACAAAATTTAAACATAATCAAAAATACAATTGCAAAATCAAAACAATGAAACCATATGACAAGTTTCTAAAGTCTTGAAATTAATTACATTAAAAACAATGAAACCAAATAAAATTCAAACTCACCACACTCAAATAAATTACAACTCAAGTTAATGAGTATTTAATTTAATTTAATTTATTTAAACACATGGGTACCCACGGGTACCCGTGGGTATAACCGACCCGACCCGCGGGTTCACGGGCCGGGTAAAAAAGTAACCGCTCATTTTTTTTCAAAAATTTCCTTACCCGTACCCTGCCCGTACGGGTACACCCGTGGGTAGCCACGGGTCACGGGTCAAAATTGCCAGGTCTATATAGAATGCAAGGCATTATATATTCAACAACAGGAAAGCATATAAGTTAGGTCCAGTTCTATAAAATGATCTCTAATCTTGACCAAAAGGATAAAATCACACTACTGAATAGTTTCATCAGCAGATAACACTTTAATGACAAGCAATGCAAATGTTCTTCATCATTCTAAGAAACTCATATACTAAATCAAGCGACCATCTAGCCAAGTGAAAACAATAATGCATAAATGAACATGAAAATGCAAGTTTCATAGATGTCTCTATCCAAAATAAATAGAATAGAGTTTGTTCGGCTAAGGCCTTGTTCAACAAACAAACAAATAAATAAATAAATTAGAACATGGTGGGTCTTTTCCAATTTAAAACAATGGGCATATTAATAGAAAACTGTGGGTTTATAGGAAGACAAGGCTTTAAAAACAAATAAAACAGTGAGCTTATTAGCTTGTATACATGTTGAAAACAATGGGTCTTAGTAAATAATTTCTATCTAAACAGTAAATAGAAAACATGGGGCAAGTTCAATAAATAACCTAGTAGAAACCCGAAACAAAATTTTCTATGTTCTTCACAAGCACATATATCTACACACCTACCAATTTGGGCCAAGATAAAAAGTTAGGGGTTGTAGGCCTTCAAATACAAAATTATAAATAGAATATAATACAAAACATAAGTACCTTTAAAATCATTATTTAAAACAGTGGATCTTATAAATAATTTCTGTCATTAAATCAATAGTAAATAAAATGGGCCTTCGGATATAGATCCACCACTAGCACAAAATATATGTATACCACAATTCGACCAACTTAAATGGTTTAGACTCATATATGCACTCATAGTGATGAGGACATCTTTCCAGTTTAGGATTTTTATTTTATTACCATTTTTATTTCTGGCAATTATAGCCATATGTAATCTTTTTGTAATTTTTAGATTTTGAGTATATTTTGGAGATGTGTTTCAAGATGTAATTGAGCCTATTTAAAGGCCTTGAGATTAATGAGAAAGGGATGCCATTATTGATTAAAAAAATCTGTGTTGAGTTTTGCTCTTCCTCTTTCTCTTTTGTGTGATACAACTGAGATCTAAATTAGGGTTTGTGATAAATCCTAATCCAATTTTAGAATTAGTGATTAATTCTAAAATCTACCCCCAAATTAAAATCCCCAAATTAAAAATCCCTAATACAAACCCTAATCCCCTAATACAAAATCCAAAACCCATTCACCTGCCGCCATTCATCTTCTCCACCTTCTTCTTCCCTATCCATATCCCGATCCCCACAAAGAAATCAACTCATCGTCCTCCTTCCCAAACCCTTATCCCTTCCCGCCATCGCTCAGCAACCCCCCCTTCCTCACCGCTCAATTCCACCACACCACACCCCGACCAACAAAAGAAACCCGTCAAATCCCCCTACCCTTCTTCCTCATCTGTCGAACCTGAACCCAACCCCAATACCGCTACCTCATCTCCACCTCGTCGACCGCCCTTTCCCTCACCCTCGTCGGCCACCCCTTTCACTTCCACCACCAACCAACTCACCCCAAGTCACCCACCTCCACGTCGCCAGCAGACCCCCGTCGTCGTCTGCCCCTTTGCTTCGTCGCCCGTCAACCGCCAGCGGCAGCACAGCACTCTCGCCGGTCCGATCGCATCCCAACAGTCACCAGCCACTCTAGCAGCAGCCGCTTCGATTGTTGCAATTGTTCTTCGCATCTGGTATACTCTTTCCACTTTTAATATTTGTGTTTTACTGCCCTATTATCTAGTTTATTATCTAATTTGCCTGTCGACCACAAAATAATTGAGATTGAGTGATCCACATGCTAGAATAGAGTACGAATCGATATTGAATTTATTACTTGCTGACACATAGGAATTTAACTGTTGATCGTACGATTGAATTATTAATTGGGACTGTTACACTTATTCAATTCTTGAAAACCCATCGAACCTATTAATTGTTAAAAATTTCCAACTTAGATCCGCACTTTCATGTTGGTAAAATTAACCCATTAAAATTCTTGGAAATTCTCTATTTTAGAGTTGGTTTTACATCACATAGTCACATAACCCATTGCATGATATCTCACCAAAATTAATCATCTAACACATATTACAGGAGTGTGAATGATGGTTAAACATTGACTTGAGTGTGCTAGAACGAGTTACACAATAAGAATTGATTTATCAAATGAACTAGTAAAAAACCCATATATGGTATACATACAGTGCTATCTATCTCAAATCGGTACATCGTAAATAAGCTAAAATTGATTATCAATCCATAATACAAGAATTAAAATTATAGAAAGCTAGTTAAAAACATAAATATTGATTTATACATGTACCCAAACATCAGCACATGGAAGAAAATATAATCATAGTTAATCAACATGCAACAACTTGACTAAAAACCTTACTATTCTTAACAGAGAACACATGCAATACTAAAATTTAAATTAATCTGTTAAACTATTAGACTGTTAGAAAAAAAAACAACATATATCCTATGTATTTGAACAATAATACTTTAACTTAAGCATTCAATTCATTATAAGGAAACAAAATAAAGATGTTACCAGACTTAACATTGCAGCGAGTCACTCTCTTCCCAAGGAGTTTGACACTACCACCGTGCAGGCAGCAAATGGTAGTCAAAAACTCAGCAGTCATGCAAACACCTCGACTTCCGGCTCCACATTGCACACGAGCATGACATGCGAAGATCCCGATTGACAATAAAGTGCTCAACTCGAATGGACAAAGTCAAGGAGAATGATTTTGTATAGTCAATGAATAAAATAAACAGATAGGGAGAAGATAATTTTTGGGACGACAGAGAGCTTGCTTGAGATAATATATATTTGATGTTTGATTTCGGATGATTTAGAAAGCAAAAGGAGTCGGTCATTTTATAAGCAAAGAAGGTCCAAAACAGAAAGATAAAATCTCCACTGAATCCTTCATCATATCAGCCCATTTGCATGATTTTCGGAGGCCCGTTGCACGATTTTTGGAAACCCAACTACAGCCAGAAAACCCGGTCCACACACGTGCAGCAACGCAATCCTCTCAACCGCCCGATCACGCCAAGACTCACACCGCACCGATGATTCTCTCTACTACTTGTAGTGCCCAACAACGCCCACAAAGACCTAGATGCACCAATAACATGATTCTACAAACACACGATCTCACAAACACACGAACAAAACGATATGCAGAGATAATCATTAGTTCTTACTCAAAATATACAAAGATACAAAAGAGATATTTTTCTAATCTCTCACTCTTAACTTTGGCAGCACTCGCCACAAGAAGTTTCTCAGGTATGTACTACTCAAACCCTAGAATTTACATCTATATTTATAGCCCCAAACCCCAAGCCCCCAAGCAAACCCTAAAAGATAAATACAAATTGGCCCAAAACAGATTCCAACCACCAATTAATAAAACATCTGCACCGTTGCGGACGACTGCTCTACTCAACGGTACAGCAATGAGACTCAAACAAACCAGAGAGGGGCCTGGTCACCGCGCTCCTCGTCGGTCGACTGTCAATATCAACAGTTATAACAGTCGACTGTCAAGTTTGTTTAGCTGCTCTTCTGCTTGATGTTGTGCTTTTGTCACTTGTCGCTTCGTGTCTTATCCTTCTCCAAACTCTTCTACTAGTGTCAGGGCCGCCCTCCAATGGAGGCCGGGGAGGCAACCGTCTTGAGCCACCGATTTTTCGCAACTTAAGGGGACCCAAAAAATATCTTTAGGGACACTAAATTTAAATTTTTTGGCTTTTGTTTTTAAAATTAGTACTTGGACCGGCTTATTTTAGTTGGACTTGAATTTGTATGAAGATTTTTTTTCTCAAATCCCTAAATTTCCATCAATTTCTTCATATATATATATCGGTTTTGAAGAATTGTAGCAAATATATATATATATATATATATATATATATATATTTACAACTTTTTAAATAAATAAAAAATTGTATGGGGACCCATTTCAGGAGTTCGCCTCGAGCCCCCGTAAACTCAAGGCCGACCCTGGCTAGTGTATTAGGTCCACAGATCCTAACATTACTTGCTGGATCTACTAACCGAATATGCGACCAGTGACCTTATGTAAGTCGCACACCAACTTGGCCTGTGAGCTAGAGATCAATTTGTGAAATGGGTTTTCTAGAAAATGGTTTTCATCAAAATTTCCAACAGTCAAAAGTCCCATTTGTAGCAAATATGCATACTAAGGTGCAAAATATATGGTGAAAGTGACAAAAAAATAATCGGACCTTCCTCTGAATATAATAGCAAATATGTTTATTAACTTCTCGGAAAAGAATCCTATCCAATTTCGAGTGATTTTGGGTTCTTGTTTATGTTTCTGTTTCTGTTTGGGGTTTTATGAACTGTTGCTTAATTCTCTGTTCAATGAGAGATGATAGCGTGTGTACTCATACACAAGAATTTAAACTACTGGGTATTGAAGTTCAAAGAATTGAGAGTTACATTATAGAAACCAACTTGCAAAATAGACAGTATCACGTACAAATTAGAAGAACACAAGTTAATTTACTTATACAATTCAATATATTACACTTGCTTTCAACCAACAAATTAAAAACATATCTATCTATCAACCAATCAAATTCCATATAGAACTAGTAAAAGAAAGAAACAACAAAAGACAATAATGAAGAGAAAAAAAAAGTTCTGAACCATTAAATTTTTGAAGAATAAGAAAAGAATTGTATCACCAACTAAGTATGATATTTCAAGACATAACAACTTCGGCTATACTAACAAAAATATTCATGATCTCTTTTAACAAAAGATGGAAGCCATATTCGATCTTTAATTTCCCTTACAGAAACAATTTTATTAAAAAATTGGACACTTATGTCCACGAGTTTGATTGAATTTCTCACAATCTGTAACATTATTATTCCAAAAGGAGTCAAATGAAGATTGTGTGACACTCTTTATTAAAGTATTGCCATCCATGTCATGACCCATCCAATCTCTAAATCTTATTCTTAGGTTCAAATCTCTTACCCATCTCCTAACTAACCTTTCCACTCATCTATGTTGCTGATTTTCAAGACGGTAATCTTGCTAGACATTTTGTGTCCAATCCATTCTCTGTTTGTGCTCACAATTGCACATGCAACACACGTGCTCTTTACCAGAAGATCATGCTGTTGCCTATGGGTGGTACACCTAAAATCAGACCTAACTAACATTAAGGGCTTTATTTATGATTATGAAAAACCAAAATTAGTGGGTTCTTAACCACATTTTAAAATATAAATAAAGATGCATTGAAATTTTAGTACAAGTTATGCTACTCTTTATAACTAAAAATATTGCCAAACCTAATTTTTTTAAAAACAAAATTATCAAAACATGAACTACTAAAATCCCAAGAAATTAAGAAAGCCATAATGCTAAACAATAAAAAAGGAAAACAATAATGAAGTAAATAGGAGAAGGGGAGAGTTTTCACCTTAGAATTGATTAATCTTCAATTAGAAGAAGAAAGGATTATTTGGGTTTTGTGAGGTGTTGTGTTTTTGTACTGTGTATTTATAGAGGGCAATAGAAAAGGGGAAAGTGTTCTTTTGGGGAAAAGAAAATAAATAAAGGAAGGAAATCTGAAAAGAGTGTTAATTTTGGTTGGATTCAAGTTAGAGGGAAAGAGAGCAGCTGATGACAGATAAGGGGGGTTGCATTGGCCGTCGGATTTTGATCCAAGGGTTGGCGTTGCTTCTACGCTTCTATCTTTCTTCGCAAACAATCTTAACCAAAACTGTGGGTTTGCTTTGGCGCATGCCAGACTGAGAATTTTCCCCGGAATGACCGACTTTTTTAAAGTATTTACAAAACTGACCCACTTTCGAAATTATTTACATTCAACTGACTTCGCTATCTCATATAGCGAGCATAGGTATATACATTTCTGATAGAAATTGCATGTTTAAAATTGTTCTGAAAAAATGAGTATAACTACACTCGCTATCTGAGATAGCAAATATAATTATAAACATTTCAGGTAAAAATTGCATGTTCAAAATTTCTCTGAAAAAATGAGTACAACTATACTTACTATCTGAGATAGCAAGTTCATTTGAACTAGTTGTATACATTTTATGTTCAAAATTTTTCCGAAAAAATGAATACAACCACATTCGCTATCTGAGATAGCGAGTTCATTTGAACTAGACTCACTATCTCAGATAGCCAATGTAGTTATACATGTGATTGAAAAATTCTTAAAAGGGTTAGTTGTCCAATGTATCACATGCATGCCACATAATCAATTGCTCATTTACTAAATGAGCAAGTCTTCTTCCGTTGCAAACTGGTCTGTGTGCACAGACCCGTGCGAACTTTAATCCGGACCGTTGGATCTTTGATCCAACGGCCATATATTTTTTTATGAAAATTTGCCTTAACCCGTCGTTGGGAAGGATAGGTTAAGGCTAAATTTTATTTTAAAAAATAGCCTTAACCCGTTCTTCCCAAGAACGGGTTAAGGCAATCTATATTCATTTAGATCTACATACAGATCGTCTTCTTCGACGATTCTCTCTCTCACTCTTTCTTCTTTCTTCGACGAACCCACAGCCAGAAAAACCCTAATTCTTGATCTAAACCCAATTTAGCCCTCCTCCGTCCGCTCCCCCTCCTCTCTCCCAATATCTACTCCAAACTTTGAAACCCTACTCTTTCATCCCCTCTTCGAAACCAAATCGAAACCCTAGTTCTCCACCAAATTGAATCTTTGGCTTAATTCGGACTTATTTTGTAAGGTATTGACTATTTCTTTACCTCGGTAGATTTATTTGTGTTTATTTTTCAATTTGTATATACTAAATTATTTAGAAAGTGGGGAAAATTTTATTTGCCTTAGTAATTTGTAGATGTGGAATTGGGATGACTTTTAGTATATTCAATTGCCGAAAATTTTTGTTTGCGTTAGTAATTTGTAGAACTAGAATTGTATATACGAAATTAGTTAGAAACTTTTCAGTGCGGTTATGGTTGAAAACCCTGCAAACGACCGTAAAAAAATACGAAACTTTGCGAGTAGGTTGGTCTCACGTAGTACAAGCCACCCCAAATTATAGAAGTGAGTTTCGACTCACGGTTGGAGAGATACGGTCGCGTATCGCTTTTGGTTGAAAAAAACCAAGTAAAGCGGTACACGGCCGTATCTCGCAAATTGTGACTCGAAACTCGTTTCTACAAGTTCGGGTGGCCTGCGCTACGTGAATTCGACCAAGTTGGAAAGTTTTATAAATTTCGGAAGCCGTTTGTGCGGTTTTCTCACGTTCCTCGCATTAGAAGTTTGAAACTTAGAATTTTTTAAGTGCGGTTAGATTAGAAAACCTTGCAAATGGCCTCCAAAAAATTCGAAACTTTTGCGAGTAGGATGATCTCATGTAGCACAAGCAACCCGAACTTGTAGAAGTGGGTTTCGATTCACGGTTAGAGAGATACGGCCGTGTATCGCTTTCGGTTGAAAAAAAGCCAAATAAAGTGATACACGGCCGTATCTCTCGAACCGTGAGTCGAAATTCACTTCTACAATTTTGGGTGGCTTGCGCTACGTGAATTCGACCAAGTTGTAAAGTTTTATAAAATTTGGATGCCGTTTGTGCAGTTTTCTCACGTTCCTCGCATTATAAGTTAGTAACTTAGATTTTTTTAAGTGCGGTTAAATTAGAAAACCCTTCAAACGACCTCCAAAAAATACGAAACTTTGCGAGTAGGATGATCTCGTCTAGCACAAGCAACCCGCACTTGTATAAGTCAATTTCGACTTACGGTTAGAGAGATACGGCCGTGTATCGCTTTCGGTTGAAAAAAACTCAAATAAAGTGATACACGGCCGTATCTCTCGAACCGTTAGTCGAAACTTACTTGTAGAAGTTGTGTTGACTTGCACTACGTGAATTCAAGCAAGGTGCAATGTTTTATTAATGTTGGATGCCGTTTGTGCGGTTTTGTCACGTTTCTCGCATTAGAAGTTAGTAACTTAGAACGCGGTTAATGCGGTGATACTAGAAAATCCTTCAAACGACCTCCAAAAAATACGAAATTTTGCGACTCGAATGGTCTCACATACTGTGAGTCGAAAATCACTTTTGCAAGTTACGGTGGCTTGTGCTAGGTGAATTAAAGTTGCGGTTTTGTGACGTTTCTCTAATAATATGTAAATAAAGTTAGAAAATTATCATCACATTCCGTAATGGGTTTAGTAGCCCTAATTGTTCTCCTTTTCACGGTTTCTTAGGTATGGACAGTTTTGAAGGAAGTTCTGTTGCCAGAGAGAAATTTGTTCGTGCACAACAAATTGGCGAGTTTCTTCCTCATGTTGATGAGCACCTAAAACCGAAGATTGCTATGACGTTTCCCACTCTAGAGGAAGCGGAAAAATTTTATTCATCATATTGCAAATGTGCGGGATTCTCCATGCGTAAGGGTGAAAATAAATACAAGGAAAACGATGTAGTGGATAAATCATATGTTTGTAATAAAGCTGGTGAGTCACCGAATAATCAGAATGAAGCTAGACGAGGAACAACTTCTAGAACGGGTTGCAAAGCTTTCGTCGGTGTCAAACTAAATCCACAAAGTAATTCACAAAGTAATTCGTGGATTCTTTATTCATTTAATGAAGCACACAATCACGAATTTACTTCACCTGGTAAACGTCACTTGCTACCTCGAAACCGTGAATTGACAAATACAGATAAAAAAGTAATTGGTCAACTTACCGAAGCTAATGTCCCTGTATGCAAACAAATACTATTCTTCGAAGGTGCAAGTGGTGGTAATGAGAAAATTGGTTTCACTGAAACCAATGTCAGAAATCTCAGGAGATACGAGATGGAAGGTTTAAAAGGATACGATGGGCAAATGCTACTTGAGTTCTTTGAATCCAAAAAGGAGACCGATCATTTATTCTATTTTGATTACCAATGTGATTCCGAAGTGCGATTGTCATATTGTGTCTGGGTGGATGGTATCGCTAGAAATAATTATGAAGTATCTGGGGATGTTCTCAGCTTTGATGCTACCTACAACACAAACCGATACGGGATGTTGTTCGTACCATTTGTTGGATTCAACCATCATTGGCAATCAATATTCCTAGGTTGGGGTTCATCCCAAATGAGAAGGCATCCTCATTTGAGTGGTTCTTTGAAAAGTGGCGAGGAGCAATGACTCATGATCCGATGAACATCGTGACAGATGAGGATCGTGGAATAACTTCTGTAGTTTCTAAAGTTTTCCTAACCACGTCACATAGATATTGCATTTGACATATTTTGGATAAGTTACCGCATGAAGTGCGTATGTCGAATAATGTTGACGAGTTCAGGGATGCTTTGAAGACTATCATTTATATGGCGAAATTTAAAACAGAATTTGAACAGAAGTGGAAAATTTTGATTTCCCAGTACAAACTTGAGAATAATAAATGGTTGAAGGAAAAATTAGAGATCCATGAGAAATGGGCTCCCGTGTATGCAAGAGACTCATTTTGGGGCGGCATGTTGAGTACCCAACGTAGCGAATCGCTACATTCATCCTTGAAGCATCATACTCATAAGAAGTACTCATTACATGAATTTGCCATCATCTTTGACCGAGTCTTAGTAAAACAAATACACGATGAACTTAAAGAAACACATCGTAATCGCGAGGAGAGGCCAAAATTGAAGACCGAATGGGCGTTGGAGTCACAAATGGCGGGAACATACACACTGAAGATTTTCTACAAATTCCAACAAGAAGTTGAAAAAAGCTTATTACTTAATGTGAGTTTAATTGCGAGTATGGATACACCGGATAGTGCAGCTTATTCTATAACCGTTTTTGAAAATTCAGAACAGGGGAGGGTGATTTCTTATTGTAAATTCAGCCAAATTGCTAAATGCCCTTGTTCTATGTATGACTTCGTAGGCATTCCCTGCAAACATCTATTGGCAGTTATTCGGTTCACAGATCACACCGCACTACCCGAGCAATATATTTGTCGGCGATGGACCAGGGATCAACTTAGAAGAAGCAGTATACCGGTTCCCAATACTATGGACGACAATTTTGCCTCTCGTTATTGTGAACCGACTATGAACTCAAGACATTTGGTCGATCTTGGTTGTTCTTCAGAGCGAGGGTACAAGTACATGCTCGACCACATGCTCAAAGGAATTGAAGGCTTTGCTCACATTGAATCAGGAAATAGCACGTCACACGAAGGTAGCGCACAACCTGAGAGTGGTAGACATACACATGCACATGCACATGTCGGGGATCCCTTGCAGTGCACCACAAAGGGGAGATCTAAAGGGAAAATGTTGAAGTCTATCAGAGAAGGCCAAAAAACGAAGAGGCCAAGACTTTGCAGGACAGGCCTTCGTGTCGTATGTCACGATTCAAGAAATTGCCTTAAAAATATAGTAAGGTAATATATCAGAGACTAAGTATTTATTAATTGGACTCAATGAATCTAAACTTGTTGTAGTCGATAGTAACCCATTCTTCTCCCTTATTTAGTGGATCGGTAGGGTATGAAGAAGTTCCAAACGCTGGAGAGAGTGATGATGATGAAGGTGAAGGTTCGTGCTAAGGGTTTTTTTGTGTTATGTATGTCATATCAAACTTTCCAGATAAACACCGAATAATTGCATACATTTCTTATTTTGTTGTGAAGATAATCATTAATTTCGACTCGATTATTAACTCAATTTTTTTTTTTTTTTGTGTAGGTCCGGAATGAAACAAAATCGCGCCCATGGAAAGTATCAATGCGTTGAAAAATACCTTAATTTTGATTGTATATATGTGGTTAATTGAACGTATCTATTTGGTACAATTAAATTACTGGTGTATTCAATCAGAGTGTAATATCTGTATGTGTGCATTTTGTGTATTTGTGAACTACATATGTTGTTGTGGGTCTTGAAGTTGTAATTGGGTAGTGAATGTTTATTTATGTTGAAATTTGTGAATTTTGAAGATGTGTGCAATTTGGGCAACCCGAACTATTTGTGAATTTTTTGGTAATCGATATTTTTTGGATGGCAATGCATGCAGATTTATTATTTGTGTTGCAGATTGTGTATTTCTGGATGATATATCTATGCTGTTGGATTTTTTTAATTTGTGGAAAATTGTGAAAATTTATGCAAACTTACATTTTGAAGATTAATTACTGCAAAAATTGACTAAACCTAGGCCGTTATTGGGGATAACGGGTTAAAATAACTTAACCCGTTATTGAGGAGAACAGGTTAAGTAGATTGATATTGGTAGGACTTCATAACCTACACACCAAGTATTGAATAAGTACTGCCAGTTTCTCTCTACTTAACCCGTCATTGGAGATAACGGGTTAAGTGATCTTAACCCGTTATCGTGAATAACGGATTAAGGAGATAGATATTGGCAGTCCTTGATCAATACTTGGTCTGTAGGGGATGAAGTCCTACCAATATCTGTCCACTTAACCTGTTATTGGTGATGACGGGTTAAGATCACCTAACTCGTCATCGTCAATAACGGGTTAAGTAGAGAATTTTTTACAGAACTTTCATCTGTGTAGGCTCTATGTGCTTTTGTTGATACATATATAACTTCACAGAATTTGTTCATTTACAAAAACTTCTAAAGATGATAATGTAATATCCCGGACGGATATTACCTTATATAAATTGATATTTTATTATTATTTTATTATTATTTTGTTTTAATTCCAAAATTGGAACATTTTGGTGATTTTCACCCGGTTTGTTCGTAGACATTATCTGTATCCAGATATCGGTCAGTATACATCCGTATTATATCAAATTGATATCGTGACCTTCCGAACTAATAATAGAATATATTTTATTATTATTTCCGAGATTAAATTATTTTTATACGGATTATGCGAAGGTTTTCGGTATACATACATATATGCGCACATACGTATAGTATGTCGATTAGTACATTGTACAAAGTATATGGTATGTATTTTATGGATAAAAATTGTTCTCCTTGTCATGACAATCCTAATTAGATAGTTAGGATTGTAGGAGAATTAAACATAGGATTAAGATGTATGCATAAGAGAATTAGGAGGTATTCTTCTAGAAACCTTCTCTCCTCCACCTCACCTAAAACACCATACCCTCACCATACCTCCACCTCATCCACACCTCCCCTAGGCAAAACCGGCCCCAATATGTGGGGGGGGGGGGGGGAGGGGGGGTTTGTGCAATTGTATGTGTGCACATTTGCACTCTCCACCCTTCTCTCCACCTATAAATACCCCCTTCCTCCACCTTTGTCTCATTTTAGAAAGATCAAAAAGAAAGAAAGAAAGAAAGGAAAAGAAAGAGAGAACACCACACTGACTTGAGAGTTTTCCCATTGTAGGTTTCATAAGGATTTCTAAAAGCTTAGGAGAAAGAGTAGGAGTGATAGCAAGTCCTTCCTACAAGAAAGGAAGGTGGGGGTTTCTCTTTTGTTTGTTTGTTTGTTTGTTTGTTTGTATTGTTGTTTTGATGTTCTTCTTCTTCTTACCTTCCTAGTTTTGTCTCTTTTTGTTTTGGGGGTGTTTTTCTTGTGATGTGATTATGTGTTGTTTGTTGTATATGTTATAGCTTAAAAAAAAAAGAGAGAAAGAGATAATTAGTAGTAAAAGAACATAAAGGTTGAATCTTGAAGTGGAAATTGTTGTTTTAATGTTATGAATTGGACTAAAATGAACACATACACATGGACTTGGCATATATAACTATTTTTGGTTGTAGGACTTGAATGAGGACTTATACATAATCATATGACATAGTGCATGCACCACTTTGTGGTTGTAGAACATAAACTTGAACTTGGACTAGAAAGAATGCATATGGTTGGTTGAACCAAATGAAGGTTCTTACTTTATTTTTATTATTGTTATTTTCTTTTATAATCTTAAGTAAGAAAGAACTCATTGTAGATATGAAAAAGGAAACTAATCTAAATCACTAGTTGTAGAATGAATAAAAAGATCTCTTTTTATGATCACTAGAAATAATAAGAAATCGTTGCTAATAAAGATTAGTAGATATTTAAGTAATAGTTAAAATAAAGTAGTAGTAGTATGTTAAAATAAAGTAGTAGTAGTATGTTTAAATAAAGTAGTAGTAGTATGATTAAATAAAGTAGTAGTAAGTGTTAAAATGAAGTAGTTATAGATGTTATGTAAATTTTGGTAGACACTTATGGTTAAAATAAAGTAGTAGTAGTAGATGTGTGTGTTCCAAATAAAATGGTTGTAGTAGATGTCTACACAAAATTGTAGAAAAGGTTATGTTTTTATGGAAGTGGTAGTAGATGCTTATGTATTAAAATAAAGTATTTTAGTAGTAGATGGTTATGATATGAAAAAATGTTAGTAGCTATTCATGATTAAAATAAAGTAGTAGTAGTTGACGTTCATGTTTTAAGTAAAGTAGTGTAGTAAATGTTCATGTTAAATAAGTAGCATTAGTAGATGTTTATAAATTTGTATTAGATGTTCATGTTTAAATAAAGTTTTAGTAGAGGTTTATGTTCAAATAAAATTGTAGTAGATGTTATGTTTCAATAAAGATAATTTATCCATGCTTACATGCTAGTAGGAAGGTTGTATACCATGCTAGATTAATTTATCTATGTTTAGATAGTTGTAGGAAAGGGGATATCATGCTAGAATAATTCATCCATGCTTACATGCTAGTAGGAAGGTTGTATACCATGCTAGATTAATTTATCTATATTTAGATAGTTGTAGGAAAGGGGATATCATGCTAGAATAATTCATCCATGCTTACATGCTAGTAGGGAGGTTGTATACCATGCTAGATTAATTTATTTATGTTTAGATAGTTGTAGGAAAGGGGATATCATGCTAGAATAATTCATCCATGCTTACATGATAGTAGGGAGGTTGTATACCATGCTAGATTAATTTATCATGCTTAGATAGTTGTAGGAAAGTGGTATATCATGCTAGATTAATTTATCCAGGCTTACATGCTTATAGGAAAGCTGTATACTATGCTTAGATAGTTGTAGGAAAGTGGTATATCATGCTAGATTAATTTATCCATGCTTACATGCTTATAGGAAAGTTATATACCATGCTAGATCAAATAAATATTCATGCTCACATGATATCCATGCTTAGATAAGTATATGTTCATGCTATGTTAGTAGATGATCATGCTTAATCATTATTCATGCTAAGTTAGTAGATGTCATATTAATTATTGTCTATGTTAAGTTAGTAGATGACCATGCTAACGATTGTTTATGTTAAGTTAGTAGATGATCATGGTTAGTCATTAATCATGCTAAAGATGGTAGACATTCATGTTTAAATAATTGTAGGAACCATGCTTATGGCGTATGCCATGTTGTGGGTTTAATGTAGAAAGAAACCATGTTTAGGCTGTACATACATGGTAGGAATTATCATAATATGGTTAGAATGTTGTAGGTCTCTACTTGGAATACATATCATGCTTAGTCGTAGCAATTCTATGTTTATGTTCTACCCATACTAGATTGTAATAGTAGATGTTCCACTAAGTTGTCTTCGTGATTAGATCATAGTAATTAATCATGCTTAAAGTAATGAAGATCCATGTGTAAGGTGGTAGTAGAGATACATACTCCAAAGTAGTAGGCATTCACGCTCAAGTTGTAACTTATGCTTGACTATAGTAAACTTCATGTTTAGACCATAGTGATAATTCATGCTTAAGCTTGATATAAGCACATGCTTAAATCATATTCGTACTTAGGAGTATTATGGTAAGTGGTTACGTTATGTACCATAATTAGATTGTCGTGGATAGATGCTTGCAATTGTATGCCATGCTTAAAGTACTATAGGTTGAAGTAATAAGGATTTGGGAGACCACTAGTAATAGTTAGTTTGATAAAGATTGTTATGTCGCCTTCGGTTTTTCATTGGTAGAATACTGATCATAGACTATTAGTAGATTCTTCTGTTGCTTCTAATAATAGAAAATCAAGTTTGCTAGTAAGCACGATTGGTTGCTTCTAGGTTGATTACCTGTATGGTTGTTTGCATATGGTTGTTCTCGTACGTGGCTCGACTGGCCCGTATGTAGCTGTGGGTCTCATACGTAGTTTATTTGGCTCGTATGTAGGTTGTTGTCTCGTACGCGGCTCGACCGGCCCGTGCGTAGCTGTTGGTCTCATACGCGGCTTAATTGGCTGGTATGTACGTTGTTATCTCCTACGAGGCCCGCCTGGCTTGTAGGTAGCTATTGTTTCATACGTAGCTTATTGGCTCATATGTGGTTGTTACTCGTGTATAGCTTGTTAGCTAGTACACTGTTCGTTGTTCTCGTCTAGGGTGATATTACCACCCTAGGGGCTATCGACCATCAAGACATATGTTTTCTACCCTAAGGAACTGTGGAGGAGTCACTCCTTGTGTACCGTCGAATCTTAACCAGTGTAGGTTGATCGAGGACCAGAGTATAGACGGAATCCAAGTTTAGGGTAGCGGCATGCGTGTATGTTCGCACGGCCGAGGTCTTGGATCGATGGACCAGGAACCGGATCCCGAAGGGTTCTGGTAAGTCTAGGTTGAGCAGCCTAGTAGAATTGTCTTGCGAAGTCTACTTTAAAGGCCTAGCATGTTGTGTTTATAATATTGTCATCCCTAGGATTATTCGAGTCAGGGACATCTGTAATACCCTGATTTTTCGAATATATGAAAGATTATTTATTTATTTATTATTTTTACATATGGTATGCATGTGTAGCATGTTGACTATTATTTCTCAACATAATGAATAAAGAGTATTGTTTTCTATAAAGCATTTTCCTAAAGCCCAATGTTAGTTTGCTTATTTTCTTTTAAAATATTTATTTTGGCCCAAATTAACTTAAGCCCATGGTTTAATCCTTTTATTTTTGCAACTTGTTTTGTGTAACACCCTCTTTTTATAAGACTTGTTATGAGTGTACAAGTTTTTATTAGTGTGGCTTGTTTTGCACGTGCACTCCATGTACACGTGCATTGAGCACTCTTGGTGGCCGGTTGGAGTTAGAAGTGGGGATCAAGTCATGGGTAGTTTTGTAGAGTGTGGGTAGTTATTTCAACCCCCTAGTGCATCCTAGCCCTTGATCCATTAACCATCTACTAAATCCTAGCCTTTCATCTCACTCCCCTTGGTGTATAAATACCCCCTCTCTTCCATTATCTCTTTTACACTAAAATCATTATTGTAAGAGAAATATTGTGAGAGAGTTGTGTGTACTTTTCTGTGGAGGCCGAGTAGCATCTCTGGAGTTTCGGTGAGAAGCAAGGAGCAAGAAGGCGTCCACTACATTAAGGAGCTTTGCTGGATTTCGATTATCTCGTCAAATAAGGTGGGTGTTTCTCAGGACTTCTAATGTAGGATTTATACCATGATTATTATAATTGTTACCATGTTATGAAAAGTAAATTTAACGTAGTAGAATTTGCTTGAGCATGTTGATGATAATGAAGGACAAATAGCGTAGAAATTGCTTAAGCATGTTGATGCCCGGTATTCACCTACAACAATTTATCAACATAGAAACGAACTATGCATTAGTTATTGGAATAACAAAATCAACAACCAAATGCTAAACTACTACAGAGTATTAGATACTACCGTCTACGACCACGCGGCTTGGGACTGCTTGGTGTGAATTGATCGGGCGGGTTCCGCTTCCTTTGAGGATTTCGCCGTCTGCCTTATGTCTCGGGGTATTCAGGATCATCCGACTACTGCTCCTCATCAACATCTTCGGGATTTTGCTGTTGTTGTAGTTGTTGTGGCTCGGCGATGTGAATTTCCGGCCTTGTCACGCTATTTCACCTAGAACCTGTTGCTGGCAAGTTGGCTTTCAAATACGCCTCAAGTTGCGGACCTTCACCCGCGTCCTCAAGAGTACGACGGTACGGCGTTAGCATCTCCTGCATTATCTTCTTAAAGCTCTCGGGTACCTTACTCTTCAAGACGCAAGCAGCTATTCGAACGTTCTCCCATGTGTTTTCAATCTACATTTGGTTGAAAATTTCAATTCAAACAACATACATACTTAACACATCACTTAATTACAGTACATGCATACGAACTATATAAAATTTGACTAACCATTTTTCGATATGTCTCAGCCTTTGGTTGGTACATCGGCTGGGAGGAGGAATATGGTGGAGCTGGTTCTGCCTGGGTAGGGGAATCGGAATCTTCACACCGGCTGGTACAGCGGCCTTTGGAGAAACATACAACCGTGTTACCCGCTTGTACCACATCATGTATGCCTGTTGGAGGGAGCCATCATACGGTATCGCGATGAACATCATATTCGGTGTCATTTGCCGCCGCATGGTGTTCCAGTTGGCTACATGGTAACGATGGTAATCAGCCCAATCGAAGTTGGGCACACGTCCCGTTCCCCTCACCTCGTGCAACCTTTTATCATATGACCTGATATCGGGAATCTTTTGTTGATATCCAAATTGCTGCAAGACTCTATCAGGATACTGGAACTCGACAACTCCAAAATTCACAAGAGGTGCAGCCGTCAACCAAAGGGCACTGTCTAAACAGACTGGTGGAACCCTTTGCAACCTGGCGTTCGAGTACGGTTCCCAATTGACGAACTCGTCCCGCAGGTTATTTAACTCATCTCTATAGTAGGTTAAAGATTGGCGTGGGTTATCGACCCACGTGTGCCGCCCCGCCCAATATGCTCCTAGAGAAGGTAACAACTCCGCTACCCTCGGGTCGGCCAACCAATCCGGTGTAACCTCAATAATACGGAGACATCCGATGTGGATACGTTCCCAACTCCAGATCTGTAGTAGCACCATCGGGCCAGCCATTTGTACGCCACCTAAAGAACATATGTACAAATTCCTATATAGTAGCGCCAGTGCCGCACCCCCAACTAAAACGACCAGCATAACGGAAATTTTCCAACAACCGTAGGTACATTAGCAACACGGTTGATCCGGATGTGTTCGGAAAGATCACTTCCCCTATCATACCAAAAATGTATGCACGTGCATAGTACCTTAGGGTTTGCTCGTTCGAATCGGGGGCCAAATAATCCTCCTCGAACTGAAATTTCAGCCAACTGATGTACAGAGATTTACCATCGAAAGTTTCATCCATAACTTCAGCTTCCGCTTTATCTTTCGCAACTTCTATTTGTTCATACAATAAATCTTCATCAAAATCTGCGGGCACATTATCGAGGATTTCTTTTTCAGCGGCCTCTCTTCTTTGGAGAACTATCAACTGGAGGTCGATACCGAGTAAATCAAGAACAACTTCAACTGAATCGAAGTCCATATTTTCCATCACGGCAACCCCATCTATTGGTAGCCCAGTTATCATTGCCACATCTTGTAGGGTCACAGTCATCTCACCCACTGGTAGGTGGAATGTGTGGGTCTCCGGCCTCCATCGCTCGACAAGAGCTGTAAGTAGCGGCCGATCTAGCTTCACTAAACCCATGAATTTTGCTCCGTAGAAACCGGCCTCCACTAAGTACGGCGTGATACGGGGGTCAAAAGTAAGAACCGCGTGCTTACGGAAGTTACATTTTTTATCGGACCCATTCCATACGGCTTCGAATCGGTGTTTGGGTTGCAAGGTGAGTATGCTTGTGTCCGAGATAGCCAGGTGATGTAACGGGAACTGAGGACAACGGACCTGCCTCAGCAGATGTGGATTGACGGCCACCAACCTACACGAATAAAGATAACAAATGTTATTATTGAGATAATGTTACATATTCGTATTTAAAACCAATAATAATAATAATCAATCTTACCTCAGTAGTTGGTGCGCCACTAGTAGTACCAGACGGGCATCTCGGTTGCCTTGTTCTAGCCATTTATCTATGTACCAAAAAATTTAAATATGGTTGGTACAAATGACAACAAAAAAAAACCAATATTGTGGGAAAAAACGCACAAATGACAAAAAAAAGGGCACTAACGGTCAAATTGGTCGAATTCACGTAGCATAAGTCACCCCAACTGGTGGAAGTGAGTTTCAACTCTCGGTTGGAGAGATGCGGGCGTGTACCGCTTTTGGTTGTAAAAAAACCCAAATAAACAGATACACGGCCGTATATCTCGAACCGTGACACGAAACCCACTTCTATATGTTGGGGTGGGTTGTGTTGCGTAAGATCAGCTTACTCGCAAAGTTTCGTATTTTTTGGAGGCCGTTGCAAGGTTTTCAACTCTAACCGCACTAAAAATATTCTAAGTCATTAACCTCTAATGCGAGGAACGTGAGAAAACCACACAAACGGCATCAAAAATTTATAAAACTTTCATACTTGGTCAAATTCACGTAGCGAAAGCCACCCGAACTTGTAGAAGTGAGTTTCGACTTACGGTTTACGAGATACGACCGTATACCGCTTTATTAGGTTTTTTTTAACCAAAAGCGATACACGGCCGTATATCTCGAACCGTGATTTGAAAACCACTTCTACAAGTTGGGGTGGCTTGTGGTGCGTGAGATCAACCTACCGGCAAAGTTTCAAATTTTTTGGAGGCCATTTGCAAGGTTTTCAACTCTAACCGCACGAAAAATATTGTAAGTCATTAATTTATAATGCGTGGAACGTGAGAAAACCACACAAACGGCATCTAAATTTTATAAAACTTTTCAACTTGGTCGAATTCACATAGCGCAAACCGCCCGAACTTTTAGAAGTGAATTTCAACTCACGGTTTGCGAGATACGTCGTATACCGCTTTATTAGGTTTTTTTTAAGCAAAAATGATACACGGCCGTATATCTCAAACCGTGATTCGAAAACCACTTCTACAAGTTGGGGTCGCTTGTGGTGCGTCAGATCAACCTACTGGCAAAGTTTCGTATTTTTTGGAGGCCGTTTGCAAGGTTTTCAACTGTAACCGCACTAAAAAAATTCTAAGTCACTAACTTATAATGCGAGAAACGTGAGAAAACCGCACAAATGGCATTCAAATTTTATAAAACTTTACAACTTGGTCGAATTCACGTAGTGCAAGCCACCCAAACTTGTAGAAATGAATTTCAACTCATGGTTTGCGAGATACGGCCGTATACCGCTTTATTAGGTTTTTTTAAACCAAAAGTGATACACGACCTTATATCTCGAACCGTGAATCGAAACCCACTTCTACAAGTTCAGATTGCTTGTGCTACATGAGATCATCCTACTCGCAAAGTTTCGAATTTTTTAGAAGCCATTTGCAAGGTTTTCTAATCTAACCGCACTTAAAAATTTCTAAGTCACAAACTTCTAATGCGAGGAACGTGAGAAAACCGCACAAACGGCTTCCGAAATTTATAAAACTTTCCAACTTGGTCAAATTCACGTAGCGCAGGCCACCCGAACTTGTTGAAGCGAGTTTCGAGTCACGGTTTGCGAGATACGGCCGTGTACCGCTTTACTTGGTTTTTTTCAACCAAAAGCGATACACGACCGTATCTCTCGAACCGTGAGTCGAAACTCACTTCTACAACTTGGAATGGCTTGTACTACGTGAGAACAACCTACTCGCAAAGTTTCGTATTTTTTTACGGTCGTTTGCAGGGTTTTCAACCATAACCGCACTGAAAAGTTTCTAACTAATTTCGTATATACAATTCTAGTGCTACAAATTACCAACGCAAACAAAAATTTTCGGCAATTGAATATACTAAAAGTCATCTCAATTCTACATCTACAAATTACTAAGGCAAATAAGTTTTTTCCCACTTTCTAAATAATTTAGTATACACAAATTGAAAAATAAACACAAATAAATCTACTGAAGTAAAGAAATAGTCAATACCTTACAAAATAAGTCCGAATTAAGCCAAATATTCAATTTGGGGGAGAACTAGGGTTTCGATTTGTTTTCGAAGAGGGGATGAGAGAGTAGGGTTTCAAAGTTTGGAGTAGATATTGGGAGAGAGGAGGGGGAGCGGACGGAGGGGGGCTAAATTGGGTTTAGATCAAGAATTAGGGTTTTTCTGGCTGTGGGTTCGTCGAAGAAAGAAGAAAGAGCGAGAGAGAGAGAGAGAGTCGTCGAAGAAGACGATCTGTATGCAGATCTAAATGAATATAGATTGCCTTAACTCGTTCTTGAGAAGGACGGGTTAAAGCTATTTTTTAAAATAAAATTTGGCCTTAACCCGTCCTTCCCAACGACGGGTTAAGGCAAGTTTTCATAAAAAAATATATGGACCGTTGGATCAAAGATTCAACGGTCCAGATTAAAGTTCGCACTGGTCTCTGTGCACACAGACCCGTTTGCAACAGAAGAAGACTATATATATATATATATATATATATATATATATATATATATATATATATATATATAATGGACTTTTATACCCCAATTTATAATTATTTTTCACCATATACTAATGGAAACATGAACATGTATTTACAACTAATTATTGTCATACTATTCAAACTTCAGCTACATAATTGTTGATTTATTATTTACAAGACTTTTCATATGTTGTAGCGTTCTGAAGACATGTCGTAGGCACGTGGCCATGGGAAAATCTAGTCTATATAATAAAACACAAAGAAAGCTATCAAGTGGCTCTCTTTCAATCCTCCCAAAATCAAAGGCCCAGATCTAACCTTACAAAACACATTCCCCCCCCCCCCCCCCCCATATAACTACATTCGCTATTTAAGATAACGAGTCTAGTTCAAATGAACTCACTATCTAAGATAGCGAGTTTAGTTATATACATTTGAGATAGAAATTGTATGATCAAATTTTCTAAAAGTGTTGGAGTAAACCATAGAACTATACTCGCTATTTGAGGTTAATTTTGTAAATAGTTTCGAAAGTTGGTTAGTTTGGTAAATACTTTCCAAAAGTGGGTCACTAGATCAAAATCTCAAACTAAAGCCTACTGATCTTAGTATATAGTATTTACTGTGGCTATTGGATCTGCAAATGGATTTTATTGATCTGATATGTTACTAGGGGTGTCATTCGAGTTCGCTGGGCCAGAAACCACTAGGCCAGACACAGGCACGGGTCACGGCGGACCAGACTGGAATTTTTGCCGGTTGGGCCGGGCCTGACTGGAGTGGGGGGAGGGGAGGTCCGAACCCAACCCTAGGCCCCTAGCTTGGGGGTCGGGCCTTTGTGGGTTTGAACTTTTTTTATTTTTATTTTTATTTTTTATATTTTGAATATAGTAGAATAAATGCATAAATTTTAGGTAATTGAATTTAGACAACAATTGTAAACACATATAGAATAAAAGGAAAGATTCATATATTAAATTGTTTCAATGAATTACAAAATTTAAAATATAATCAAATACATAAGTAACATGTCATACAAAGTGATTGAATTTGAAATTACAAGTTGAGGAAAGTATAGACTTCAGAGTTTAAGATGACCTATATTTAGATTGAAGAGAAGATATTGGACTACTGTCGTGCACTTCTACTAAACCTTAATATAGAATCTCACCACCCTAAATTTCTAAATTATTTGAAAGATTTGATCTGTAGTGCATATTTAATCTTCATTCGTCACTTGTTGATCTATTTTGTGCCGCTCGAAGTAAATCTTTGGTCCTTCTTCTGCTTTAATCCAATCTTCCGCGCATACTAGCACCTCCAAATTCTTCGAAAATAAGTGATTCATGTTCGAGCTCATAATCCTACTTCGAAGAGAAAAAGTACTTTTCGATGCAACAGTTGACATCGGGGGAGTCAGCAAATTTTTAGCCATACGAGAAAGAATAGGAAAAGTAGTTTCATTGTGTTTCCAAAAAAATAACACATCCACTATATGATCGACATTAGGTTGTGCATTATATCAATTTAACTCATTAGGTGCATTTGTTCTTGGTTTTTTTATTTTATAAGATTTAAAACACCGCTTTGTTGAATTATGAAAGAAGACCCTTTCCCTTTGATATAGAATAAGAAGAAGAACTAAATTTTTATGATTGTGTATTATTAAATGCATAAAGTCTATCGTAACTATCATACAAATTATTGAAAACATGATCATAGCCATGTATTTCGTCGTGTGGAGCATACAAATAAAAAATCTCAATTAAATTCTTTGTACCCTCTAACTTTATTACGGGATTCATTACTCTAGCAACACAATATAACATAGGAAGAGAATACAAAAATTTCATAAATTTTAGATAAACGACATAAAACATTGTTCCAATATAAAGGTCGCTTATCAAATCTTTAATAGTAGTCATTATAGTAATAATTGTAATTAAAATTCTACTAGAAGTAAATGAATATGTTTTCGAAAATTACTTGCATAATTAAAAGGTTCTAAAAATTTTAACAAACTATCAGCAAAAAACTAAAAAACATCATCTATTCTACAATCTTTCATACCCATTGCAAAATAAAATTCTTTTAAACCTTGTTTACAGTGAGTAACTACACTTAAGAGTTCATATGTCAAATTCCAACGATGTCTAACATCTTTAGGAAAACGTTTAAATATGATTTCCCTAAGTTTACACAAATCATGAAAAGATTGATACGTAGAACCACTCAACGTAATAAAATTAACACAATCTCTCATTGCACTAATTTTATCGCATCTGTATTTCAGTGCGTCTTGTACACAAAAATTTAGAATATGACAGGCACATCTAACATGAAAAATATTAGGTTCTCAAAGATTTAACATAATTTTCAATGTAGAAATTGTATTTGTATTATTAGAGGCATTATCAAAACCAATAGCAAAAACTTTATCACAAACACCAAATTTATGACATGTATCCATGAAGTGTGTCGCAATTATCTCACCCTTATGTGGGTACCTAATAAATCCGAAAGAAATAATTCTCTTTTGGATTAACAAATCGAAATCTATCCAATGACATGTTACATACATCATTGGTACATCGTTAACTCTTACCTAACTATCAGATGTCAAAGAAATTCTACAATTTAGTGATGTCAATGTTGCAACTAACATCTCCTTAGCCTCTTCGTAGACTAATTTACAATCTCCCTTAACCACATTCCTAGCAATTCATTTATAATGGAGGTTTAATGCGGTTTGGTTAAAACTCTCTAAATTCCTATTTTTGGCATACGAAAAAAGTAATTCATCCTTAATTACTAATCTAATCATTTCCGTATGAATGGTATCGTGATCGTAGCTATGGCTATCTACGTGACCGGTCCTAAGGTTTATCTTTTGTTATGTAAGTGTGTCTTCTGATCATTCGGGTCGGGCATTTATCTAAGTGACACTTAAGTATACCCGTTCCCGCACCTAATTTAAACTTGTATGTCATTTTACACTTATCACAAATTTTAAGTCTTACACTTTTATCGTTTTGAGAAGGGACAAAAATAAAATATTTGTGTACTTCGGAAGTGGGTCTTTTTGATTTGCGGGATTGGGAATAGGCTTATTCTGTGTCTTTTGAATTTATTATGTCTTCTACTATTACATCATCTATATATGTATGGGGAATATCATGAAAATCAGGAATACCATCAAAATTTCTAAATGTTTCGTCACTATCTATTTGTTGAATGAAAGGAATGCGACGAGATGAGGTGGACTCTTGACTACGGTTGCTATCGCATGAACAGTTTGATGCCGTCTAATTATGAACTAGTGTATGTATGTTTAAAAAAATGAATCTAAAAAAAACCCAGAGAGAGTTTAAAAAAAAACGTTTACAATCAATTATGAACTAGTGTATGTTGTTAAAAAAAATCTACAAAACAAGTAGAGAGAGTTTAAATAACACACAAATTATGAACTAGTGTATGTTAATAAAAAAAAATCTAAAAAATAAGAAGAGAGAGTTCAATAAAACAACAACAATTTATTTATGAGCTAGTGTGTGTTAACAAAAAAATCTAAAAAGAAGAAAAGGGAGTTCAACAAAACACAAACAATAATTATGAACTAGTAAATTATTAAGTACTAAATTCTAAAAAGAGCAAGAGAATCGAACAATGCTATTATATAAATGAAACAAATACAATGCTACCGAACGACTGTAGATTGAAGAGTAAGAGTACAGAGATTTTAGAGCTTGTTCTTGCAAAATTGAGAGCACTTGAGTCTTGAGAGGGTTGAAAGAGTTGAGAGATTGAGAGCACTTGATGTTGATCACTTGATTGAGTTGATTCCACAAATTGCATGATAATAGAGTGTAAATGATAGAATTTGTGAAGAGAAATGAATGAAATGAGGTTATATATATAGATTATGTTTTTTTTCGGATTTCCCATAATACCCCTAAAACTAGCTAGTAAATATCCGTTGGGGGTAGTTTAGTAATTCAATAAATCATTTTTTTAAATAAAAAATAAAAAATGCAAGCCTAATGGTCGGCCCGACCGGTTTGGCCTAGACCGGACCAGTTCAACCTGGTTCTGGTTCAACTCGGTTTGGGCCTCTTGATTCTTGAAATTGATGATTACAACACACTGCAACATGTATCTATGCTATACCTTATAATTGCAGGTTGTATACACAAAGGCCTCATTACTATACAGCTGAACAAATGTACAAGCACATGCTCTGGATAAAGACAATGGCTTCACTCAAGACTCAAGTCAAGACCTATGCTTCAAGTGTCATATATTGTTATGTCTTGTAACCAAATGTAATATTTTATATTTCTTGAGTCTTAGTATGATGTAAAGCCTTGTCACACACACATACATTCATTCTTTTACAAATGTGTGTTTTTCAAACTTCAAAAAGGTCAAAACAAGTTTGAAATAGTTTAGCTGTTGAGTACCAGGTCGACCGATACCTATACCAGTCGACTGAGTCGGTACAAAACTGACTAAACTTATTCAAACTCTGACCAGTCGACTCATCATGGCAACCCAGTCGACTGTTCAAGTGCGTTTGACAGTTTTGTGTTTTTAAAATCATTTTTCAAATTCAAATCTTTTTAGATCCGTTGGTTGACAGTTGAACAACTGATTCCCTACGTCCCGTGAATCTATCTCTATAAATAAAGATTAGAATCCACTGTTAAAAGGTCTAATACTCCAAGCATTTCTTTGAGATCTTAAGTGTTACATTTTCCAAGAGACAAAAGCTTTCAAATCACTAAGTCTTGGTTCTCTGTTTTCAGTCCAGTATAACATCTGATTTCGTTCTGGACTGAAGATAGAAGTCAACCTTTTTTAGCCACGTACTATATCACAAAATCACAAACAAGGCTATAGGTTGACTGTAAAAAAAATTTATTGTTTTTCTTTTCCTCTCGGTTAGAGAGTAGGACTCTAGGGTGTAGAGTCAGTTGTGTCACTCTTGGTGGAAGAGTGGGTTGCTTTCTCTGGTTGAGAGAAAGGACTACGGGTTAGACGAGGTTATTGTCTGAACGCCGTAGGGTATTCTTGTAAACTTTTTCAAGAATAGTGGAAATCTCAAGTGGGTTGCTTGGGGACTGGATGTAGGTCGGGAGGACTGAACCAGGATACATCGTGTGCACTCTGTGGTTGTATTTCTCTTACTTGCATTTATATTTTCTCAGTTTGAGTTGTTTCTGTGAAACTTGTCTGGACAGTCGACTGAGTACTTTATAAGTCGACTGGTCAGACTCGTATACTCTGATAGTTTTTCTGGTTGTTAAGTCGACTGTCTTAACTCTGAGTCAACTTCACAGATTTGTTTGAATTATCTTTTCAGTCGACTGGTTCACTCTTTAAGTCGACTGCACAGAAGAAAAATCTGTATTCCACAATTTAATTTTTATAAACACTATTCACCCCCCCTCTAGTGTTTGTTGTCTCACCTACAGGATCCAACAGGGCCGAATCCGGGCCGGTTCACCGTGGTTTTTGGACGCCCCTTGTGTGGCCCCACTTAGGCCTGTCTTGGGAGGTGGTTCGGGTTCGGGTTGACCTGGTTTGGTGGCAGGCCAGTCCCTGGCTGAACCAATCCCGATGCCACCCCTACCCGTTACCATTTTCAGTATTTGTAATTGCGGGTTCCGCTATCGGGTTTTTAAGAAAGGGAGACTGAAATGTACAATCTTACTCAAAATGACTAAATTAGTCTTTTCAAGAAATAGTTTGGTCTTCTCTTTTTAGCTCTTACATATTGGGTCGGATGACATGAGGCTCACGAGGAGGAGGTGTGCTTGGTGTGCTTCATGCTGTTGCGCTAGGCATGATGTTGCCCATGCTCGAGGGAATCTCTTTCCAAAATGACCCCCTTTTGAAAGTATTTACCAAACTAACCCACATTCAAAACTATTTATCAAATCGACCAACTCGTTATCTAAGATAGCGAGTCTAGTTCAAATAAATTCGCTATCTCAGACACCGAGTGTAGTTGTATACATTTCAGATAGAAATTGCATGTTTGATGTTAGTTGAACTAGACTTGTTATTTGAGATATCGAGTGTAGCTATATACATTTTATGTAGAAATTACATGTTCAAAATTTTTCTGAAAAATGAGTATAGCTACACTCGCTATCTGAGATAGCGAGTTGTTCATTTGAACTAAACTCAATATCTTAAATATTAAGTAGGTCAATTGTGTAAATAGTTTCGAAAGTGGGTCAGTTTGGTAAATACTTTCAAAAAGTGGGCCAGTTTGGAAAAAAATCTGTTCGAGGCAACAAGGGTTGCGAGTCACAATCTGGTCTGAACAACACAGTCCGAAAGATCTAGGTTGTGCTTTTAACATAGGTCGTAATTTATGTCTTTTCCGATCATAAATTACTTTTTTTAGGACAAAATTCGGAAATATTTGCAAAAAATGGTCAATGACCAAACTATTAGCAACTAAGGGATAATTTTTAATTAGTATTCTATGCTTGCTATGCTATATATTTTTCTATATGATATGTGATCTTTCTGCAAATTTAAATTTTGTTTTTGTAATATTTTCTATTTCTCTTATCTAATCAATTTTTTAACTACTTAAATTGTACTAAATATTTTGAGAAACCATATGAGTATTACTTACTTAGAAACAAGACTCTGATACCAACTGATTGTGAAGCGTGAAAACACATGTAAATAGAATAAACATAGTATCAAAAAACCTCAAAGATAATAGTTTTCTGTAAAATAATATTCTTCGAAATAATTTGCACTGTCTATCTCAAAAATATTAAAGTAATCAAGCATAAGTTCAAGATTTCTCATAGATTCTGATTCTGTCTCAGATATTCCGCTACTACTATCATATGGGGGTTCTTCGAGTTCTTTCATATGTCAATTTTCTTCTTCAATATGTTTATTTTCTTCTAGAAATTGTCTATATGTTGTTGTAGGACTCCAGATATAACTACTAAATTCACCATTTTCATAAAATAATAAAGATCTTTCATAAAAAGTTAGATAATCAATTATTTGGACATTTATATTACTAGTTTCTCCAGGATTTATTTGATTTATTGCTATAATTATTACTCGTTGTACACTAAGGAAAAATAATTTGAACTCATAAAAATTATTCATGCTTGTTACTCTATGATGATAATAAACATAAAATACTAGCATTCTATCACTTCTTTGATAGTTTGTCATTAATTCTTAAATTTATGTGGTAAGACTGAAACTATTATTATCTTTTATTCTTTTTTAGTGATTTTTTGAATTTAAACAAGTATAAAATTAAGAGTGAAGAGACATTTCTAAGGATACCATAAGAATCAAAACAAAAAGGATCATCATGCTTCCGACCTAATTAAACATCTTTGAGCTGTACCAGTTACTACCAGTGGATAAAATACCTCTGGTATGCACCACGATTTTAGTGCTCCTTTTACGTTCCTCCCATCTCAGGACTACTATGCTCTCCAAGAGATCTTCATCCAAGAGATACGTATGCAACAACTAGTAGCACTTCAGTACAGACAACCACAACCTATCTCATTTCCTACTACTAGATGTACAGCTTAACTATAGAAGGTTACAAATGGGTATTTTTGTAAGATCCTTCTGATAGAGCCTTTCAAAACTCTCCCTAAGGGTAAGAGACTAATTATTCATACCTTATATTGTGCAAGAGCTTAGTAAGAAAGATAGTCTTTATCGATTTCAACTTTCTTACAAATTCTCCTTACAAGCTTATATGGATACCATTGGTCTGCCACTTTGCCTTACCCAGCCCCCCCTTTTATAGAAGAAAGGAAGACTTAACATCTGTTTCAATTATTATTCTCCTTACATCACTGCTTACATCATAGATAAATTACTGACCCTATTACGTTACTGCTTACGTTAAAGATTCTTTTCTGGCCAACATCTTCACATGCTTCACATCAGAAATAACTCTGCATCAGCCTTCTCTTGTTCTTTTCTGCATTGTCCGCATTTATGTTGTGGTTCCATCCTTATCAGTCCATAGTAGTGGACAGCTGTTTTTCCTGTCATTGTCATGGCTCCTTTATGTAAAATTTGGTACAAACTGTCAAAGATTTTTTTCTTTAACTATGGTTGTTTAATCTTTGCTATGATGTAAATCATTAATTTTTGTGGGTCAGGGTTATCATAGATCCATATGTTACTGTCTCTATTTGTATGTCCTTTAATCACAACACATTGTTCTAAATCTTATGGCTTTTCTTTCTAGGATTAGTTTTTCAAATTCTTTATTTTTATATGGTATAATATTGGTTACTCCAAACAGAATTTGTGTAGTCATCCCTATCTTTATAACATGCTCAGCGGGTAGTTGTAACCCCTGTTTTCCCAAAAAATGTATTCTTGTGTATTTTCTGTATTTTAAAATTTTTCGCAAATTATTTTTCCGGTTTTCAAATTCTTTTGTCAAAATATAATTTTTTGGATCTTCTATTTTAAAATCTGTTTTCGATCAATAATTTTCAATTGTAACTATTTTCTATGACTTTGTATTGAAATACAATTCCTAGTTTTGTTATTATTTCTCTTATTATTATTACTGTTATTATTGTTATTATTATTCCTAATTTTGGTGGGTTATTGAAAATCCATTTTTATGTGCTAATTGTATTTGTATCTATTTTAAATAAATTCTATTTTTGTAATGAAAATTACATTTTATTATCAACAAAATTTTATTTGTTATTTTATTGAATTTAAAACCCTGTTTTTATTTAAATCCTAATACCCATTTAAATAAACCCAAAACCAATAAACCAAACCCATTTATATATATCCATTAATCTGTTTTACCCTAAAACCCATATACACCTGTAACCCATACCCTAAACATCTACCCAGACCCGTTTTCTCTACCCACCCGTTAACAACCCTAATATTATACACCCCTATTTATACTCACAACCTGTTCATATTCCCTTCATCTTCTAGCCGCCTCCAACCCCCGATCTTGACCTCCCTGCTTCTGCCTCTCCATGTCGTGGTGCCATCTCCCGTCCGCCCTCCTCCTGCATCGCAACCACCCTGCCTCCTCTTCATCCAACACCTGCACCAGCCTCGCCCCGTCTCCTCTCTCCGTTCCCCTCTGTAGTGGCATCGTGAGCCTCCCTAGCAACCGCTGTAGCCGCGCCGCCGCACCCCTGTCCCTCCGCCTGAGTTGGCCTTCCCTCTCGGCGTTGCGACCAGCAGCAGCCCAGGCGACTGCAGCGCCATCTCACAACACTAGCAGCCCAGCCAGGGCGACAGCCAGTCACAGTCGCGCTGTGATTCCCCATCTCCTGGTGCTCCTCCGCCCTTTCCTCCCTTCCTATGGTCGTGCGGTGTCGTAGCGCCATACTCCTGTCGGCTCCAGATCAGCCCCCCCACTGCTGTCCGCCCCGTGTGCTGTACTAATCCCCCGCAACGTCGCCTCCCTGTCCCCCGGTGCCCTCCTTCATCGCGAACCAAGTGGGTAGCGAGATCAGCGTGCTGCTATTCTTCTTCGGTAGCAGCAGCTCGCGGCAACCATGACAGCCCCGTCGTCGCGCCGTGCCGTGCGTCGTTCTTTTGTTGCCTGGGGTGTTGTGGGGGTGCACGTGTATCGCCCGTGCACGTGTGTTATTGGTTGGTTCGTGGTGGTTGTTGCTCGTGGATGGTGTGTTGGATCTCAGGTGATTGTGGGGTGTGTTCTCGTTGGTTCGTTTGCTCACTTCGGTTTGTGTGATCCGTTTGGTTCGTGATTCTTGTTTGTGATCCAGCCGTGTATTGCAATCATGCTCGGGAATCTGTTCCCGTTGTTCTCTTTCTTTCGGTTGGATTCTTCATCTTTCAGGCAAGTAACTTGTACTCCAATTCATTTGTTTGATACAAGTCAAAAAGTTTACCTATAGTGTAGTTGGATCTAGAGACGACTCTTGTTTGTGATTTTCTTGATGAGTTTTGTCTCTATTGTGAAAACTTGACCATAGATGACTCACGACACAATATGGACATGAATTAACTTAGGATTCAGCCGTTCTTGATTTTGATCATGTATGTGAGACTTTGGTGAGAATTCGTGTTTTGGTTGAGACCCATGTGATATATTTGGTGTGGATATGTTAGATACCCTAAATCATGATGTTTAAACACTTGGTAGACTTGATTTCACGTTTGGGTGTATTTGGATTAGTTTTCTTGAATCTATGTTGATTTTGTTTTTAAGGGAAAAATCTGTATTTTGTCGCTGATCCGTTTTTTTTGCTGTTTTGGGACTGTGTTAAAGTCAGTATCTTAATTTCGGTATAAAACATAAGTTTTAGATAATTTCTTCTATTTTCAAACCCCTCTGACCTTGCTTGATTTTGTTTTTGTATGATTGAGTTATGACTGTTTTACCACAGAGGTGTCGATCTTTTCCAAATTCTGTTTTTCGGTAATTTTGATGACAAATCATTTTAAAGAACCATGCTACATATAATATTTTGATCCAAGACTTTGGTCAGTCTTTCTATACATATCTCGGGATTGCTCAGAATTTTGGAGGATTTTATTGATGAGTTTTATGTGTTGTTTCATGCTCGCCTATGAAATCTAAACTTGCTGTATTTTGCTCCCTGATCTGTAAAGAACCTTATTTTTACTATGATTCCTTTTACTGCATGAAAAATGTTTGTGAAATATGAAATTTATTATATTTTATCTATTTTCATCTCCCTTTGGTGGATTTGGATTTCGTTTCACGGCTTGCGAGATATTTCAGTTTCCGTACAGTAGTGTTGGGAATTCCAGATTGGCCAAAGTATCGTTTCTTGATGTTTTCTAATTTTGGTTGACTAAACTAATCTTTCTGGAAAATTGTGAAACTTTGTATTTTGATGCTAGACATATAGGGAAATACCCTAGATTTTTCCTGAATTTATTTGCGAGGTTTTGATGCAGTTTTCCTGACTGAGAATTTGTTTTTCTGATTTCTGACTGAACATGTTTTCTGTTTTCAAATCTGTTTTGAGTTATGATGTTGTGAATTACTGTATGACTTATTTATACTCGCTGGATTCGTGTGGGAGTCTATTTTCCAGATCCTTTGACGGATCCAGATTTGAATGTTTGTAGTAGCAGGAATCACTGTTTTAGTACTGTACTATCATGCTGTCCTGAATATGAACATACAATGTTTTGCTCGTTTATGTGACTGTATCTCATCGATGCATGTTTATTTGTTTCCCTGAACTTAGTACTGATTATACCATATTAGTTTGAAACTATTTCGTACACATTCATGCATGTTTGATGACATTAATAATAAATGACCAAGCTGGGGTTTTAAGGGAAAGATCTAATAGTGGATAATTCAGAAACGTGTACTTGGAAGGGGGCCCGTGTTTTCCATTTTGAGTCATGTTGATACATGAACTGTTGATGCATGGATCTGTTGATTCATGTACCTGTTACCTGTTGATGCATGGACCTGTTGGTTCATATACCTGTTACCTGTTGATGCATGGACCTGATAGTTCATGTACCTGTTACCTGTTGATGCACGGACCTGTTGGTCGTGTACCTGTTGATTCATGAACCTGTTGATGCATGAATCAGATGATTCGTGTACCTATTTTGATTCATGAACCTATTTCCTATTTCTGTTATGATCTCTGAGTACACTGTCCTCTATGCTCCACTATAAAATCTAAAGCGAAACTGTTTGTTGTAGCAACCATATGTTATAATATGGGGCGCATGAAGTGCTACCTAGATAGTAATAACTACAAGACTTGATACGTGATACTTGAACATGATACATGCTTTCTTGATACTTGACTACATGATATTTGAGACTTGAAACTTGACACTTGATACATGATTACATGATACCTGATACCTGTTACATATTTACTTGTTTACTTGATTACTTGACACTTAATTCACGCCATTTACACTTGTTCACTTTGCCATGCTAGTTGTTTATTTTGACATCATGCTTATACCATGTTGTTAGTTAGTTACCCCATGTACTTGTATCCTACATTATAAGTGGCCTGTAACTTACAATTGACAGGTACTTATTTTTCTCTTTCCCTCTTTCCTGTATTCGTTGAATTGCAGATTTTGGAGAACAGGTTCCAGACGGTATTGGTGATATGAGATACTAGTTGCTGGAGTCTTGTTATCATCATTTCTTATTTTTCTTGCTTTGAACAATATTGTATTTTTGGTACTTGGATTTATTCTTGTATTTGGGCAATATGATTCAGGATTTATTGTGTATTTTAGATCATGACTATTTGAGATTATTATAATTTATTTCAAGTATTCTTGTTGGTATTTGGTTCATATGTGCATATGGTTAACTTTTCTGCCTTCCAACTCTGATTTTATTGTGACATGTTGTAAAGAATTCCTGAAAAGCTTATGGATGATGAAAATCATTCACTGGGTTTTTGTTACGTACTCGTATTCCGTATTTTTTGGAAAGCGGGGCGTGATAGTAGTTCTTCTTCATCTTCAAGGAATGTTGGAATAGCTAAAAATACCTGGACATATATTTTGGAGGCCTTTGTAAGGCCAAAATAACTCTTAGCAGATTTATATACTTCTCTTGGTAGCTGGCTAAGTTCTTCATATTCTCGGGATGGATATATGTAGTGAATAAGCTATCTTTCGAATAATACTTTTATTATCTTTGGATTTGCTCCTGGTAGTATGATCGCTTTGTTTATATGTTGTTGAGAAATAGTTTTTATAAATTGATTGACCTGAGTGGTCTGACATAATTTCTCAATATTTTGTATAAAAAAATTATTCTTGGAATATTTTGGAGGATCTGGGAGTAAACTCTCTTTGTAGGTGGTAGTTTGTATGGATGTGGAGTTTCCCTCTTGTGTGGCTATTTTTGTGATTTCACCTGTATTTTGTAGGTTAATAGGTTCATTCCCTTCGCTCATTTTTTCAATATGTTATGCATTTATATATTGGTAAAATATACTTTGAAGACCACATATTGGTAACTGTAGTTGGTAAAATGCTCATTTTAATTGCTCCACATTCTCCTTTAGGTATACTATATCATGTTCTATATGCTTGACTTTATTTTCCATCCTGTAAAGATGAAATTGTTGGTTTCTTGATAAGAAATCTGCTATGATGTATATTTTCCTTTTATATTTTCTATTGAGAAGTCGTAATGTGCTAACTCTATTTGCCATCTAATCAATCTTTTATTTGTTATAGTTGAGTTTATTATTTTGTTAATCCAACTCTTTGCATGTGTATTATCTGTCATTACTGTGAGTTTCGTATGTATTATGAATAATTCAAACTTTTTAATAGCTTTTAAGATTGCTAGTAGTTGTAACCCCTGTTTTTCGTTTTATGTATTTTTGAGTGTATTTTTCGTTTTGGTGTATTTTCTCTCTTGTATCCCTCTTGTATTTCTTTTGACCGTATACTGGTTTATTTTTAATAAATTCATTTTGTTATTTTTTTGTCATCTTTATATTTTGAATTCTTGACCCTGTTGTCTCTTTTGTTCGTCTCCATTTGATCGAGCCATTATTTGTGATCCTCTTTATTTTATTTATTTGTGTCCTATTTTTATTTCCCCATTTTGTGCCCGTCTTAGATTTTTTTATTATTTTTGATCATCATATATTTAATCATTCCCTAATACCCATTTTTCCTATATCCTTAATTACTTTTAATCTCATTCTTAATCCTACTTAACTACCCAAACCACCTAATATAATTCCCACCCACATCAGATCCCATTTATCATCCATGCTCATATTATTTCCCCAGAATCTATACAAGCCATATACCCATTTTTTTAACCACCTAATATAAATCCTTCATTACTTTCCTAATATATATCCCCACCCTAACTTCCTACCTGATTTGCTCGCCTACCGAAACATATGCACCCCTCAAACCCGGTAGTTGTTTACCCATACCCGATCTTCATGCTGTGTCGTCCCCTGTACCAAACCCTAATCTCCCCTCATATATATATTAACTACCTATACACCCCTATGCAGTTGTGTTCTCCCACTGAGTCGCCAACAAGTAATAATCCTCTCTGTTCTCCCTGTGTGAGTTCTCTTCCGACCCCAGTCCACTTCTGGCCTCATCTAATTCCTGCTTACTCTCGCCGCAGTCAACAGAGACTGCAGCGGTTGCTCCTCTTCACCGTCTCTTCCTCTCTTGGAGTGCGTGCCGATCTTATTAAGTTCGCGCATTCGTTCGAGAGTTGTTCGGGTTGTTTTTGGTGTCTTGGTGCTCGTGGGTTTTGGTGTGTTCGCGTTCTTGTTCGTGGTTCATTGGTATTCGTTGTTCGTGGCCCGGGAATCTGTTCCCGTTATTCTTATTCTTGATTTTTTGTCGGTTTCATCATCGATTAAGGCAAGTAACTTGTACTCCAATTACTTTGTATGATACAAGTCAAAAATACCGCTTATAGTGTAGTTGGGTTCTAGAGACAACTCGTGTGTGTATTATTTTTGATTATTGTGCCATTTGACTATAGTTGCCTCACGACACAAAATTGACATGAAAACAACTAGGTTTGACCCTTCTTGATCTATTCATATATGTGAGATAATTAGGGGAATTATGTGTTTGATGAGATCCATGTAATATGATGGTTGTGAATATGTTATATATCCTATTTCATGATGTTTGGACACTTAGTAGACTTTATACCATATTTGATTGTGATAGGAACAAGTTTCGTATGATTTATGTTGGTTTTGTTGTTAGAGAGAAATCTGTAAATTGTCGATGATCAGTTTTGAATTGCATTTTAGACCATATTAAGATCAGAATTTTTAGTTTTTGTATTTGACATGAATTTTAGAGAAATCTGTCTTCTTTCCAACCCCTCTGACCTTGATTGATGTCTTTTTTGTATGAGTGAGTTATGGCCGTTTTACTACAGAGGTGTACTTATGTTCCAGAGTTCATTTCTTGTCGTTTTCGAGAGATAAACTATTTTGATTCTTGAGTTAACTATATTATTTTGATCTAAAACTTTGCACAGTATTTCTAAACCTATTTAGGGATTACCCAGAATTTTGGTGGATTTTACTGATGAGTTTTATATGTCGTTTCATGCTAGTTTATGAAAGCTATACTTGTCGTATTTTGTTCGCTCTTCTGTAAAGAATCATATTTTCACTCTATTTTCTTCTACTGTATGAAAAATATTTATGAAATATGAAAGTTAGATTACTTTGTCTATTTTCATCTCAATTTGGCAGATTTGGATTTTGTTTCACGGTTTGCGAGATATTTCAGTTTTCGTACAGCAGTGTTGGGAATTCTAGATTTGCCAAAGTATCATTTTTTGATGTATTCTGATTTTTGTTGACTGAACTAATTTTACGGGAATATTATAAAACTTTATATTTTGATACTAGACATATAGGGGATTACTCCAGATTTTTCTTGAATTTATTTGAGGAGTTTTAATGCTGTTTTTCTGACTGAGAATTCGTTTTACTGATTTCTGGCTGAACGTGTTTTCTGGATTCAAATCAGTTTTGAGTTATAATTTTGTGAATTACTATATGGCTTATATATAATCTCTGGATTTGTGTGGAAGTTTATTTTCCAGATTCTTTGACGGATTCAGATTTGGATTTCTGTGGTAACGGGAATCACTATTTTAGCACTGTACTGTCTTGCTGTCCTGAATATGAACATACACTGTTTTGCTCGTTCATGTGACCGTATTTCCTCTATGCATGTTTATTTGTTTTCCTGAACCTAATACTGATTATACATTTCGTACACATTCATGCCTGGTTGATGACCATAATAAAAGTAATCAAGCCGGGGTTTCTTAAGGGAAGATCTAGTAGTGGAAAATATGGAAACGTGTACTTGGAAGGGAACTAGTGTTCCATACTATTACTGTTACTGTAACACTCCGAATTCCAAAATACAACTGAATTCGAAGTTCTACAGGATCTTTACACTTCTTTCGTACAATTTTAGAAGGAAATAAAAATATTTCTTACATCAGAGTTACATTGCACCTTTACATTATTACAGCGGAAGCAATTATACAGTAATTACATAAAATAACAATTTGAATCAATCCTTGAGCAGCATGTAAACTTCAATTTATCAAGCATCTTTACCCTACATGTAAAACTATGGGCGCGTCAGTTCATTCAACTTACGAAATATTATACACGGTCATCCTCTCTATGCCGGAAAAAGTATAACGATTCTCAATACTTAGCAAACCACAAACTTGTTCACAAACAAAGCTAAAGGGACTATCCTATTGATGTCGTATTGTGAATGTGCACTTAGTCTTTAATGCAATTATTTGTATTACATGACACTAATGCGTACTTGTTCAGAGTCTATGCAGCCCATACTATATAGGTCCGAGGGTAAGCCCTTAACCGTTCTTTATCTTGTAGGGTTCAATCCCACGTCATGACTTAATCTAGTACTGTAACTACGGTAAGTATCCTAAATATTTTATGACTTATGAACTCATATCTAGGCGCCCTGGTCCCAACGCACTGACACATGACTCATCATGCAGGCATCCTGTGGTGATTTAGCTTCTACCATAAACATGACACAACCCGCAATCGTCAAACACCCCACGAGCGTCGCCACCGGAACGGTACTCTAGAGCAGTATCCACGCCCTATCATGACTCATCATGGGACATCCTGTGAATACTCTTACGCCGCCAATCCAATGGCCCTCATACTCAATGTTTTTTCTCTTACTTTCATCACATCTCCACTATGTATCCAATCCTTAGTTCAATTGAATCATGAATAAAATCAATCCCTTAGGGTTAGCACTCCCACTATATCACATGACCCAAACCTTGGTCTTTTCATCTCAAATATCATTTCCACAATTTTTTATTGCCGGTATAAGGCTTAGCTACACCTTAGTTCTCAATTTCAACTCATAATTACAGCATCGAGCTTTTCATACTCATAAAGTCTTTTCATGATTAATCACAATTTACATTTCATAAGCATAGTATTCATGTATCTACATCTTTCATAACTCATCACATTCGATATTTCGATTCCATACACAATTTATGCGAAAAATAATAAGTTTCAACTAGTAGTATTCAATAGTTCATTTATTCCACGAATCTCTTATTCTCATTTCAATCCGTACTAAAATCACGATTTATAAGTTCTATTAATCACACAATTCAAAGATTTCAAAATTCCTCATTACTAATTCTCATTTTAAAACTTTAAAAAAATAACTCATTTATTTTTCCTTTATTTCAAAAGACAATTTAATTTAAAAAAAAGATGTCCTTTCTTGCAAATAGTCTCAATTTCTCAATTACGCTTTATCAAAAGTTACATAAATTTTTCTCATAAAGTCCAAATAATTTCAGTAATTTTTTTCCTATTTTCCTTGAATTTTAATCTATTTAAAACTCAAAATAATATTAAATTTCCAAAAAAAAACATTTTTTAAACCCAAAACCCCATCCGGATTCGAACCGACAACTAGCGGCCCAAACAACAGCGC
This sequence comes from Hemerocallis citrina, assembly GCA_017893485.1. Taxonomy (NCBI): domain Eukaryota; kingdom Viridiplantae; phylum Streptophyta; class Magnoliopsida; order Asparagales; family Asphodelaceae; genus Hemerocallis; species Hemerocallis citrina. The sequence goes on from CM030360.1 coordinate 69,104,964, forward strand.
CCAAGGCCACTGCGCCAAGTCACCGAAGCGATATGAGAGGGGTTATTATCCCTATGTATCCACTTTCAGTACTTTCGGATTTTTGCCAAAAAAATAAAAACGAAAAGCTCCATTATCAGTATCGAACCCGAGACCAATGATTAGGCCCTCGCTACTGTAGCGATTGGAACTCTTCCGACCAATTGGTCTAAGTGACCATATCGTTTTAAAAGGAATTTAATTAGGTTTGAATTAGCTCCCTGTTCATATCTATATTTCATGAATTCCCACAACAATTTGTTTCTTTTTTTTTTCTCTCTTTTGAAAGCAAATTTTTTTTCCAGAATTTATTATACATAAATCCTCAGAAAACCAGTAATTTTATAAATATTATTTACTTTATAAAACAAGTATTTTAATCCTAATTTGTGTTCCATGTCCATAATTTTGACATTGAGAACAATAGCACATTTCTTCAAAATATAGAGTTAGGCTTCCACAAATCACTACATTTTTTTGTTCTCTTTCTTATTGACATCCTACCATATTTTTAGAACACAAAAATATCATCTTTCTACAAAATAAAAATCTATTTTTTGTCAACTAATTACACATGATGCATTCAATCAATTGTTTGCAAATACAATCTCTTATTATTATTATTATTATTATTTACCATAGCATTCATGTAGCACAACAACATGGAGATTTCTAACATATTAATTAACAATTATTCATTAGCAATCAATCCATCAACTATTCTCTAAATTACCACTCTACTTTTCAATTAAACAAGCATGGTTCCCATTTCTCACTACTTGATTCATATAATTTTATTAAAATCATACCTAGCATGATGTCTACTTCTAGAGTACGAGAAACATCCACTTTCATTCATAATTAATTAATCTAGCAAACATTTTAACACACATCTACTAGATTATCAATTCCTTTCTAATTAGGCAAACATGAATTTAATTTCAACTAGTTGCTCTTTAATAATTGCTTAATTTATTCCTAGCATGATTTCTAATTTAGAAGCATGAGAAACACCCACCTCTTTGGAGAAAAACGAAATAAAAGCTCCTATAGTCTCCTAGAATACAAGAGAGTAGTCTTCTCCTCCTAGATTGTGTTGCAAAAGCTCTCCTTCTTGTTCCTTGGTGCAAACCCGATGCTCTCCTTGCGCTTGATGATGGGCCGGCCTCCTTGCTTGGGACACACAGTTCTCACACTCACTCTTATACTCCCTAATGTATTTCTCTCCTATATAATTTCTTCCTTTCAATTAATTTTTTGTGTAGTACGCATGAAGGTAGGGGGTATTTATACTAGTTCTAGGATGGATTGGAGGGCTAGGATTTCATTAGATGGTTGGAGATGGATGGCTAGGATAGGATGGGAAGTTGTAGCAACCACCCATAAACAAATAACCACCCATGCACACGCACCCACTCTCCCATCTCTCTTTATGCATAACCCGACCTCCAAGGTGTGCATGCACGTGCCCTTCTAGTACCCCCCTATTTGAAATTTGTACAAATTTAATTAATCAATTGTTCACAATTTGTGCCTACATGACAAGTTGTGACAATTTAAAGGATTAATTAAGTTTGTGGCCTTCACAAATAGTGGGCTTAGGCTTATAGGCTAAATAATAAAATATTTAATTATTAAAGTGGGCTCAAAATAAGAAAACAAAGTTTTAGGCTTTACAAAATACGTTTTTTTCAGAAAAATAAAGTAAAAGAAAGAAATAATTGTTCATACTACAAAAAATAAAATTTTTATAATAAAATAAATATAGATACGAAATTTTGCACGTGCACAACACGTGAAAATAAACATTTTTATTAAAATGAAAGTTTAGGGTATTACAGTTACTGTTACTTTTCTGTTACTGTTATTGTTACTTTTTTACAACTGTTGCTGTTACTTTACTACTACTGCTACTGTTACTGATACCTGAGTACACTGTCCCATTATGGTCCACTATGAAATCTAAAAGCAAAACTGTTTGTTGTAGCAACCATGTGTTATGTTTTTGGGGCGCATGAAGTGCTGCCTAGCTAGTAATACACACAAGACTGTAAAAACATAAGACTGATACTTTTAGACTGATACTATTAGACTGATACTATTGGACTAATACTGTTATACTGTTACCCTGATATACTGAGCTTACTGTTACTGGACACTGTTAGTTGCCATATGACACTATACTTGACACATTCATTTGTACTGTTAGTATACCATGCTAGTTGACTTTGTTTTACTGATTCATGCTAGTTATTACTGTTGATGCATTATTCCATGCTATTTGTTAGTTTTTCCCATGTGCTTGTATCCTACATTATAAGTGGCCCGTAACTTGCAATTGATGGGTACTTGTTTTTTCTTTCCTTCTCCTGCAATTATTAATTGCAAATCAGGATGGTCAGCTCTCCGATGGTATTGGCGAAATGAGATATTATTGCTGGATTTCTTATTTATTAGTATTATTATTATCGTTGTGTTGGAACAATGTATTTTTTTTTGTACTTGGATATTTATTTTGTATTTGGGCGATGTGACCCAGGATATTTGACTTGTTCAGACTCTGATTTATTTGAGAATATTATATTTTATTTCAAGTAAATTCTGTTGGTATATTGATTCAATTATGCATGTGTGGTTGACTCTTTTGCTTCCGACTCTGATTATTTTGTGAGATATTGTAAAGATTCCTGAACAGTTTATGGATAATGAAAATCATTCGCTGGACTTAGTCACGTGTCCGTATTCCGTATTCTTTTTGGGAAGCGGGGCATGACAGTAGTTTTTTTTCATTTATGTTGTAATTTTGTTGGGTTTGTGTGAGTGATCCACTAGTATATCTGGTTAGTCTTTCCTCTTTTTCACCTATTTCAATGAATTTTAATACTGCTCCCCAACTATTTTCACATGCATCTGTTTATATCATCCATGAACATTCTTTAACAGGTAATCTTAGTTTATTTAATTTTGAAGTTTGTTGTTTTAATATTTTAAGTTTTTCTTCATCCTCTGGAGCCCATTCCCATTTCTTAAACTTTTTTAGTTTTTGTTGTAACCAAATTATTTTTGCTGATAAATTCAGTATGTATCCTCTTGTTTGATTTAGTAGTCTGATTATGGATTGTATTTCTCTTTTTTTCTTTTAGAACATTAGGAAATGTCTTTATTTTTTTTGCTATATGTGGTTGTAGTTCGATTCATTCATGTGATAAATTTTTTCCTAAGAATTCTATCTCAGTTTTGAACAATTCCATTTTCTTTTTTTATAGTATAATACATGTATTTTTTACTATTTCTATGAATTTTATTAAATTCTCTTTATGTTGTTCTTCATTTTCGATTCTATTAGAATATCATCTACATATACTAATATGAAATTGTTGCATTTTTCAATATCTTATTCATATATTCTTGAAATATTTCTGGACTATTTTTGTATCCGAATGGTACTACATTCCATTCATAGAATCATCGAGGTGTGCTAAATGCTGTTAATTGTTTTGAGTATTCTGTTAGTTTTACGTGGTAAAATCTTGATTTACAATTGATTTCGAATATATTTTTCTTGTTCTTACTGTGTTAAGTAGTATTTGCATATTTGGTAGTGGATATCCAAATCTCTTCGTAATTTTTTTTAATTCCTTATAATTTACTACTATTCGGGATTTACTTTTTTTTTCTTCTGAATGTTTTTTTTACTATAAATGCTTGTGATGAATGTGGACTTTGTGATTTTCTTATATAACTATTTTCCATCAATTCTTTTATATGTATTTTGAACTCTTCTAAATCTGTTAGAGTGTGTCTTATAGGTTTAATTTGTATTATTTGTTCTTATATATTAACTCTATATTTTCTGTGAGTTTACTTAAGTCTCATTTTGCTAAAGGGTCATCTCCGCACAGATTTTTTAATTCTTTTTGTAAAAAAATCTTTTGTAGTTATTTATTGGACTTGTTGTATTCTAGTTTTGTTTGGTAAAAAATGATATTCACCACGCTGGGTTAAAGAAACTTTGATATGTGGCAAGTCAGTTCTAGAATAAGGTTGGGTTATTCGAATTGCTATTGCGTGGTGTTGACAAGGTGTTGTAAATATAACAGATTTATGTGATATGGTTATAGGATAGTATTGTTGGAAAAGTCATTTCCTAATAGTACATCATTATTCATATAATCAAATTGGTATATTATTGGTATTTTTAGTATGTAATTTTCTATTTGTATATTAACATTTTGTTGATACCGGTCAAGTATGACGGGTTGTCCAGTTAATCCGGTTATATCGTTTTTATTATATCCATCTTGTCTCCATCTTGGTAGTATATTTTTGTGGTATAAGCTAGTGTCTGCTCTTGTGCCTATTAGACTATGATAGTTTCTTGATTTGTATCATTCGTAAACAAATTATGTTAGTATGTATAACGTGTTTTTGTTACTCTTAATGGATTCATTTACTCAATATTCTATTTATTATTATACTTTTATTGTTTACTATTATTGTGATTTTTTCTTCTTGAATTGAGTAAGGTTGTACTGATGTAAGTAAGTCAGTTCCTAATAACATTTTATTAAGATGGTGTTCTGGATCTACATGTAAATGTAATAATATTTTATTTCTACCATTTACCCTTAGTGGCAGTATTATTTTATGTACAGTTGGATATCTATTATTGTAATAGTCTAGGTAATAATATGGATTTTCTATGGTATTAATTCCGTTGTTTTTATATTTGTTTGTTTAATATGTGAATTAGTAGCTCTTGTATCTATCAGGACTACTTGTTTATTCCATTTTTCACTGTCATAATATTATATTTCTATTTTAAATTGGTTATTGTTCTGATTGTCTAATGTATTTATTATTGGTATTAATTTCAATGCTTATTGTTTGTTTCTTATTGATAGTGATATCTTTCCGAATAATATTTGTGGTGCTTTTTCTTTTGTAATTTCTTTTGCTTTATTAAAGTCAAATTCTATATAAGTTGGTATAGTCATTTCAGTCTTTTCTCTAGCTGGTTTGTATCTTATAATTTCGCTAAATAGTGGTTCTAGTTAAAATTATCTGTATTTCTATTTTTTACTTCATGCTTACTAGTGAAAGCATTAATATTTCTTATATGTGTACTCATACTTCGCTTTTCTCTATCATTTCTATTCATGACCATCTGTGGTACATGACTAAACTTTTGTCCTTATTTGCTTCCGCCATACTTATAGAGAAATTAAGTTTTATTGTAAATTTTTTCTTTTGATATATTAAGTTTCCTTGTACTATTCCCATTAAGGCATCTTGTGTACTTGATATTATTCTCTCTTCCATTAGGTATATTTTTAGGGGTGTATTTATTCATTCCTTAAAATAAGATTTTATTATTATTTGCACGACTCCTAAATGTATGTGTCTTAATGTTATCCTGGCTTTCTCACTTATTTTTTCCATCTCTTATCTTATTATTTTTTCAGTTATTAATGAGATTATGGTTTTCATTGTGCTTGTTCAATGTCTATATGTTGTTCATTATTCCTAACTATTATGATGGTATTCTTCTTCCTTTCGAATATTGGTAGTTTAAATGTAACGCCCCGAATTCCAAATAAGACTGAATTCGAGATTTCACAGGATCTTTACTTCACTTCGTACAATTTTACAAGGGAATTAAAACTTTTCAAAAATACATCGGAGTTCATTACATCTATTACACAGCGGAAGACAAAATAAATTACAATAATACAATTACAACATCTTAAAAATAAATCAACAGCAGCAATCAACTTTGTATCTTCTGGACAATCCAATATTTGCATGTAAAACTGTGGGCACGTCAGTTGATTACAATCGACGAAATGTTATACACGGCTATCCTTTCTATACCGAAAATAGTATAACGATCTCCATACTTTAACAAGCCACAAAAATTGAATGAACAATAAAGTGTCAAAAGTGATTATTCTAAACATGTAAGTGTATGCCAATGCCTTAATGCCTAATGCACACATTTTATACTAGGATGACACTAATGCACACTTGTTCGGATTCTATGCATCTCATACTACATAGGTCCGAGGGCAAGCGCCTACGTACTCCATAACAAAGGGTTCGATCCCTCGCCATGAAACTACCCAGTAATAAAATAAGGTTTAGATCATTCCACGAATATGGATCTCAGCCTCCCTGGCTATTTTAACTGATCTCAGCCTCGCTGGCTATTATATTGTGCGAATCATCCCGCAAGTGACCCTCTAGCCCCGGTATACGTATATACATTGGAGTATGGTAAATATCCGCCCGACTACGCTAAGCCCCGGATTTAAAATATAAGTCTATCTCTCACGGAGCAACCTCAGTCCACCATCTGGATCTATAGCCACGGAGATCCACCACCGACTATATAGAACACCCCACTTACGTTTGCCCAGGTTCACTATGTCTTCACTTATGTGCCTAATTATTTAGTTTAAGACATGAATAAACTTCCAAGCCTAGAATTAGTTTGACCTCCTACCGGACTTTCTCAACAAAATACGAGATAGCTCCATGTCCATATCTCAAGACATAATCTCAACTCTTTTCAATTTAATAGTGCCGGTACCCGAGGTCTCACTAACTCTAAATCATAGCTTTTTTCATGTACAAGAAATCATGGGTACACATACCCTTTGATAAACATGTATAAAACTTAGATTATTCTTATCTTATTCCACAACTTAATTATTGTCTCATTTCAGCACTATTCATGATTCGCTCATCCATTCTTAATTCTTTCCAACCAATATTTTTTCACATGAAACATTTAATTTATCAATTTGGGCACATAAAGCAAACAAGAATTTCTTACTCAACAAGAATACATAATTTCATCAAGAGGATAAATTCTCATAATCGCAACTCAACTAACTCAAACATTTCTTAATAAAAGATGAAATGTGTGATTTCTTCAAGGAAATTCAATTTCCAACTCATCATTTTATTCTTCTTAAAAAATAAGGATGTCTCGCTTTTATTTAGTAATTTTATAGTCATCAATTTCCTCCCATCTCAAATTCTTTTTAAACTTATCAAAATATACTTGAAAAATTGTACAAATCTTTTTAATAAACTCTATTTCATTTTTATAGAAATCTAGAATTTTCCCCCAACTTTTTATTGTAAGAAAACTCACTTCAAAAGATTAAAAAGTCAAAAAAAAAATAAAATATCAAAAGTGGTCATAGGGCTTCGAACCCAAGACCCGTAAGCAAACAGCCAGCACCCAAAGCCAACCCACTAGCCACTAAGTCCTTTGTGGACTTGCGTTCAGATTCTTCATTGAAAAACCCCTTATACTCAAACTCGGGATCTGAGTTGAATTAAACAAAATAAAGAAAAATGTTTGGGCTTCCCGAGTCTCGAACCTAGGCCGAACAGAAAGACAATGCAGCGCCAGACCACTGGGCCATTTGCGCCCAACGACAATAAGTCGCTTTGGTGGCTTTTGTCCCAACCTTCTATTATTTTATTATTTCCATAAACCTTAATTCTTCATTTCATCAATCTTTTCATTAGTTTACTAATTGTTTATTTAACTGAGATTTACTTACTAGTAAGAACTCGTGACTTTAAAATGTTCATATTTGATAATCTATCTAAATTTCAATCTATTTCTTCTCTTTATTTATATGAATCGTAGTTCTTCATTTTAATCAAACTAGAAAATTTGTATTCTCTTACAACAATTGAAATAAGCTATGTATACCCAGTTTACTTTACAAAAACTCATTTTTAACCATAATGAAATCTATTCAAATGTTTTCACAATTGCTAGTTTCTATATTTGTAAATTAACATACAAATGACAATTACTCCTTACTTTTTGTTCTCATTTCCAAGCAACATGACAATACTTTGTTTCTTAATCAATAGTAACATTTCTACAATTTGACATACATAAAAGCATGAATTCACCTTCTAATTATCACATCAAATTTATACTACTCATTAAGCATGCAATCCCTACAATTAGAAAGCATAGGATCACCCACCTCAATTGAAGTTTGAACAATGAAAAGAAAGATGGAACTCCACTTCTAGCTCCAAAGCAACTCATTCCTCTCCTAGCAAGACTCCTCCAAGTAAGAACACTCATTCTCTCTTTCTTTTTCTTTCACTTATTTAGATTATTTTTGGTATGTGAAATGAGAAGGAGGAGGGTGCTATTTATAGGATATTGTTATGGTCTAAATTGCAAAATTACGCACCTAATAAATTGCTCTCTTTAATTTTCAACCTTTCATTTTCTTAACTTCCAAAACCCCCAACCTTTCATCTCCCCATTACTCCAAAATCCTAACTCTCAAACCCTTCTTCTACCAAACTGACCTCCACTCTCTCTACTTGCGAAGTACTCAGCATATATGTGGTGCTCTTCTCTTCACAAACTGAAAGGTGGGCCCCAATAGGCATGGCCACGTCATCAGTCCATTGGACCGAAGTCAAATAGCCAAGCTTTTGCTGTACCTTCATCGTGGGACCTCCATACCTGATATGGCTAAAAATGGGGTTAAATCGGAACCGTCCAGATTGGGCGCGAATCTTGAAGCTCGGGGGTAAAACGGTAATTTCACATACAAATGGATCCAGAGCGGGTATTGGGTCTCCTTCTCACGGATCCAACAGCCCACAAACGGATCCACTCCGACTGGGTACGGGTCCCGACCCGAGGCAAACCCAGACCTACAAAGAGACAAATCAGGGTCACTGATTTGACCAAGTCAACAGGCCTGATTTACTCTCACCGGGAATCAGGGGTTAGTTTCCTAAACAGACTGTGAGGATTTTTCTCCTAGCAGTTACACAGGGAATCAAGCCTCTAATCACTCCCCTGGCAACTATAAATACCTCCCCTCTGCCACTGTGACCAGGTAATCACTCTTTTCCCACCTTAAGCTCTTTCTTTAATCACCACTGGTTACTGACAAGAGCGTCGGAGGGTGTGTCGCCGGAATCAACCCCGGTGTCTCGCACTTCCTTGCAGGTTGTGGCAGGAATCGGAAGGCTTGGATCTGCTGTTCAGGTTTTCTCGAACTCACAAATCTCATCTGTTTACCCCCACACCGAAATCAGCGGTAACAGATTGGCGCCGTATGTGGGAAACACCACACGAACAGCCTCCGTCTCTTCCTCGTCGCCTAGCCCTGCTCCAACCATACCTCCAAAGAAGGTCAGATCTAGAGGATCCAACCGCGGGGCCATTCCCGCCGATCAGATAGAGGAGGTCCCTGTCAATCCAGTCCAGCACCCTGAACTTCCTCCCCCGGTTCAGCAGGGCCAACCTCCTCTTCCCAAACAGCAACCCCCCAATAGCCCTTCCGGCCATAACGGGCGGAGGCAGAAGCAGCCCCTCGACCCAGACCACATCTCGGTTCATAATGAATCCTCGGATTCAATGGCTTCTCATCACCCCGACCTCCGCAACACAATCCTGAACCGCCAAAAAGATGAGGACCTCCGCACCCACCTTGATGAGAGGCGGGCCCGAGAGGGAGCCTCCCGCCAGCATCAGGGTGAGTGGTCCCCTCACCGCCGAGACGGTAGAAGGTCTCCGGACCGCAGGGGTCGAGCGACATCTCCCGAGCGCCGAAGGAGGAGGCCGCATTCCCCCGCGGATCGGCATCGTCGGAGGAACAATGAGGCACCTATCACTCGTGCCGAGTTCCTACAATTTCAGGACACCGTGCTGCAGGCCCTCAACCTTCGGCAGAACAACCAAAATGCCCAGAGGGTTCCAACACCCCCGCGGGTTCCCAGTCCTCGCCGCCGATCCCGAAGTCCTCTCCCGACTCCCAGTCGCCATCAGCAGCACTACAGTCCCCGTCGATCCCAGGACTACCGGCGCCGCAGTCCCCGCTCCCCTTCCTATGAAGAAGAGTCCGGGGGATCGTATGATTACCAACGGAGGGACGATGCCCTCAACTGCCGTCTCCATGAGGTGGAGAGGCGCATTGGTCGCATGGACAGAGAGGAGGAGTCCAGAGCAGGGACCGTCCGGCCCAGCAGACCCCCTTTCTCTCGGACGATCATGGAGGCCTCCATACCGAGGGGTTTCAAACCTCCGCAGTTTGAAACGTACTCAGTGGAGTCTGACCCAGTTGATCACGTCGAAAGCTTCAAGACATTAATGCTGATCCATCAAGCTTCTGACGCCATGCTCTGCAAGACCTTCCCCGCCACCCTCCGGGGGTCGGCTCGGGAGTGGTACTCCAGGCTCGCCCCCTCTTCCATCTTCTCGTTCGAGCAGTTCGAGACGCTGTTCATTACTCACTTTGTGAGTAGCAGGCGAGCCGAGAAGACGAGCCTCTCCCTGCTCAACCTGCGGCAAGAAAGGGGAGAGAAACTGAGGGACTACGTGAAGAGATTCACCGCAGAAGTCAGGTCTATCGCCTCCCTAGACCAGTCAGTGGCGACTGTTGCATTCCAGTCGAACGTCCTCAACTCCAACCTCCGGTCGTCCCTCGCCAAGAAGCCCCTAGACAACTTTGCCGACCTTCTCCTAAGGTGCGAGAAGTACATCCGGGCGGAAGAGGCCGAGTGCCTCCCGAACTTCGGAGGATCGGCCTTCGGATCGAAGAGGAAGGCGACCGAGGGGGAGGGATCGAAGAAGATGCAGAAGGACAACGGCGGTCAGCGCCGTCCTCCCCCTAGGTTCGAGAAGTTCACTCCCCTCACCACCAATGTCTCCACTATCCTGATGGAAGTGGAGAAGGAAGGCCTGCTACCACCCGCTCCGAGGATAAACACCCCAGCCAAGAGGAGAAACAAAGAGAAATGGTGCCGTTATCACCGGGACCACGGCCACGAGACCAACGACTGTCGAGCGTTGAAAAATAAGATAGAGGCCCTCATCCAGAGGGGGCAGCTGGCCAAATTTGTGAAAGCAAGTGACCGGGCGGACCGCACTACCCCTCCGCCTCGGGGGGCTAACAAGCGCTCCGAGCGGCGCGATGAATCCCCCGAGTTTGAGGAAGAGCGGGTCCTGCACCTCATCCATGGAGGCCCCATGGGGGGCTCTTCCAATTCCTCCCGGAAGGCCTTCGTCCGAGAGGTCAATTCAGTCCACAGCGCTCCTCCCCCCAAAGGCCTCGGCGTCCCGGTGACCTTCTCTGATGAAGACCTCGAAGGGGTCCGGACCCCCCACTGCGACGCACTGGTTATCGACCTCCGCATGGCCAACTTCAAAGTGCAGAGGATCTTAGTAGACAATGGGAGTTCGGTCAACATCCTCTTCCTCTCGGCCTTCCGAGGGCTGCAGCTATCGCGGGACCGTCTCAAGCCGGCCGGTTACACGCTCCACGGGTTCACGGGGGTACCAGTAACCGTCAAGGGAGTCATAACCCTAGACGTGACCGCTGGGAAGGCCCCTACTACTCGTACCGAGCCGATGGACTTCATGGTCGTCGACGTTCCGGCCGCATACAATGTCATCCTAGGCCGACCCGGCCTAGCTGCCCTGGAAGCTGTCCCCTCAGCATACCATCTTAAAATGAAGTTTCCCACTCGGTCAGGAGTAGGAGAAGTCAGGGGCAGCCAAGAGACAGCTCGGAAGTGCTACATGACTTCCACGGGGGGTCCGGTGCTCTCCCTAGAGACCCTGGAGATCCCCGAGCCGAATGTCCGACCTACGTCCGAGCCTGCGGACGAGTTGGAAGAAGTGCTCTTCTCGGATGAGGACCCGAGTCGAAAGTTCCTCATCAGCAAGTCTTTGCCGACTGCACTTTGTTCCGACTTAGTGCAGTGCATCCGGGATAACCGCGACCTGTTTGCTTGGTCAGCCGCGGATATGCTCGGGATTTCAGAGGACCTGCTAGTCCACCGCCTAAGTGTCGAAATGGGATGCAAACCGGTTAAGCAAAAGAGGCGGAAATTCGCTCCCGAGCGACAGCAGGCCATCAAGGAGGAGGTAGATAAGCTCTTAAAGGCTCGGTTCATACAGGAGGTAAACTACCCCGAGTGGCTCTCCAATGTTGTAATGGTCAAAAAGTCCAATGGCTCGTGGAGGATATGCATTGACTTCACTGACCTGAATAAGGCGTGTCCGAAGAACCCGTTCCCTCTTCCGAACATCGACACCCTCATTGACGCCACCTCGGGCCATGAGCTCCTCAGCTTCATGGACGCCTTCTCCGGCTATAATCAGATCCGAATGTTCTCCCCGGACATTCCGAAGACCTCCTTCATCACCGATCAGGGCCTCTACTGCTACAGGGTCATGCCGTTCGGGTTGAAGAACGCTGGCGCCACCTACCAGCGCCTCGTCAACAAGGTCTTCCAAAGCCAGATAGGCCGCAACATGGAGGTGTACGTCGATGACATGCTCTTCAAGAGCATCCGAGGCACCGACCACGTGGCCGACCTCTAGGAGGCATTCAGCGTGTTGAGAAGGCACAGCATGCGGCTGAACCCGAACAGGTGTGCATTCGGGGTCTCTTCGGGAAAGTTCCTCGGCTTCATGGTGAGCCAGCGAGGGATCGAAGCCAATCCCGAGAAGATCAAGGCCATATTGGACATGGCCCCGCCCCGAAACGTCAAGGAGGTGCAGAAGCTAACGGGTCGGCTCGCAGCTATCGGCCGGTTCCTCTCGAAGTCTGGGGAAAAGTGCCTCCCCTTCTTCAAAGCACTCAGGGGGGCCAAGGGTTTTGAATGGGGCCAACCACAACATGAATCGTTCGACCAACTGAAGGCCTACTTGGTGAACCCCCCTCTGCTCAGCAAACCTGTCCCGGGGGAACTCTCTTCATCTACTTGGCTGCTTCCGAGCAGACCCTAAGTGCTATCTTGGTGAGAGAGGAGGACCGGGCCCAAAGGCCCATCTACTACGTGAGCAAGGTGCTTCGGGACGCCGAGCTCCGCTATCCGAAGATAGAGAAGATGGCCTACGCCCTGGTCATGGCGGCGAGGAAGCTCCGGCCGTACTTTCAATCCCACTCGGTCGTTGTCCTCACTGACCAACCTCTAAAGCAGATCCTCCACAAGCCCGAGACCTCGGGCTGGCTAATGAAGTGGTCCATAGAGCTGAGCCAACATGACATCTCCTACCAACCTCGGACGGCAATTAAAGCACAGGCCCTCGCCGACTTCATCGTAGAGTCCACCATCCCTGAAGTCAGCCACGTCCCGAATGGACCCCCCCATTTGGACGGTCTTCGTGGACGGCTCCTCCTATAGCGAAGGAAGCGGCGCCGGTATCATCCTGAACGGTCCTGACGACTTCGTCCTCCAGTACGCGATCCGTATGAACTTCAAGGCCTCCAACAACGAGGCGGAGTACGAAGCACTCATCGCAGGCCTCGGACTTGCCCGAAGTGCTGGGGCGCAGCGCCTCCGAATCCATAGCGACTCCCAGCTTATCGTGAACCAAGTCTTGGGCGAGTACGAGGCCCGAGACGAGCGGATGGCGAAATACCTCGCTAAGGTTCGGGCCCTCATGAGCCGGTTCGAAGAGGCGCTCATTCAACGGGTCCCTCGTGAGGAGAACTCTCAGGCCGATGCCCTCTCCAAGTTAGCCTCATCCTCCTGCAAGGTCTTGAACAGACCGTTCTGATCGAGGTCCTCCCTAGGCCGAGCATAGAAGACGAGACATCCGGCTCGGTGGAGTCGTTGCCGGTCATGTTGCATGATAATTGGATGAAGCCGTTGGTGGAATTCTTGAGGGACGGGGTCCTGCCCGAGGATCCCAAAGAAGCACACCGAGTCAGAACCCGGGCCGAGCGGTATGTCTTGATCGTGGGTATCTTATACAAACGGTCCTTCTCTCAAATAGACGGCCAACCATACCTAAGGTGCCTCTCCCCAGAACAGGCCGACTATGCCCTACAAGAGCTCCACGAAGGCATCGGCGGGGCACATTCAGGATCTAGGTCCTTGGCCCGAAAAGCTTTGAATTATGGATACTTCTGGCCGACCCTCCTTCAAGATGCCGAGCGACACGTTCGGCAATGTAACTCTTGCCAGAGACACTCCAGCATCCGTCGCCTCCCTCAAGCCAACCTCGCCTCCCTATCAAGTCCTATCCCCTTCGCAATGTGGGGGATGGATTTACTAGGGCCTTTCCCTCCGGCTCTGGGTCAGTTCAAGTTCTTGGTCGTAGCCATCGACTACGTCTCGAAGTGGGTCGAGGCCGAGCCCCTCGCCACTATAACCGAGAACAAGGTGGTACAATTCTTCTGGAAGAACATCATCTGCAGATTCGGCATCCCCCGTGTCCTCGTGATGGACAACGGGACTCAGTTCACTGGTGCGGCATTCCGAGCTCTGTGCGACGACCTTGCCATCCAGCAGCGCTTCTCGTCCGTCTCACACCCTCAGTCGAACGGACAGGCAGAAAACGCTAATCGGCAGATCCTCGCAGGCATCAAGAAAAGGCTGGACAAATGTTCCAAAGGCTTATGGGTCGACCAACTCCCCAACGTCCTATGGAACTACCGCACGAGCAAGCGGACCCCCACAGGAGAGTCCCCTTTCAACCTCACCTATGGGTCCGAGGCCGTGATACCCCTCGAGGTCGGAATACCTTCCCCTCGGCTCGCAGCCTACGACGAGGAACAGAATGCCAGGGACCTCAGGGCAGACTTAGATCTGATAGATGAGCTGAGGGAAAGAGCGTCGATTCGGCAGCAGAATTACCGAAGAAGGGTCGAGTTGGCATACAACAAGAAGGTCCGACCCACCAACCTTAAGCAAGGGGATTTAGTCTTGAGAAAACTGGCCATATCCTTCCCCAATCAGAAGAGCAAGCTGGCTCCGAACTGGGAAGGGTCGTACAAGATTACGAGGGTAGTTCGGCCCGAAGCATATCGTCTAGAAGATCTAGAGGGCAGAGAGATTCCGAAGACCTGGATTGCCGACCACCTCCTAAAATACCAAGAAAGCGCCCCGGCGCCACTCTAAGTATCATAGGATATCGAGCCATTCCTCTCCTCTAACTTGTAACCTATTTTCATAAATTGTAATATGTAAAACGGTTCGCCATCGATTATCAATGAAGAAAGCTCTTTCATACTTATAAATTTGCATGCCTCTCTCCGCCCTTATCATCTGTTTTTTAAATTTTGATTTCAACCAATGGTTCGGAGTCCATGTCGGGCTCGACTTTACCTCCTCGGCTCGTCCCCGGACCAGCCAGAGGTAGACCGTCGTTCGGAACTGCTCCCACAACCGTTGAACTACACCGATGGTTCGGAGTCCAACACTCGGCTCGACTTTACCTCCTCGGCTCGCCCCCGGACGAGCCAGAGGTAGATCGCCATTCGGAACTGCTCCCACAACCGTTGAACTACACCGATGGTTCGGAGTCCAACACTCGGCTCGACTTTACCTCCTCGGCTCGCCCCCGGACGAGCCAGAGGTAGATCGCCGTTCGGAACTGCTCCCACAACTATTGAACTACACCGATGGTTCGGAGTCTAACACTCGGTTCGACTTTACCTCCTCGGCTCGCCCCCGGACGAGCCAGAGGTAGATCGCCGTTCGGAACTGCTCCCACAACCGTTGAACTACACCGATGGTTCGGAGTCCAACACTCGGCTCGACTTTACCTCCTCGGCTCGCCCCCGGACGAGCCAGAGGTAGATCGCCGTTCGGAACTGCTCCCACAACCGTTGAACTACACCGATGGTTCGGAGTCCAACACTCGGCTCGACTTTACCTCCTCGGCTCGCCCCCGAACGAGCCAGAGGTAGATCGCCGTTCGGAACTGCTCCCACAACCGTTGAACTACACCGATGGTTCGGAGTCCAACACTCGGCTCGACTTTACCTCCTCGGCTCGCCCCCGGACGAGCCAGAGGTAGATCGCCATTCGGAACTGCTCCCACAACTGTTGAACTACACCGATGGTTCCGGAGTCCAACACTTGGTTTCATTCTACTCCCCAAGCTTGCTTCGCAGCAGACTAGGAGTGGACCACCATTCGGAATTGCTCCCACAACCATCAAACGCACGCCATGACCGACGAGTCCCACAAAGAAAAAGAGCTCGGCTCACCCCTCAGCTTCGCAATAAGAGGGAGACCGACGCACTGTTCGGCCACATAATCCGAGCAATCTTGTCTCGAAGCCGAAACCCGAAACCCCACGCCTTCGGTTGGCTGCCGAGCAGGGGCCTTTCCGACCCTGCAAACGGAGAAAACTCACTTTCTCCTCAACTTTCGTGTCGGATCTCGATCAGACGGCCCAGATCTTGCCACCGACGCTAAACGACAAGATAGCATTTTCTTGGGAACTGAGCCGCCTCGAGATTCGTGCCATCATCCGACGGTTCAGATCTTGCCAACGATGCTAAAACGACAAGATAGCGTTTTCTTGGGAACTGCGCCGCATCGAGATTCGCGCCGACATCCGGCGGCCCAGATCTTGTCAGAATCGCTAAACGACAAGGTAGCGCTCCGTCAGGAGCGCGTTCGCCTCGAGATTCTCGCCGAAGGCACCATGTGCTCGGCTCAAGGACCTCGGCACGGCCAACACATTTACAAGCAGGACAAACGCAAAGAGCAACAAAAGACATGCTAGTTATGGAAAGAAATTTCATTGATGAACGAGGCATGATACAAAGCAGTCTTTCCATAGTTACAAAGTATTAGAAAACAAAAAATACAGGGCCGACCCATTACACTTGGTCCTCAAACAGAAATATCTTCACTGTCCTCTTCGGTCGCCAGCCCTTCCACTTCGGCTGCTAGCTCCTCCGCCTCCTTCCGAAGCTTCGCCTCCACAGTCTGTAAGTGATGGATCTCGGAGAGCGAATCGTCCCGCTCGGCTAATATCTTCGATTGATTGTGCCGAATACACTGAATCCGAAGAGCGTTGCTAAAAGCTGTCTGCGAGTCGTCGTCCTCCCCTACGGGGGTCGCCTTGATAATCCTACTCTCCAGACGTTGGATCTCGGCGTCTCGTTGGCCGAGGACGGACTGAAGGTGGGCCCGCTCGCTCTCAGCTCGACATAACTCCAGCTCCACTCCACGATGCCGCTCTTGGTACTTCGTCGAGCGCGACTTCGTCGTCCCTGAGGTCACCTCGGCGTCAGCTTCATTGTCCGAACCGTTGGGATCGGTGTATTTGTCTGACACCACGAGCTGAAAAGAAGAGAAAATGAATAGCAAGATTTCAATACACTTCCGAGGCGCAACACTTGAAGAATTTTCCAATCAAACTTTCAAACTCATATTCAGATATAATAGCTCCACATACAACAAGACCGACTCTACTACAAAGTTTTGCAACAATCAGAAGAAACACAAAACGACATGATCAGGGTCTCCTCGGAAGGGGAACGCTTCGATTCAAGGAAACGCGAGGACGACGAGGCCTCGCCTTCGAGCTCGATCCCAAACCAACGAAGCGTGACCCCCCTTCGCCACTGACCCTGACTGTGGCACCGACTGAGGCGCCACTCGACGACATGGCCACGCTACTCTGAGCATCGGCAGGGCTCCGCCTAGCCACAGGCAAACGTGTCGTGAGTTCGTAAAAGGAAATCCCTCTCTCGCTCTCTTCGCGAGTGCACGATGTACTGCGGACGTTGGCCCTCTCCGGCAGGGGCTTGAGTGATGCGACCTCTTCCTCCAGTTCGATGATCCTGTCTCTCAAAGCGTCGTCCTTCGCCAACTTTTTCAAACGAGGAGGCCTTGACGAGCCCGAAACGTCGGCACTATCGGTAGCGAGCCGTCAGAAGTGGGTGACCTCGATCCCCCTATCTATCGTGATCTTCCTAAGCCTGTCGACCTCGGCCAACAACCTCTTGCGCTCGGACGATGCCTTCTCCAGCTCGGAAGCGAGCTTCTCTTCGGCCGACGAGCGTTCTCTATCCGCTAACTCCAAGTGTCGGATCTCGGCCAAGAGCTCGTCATTCTTCTGCTCGGCGACGGCAAGCTCTCTACGAAGCCGCTCGACCTCACCTTCGGGACAAGGAGCTTGGGGTTGCTTCCGCAGTTGCCACAACTCGCGACAATACTTCCGCACAGCTGCCTTCGTCTCCTCCAGCTTCAAGAGCATGAGAAACCGCCTCTGTCGACTGTTCGAGAGCTCACCCTTCGTTTTGGCCAGCTCCTTACGAAGGTGTGCAACCTCCGTAATCGGACCGAACCTTACCTGAAAATCAGAGATAAATCCGAGACCCAACACTTGGAGAATTCTACGCCAAATCAAACACAAAATCCGAGACTCAACACTTGGATAAATTTTGGACAAACAAACTGTTTTCATTCAAAACCGAGAAGAAAGTTTTACAAGAGCGGTGGCCAGTCCGCAGTTAGGCTTACAGAAAGAAACAAAACAACAAAAAAACTAAAGAGGCAACCTGAGTCAGGGGTCGACCTTTTTGTCGTTCGGGTCCGTCGACCCCTCGGCCTTGTCCTCGTCCTCGTCCTCGTCTTCGTCTTCACTCCCACTCTCCTCCTCGGAGTCGCCATCCTCCCCGTCCTCGGCCTCGGTCCCGCCCGGGCCTTCGACACCGTCCGTCTGTCCCTCGGGGTCGAGCATCCCCGGGGGAACCTCCTCCTCCCCCTCCACGGGGTCGTAGAAATGGTAGGAGGACGTGTCGAAACCCGAATTCCTGGCAGCGACGTGAAGCAAGGCTCGACCGTATGCGTCCTCCATGTTCTTGAACATGTGTTGCACGGCCTCCTCCTGCACGGCCTTCTTCACCTTCTTCACCTTCCTCCGGTGTTTGGCCATGATCTTCTCGGCCCTCTTCCGAGCCCTTTCTGCTTCCGACCGAGCATTGGCCAGCTCCTCCTTCAGTTCGGCAGCCTCCTTCTCCGAAGCCTCGAGCTTGGCCGCTGTATCCTTCGACAGCTGAATGGCGTCGGCCAGCTGCTTCTCCAGCCCGGCCACTTCGGCACCCCTTTTTGCCGAGAGGAGCTGCTCGGCATCAAGCAGCTTCGTGGCCTTGACACGCTCCACCCTCTCCCGCTCATGCTCCTGTTCCTTGCCCGCGAACTCCTCGAGCAGGAAGTTGAAGTGGCAGAGGGTCTGAAAAGAGAACAACACATTAGAACCCGAACCCAAGAACTTGGAAAAATCTCAGAAAAAGTTTCGATGAAGAAGAGCTCGGCCCACTTACCGACATGGTGTTCCGAGCGATCTGCATCGCGGCGTCCCCTGCAAGCCCGGCCTTTAGGGTCGCTCGATCCTTTGGGGTCGGCAGGTGCCTCACCGCTTCCATGCAGATGTTGCCGTTGCCCAAGAATCCGTCGACGTTCATCACCTGCCAGTCAGGGACGCTCGGTCAAGATCTTCTCCGCCTCGACAGTGAGGGGCGGAACTTGGAGGTACAGCACCTCCTTCACGCCAAACGTACCGCTCGACGAACCGGGAGCATCCCCCTTCGAGGTCGGTGTCGGCGTGCCTGAGGCAGGAGGGTCGAGGACCATGACCTCCCCCTGCTCGGAACCAGCCTCCGACACAACAACCTTCGGCTGGTCGGGGACCTTCGCGACCGAAGGTATCTTTGAGGCTCGGCCGCCTTGAGGCCCCGCCGAAGGCCTCTTCTTCTTCGTCTCCTGCTCCGCCGCCTTGGCCTTCGCCATCAGAGCTCTGTAGTCCATCTTCATCGTCTCTGCACAAGCTGAAGGAAAAAACTTAGAAAAATTTTCATAAACTTTAAGCAAAGAGTATAAATACCAGAAGCATACTAGGGTCGATCGGACTGAGACCCCCTCGAAACAGAACCTCCTCGGTAATATCTTTCCAACTTAACACTGGCAGAGCGAGGAGCTTCTTGAGGACCTCTGCTTCCTCGTCACTCAACGCCGGCTCCTTCTTGGCTCGCTTGGGCAGCCCATCCTTCGCCCAAACTATCGGGATCACCCACGGCGCGGGAGCCCGGATGATGAAATACTTCTCCTTCCAGTGTTTGATCGAGTTCGGGTTCTCGACCAACTTCACGCCCGTCCGTGGCGAAAGATAGAACCTCTGTTCGTTTCGGCTCGGCTGACAAGGTCGGTAGAGGCTCCGAAAGAGAAACATGCTAGGCGCGGCACCGACCTCTTGGCACCAGAGGACAAACACCATGACGTGCCTCCAGGTGTTCGGCATCAGCTGGGCGGGGCTCAAATCGTACCAGTTCAAGACATCAACTACGAACGGATGAAGGGGAAAGCGGAGCCCGGCGATGAGAGAGTCGACAGGAAAGACGCACACATCTGTCGAAGACTTCGTATTGGCTCGGAAGCCTGGCCCGGGGAGTAGCAGCCCGTACTCGGTGGGGATTCGGAATCTCTTTCGGATCAAATGAAGATCGGCCTCCGTAAGCGAGGAGATGGTATGGTCCACCTCGGACAGCTCTCTCAGTTCATTCTCCTCCACCGACTTGGCCGTCCCTTGGGTCACTTTCTCCAAGACATCCTCGGCGTAGTCCCGAATGCCTCCCACGCTCGACAGAGCAATGGGCTGCCGACCGAACGCCCCCCGCCGTCTTCGGCGTCTCGACGATCGTGACCACCGCTTTACCCTTATGAGACGCCGCCGCGACCTCCTGAGGTGGTTCGGCTACTTCATCCTCTCTGTCTGGCCGAACGACGCTCTGATCGGTCGGCTCCACTACCTCCTTTCCTTTGCCCGCTCGGTCTACGGCTTGCTCTGAGGCGGGGGTCTCATCCGAGGATGTAATCTTAACCATTTTCTAAAAGAGAAAGGAAGGAGACTGACCTTGAAGTGACAGCTATGGTCGGAAAAATTCACCGGAGACAGAGAACGCCTTGCCGCGGCAGCTAGCAGCACCACCAAGGAGCTGAAAACTTCGAAGGTGAAAATAAAAACTGAAGAGAGAAAGTAAAAGTAAATAATGAGACTGGGATTAAGGGGGGGTGAAGATTTATAGTAAAAAAGGAATGTCCCTTGGACTTCCAAACGTAAGGGCGCGACTTTTGGACCGCTCTTGAAACGCCGCAAAGGCCCAAAACCACTCCGCCTCCTCACCAAGTCAAGCAGTTCGGCACCACAAGATCTGAATCCGAGTCACATGCAGTCCGAACTCAACTGTAAAGGTCTCCGGTCGGCTACCGAGCAAGTGCCGTTCCGACCCTGCAAACGGAGAAAACTCACTTTCTCCTCAACTTTAGTGTAAGATCTCAATCAGACGGCCCAGATCTCGTCGAGGACACTAAATGACAAGATAGTGTTTTCTTGAGAAGTGTGCCCGTCTCGAGATGCGTGTCGACATCAGATGGCTCAGATTGCGTCGCGTCGCTCGGACGACCGTGCCCTCAACCCCCGGTCGGCCCAGGATGTCGCTTGGACAACCGCGCCCTCAGATGACCCACCTCCGTCTAAAGAAGCTAGAAAAATTTTTTATTTCAAAGTTTTAAGGCGCCGCCTTCGGCGAGCCCCCCAGGCCACAGGTTTCGGTCGGCATTTCTCTCACCCATGAGCACTGCGGAACTTCCAGCCTCGGAGCCGAAGCCACGAATTGTTCAAGGATTAGAGAGAAACCGCCGACCCCCAGGGCCCGGTCATAAACAGATCGGCACGCCTCCCATCATTCCGAAGCTGCAGTCCCTCGGATCCGGACTTCGGTGGTCTACCCTTCGGCCAAAACCTCCCCTGACCCTGACACCTCCACCCGGGCCGTCAGAGTCAGGAGAAGATTTGGGCGGAAGAACGGCCACCAGTCCTTCCGAAATGAACCCCTCCGTCGGATCCAGACTAGGGTCATCACCCCTTCTACCATGACCACCCCCGATCTTGACACCCACATCGGGCCAGTCAAAATCGGGTGATGATCATGGTGGAAGAGTGACCACCCGTCCTTCCGAAACAAACTCACCCCTCGGATTCGGAAATGGATCATCACCTCTTCCACCATGACTCCCCCGACCCTAACACCCACGTTGGAGCAGTCAGAGTCAGGAGAGGACCATGGTGGAAGAACGACCACCCGTCCTTCCGAAGTAACTCATCCCTCGGGTCCGGACTACGGTCGTCACCACTCCTGCCTTATTCTCCCCCGACCCTGACATCCACTTTGGGGCCGTCAGGAGCGGGAAAAGAACAAGGCAAAAGAGCGACCACCCCTTCGAACCTCGAAGGAGAAGTTACCCAAGGCAAATACCTCGAGGTCTGAAACTCTACGTTGTTGCGACTGAAATGACAAGGGGAATGGAGTACTTATAGCCTACCTTCCAAGAGCAAGTCATTATGACCCTGGGAAAATGAAACGCCGCACATTAATTGAAGGGCGTCGTCATTAATGACCCTGGGAAAATGAAACGCCGCATGAATCCGGGAATGCCATTAATATCCTTGGAAATTGGGCCGTACCGAGGTTCATTCCCCCACTATATCTCGGAATGCCCTTTCACGCTCGGACCCCATGCCTTCGGTTGGCTGCCGAGCAAGTGCCGTTCCGACCCTGCAAACGGAGAAAACTCACTTTCTCCTCAACTTTCGCGTCGGATCTCAATCAGATGGCCCAGATCTCGCCGAGGACACTAAACGACAAGATCGTGTTTCCTTGAGAAATGTGCCCGTCTTGAGATGCGCGTCGTCATCCAACGGCTCAGATTGCGCCACGTCGCTCGGATGACCGAGACCCCATGCCTTCGGTCGGTTGCCGAGCAAGTGCCGTTCCGACCCTGCAAACGGAGAAAACTCACTTTTTCCTCAACTTTCGCGTCAGATCTCAATCAGACGGCCCAGATCTCGCCGAGGACACTAAACGACAAGATAGTGTTTCCTTGAGAAATGTGCAAGTCTTGAGATGCGCGTCGTCATCCAATGGCTCAGATTGCGCCACGTCGCTCGGACGGCCGAGACCCCATGCCTTCGGTCGGCTGCCGAGCAAGTGCCTTTCCGATCCTGCAAACGGAGAAAACTCACTTTCTCCTCAACTTTCGTGTAAGATCTCGATCAGACGGCCCAGATCTCGCCGAGGACACTAAACGACAAGATAGTGTTTTCTTGAGAAATGTGCCCGTCTTGAGATGTGCGACGTCATCCAACGGCTCAGATTGCGCCACGTCGCTCGGCCTGCCGAGCCCCTATCCCTCCGGTCGGCGGCCGAGCAAGTGCCTTTCCGAGCTCGCAAACGGAGAAAAAAGACACCGAGCTACTACGACCGTTGGATCTCTCAGAAATTCGTGCTTCCAATGATGAACGGCCCAGATTGCGCCACGTGCGCTAAAAGACAAGATAGCATTTTCTTGGGATTCACACCATCATCCGACGGCTCAGATTGCGCCACGTCGCTCGGCCTGCCGAGCCCCTATCCTTCCGGTCGGCGGCCGAGCAAGTGCCTTTCCGAGCTCGCAAACGGAGAAAAAAGCTTCCGAGCGATAACGACCGATGGATCTCTCAAAAATTCGTGCTCTTCTATGATCAACGGCCCAGATCGATCCACGTCATAAATCGGTATTTAAAATTATTTTTTATTTATTTTAACGTTTTATTTATTTAAAAATTACGAAAAAATTGCTAAAAATTCGGGAAAATTAATTAAAAATTCTAGAAAATAATTAAAAATTCAGGGATATATTTTTGAACCCCTGAACGAACAATTATTGCCTAGAATGTACTGTTAAGACCCCCGAATGATTAGTAAACACATCGCAAAATTAAATAAATAATCCGAAAAAAATAAATAAAAGCTGTCTAATACTCGATATGGCTAGAGAACAGCACATGGTATCAAAAAATCACCTCACTACCCCCTTCGAGATTCAAACTCCTCTATTTGGACTCCGATACAACTCCACTAGCCACCAAAACAGTTAAACTACTCCTCAAAGGCTGATCACGCTTAGTCTTTAGGAGTGGGGGGCTCGTGATATGGCTAAAAATGGGGTTAAATCGGAACCGTCCAGATTGGGCGCGAATCTTGAAGCTCGGGGGTAAAACGGTAATTTTACATACAAATGGATCCAGAGCGGGTTTAGGTCTCCTTCTCACGGATCCAACAGCCCACAAACGGATCCACTCCGACTGGGTACGGGTCCCGACCCGAGGCAAACCCAGACCTACAAAGAGACAAATCAGGGTCACTGATTTGACCGAGTCAACAGGCCTGATTTACTCTCACCGGGAATCAGGGGTTAGTTTCCTAAACAGACTGTGAGGATTTTTCTCCTAGCAGTTACACAGGGAATCAAGCCTCTAATCACTCCCCTGGCGACTATAAATACCTCCCCTCTGCCACTGTGACCAGGTAATCACTCTTTTCCCACCTTAAGCTCTTTCTTTAATCACCACTGGTTACTGACAAGAGCGTCGGAGGGTGCGTCACCGGAATCAACCCCAGTGTCTCGCACTTCCTTGCAGGTTGCGGCAGGAATCGGAAGGCTTGGATCTGCTGTTCAGGTTTACTCGAACTCACAACTCTCATCTGTTTACCCCCACACCGAAATCAGCGGTAACAATACCATATTCATTTCAACACATTTACTATATATATACTATCCAGCATATATATACAATCTGCCATTTTTTTTACTTTTTCCAACATATATTATATAATATTATTTAGAAATCACGAGGTGTTACACATCCACCGAAATTTATTTTGAAAACGGATACGCTCAAATACATGCCCCGAAACAAACACGTGCGTCGCACGTAAAATACCGAAATACGAAAATTGACTTTATCAACGGAAAATGTTAAAGATAATAAAAATTCAATATAAGAAAAAATATATTTATTAATTTTATATACTTCACGACGTAATTACTACGTACGTAGAAAACACGCTATTATACGTATAAAAATCATTTTAATCAAAATAGGGGGAAATAAATTTCCGTAAAAAGATGGATTTGAATATATAAAATAAATAATTTAAATGCATAGAAAATATTTCACGTAGCAGTGGAAACACATAATCGATACGTGCATCAAAACACGTAAAAAGCACGTAAAAATACAGAGATTAAAATATTGTATTTTTGTTGACTCAAAATAAGGTAAAATCAACATGGAAAATGCATAAATAGTCGGTAATCAAAATGCGTAGTGAAAACACGTCACAAAATATACGTGCATAACACACAAGGGCAAAATTGTCATTTCCAATTTTGCGGGGTGTTACATTAAATATCTCTTTTGGGTTTATATCTAATTTGGTTGCTCTTATTTTATTGTATTTTTGTATGTCAAAGCACATTCTCTCTCTTAATTCTTCATTGTTTTCTTCTCTTTCTAATTATTCTTCTATTTCTGTTATTTCTCTCATCATGTTTATTTCACATTCTTCTGTTTCATCGTCACTATTTCCACTATCTTCTTCCAGTACCATTATTTCTTCATCTTAACTAATTTCTGACCAGTCTTCCTAATATTATTTGGGTTCATAATTTATGTTATTCATTTCTTTAATTTCTTCTACGTATTTTACATTTTTTTTTCATTCTCTTAGGGCAATTTGGTGATATATGTCATACTTCTCCACATATATAACAATTACATTTCCTTAGGTTTTTCAGATATTGTCTATTTTTATTTATTCTTCTGAAGAATCCTTTATAGAGTTTCTTATATCTCTTAAAAGTTTTTCTATATTTTGGTTTATATTTTT
This sequence comes from Hemerocallis citrina, assembly GCA_017893485.1. Lineage (NCBI taxonomy): Eukaryota > Viridiplantae > Streptophyta > Magnoliopsida > Asparagales > Asphodelaceae > Hemerocallis > Hemerocallis citrina. The sequence goes on from CM030360.1 coordinate 69,130,517, forward strand.
TGAATTTGTATTTATGCTTCTTTGTATAATTATAGTTATTATTACATCCCCAATGATTCGGTCTTGCATCTTCACAAAACATTCTTTATTTATATGTTTTATAGTATTTCATTGTTGCTCTAGCATCTTGATATACTTTATTTCTATAATTTTTTACAAATTGTGTTATATACCCTAAAGTATCTACTTCTGGTTTTACTTTCTCACCTATGTATATGCATGATGTGAATATTTACAAGTGTATAAAATCGCAATAAGTAGTATAGTTTTAGTGAAAAGAGTGTCGAATCCACATGAACTAATTATTTTATTGAGTACCGATATTACTAGATTAACTACTATTTGGAAGATCGAAATTAATAAAGAACACAACTAAATTAAATTAATCTAAAAATCTAACTAAATTAACTAAGAGTAGAGGGGTGTGAAATTTTTGTGATTTGTTAATGGCAAAATTAATTCTAGGGCTTTTGACTTCACATAGTTTATCCCACACAATTTATAACTCCAAGTGAATAAAAAGATTATTTTTCCAAGTTGTACACCAAAATCCCCAAATTATTCAATGGTTTCTCTCAAACAACACCAAAAATATCTCCAACTAACAGTTTGTCATATCTCTATGCAAATTTAATTAATCGAAGACTCATTAAGTTCTGTGGATTTCTTAATGGTCACATCAATCGTGGTAAATCATCTCTAATTTCGCTCAATCAATGATGTTTAATTTTTATTAATCACAAATTACCTCTCGGTCTCTCCATGATCTAATAGATCATACAAATGTCTATCCACCAATTGTACGCATTAAGAATAAAAATCAAACACACAACCATGAAAAAGTAGAAAAATAATATAGAATTAAAATTGTGTTATCAAAACTAGGCTACATCGAAGCCCTAGAAAAATAAATTTAGTTCGTAATAAATTTGTATCTAACAAATATTGTCTTGGATTGCATTATAGAAAAAATAGAGAACGAAAAGAGATACAAAAAGAACTGTTTTTAAAAAGAAATTGCAAGCCGAACAGCCCCGAACCGCGTTTCGAAAAGCAAAATCAGTTCAGTCTCTATTCTCTCTGTCCTCTGTATCTGTTGGAGAACGTGTCGTCGTCATGTCAGCACCTGACTGCTGTCGTTTCGTTGCCTGGGGAACCGTGCCTGCCACATCAGCTATCTTCTGGAGCCGCCTTGGAGTTGTCGCCATGTCAGCTGAGAGAAAATGCCAACAACTGTACTCCTGGGTCCCGCAGCACAGGCCACACGCCAGACCGACCCATAGAGCTGTCACCTCTGCTTTGTGTTGGGAACCGTGCGTCCAAAACCGAGCACTCAGTTTTTGCCCCTCTCAGCCACGTCAGAGCCCACTTCTCTATCTTGAACTACACACAATTAGAGACACTTCTCTCTTTCTCTTCCGATTTCACGCCCCAACTCACAAAACACCGTTGTGCTCTCTCTATTTGTTTCTTTAATTAATATAATAATAATAGGGACTAGCCGTCGCTCTTTCCCTCGTTCAGCCCTACTCTTTCTCTTGGTCTTGTATTTATAGGCAGAATTAGGGTTTTCTTTTGCAGAACCCCCCCCCCCCCCCCCCCCCCCCCCCTTTTTTTTCATTTATTTGCTTCCTTCCATGATTTGCTCTTTATTTCTTTCTTCTTCTTCTCTTTCCTTTACTTGAAAACACGTGCTGCACACACAAAATAAAATCAAAAATTAGAATTTAAAATAAAAATAAAATTAATTAGTTTAAAATTAATTAAACTAACTAAAAATCATATTAGCTCATTTAAACCCTTTTAAAATTGTTTATTGCACATTCAGCTCAATTGGCAAATTAAAATTTATATTTTATTTTTCTCATGGCCAAATTGTAAAGTTTAGATTCAACAAAACAATAAAAATTAATAAATCAATACTCTTGTTTTGTTTGTTGAATTTTACCAAAAATCTTCACTTTTTGCATAAAAAATCTTATTTCTTCAAAAATAATTAATTACTTGAAATCTTATGGAAATAAGATGAATTAAACACAATATAGACGAATACAAGCAATTTTAATGGGTAAATGAGTACAAATATTTCTATAAAAATTAGACACATCAATGCACTATATATGTTTATACTCCATGGATCAGGTAGTCTTAGAAAGACCGAGTCGAAGATTGGACTCCGTTCTTCTTTTGTATAATAACTATCTTGAAAATATTTTCGGAATTCTCAAGCATAATTGTCAAAATAACACATGTCGCATATTTCTAAATTGCTTAGTCTCTATCTTGCTTGGTTCTTTTTGTATATAGTGTGTTTGTCTCCTTTATCGTCGACACTAAATTCTGTTCTTATTGCTATTTCGTAATTTGTCATTATTTCTTTTAGTCCTAAGGTTTGTTGTGCTGAGCTTTCTTCCATTCATTTATCATAAATTGGTATTGATTTTCTGATAGTATTTCTTTCTTCTTCCTTTAGTCCATTCCACCATTTTGCTACTACTCATATAAAGGTTGCTTATATACATTTCTCAAATGAGTTTCCTGAAAGATTTTGTTTCAATCCTACTATTAGGGAAGTCTGCAGTCAAGTAATCTGGTAAACAGGTATAGGGAGAACCTACTGGTCCTCTTCCGAGTACACATTCCTATAGGGAAGTGTGCAATCGGGTAATCACCTACTGGTCCTCTTCCGAGTACACCTTCCTATAGAGAAGTGTGCAATCAGGTAATCAGGTAAACAGGATCATGTATCATGTAATCATGAAACACGTAACAGGTGGGAAACACGGGCCCCCTTCTAAGTACACATTTCTATATTTTTTACTACTAGATCTTTCCCTTAACCCCAACTTGATTACTTGTTATTATTATCAAACAGGCATGTATGTATTACAGAACAGGGCAAGAATAACATGGAATAAACAAGTAACAGGTTCAGGTTGAAAGATAAACATGCACAGGTTAAAGACAACTCATGAAAGATTAGGACAACGAAAATTCTAGTTCAGGACAGCAAGACAGTACTGCACCAAATCTGGGATTCCCGTTGCTACAAATGTGCAAATCTAGATCCGTCAGAAAATCAAGAAAATAGACTTTCGGCCGAATCCAGCAAATATATATAAGTCATATGGTACTTTACAAAAACAAGACTCAAAACAGATTCGTATCCAGAAAACATGTTCAGCCAGAAATTAGAAGTTTGTATTCATAAACAGGAAAACAACATAAAAACGTATTGATTAAATCCAAGAAAAACCTGGGGTATTCCCTAGTCTGTTTAGTAACAGAGAATAAAGTTTCATAATTTTCCAACATAAATAGAATAGTCAAGTAAAATTAGAAAGCAACAAGATACAGAAAGTTTGTAAATCTAGAATCATAAACCCAACAGTACTAAAACAACAATAGATAACAAAATATAAGTTGAAATCCAGATCCGTCAAAAGGGTGATAAAATAGATATAGCAGGCTACAATTCATATTCACAAAGTTTTATAAACAACAAATGGAATTAGGTCGAAATTATGTTTCTTTACTGAACAGTATGAAATTTCTGCAAGTATAGTGGTTGTTTGCAAGTATAGAATAGTTTATAAAAGTCATCAATTAAATCCACAAAATTTAGGGAGTAATCCCAATCAAATCTAGTTGTAATCAGCAAAATATTGGATCAAAATATTATCTTTAACATCAGTATAGAAATAAATAACCATACAAAATTCCTATAAAACAGAATCTGGAATTTTTCTACATATCTGTAGTAAAACAACAATATCTTGCAACTCATCAATCGAAACTGAGATCTGTCAGAAAATCTGAAAAGCAGACAGAGTTCTCTACAATTCATATTCACAAATAATTTTCATATACTGACCTTAATAGAGTCTAAAATACTGAAAAAAATGGGTAACAACAGATACAGAAATATTCTTTATGCATAAAATCAACAAGGTCATATGTAACACATCCAAATCATAACGAAGTGTGCAATAGGGTATACTAGATGTCCAAGCAACATAATATAGGGTATTTAACAGATCAACAACATGATATACTACTAGTAATACATCAAGCATGCAAGATTCTCACATCATATTAGGGTTCACGATCAACATACATATATGCAATAGGGATTAATTAGATCCAAGTTAAACTTCATATCGTGTGTGTAACTAGAGACGAATATGGATAGATCAACACATAGAGACAAGATATAACAGGGATTTTGCACAAGAATTGTCTCTAGAACACAACTACACTGTAATGCCTTGATTTTTCATTTAATGAAAATTATTTTATTTTGCACGTAGTGTGCACGTGCAATATTTTTGGTAGAATTAAATGTTATGATTATTTTCATTATGATGAGTATAAGTATTTGAATATGTGCCTTTAATTATTTTTATACAAAGCCTTCTTTCAATTAGACAAAAAGCCTTTTCTTTTTAAAAAGCCCAAAGTTAATTTAATTTATTATTTTTATAATAATTATTTTGGCCCATAAACTAAAGCCCATGAACTATTTTAATCTTAAATACAACTTGTCATGTAGAATACAATTTAAAGACTATTTTATTTTTATACTAAATTTAATGTACAAATTTTTGGAGGCAAATGCTTGCACGTGCATTGCATGTACACGTGCATTGCACGTACACGTGCAATATGCACAAAGCATGCATGGCCGGATTGCTTCTTTTGGAGGGAAACCAAAATTTGAGTGGGATCATGGTGTGGTGGTTACTTGATTATGGGTGGTTAATATAACTCCTCCTTAAATCTAAGCCACTTGTTCCTAATTCCTACTTCAATCTTGGCCATCCATTCTCCTTGATTTTTAGTATAAATACCCCCCCTCCATGACTAGTTATTCTTGTGCAAAATTATTTTCTCCAACCTATAGTTCAAAATATTTTATCTAGTAGTTATTTTAGTGAGTTAAAAGATTGAGAGAATTGTGTGGGTTGTACTTGCAATAAGGAGGGGAGGCCGGTTTCATCTAGAAGGGGAGCTCTCGATTGTGTGCTTGGAGGATTGTGCGCGCGTGTACAAGGAGGAGGAGCATTCGTTTGCAGGGACATTCGTCTAGGAGGTTGCTAGTTGTACTTTCTTCAATAAGGTGTGTAAATTTTCTATATTTCTAAATAGGAATACATGCTAGATTGAAATGGAAAAATGATGTATGAAAAAGATTAATAAGAGTACACATTTAATTGGAGATTTGAGCTATAAATTAATTGGAATATGGGTGTGCAATTGTATGTGATTTGATTAGTAAAAATCTAAGTTTTGTGTGAATTAATTATAACCATGGATTGTTTAAGAAAGTTTCATTATCTACATCACAAATTATATACACAAAGTTAGTAGATTGACAATGCTACTTCATGTGATGATCGTTGTGTTATATTGAAAAAAACGAATTGAGTTATAGATTTGTATGTGTGGTAAAAGATTAAAAGTAGAGAATGAATATGTAGTTTGCTAATAAAGAGATTAGTGGCGCTAATTGTTGAAAAATGTCGAAAAAGAAGAAATGTGGTAGTGATAGTTCACAATTCAAATTAATTGTGTGAAAAATATGTTTTAATTGTTGAAAAAAATTATATTTTCCATACTGGATATAATTTATGATGATATTAGTCAATCTGGACATTATACAGTAATTTTCATAAAAACAAAATGAAATGAGGACTTGTTGAATATCGAATTGTTTTAATAACAGAGAGAATTTTATTAAAAAGAATTTGGGTTGTACTTTGACAACCTGAGCACGTAGCTCAAGTGGTCAGAGCGTGCGGTTGGGTTCTCACAAGTCACTGGTTCGACTCTTGAGAACACCATCTTTTATGTGCGGTTTCTTTTAAAATCCAATCAGTTCCGAACCGAGAGTATATAACTCTCTGGTTCTCTTTCATATTGCTGAGCACAAGTGGCCATATGGTCAGAGCGTGCGGTTGGGTTCCCTGTGGTGGCCGGTTCGAATCCCTGTAGAACCATACTTTTATTTCTTTTTTTAAAAATAAAATAAAACAGCGACCGAGAGAATATAACTCTCTGGCCCTCTTTCTATACCGCTGGCGCAAGTGGCCTAGTGGCCTGTGCCTTCGGCTGTGTTCTCTGTGGTGCTGGGTTCGAATCTTGGCTTCGGCAAGATTGAAAAACATTTTTTTTGAGTGTTTTGGTGATCCAAAAATTATGAAAAAAATATGGTTATTCTTCTAAAAATATGTAGGACTTATGAAAAATAATTTGAGAATTATTTGCATGAAATAAAACATGATTTGAGAATTAAATGTGTAAATAGAACTATGGTTCTATATTTATATTTTTGTAAAATTATATCTTGCAAAAAGAATTTGAAATGAAGGATTAGAAGATTAATATAGTAAAGAAAGAAATTTTATTGTGTGATGGATGTGAATTATTCTCATTTGAGAATAGTGTGAAAAATATGAAATGTGAATATTCGTTAGTGACGTGAATTTTCAATGTGAAATTAATAATTGATGAAGTATATAAATTCCATGTATGATTATGGACTATTGAATAAATTCAGAGATCATGCTATTGAAAAAGAAATTTGTTAAGATTATGAAAATAAATTTATGAGTTGGAAATGCTCAAATTGAAAATTGTGAATTGGAATTGAAACAAAAGAGTAGCTAAGTCTCCCCCGGCATTTGGAAAGAAATGAAATGAAATATTGAAATGAAAGACCAAGGTTGGTCATGTTTGAATAAATGAATATGTCCGGTTGAGTGGAGAGGCTAACTCTAGAGCTTTGATTTTGTTCATGATTTTAATAAAAACTAAGGATTAGTACATAGTGGAGATGTGATAAAAGTAGGAGAAAAACACAAGTGAGGGCCATCAGATTGGCGGCATGAGAGTATTTCACAGGCTGTCTTCACGATGCGTCGTGACATGACGTGGATACTGCTCCAGAGTACCGTCCCGGTGGTGACGCTTGTGGGATGTTTGGTGACTGCATGAGGATCGTGTGCCATGAAGGAGGCTGAATTGCCACAGGCTATCTTCACGATGCGTTATGACATGACTGTGGGATTTCCCTCCAGGTTTTCTGTACACGTACTTGTACTCATAGATCATCTAGGATACCTACCGAATTACAGTAGTAGATTAAGTCATGGCGAGGGATTGAACCCTACAAAGATGAAGAACGATTAAGGGCTTGCCCTCGGACCTATGTAGTATGGGATGCATAGAATCCGAACAAGTGTGCATTAGTGTCATGTAACATAAATAACTGCATTAAGGACTAAGTGTACAATCACAACACGACATCAATAGGGTAGTCCCTTTAGTTTGATATGTGACAAGTTTGTGTTTGCTAAATATGAAAAATTAGTTATACTATTTCTGGCATAAAGATGATGGCCGTGTATAATGATCATCGGTTGAATAAACTTATGTACCCACAGTCTTATATGCAGGTAAGTGACATGATAAAGGTTAAAGAGGAACGGATGCTTAAAGATTATTCAATGTTGTTGTACATTTATTTAAATGTTGTAATTTTTACTTCCGCTGTGCAATGTAAAGTGTAATGTTTTATGTAAATTCTGATGTAAAGTGAAAAGTTCAAATTTCCTTATAAAATTGTACTAAATGAAGTGGAAAGATCCTGTAGAATATCTCGAATTCAGTTGTATTTGGGATTCGGGGCATTACATACACTACAAGCGATATTTAGTACTTGTATTACACAACAAAAAGAATACAAGTTACTTGCCTTATAGTTGACGACGAAAATGACGAAGAGTAGGAATAACGGGAACGGATTTTCGGGCACGAACTCAACGAACGAATGACGAACGAATGCAACCACGAACACAACACGAGATCCAACACACACACACACACAAGAGAGGGCAGCGGAGGGGACTGGATAAGAAGATGATGGCGGCCAAGGGGAAGCCGATGGGGACTGGTAGCGGCACAACAACGCTGGCTGACTGGCGATGCTACTATCTGCGTCGCAACGAGAAGGAGGGACAGCGCAGGGGCATTGCGCTCTGGCTGCTGGTCGACATCGAGACAGGGATAGGGGAAAGAGAGGCGGAGGAGTACTGGCTGCTGGCTGTAGTCGTCGATGTGGGCTGGCGTCAGGGTGAAGCAGCGGCACAGGGGAAACGGGAGGTGCTGGGGATGGGCGAGAGGCGCTGAGGTTGGGGTCATTGTTTGGTAGCTTCGGGAAGTCGGGTGTGCACACAGGGAAGGGTGCGACACAAGTGGGAGGAAAGGAGTCGGGAGAGCAGGGGGTTGATCGGGATGGTTTTGTGAGAGCGGCTAAGGTTAGAGACGTGGTGAATAGGGGTAGATAAGCAGGTGTATATATATGGGTAGACATGTTAGGGTTTTTAGGGGGTAACTGGTTAGGATAGTTAATGGGTATTAAGACCCATTAAGCAAATTAGAATATGATTTGGTATTATTGAGTATAAATGGGTCTAATAGGGTTTAATCAAAATGGAAGATCAATAAAATATAGGGAAATCCAATAGATGGGATAAGAACAAAAATAAATACTTAAGAAGTAGGACATGAAAAATTTAATAATGGGGATAAAAAAATAATGGCTCGATCAATCAGAGACAAAACAGTAGGCAAACAAATCGAATCAAGAAGATCAAATAAAACGATGACAATCAAATAAATGGATATATTGAAAATGGAGATCGAATACATGGGTCAAAGAGAGATGGAGAAATACAATATGAATAAATACACGGAAAAAGAAAATACACAAAAAATACAGAAAATGAGGAACATGGGTTACAACTATGAAAATTTGTATGTGATGAATTGATGAAATGGATAAGAAATAAGGATTTGAGTAAAAAGTTATATAAAAAGTAGATAATGGAGAATATTCAGAGAATATTCTTTTTTTGTGTTAGAAGTAGTGTTATGGGTTAGAGATGAAGTTACTGTTTGATGTGATTTTTACACAATTTTAGTGTAAAAGTTACATCAAAATTGTGTTGTGGGTGTGAGAGGGCCTTAGGATCCTAATTTTGAATCAATTTTCATCAAATATAATCGATTTGCTTTCTTACACGTGCAATTACAAAATTTATCTATATATAAAAATAAATCAGATATTTCTGTTGTACGGAAACATTGTCATATAGACACAATTTAACCATCTACAATAAATTTGGCACAGAAGCAACATGTGTAAAAAAGAGAGGGGGGGGGGGGGGGGGGGGGGAGGATACTACAAAAGGAAACCCTTTCATCTCAAAGGGAAAGAGAAGAAGAAAAGATGGGTTATAAGATGGATTTCCCCCAAAATGACCCACTTTTTGAAATTATTTACCAAACTAACCCACTTTGGAAAGTATTTACCAAAACGACCCACTCGCTATCTTAGTTAGCGACCCTAGTGAAAACAGGGTCGCTAACTGAGATAGCGAGTCTATCATCTGTTGTTTTCATCACTGGGGGAAAACATTAAGAAAAAAGTCAAGTATACACTCGCTATCTCAGTTAGCGACCATATTTTTACTAGGGTCGCTAACTGAGATAGCGAGTGTCGATTAGGAATTCACTTAAACTATCTTTGATGGTGGGTTTGTAGTTGGAGCTATCGATAATCAGAAATCTCTGTTGCAAGAGACGAAGGAATTCACTGTAGAAAGCAATGAAACTAGCAACAACCTCAACTTCGCTGGCGAAATCAAAGTTGAACAAGTTGTTGAAAGCCAAAATTCGCCATTGCCAGAAGAAGAGGAGGAGGAGGGGCTTGACAGTGATATACAGATTCTGGTACCTGCAAAAAAAAGGAATCCCTCGAGGTTGTCAGCGAGAATGTCACTGGCGAGGTTGAAGTTCCGATGGTTGCAACCAGTATTTGTATGAGGGTGAATGAAGGTGGAGATGGGGACAACAAAGAGAATGCAGAGGTGGCAGTGATAGCAGCGAAATTTGAGAATATGAGCCTGAGGAAACTGAAAGCCACTTATAAAGAGGAGTTGGTCAAAATCAGTAATAGTATGGTACATTATTCTTTAAATTAGCAATTTTCTTCATTTATTCGAAATATTTTTGTTGGATCCTGTAGGCGAGACAACAAACACTAGGGGGGGGGGTGAATAGTGTTAATAAAAAACTGCGGAAATTTTTTTCGGTGCAGTCGACTTGGTTGTGAACCAGTCGACTGATATGACCAAAATAAAACAAAAACAGTAACTCTGTGCAGTCGACTTATAGATAAGACAGGCGACTAAAGACACAATGAAAACACAACTTATATGACACTGACCAGTCGACTGATAGTGCAAGGAGTCGACTGTCCAGACACTTTTTGCAGAACTTAAGTAAACAAGAGTAAATGCAAAATCAAGACAACCAATCACAGAGTACACAAGATATATCCTGGTTCGGTCCTCCCGACCTACGTCCAGTCCCCAAGCAACCCACTTGAGATTTCCACTATTCTTGAAAAAGTTTACAAGAATACCCTACGGCGTTAAGACAACAACCTTGTCTAACCCGTAGTCCTTTCTCTCAACCAGAGAAAGCATACGCACTCTACTACCAAGAGTGAAACAAACCGACTCTACAACCTAGAGTCAAAAACCACTCTCCAACCGAGAGCAAAAGGAACAAGAAAAACTTTACAGTCAACCTATAGCCTTGTTGGTGTATTGTGTTGTTGCACGTGGCTAAAAACAAGGTTGACTTCTATACCCAGTCCAGAGCGAAATCGTTGCTATACTGGACTGAGTGTAGAGAACCAAAAGATTTGAACTTGAAAGCTTTTTCTCAAATTTTTCACTTAGAATTTTCTCAAAACAGTGCTCGGATCTCAAAGAGTTGTAAAAATGTTGTTAGAGATCTTTTCAGTGAGATCTGAACTCTTTTTTATAGAGTTAGATCTCCTGAACGTTGGGGGACAGTTATTCCAACTGTCAACCAACGGATCTAAGAGCTGTTGCTTTTGAAAAATCAATTTTGAAAATAGAAAACGGTCAAAAGCACTCGAACAGTCGATTGGGTTGCCATATGAGTCGACTGGTCAGAGTTTGAATAAATTTAAAACAGTTTTGTACTATCAGTCGACTGCCAGAGGTATCAGTCGACTGGTACTCAACAGTTAAATTACTTCAAACTGTTTTGACTCTTTTGGGGTTTTTGAAAAACACACATTATGAATTTTGTGAGTGTATGTGTGTGTGACAAGGCTTTACAATCAGACTAAGACTCAACAAAAATAAAATACAATGTTTTACAAGACATAATAACTTGACACATTTGAGCTTGAGGTCTTGAGTCTTGATTTGAGTCTTGTCTTGAATCTTGTCTTGAGTGAAGTCTTTGTCTGTAGCCTTTGAGCTTGTTCATTTGTTCAGCTAAAATAATCTTTTGTATGTGCAACCTGCAATGTTAGCTGTATAACATAGACACATGTTGCAGTGTGTTGTGATCATCAAAATCAAGAATCAACAATTTTGTACCAATTAATTTGTAGCACTAAATAAACCTCACATCATGCAACTTCTTCTCTCAGGTGGTGGAAGGGAGGAGGTATGCTCTCACAGTTTTGGACGACAACTGTGTCTGATTGAACGAGAACATATATGAAGCTTTGGTGAAATTTTTTGCGTATTCAATATATAGTTTGAGTTGAGCAATAAGGTTTTGAGGTTGTCAGCTACCTGCTGCTGTGCTTTGAATTGTTGGATAGGTCTTTTAAATTTTTTTGCTAGGAGATTGTGAAGATGGGTGGGGGAGGTTATAGTAGTAGTAGTACTTTGTTGTGAAACCAAGGTTTTTCTTGTAATTCCTGCATTTTCTAGCATTTTGTTTGTGTCTTTCGATGAAGTGAGAGAGATATGAGATAGCGAGTCTTTAAAAACTTTCCCAATCGATACTCGATATCTCAGTTAGCCAGTATAATACAAAAGCACACGCTATCTGAGATAGCGAGTATAAACTTGCTATTTTTCTTCAAGGCTATACACTCGCTTTAACGTCAGATAGCGAGTCTGAACTTGGTGTTTTTTCAATTCTTCTCCAAAGTGTGGAGAAACACATAACCATACACTCGCTATCTCAGTTAGCGATGAGTTTTTAACCAAGCTCAATATCTGATAGTGAGTGGGTCAGTTTGGTAAATACTTTCAAAAGTGTGTCAGATTGGTAAATACTTTCAAAAAGTGGGTCATTTTGGTATAAATTATATAAGATGATATTGGGTTCTTCGTCGGCGTCCTGCTGTCAAATCTTATCCGAAATGGGTTACAACTTTACCGTAATGGTAGCTCCTCATCTCTTTCTTTGTCTTTTTCTTCTTTGTCAGGGGTGACGGCAGATTCCTTGAGTCAACGGTGCATCTGAGATGAGGCTTGTTCTACGGTGGGCAAATGGGTTCTTCTTCAGCCATTAGTTTTCTTTTATAGAGTCTGTAATAGTCTGTAATAGCTGGCACGTGCATAGTGCACCTTTTTAATATATGTTTTGAGCGGGAAGTGGGCGGGAGTCTTTTGTGCGCTTCGTGCGTGTTATTTGTAATTTTTGTCCTGTAGCGTAACCGCCCATTTCCTATATTAGATGAGCTGTATTTCTCCATTCTCCATCAATAAAAATCTAGCTTCTCCAATCTTAATCCCCTCTCTAATCTCAACCCTAGTTCTTCACGATTTCGCCATGGCCAGATCTTGGAGCAACCGCCATCCTACCCCTGACAATTTGGTATCAGAGCCAGATAACTTCGACGACGATGGACGCAACGAAGGTAGTACGGTGCTGGAGGGGGAGGTGGCTAATCTGAAGAGCCAAATGGTGGAAGGGCAACTTCAGACCAATTACCTCACCGAGAGAGTCGAATCCATCGCTACAAGCATCGGGGAGAGGTTCTCATCGATCAAATCAAGAATAGAAGCAATGATGGCGATGATGCAGCATAATCCCCCACGTCCATTGAATCCTCCCCTGCTCCCTAATCACCCCAACCACCACTTCAGAGAGAGGTAACAGTTTCTAACTTAAATCTATTGCAATCCACCAATTACAGTGAAGGAGGAAGGGTGTTTCGAACACCATTTAAGGTGGAATTTCCATTGTTTCATGAGGGAGATCCAACGGAGTGGATCTGCGGAGTAGAACAATTTTTGGATTTTTATGAGGTTCCTGTGAACCAAAAGTTGAAGTACACATCCCTCAACCTAAAGGGTAGGGCGTCGCAGTGGTTCCGAAGGCACTTGAAGCCTAGGATTCACGAAATCTCTTGGACGAAGTTCCTTGAGGAGCTGTTAACTAGATTTGGGCCTACGGAGTTTCAAGATTACGAGGGAATTCTATCCAAGTTACAACAAAAAGGTGATATCGAAACATATGTGCAAGAGTTTGATCGAATCTCTAATTTTGTAGAGGGATGGACAGAATCTCACTTCCTCGGCACTTTCATCAGTGGACTTAGAGACGAGATATGTTGGGAAGTGAAGTCTCAGCGGCCTAAGAATGTGAGTGAGGCTATTGGATTGACTAGAGGGTATGAAGAGAAAATTGCATGTCTAAGAAAGAATTACAGAGCCCCTTTTACAGCTAGAGTTCCTATGACCTCTCCTAAACCAAATTCTCAATCATACACCTTCAACCATCCTTCCCTGGCTCCTGCAACTTTCCAAAATCCCTTACACTCTGTTGGTAACAATGTTCCCGCTTCTTCATTTGCATCCAATTTTGTTCCCAAAAGGTTGAATTTACAGGAGATGAAGGAGAGGGGAGCTAGAGGTTTGTGCTTTAACTGTGATGAGAGGTACATACCTGGGCACATTTGTAAGACTCAGAGATTCTACTTCTTGGAAGAATTGGAAGAGGAGGAAGAAGGGGTAGCAAATTTTGAAGCTGAGGAGGATGAAGGAGAACTCACCTACAGCTGTACAGACTCCTCAACTAGAAATGGTGCAACCTGAAGTATCCTTCCACACACTGGTGGGCAATCAAGTGTACCCACAGACGATGGGAGTTAAGGGAAGAATAGGAGGGAAGGAAGTTAATATCCTCATCGACTCCGGCTCAACCCACAACTATCTTGATCCACAAACTGCACTTAGAGCTAATCTAACCATCATGAAAGAGCCCTGATATAAAGTCACAGTAGCTAATCGGCAATGCATGTACAGCGAAGGCCAAGTTTCAAGTGTGAAGTTCATTGTACAACCTGCAGATGGGTTATCGAGGAGAGTAGGAGAAGATACAACCTGTTGTGAAATCACTTTTGTAGCATTGTAGGAGAAGTTGCAGACTAGGTAAGAGAACCAAGATGTGTACAAAAAGTCAGATGGAGTTTGGTGCTATAAGGGGAGAATATTGGTGAGTCCTCATGCAAATGTGAGGCACTTGATTTTCTTTGATCACCACACATCTAAGTTGGGGGGACACTCTGGATTTCACAAAACACTGTAGAGGATCAAGAGATGTAACACCCCGAATTCCAAAAATACACTGAATTCGAGATTCCACAGGATCTTTACACTTCTTTCATACAATTTTACAAGGAATTTAAAACTTTTCACTTTACATCAGAGTTACATGAAAACTTTACACTTTACATTTTACAGCGGAAGCATATATCACAATAATTTACATGTAATGACAGCGGAAGCAATTTACAACATTATACAAAGATACAACAATGAATAATAGATAAGCATCAGTTCTCCTTTAATCTTTATCAAGCCATTTATCTTGCATACAAAACTGTGGGTACGTCAGTTTATTCAACCGACGAAAATTATACACGGTCATCCTCTTTATGCCGGAAACAGTATAACGATTCTCATTTCTTAACAAATCACAAACTTGTTCACAAGCAAAGCTAAAGGGACTATCTTGTTGATGTCGTGTTGTGATTGTGCACTTAGTCCTTAATGCAGTTATTATGTTGTATGACACTAATGCGCACTTGTTCGGAAAACTCATGCATCCCATACTACATAGGTCCGAGGGCAAGCCCTTAATCGTACTTCATTTTATAGGGTTCAATCCCTCGCCATGACTTAATCTACTACGGTAACTACGGTAAGTATCATAGATGTTCTATGATCTACGAGCCCATGTCCAGGCAGCCTGGAGGGGAATCCCACGCACTGACACGACGCATCGAGCAGGCAGACTATGGACAATTCAGCCTTCGCCATGGAACAATGGCACCACCCGTAGCCACTCAAACAACCCACAAGTGTCGCCACCGGGACGATAATTCTGGAGTAGTGCTCACGGCATGTCTTGACGCATCAAGCAGGCAGCCTGTGGATCACTCTCACACTGCCAATCCGATGGCCCTCATACTCGTGTTTTTCTCTTACTTTCATCACATCTCCACTATGTATCTAGTCCTTAGTTTAATAGAATCATGAACAAAATCAAGTCTCTAGAGTTAGCCTCTCCACCATACCAGACTTAACCATTCATTCAACATGACCCAAACCTTGGTCGTTCATTTCAACAATTCATTTCAATTCATTCCTTTTCAATTGCCGGCATGAGACTTAACTACCCTCTAGTTTTCAATTTCAATTCACAATTTCCAAGAATCGAGTCTTTCAAACTCATAAGTTCATTTTTCAAAATTACAGTAGATTTTCCTTTTCATGTTCATAGCTTTCACAATCATAAAACTTTTCATAAATTCAATAGAATGATTTACTTCATTTCATGCAAAGACAGATCTAAAATGTCACAACCAATCTTTATTCATCAACAATAGATACATAATATTTATCAGAAAGCAAATCTAGAATTCTGAGATGTCGAAAAAAGATCTGGACAGTCGACTCAGAACATACTCAGTCGACTTATTCAGCAAGGAAATTATTCAAGAAAAGTTTCGGAATAGTTGACTGCTGCATAAGACCACTCGGCTGTTCCGCAGTGTTTAGAACTCTAAAATATCAATTACGGGGCAGTCAACTTTTACTTAAACCAGTCGGCTGTTCTGCAGGGTTTTGATTCAAAAACTTTTATTGTTCAGGACGGTCGACTACTACATTTATTCGGTCGACTGAAGAGAGTTAAATTTCGAATTAAGGAAATATTTATTCCTTCTATCTTTCGATTAGCACACAGCATTTTTATTAAACTACAGTATGTTCAATATCGATACAAACATGCAATTTTATCGGTTACCATCATCATAAATATAGTTTACAATTTAATGTAGAATTCTCATAACTAGTGTTTTCTTTCACACAATTGCGATTTCCAAACACACATTCTTCCTTTACTCATTGTTTGTCTATGGAGATGAATATTATCTCCGAATTAGCATGCTAGAAAAAGTCAAGATAATAACATACATTAACATATCATTTCATGGAATTTCGAACTGTACATATTTTATTTCATCAGACCAGTCGACTGTTCGATGTGATCGGTCGACTGCACAGATGAATTCCAGTTTCTCAAAATGTCTTTAGTTCTTTTCCATTCATTTAAATTTTCAGCATGGAAGATTTCAATATAACAATCATTCTATCAATCCAATTTTTCACACGCATAATGACAATTCAATTTCAATCCTAGCATGATTTCTATTCTAGAAGTCATGAGAAACACCCACCTTTTTGAATAAATAAAGCGAAATCCCTTAAAGCTTCCTAGTTGCGATGTACGTCTCCTCCTCCTTGCTCCTTGCCAGAAACGAATCCTCCAAATGGCAATGGTGGCCGGCCTCCAAAGAATAACTTAACTCTAATCTTTTCTCTCTTATCAAATTTCTATTGTACTAAGAGGAGAAGAAATTAGGGGGGGTATTTATACTTAATTTAGGAATTGTTTGGAGGGCTAGGATCAAATAGATGGTTATAGGATGGAGGGTTAGGATGAGAGTAGAAGTTATAGCAACCACCCACACACTCAAAATAACTACTCACACACTTTTCCACTCCTATGCACAAACTGGCCCCTACTTGATGTGTTCATGCACGTGTACGTGCAATGCACGTGCACTCACTAGTCCCCCATAATAAAAGTTGTACATTATTTTTACAAAAATAATCTTAAAAATATTCTACATTACAAGTTACAATAAAAGAGAAATAGCTCATGGGCTTTATTTAATGGGCCAAATTAGATTTGGGCTAAAAAGAAGGCTTTTGTTTATTTGAAGAACATGGGCCTTTATGAAAATAATTAGAGAACACATATACATATATATACATATACACATTATCCATAATGAAGATAATTATAAGAATTTTATACTACAAAAATTGCACGGGCACAAATTAAATATTTTAATGAAAATCGGGGCATTACAACACTCCCTCCTTAGAATAGTTCCGTCCCCGGAACTACAGTCAAGAGCGAGAAAACAAAACACTCACAACTAGCAAAAGAAAATACAAAATACAAATCAAGCAAAAAGCTCAGGATGATCTCTCAACATCCTCTCCTCAGACTCCCAAGTAGCCTCTTCAACCAAATGGTTTCTCCAGACTACCTTGACCATCGGTACCGTCTTATTCCTCAAGACATTCTCCCGACGATCAACAATCTCGACAGGAGACTCGATGTAATTCAGATCCAACTGCAAACCTTCCGGTACTTTAGGCAAATGATGACTCGGATCTGGAATATAACCTCTCAGCATAGACACATGAAAAACATTGTGTACCTGAGACAACTCTTCCGGTAACTCAAGCCGGTAAGCAGTTTTCCCGATCCTTTTCAATATCTTGTACGGGCCTATAAATCTCGGGGATAACTTCCCACTCTTGCCGAAACGGATCATGCCTTTGCTGGGCGATACCTTCAGAAAGACAAAGTCACCAACCTCAAACTCAAGGTCCCTCCTCCGGTTGTCTGCATAGCTCTTCTGCGTACTCTGAGCTTCCACCAACCTCTTCCTGATCAGATCAATCTTTTCAGAGGTTTGCTGCACAATCTCAGGTCCAAACATCTGACGCTCCCCAACTTCGAACCAACAAACAGGCGTCATGCACTTCCTGCCATACAAAGCTTCGTACGGTGCCATCCCAATACTAGTCTGAAAACTGTTGTTGCAGGAAAACTCCCCCAAAGTTAAATGCCTTTCCCAACTGCCCCCAAAGTCTAGTACACAATACCGAAGCATATCCTCAAGAATATGGTTGACTCTCTCAGTCTGCCCATCGGTCTGGGGATGAAAAGAAGTGCTGAAATCTGTCTTCGTACCCAAAGCTTTCTGAAGACTCCTCCAGAAATGCGAAGTAAACCGTGCATCTCGATTAGACACAATAGTCAACGGAACGCCATGAAGCCTGACAATCTCGCCAATGTACATCTCAGCCAACTTGTCCATCGAAGCAGTGAGTTTTATTGCCAAAAAGTGAGCAAACTTGGTTAGTCGATCGACTATGACCCAAATCGCATCATTACCTTTAGAACTCTTAGGCAAATCCGTGATGAAATCATTATTGATGTTATCCCATTTCCATTCCGGAATAGATAACGGTTGCAATAGACCTCCAGGTTTCTGATTCTCGGCTTTGACTTGTTGACAAATCTCACACCTCGACACAAATTCAGCCACATCCCGCTTCAAACCTGACCACCAGAAATGCTGCTTAATGTCCCTATACATCTTGGTACTTCCAGGATGTACAGACAAAAGAGTAGCATATGCCTTCTGAAGAATATTTTCTTCCAAGTCCGACTGATCCGGAACACACAGTCCTCTCTCCAAACCACAACACTCCATCCCTGATTTGAAATCCGGGCAACTTGCCAGCACCAACCTACTCCAACATCTTCTGAATCTCTGCATCATCCTCCTGACTTGCAATAATCCTTTCGTTCAGTGTCGGTTGAAGCCTCAATTGAGCTAATGATGATCCCAAGTCGTGCAGAACAACTTCAATACCAGCCCGATCTAATTTCTCTGCAAGGTGCTTCTGAGTTGTAATCAAACTCGCAAGACTGCTCTTGCAGCTAAGTGCATCGGCAACAACATTAGCCTTTCCTGGGTGATACTTAATCTCCGGACAAATGTCCTCAAGTACCTCCAGCCATCTCCTTTGCTTCAGGTTCAGATCCTTCTACTGATAGATGTACTTCAAGCTTTTATGGTCTGTGTACATGTTCAGCTTTTCACCATACACATAATGTCTCCATTGCTTTAAGGCAAAGATAATTGCGGCCAACTCCAGATCATGAGTCGGATAATTCTTCTCATGCGGTCTTAGTTGCCTAGACCCATAAGCGACCACTTTTCCTTCTTGCATTAAGACACAATCAAGCCCACGATGTGAAGCATCGCTGTAAACATTATACTCAACACCTACCCTAGGCAAAGCCAAAATAGGTGCAGTAGTCAGCCTCTCTTTCAACTCCTGAAAACTTGTCTTGCACTATTCAGTCCACTTGAAATTCACATTCTTCTTGGTCAGACCAGTGAGCGGCACGGCTATCTGAGCGTAGCCCTGGATAAATCTCTTGTAATATCTAGTCAATCCAAGAAAGCTCCTAACTTCCTTCACTGTAGTAGGCCTTGCCCAATCTCTCACTGCCTCTATCTTCTGAGGATCAGTTGCCACTCCCTCCTTACAAAGGATGTGACCTAGGAATGCCACTTCAGATTTCTAGAAATCACACTTGGATAGCTTGGCATACAACTCCTGCTCTTGAAGCTTCCTCAAAACTACTGCCAAATGCTCAGTGTGCTCCTCCTCCGACTTGGAGTACACGAGAATATCATCGATAAACACCACGACGAAAGAATCAATGAACGGTCTCAGAACTCTGTTCATCATGTCCATGAAGATTGCGGGTGCATTCGTCACTCCAAACGGCATAACTAAGAATTCGTAATGCCCGTGTCGAGTTCTAAACGTAGTTTTATGCACATCTTCAGCTTTCACTCGAACTTGATGATATCCCGATCCAAGATCTATTTTGGAGAAAACAGCTGCTCCTTATAGACGATCGAACAAGTCATCAATTCGGAGAATATGATACTTATTCTGAACAGTGACCTTATTCAGCTCTCGGTAATCGATGCACATCCTCATCGAACCATCCTTCTTCTTTACCAAAAGCACTGGTGCTTCCCAAGGTGACGCACTAGGTTGAATAAAGCCGTTCTCCAATAGTTCCTCAATCTGCCATTTGATCTCATCCTGCTCCACCGGTGCCATCCTATACGGTGCCTTAGAAATGGGTGCACTCCCTGGTTGAACAGTGATGCTGAACTCTACATCACGATGTGGGGGTAACCCAGGAAAATCATCCAAGAACATAGTCGGATAGTCCCAAACCACAGGAATCAGCTGCACTTCTACAGGAATCCCTTCCTTCTGGCTGATAGCAGCAACCAACTCTGAACATCTTCTCTTCCCTTGGAAAGTGACTTCAGGTCCACCTGGAGCCTTCACTGTTACCGTCTTGGTCTTGCACTCGATGCTTGCACTGTACACCGACATCCAGTCAATGCCAATGATAACATCAACTCCCAAAACATTCAGCTTGATCAGATCGATCCCAAAGATTCGATTTCCAATCACGATCTCGTAGTTGGCATAGTACCGATCAGTGGTTAGAGTCTCCCCCGATGGAGTAGCGACTGCTAAAATCTTGCCTGGAAAGATCTTTGGTTCAACTTCCAACACTTTAGTAAATTTAGGAGACACAAAAGTATGAGAGGATCCAGTATCGAACAGAACAACAGCTTTCATTCCATTCAAATAAAGTTCTCCTGTTACATAATACATACTCATTACGCAGCCGTTCACTAAATAAACGGGAAAAAAAAACAACATGAATCTCTAAACATCCGCCCTCGTACCAGTGATGACATGATCTACTTCATCGGCATCAGCTTCGGTTAAGGCAAATACTCGCCCTTGTTGGTATGGTCTCTTCCCAGCCTGCTGTGTTGGTCCCCTCTGGACAACATCCTGCAACTTCGGGCACTGGGATCGGTAATGACCTGTCTCCCCACAATTGAAACAAGTCACCATAGGAGGTCTCACCCAATTTTTTTTGGGTCTCCCCCATCTATGTTGACAGTATTCGCTCCCGTTGGTTTGAACCTCTGGGCTGATGGCTGTCCCCTGGCATTCCCAGTAACTGCAGGCCTCTTCCCAACGTTCCAGTTGTTCTTCCTATTATGAACAGTGTGGAACTGCTCCATGTCTGCCTCCATGGCTGCCGCTCGTTTGACTGGCTTGTCAAACCTCCTGATACCGAGAGGTATCATCCTGGACCTCAAGCTCGAACTTATGAGCCTTCTTCGCCTCATCCATCACTAACTCAAGAGCATACCTTGAAAACTGAGTGAATTTAGTCTCATACTCCCTGACTGACATGCCACCTTACTGTAGTGGTAGGAACTCCATAGCCTTCTTCTCCTGGACATCGGAGGGGAAATAGTGACTGTGGAATTCTTCTAAAAAATCCTCCCAGCCAAAAACAATACCTCCCATTGTCCGCTTCATCGACTGCCACCAAACAGCTGCATCCTTCTCGAGCTGCATAGTCGCCAACTTCACCTTGCTGCCTTCTGGGGTCTCCAAGACTTCGAAGATAGTCTCTGCCTGCTGGATCCAGTTGTCAGCCGCGTCAGGGTCTGACTTCCCTTCGAACACTGGTGGTTTCATTCGTTTGAACGATTCCACAAGTTTAATTGCCTCGGGCACTGGATTCACAGGCCTTCTTCCTTGGTTCTAATTCATGGCCACGGCGTTGAGTGTCTGATAGACCCTCGCGAGTTCCGTTTCCAAGTCCAGACCTTCACCATTTCTAGCTCCTCTTCTAGCCATATTCTGATGCAAAAGATCCATTAGATTCGAAGTATAAGACATGAATTTTAAATCAACTTGAATTTCATTGAATTCCAAACTTTACAGATTCAAATTGAAAAACATTTCTTGACATCAGAATGAAAACAGCAAAAGCTACAACAGTCTAACTCCTACGGTTCCTCTTCGCTTCACGAAGTTCTCCCCGTAGTTCATTAACTTCTTCCTTCAGCACATCGGTCATATTCTTCCACTTCTCGAGTTCCCATACACAATGACTGAGAATTGCAAAATCGTCCTTGCGCTTTGCCAACTGAGCCTCCAATAGTCCAACTCTCTCCCGCAGTGTTTCAACCTGCCTCTGAAGAGACGCAACAAGACTATTCAGAACTGGTTCTTCTTCTTCAACAGAAGAAGAGTCATCAGACGAGTCCGTAGGTGGAGTAATCTCTCGGGACTCAGGCCATTCCTCTCCATCGGAGTCTGCTTGCCCTAGGTAGTATTCTTCCTCAATGATGTGCCAATTGTCGTCTCCAGCGGGGTCGAAGTGATCAGCCATCTTAGAAATAGGGAGGAAGAAGCATAAGTCATAGAGCAACACAAATGTAAGTAAATTACATTTAAATCTCTAGACTCAAACACACGCTCTAATGTCCACTTCTAGGGTGTCGTTCCTTATAAATTTGTACTAGCGTGAAACCTGGCTCTGATACCACTCTATAACACGCCAAATTCCAAAAATACACTGAATTCGAGATTCCATAGGATCTTTACACTTCTTTCGTACAATTTTACAAGAAATTTAAAACTTTTCACTTTACATCAGAGTTACATGAAAACTTTACACTTTACATTTTACAGCGGAAGCATATATCACAATAATTTACATGTAATGACAGCGGAAGCAATTTACAACATTCTACAAAGATACAACAATGAATAATTGATAAGCATCAGTTCTCCATTAAACTTTATCAAGCCATTTATCCTGCATACAAAACTGTGGGTACGTCAGTTTATTCAACCGACAAAAATTATACACGGCCATCCTCTCTATGCCGGAAACAGTATAACGATTCTCATTTCTTAACAAATCACAAACATGTTCACAAGCAAAGCTAAAGGGACTATCCTGTTGATGTCGTGTTGTGATTGTGCACTTAGTCCTTAATGCAGTTATTATGTTGTATGACACTAATGCGCACTTGTTCGGATTCTATGCATCCCATACTACATAGGTCCGAGGACAAGCCCTTAATCGTACTTCATTTTATAGGGTTCAATCCCTCGCCATGACTTAATCTACTATGGTAACTACGGTAAGTATCTTAGATGTTCTATGATCTACGAGCCCATGTCTAGGCAGCCTGGAGGGGAATCCCACGCACTGACACGACGCATCGAGCAGGCAGACTATGGACAATTCAGCCTCCGCCATAGAACAATGGCACCATCCGTAGCCATTCAAACAATCCACAAGCGTCGCCACTGGGACGATAATTCTTGAGTAGCGCCCATGCCATGTCTTGACGCATCAAGCAGGCAACCTGTGGATCACTCTCACACCGCCAATCCGATGGCCCTCATACTCGTGTTTTTCTCTTACTTTCATCACATCTCCACTATGTATCTAGTCCTTAGTTTAATAGAATCATGAACAAAATCAAATCTCTAGAGTTAGCATCTCCACCATACCGGACTTAATCATTCATTCAACATGACCCAAACCTTGGTCATTCATTTCAAAAATTCTTTTCAATTCATTCCTTTTCAATTGCCGACGTGAGACTTAGCTACCCTCTAGTTTTCAATTTCAATTCACAATTTCCAAGAATCGAATCTTTCATACTCATAAGTTCATTTTTCAAAATTACAGTAGATTTTCCTTTTCATGTTCATAGCTTTCACAATTATAAAACTTTTCACAAATTCAATAGAATGATTTACTTCATTTCATGCAAAGATAGATCTAAAATGTCACAACCAATCTTTATTCATCAACAATAGATACCTAATATTTATCAGAAAGCAAATCTAGAATTCTGAGATGTCGAAAAAAGATCTGGACAGTCGACTCAGAATATACTCAGTTGACTTATTCAGCAAGGAAATTATTCATGAAAATTTTCGGAATAGTCGATTGCTGCACAAGATCATTCGGCTGTTCCGCAGTGTTTAGAACTCTAAAATATCAATTACGGGGTAGTCAACTGTTACTTAAACCAGTCGGCTGTTCTGCAGGGTTTTGATTTGAAAACTTTTATTGTTCAGGACGGTCGACTACTACATTTATTCGGTCGACTGAATAGAGATAATTTTCGAATTAAGAAAATATTTCTTCCTTCTGTCTTTCGATTAGCACACAGCACTTTTATTAAATTACAGTATGTTCAATATCGATACAAACATGCAATTTTATCCGGTTACCCTCATCATAAACATAGTTTACAGTTTAATGTAGAATTCTCATAACTAGTGTTTTCTTTCACACAATTGCAATTTCCAAACACACATTCTTCCTTTACTCATTGTTTGTCTACGAAGATGAATATTAACTCCGAATTAGCATGCTAGAAAAAGTCAAGATAATAACATACATTAACATATCATTTTATGGAATTTCGAACTATACATATTTTATTTCATCAGACCAGTCAACTATTCGACGTGATCGGTCGACTGCACAGATGAATTCCAGTTTCTCAAAATGTCTTTAGTTCTTTTCCATTCATTTAAATTTTCAGCATGGAAGATTTCATTATAACAATCATTCTATCAATCCAATTTTTCACATGCATAATGACAATTCAATTTCAATCCTAGCATGATTTCTATTCTAGAAGTCATGAGAAATACCCACTTTTTTGAAGAAATAAAGCGAAATCCCTTAAAGCTTCCTAGTTGCGATGTACGTCTCCTCCTCCTTGCTCCTTGCCAGAAACGAATCCTCCAAATGGCAATGGTGGCCGGCCTCCAAAGAACAACTCAACTCTAATCTTTTCACTCTTATCAAATTTCTATTGTACTAAGAGGAGAAGAAATTAGGGAGGGTATTTATACTTAATTTAGGAATTGATTGGAGGGCTAGGATCAAATAGATGGTTATAGGATGGAGGGTTAGGATGAGAGTAGGAGTTATAGCAACCACCCACACACTCAAAATAACTACTCACACACTCTTCCACTCCTATGCACAAACCGGCCCCTACTTGGTGTGTTCATGCACGTGTACGTGCAATGCACGTGCACTCACTAGTCCCCCATAATAAAAGTTGTACATTATTTTTACAAAAATAATCTTAAAAATATTCTACATTACAAGTTACAATAAAAGAGAAATAGCTCATGGGCTTTATTTAATGGGCCAAATTAGATTTGGGCTAAAAAGAAGGCTTTTGTTTATTTGAAGAAAATGGGCCTTTATGAAAATAATTAGAGAACACATATACATATATATACATATACACATTATCCATAATGAAGATAATTATAAGATTTTTATACTACAAAAATTGTACGGGCACAAATTATATATTTTAATGAAAATCGGGGCATTACAACAGAGATTTCAAGTGGGTGGGAATGAACAGGGAAATTATGCAATGGATTAAAGAATGCATAGTGTGCCAAACTAGTAAAAGTGAAACCACACAACCTACGGGCTTACTACACCCTCTTCCCATTCCCGATTGTATTTGGGAGGATATCTCAATGGACTTTATAGAAGGTTTACCCAAGAGTCAAGGGAAAAGTGTGGTAATGGTGGTCGTTGATCGTCTAACCAAGTACACTCACTTCATAGGAGTATCACACCCATATACAGCACAGTGAATAGCTCAATTGTTCATAGATAACATCTACAAACTGCACGGCATGCCAAGAAGTATCATGAGTGATCGAGATCCACTTTTTATTAGCAGGTTTTGGAAGGAATTCTTCAAGGTTCAAGACTGCAAGCTCCACCATTCTACAGCTTACCATCCTCAAAGTGATGGCCAAATAGAGGTCGTGAACAAAGCTTTGGAGTTATACTTGAGATGTTTTTGTAGTAAAAAACCCACTAGTTTGGTGACATGGTTGGCGTAGGCTAAGTTTTGGTTCAATACCAATTGGCATGCATCTACTAGAATGACCCCCTTCGAAGGAGTTTACGGCAGACCACCACCTTCAGTACTTCAATATGTTAGAGGCACGACAAGTATGCCTGCGTTGGAGGAAGAATTGGGACCTAGGGACTCCATTTTGAAGCTGTTGAAGGACAACATATCCCTAGCTCAAGAGCGTATGAAGCATTTTGCAGACAAGAAGCGCACCGAGAGGGAATTTGTTGTGGGCGATCTAGTGTTCTTGAAGATCCAACCATACAGGCAAATTTCTCTTCGTAATCCTTCACCACAGAAACTCACTTCGAGGTTTTTTTGACCCTACAAAGTGATTGAGAAAGTGGGTTCTGTTGCTTATCGCTTACAACTTCCAGAGGGAGCAGTCATTCACCCAGTTTTCCATGTTTCCAAGCTAAAGAAATGTCACGGTGATCACGCCCCCAATGTGTCCTCTGGATTCCCTACCTGATGGGTTAAAGATGGTGACCAAGAAACACCAGAGGAAGTAATTGATAGGAGAGTGTTTAAAAAGAAAAATCAGATGGGAATTGAGTTATTGATCAAGTGGAAAAACTCAGGAATAGAAGGTGCTTCATGGGTTGACATTGAAGTGTTTCGTCGCAGATTTCCAAACTTCGAACTTGGGGCAAGTTCGTTGCTAAGGGGAGAGGAGTTATCAGGGATGACGGCAGATTCCTTGAGTCGACGGTGCATTTGAGATGAGGCTTGTTCTACGGTGGGCAAATGGATTCTTCTTCAGCCATTAGTTTTCATTTATAGAGTCTGTAATAGTCTGTAATAGCTGGCACGTGCATAGTGCACCTTTTCATATATGTTTAGAGCGGGAAGTGGGCGGGAGTCTTTTGTGCGCTTAGCGCGTGTTATTTGTAATTTTTGTCCTGTAGCGTAACCGCCCATTCTCTATGTTAGCTGAACTGTATTTCTCCATTCTTCATCAATAAAAATATAGCTTCTCCAATCTTAATCCCCTCTCTATTCTCAACCCTAGTTCTTCACGATTCCGCTGTGGCTAGATCTCGGAGCAACCGCCATCCTACCCCTGACATTCTTCTTCTTCTTCTTCTTGCTATTGCTCCATTTTTCTCCTTTTCGGGGTTCGGCTTTTGGATCTTGGACTGCGGATATTGACGAGAAGGAGATCCGAAGACGAAAGCCTGAGAATTTGTTAATGACCCTAGCTGCAGCTAAGGTAATTCATATTTCAGTAAAAATCATGTTTAAAAAAATGTTGTTTTAAAAAAAAAAATTCTTATATGAAATCATTTTTTTGTGAAATTAGGCAGATGCCATTCTAGGGAAGCTTGACATCAGTGATTACGGGAAGGAGGATTTGGAGGACACGCTTTTGATAACTGCTGATCAAGTATGTTCTTGGCCCTTTATTTGTAGTTTTAATTTTTAATTTTTTGCTATTTTGATGATAATTATTGGAATGAGTAATTTATTGAAAAAAAGAAAAAGTTGGTATCAGTATATGATACATTAAATAAGATCAAAAAGATTAAGTAGATAAGTGTCAATGTTTCAAGAGATTTATGACAATGTCTGTATTCTTGTTCATAATTATACTTAGCTAGTGGTTGTAGAAAAAGTACTTTTGGCTAAACACAATTTTATTTATGTTTGGAAAAAGTACTTTTGGCTAAACACAATTTTAATTATGTTTTCCAAGTATTTATTTTGAGCCTAAAAGAACTTTCATATCCAAAGGCAATGCCAAATAGAACGGAGCCTAAGTGATGGCCATGAGTTTCCCCCAATACTCCGGCCAACCAATTTGACCCATGTATCATTTTCTTGTATCAATTTGTACCATTGGTTTTTCGTTTAAAGAATTACCTTTAAAAAAATAAAACAAAAATTGATTCCCGCTTTATTCCAATTTAGATAGCTTAACCTCGTGGTAAAATGACTTATTTTGCAACTCCACACGTGGGCTTGTTTTTTTTGAGGGGAAAGGTGGAATAAAGCCACCCTGTTTCATTAAAAAGAGTTTAATGAAACAAATCCGGAGTACTGGGCTCAAGTACAACCTACTAACAGAAAATAAAACATATATGAAGCAACATGACGCGTACAAACAATAACTCCCTCCAACAACCCTGGAGGATGGGCCGACAAACCATCTCGACCAGCTAAATGTAAGTACGTCAGTTAGCTTCGTACAGTGCCTCCACGGCACATGCACACCCACCTGAAACACGTCTGGCAGAATTTTCACCTGTTGATCCCTGCCTTCACCTCGCTGGGGAGACCCTATCTTTGGGCCCAAGCCCCGCAGGTCGAAAACTGACCCCACAACACCTGCACTGCGATCGCACCCACCCACCATCTCCACCACTCATCCTACAAACGAGTCGGTCGCTCCCACAGCCACTACCAGAGAGAAAGCCGTGAAGAGGATACCTTTACCTCTCACACAATTGTGCTTTCTCAGGCGATTTCTCACCAAACAACTATCTCGCTCACCCCACCAAACACCACGCTTCAGGAAAGAGCCGTGGAGAGGATACCTTCACTTCTCTCACGCACAAGCTCTCTCCGGCGATTTCTCACCACACAGACTTATCTCGACTCAAACTCCCAAACGGAAGGAAGAAGCGACGCTGTCTCTAGCCAGTGGCCTAAGCTGGAGGAAGCTCAATAATCTGACAGTAGGTGCTGTGAAGATTGCACCGGCGACATCGTAGTGCACGTGGGCTTGTTTTCTTAAGGAGTTATTCTAATTGCAGCAAATGAGAATTTTACGAATTGTCAAATCATGTTCATATCTTGCCTCACTTATAAACATCAGTTAGGGTCGCTTCATTCTCTAACCTGAGTTGCGGGGATCAACTGCATGAAATAAAATTGTAAAAGCTTAAAGCTTTTATTGCAACTAGATCGTACACAAAAACTTATACCAACTATTTTTTTGCAGTTGCAACCGGAGGAAATTGGAGTTGCATTATCAGATCAAGCAAGCCGTTACTTCATTTGTTGGACTCAAATTGCAATAAAACTACCAGTAGGTTATTTTACCAAAGTTTTTCATTTAACTCGAGCTTCATTGAAGCAAGCCCCATAGGCCATAGTTAGATCCTTCTCTATCAGTCTGTTAATGACGTTACAATTAGTTCCTTCTCGACGGTGTGCTAGCTGTCATGATTAACATGACCCTTATTATTTGCCATTCGAAGTAACTAAAATTATTATACTCACTATAGAAGTCAGTTGTAAAGAACTGCTCTAGTTTATATTGAGACTGAAGCTCTGAATTAAAAGATCAACCCAACATCCACAAGCATGTAACTTTCCTAATAATCAGTGTAGAGTAGACTGACAAGAATAACATCAAACCAGTGTTTTATGTACTGCTAAAAAAATGCTTTACTCATTAAACAAAAGGTGCAGCACATCTATTCTATTTGACTAAGTACCATTAAATCATAATCTTGATTTTCTATTAGGGGTTTTCAAATTTGTCAAAGTTTTTCATGACAATAAGACCTATAATAAAAAGCTTGTAACATGTAGCCTTCCTTACCGTTGAACCCCTAGTTCTGAATACAATACAAAATATGTTCAAGAAGCTGTCAGGTGCGAAGAAGCAAAGGAATTTATCAAAGGTACGACAAGATGATATGACTAAAAATAGGACTAAATCGGAACCGTTCAAATCGGGCACGAATCTTAAAGCTCTCAGGGGTAAAATGGTAATTTCACCTATAAATAAATTCGAATTGAGAACTGAGTTTCTTATTCAAAACCCAATAACCTATAAACGGATCTGTCATATTGGATACGGATATCAACCCATTACAAACCAGTTCAGAAGGATAAAGACGAATTCAGATTCACGATTATTCCTAAGAGGCGGTTTGAACCACTTCTTATCCATCCACACCGGGAAGTAGAGATTTGTTTTTATCTCGAAACGGATCTCTAAGGCGACTATAAATACCCCTCTCCCCCTACTGTTACAAGGTAATGAATTTTTTCCTAACTAAACTGTTTCTTAATCTTGGAGATTACTGAGAAGAGCGTCGGAGGGTTCGTCGCCGGGATTCATCCTGGTGTATCGAACTTTGTACAGCTTTGTGGCAGCGGCAAGGAACAAGTCAACACATAAGTGGAGTCAACAAGTTTGCTTTACTGTTTTCCTCAAAGAACTCACAAATTTATCTGTTTGTCCCTACACCCTAAATCAGCAGCAATAGATTGGCACTGTCTGTGGGAAACAGAAGCAGCGATCTAGTCTTCTCTCATTAGCCAAGCTAATTTCAAGCCATGCCTCCCAAGAAGGGGAAGACAACGGTCTCGAACCATAGTGCCACTCCCGTGCCTTCTCCTCCTCCAGTCCATGAGGTTCCCTCCAACCCACTCAGCAAGTCCAGCAACCTGGACAACCTCTCCTTTAACCCGTCCAGCAACCACAGTCTGGATGGCCTCTTCCTTAACAACCACAGCCCCAGCAGGCTTCTCAAGGGCCACAAGAGGCTGCCACAGGACCCTCCCGCCGAAGTCGGCAAGGGCAACATCCTCATCGCGACCATGTGTCGATACACAACCCTTCGTCCGACTCCCTGGCTATTGCTTCATCAAAGGAAGGACGAGTGGCTAAGAGACTATGTCAAACGTTTCACAGAGAAAGTCAGATCCATCGCCTCCTTGGACCAGTCTGTAGCCTCTGCAGCCTTCCAATCCAATGTCGCTAACGACAACCTCCGAGTGTCCCTTTCCAAGAAGCCTCATCGGGATTTCTCAGACTTCCTGCTCAGGAGTGAGAAATACATATGAGCAGAAGAGGCTCTCTTCCGCCCTGGTTTTGAAGGATCGTCCTCCGAGAACAAACAGAAGGGCGCTAAAGAAGGAACTAAGAAGCTCCAGAAAGACAACGGAGGCCAGCGGTGCCCTCCTCCCCACTTCGAGAAGTTCACTCTGCTCAATGCGAGTGTCTCAACTATCCTGATGGAGGTTGGGAAAGAGGGTCTTCTCCCGCCACCTCCGAAGATGAACACTCTGGGTGTTGCCGCTAATTTTGGTGTGGGGGCAAACAGATAGAATTTGTGGATTCTTAGGGAAACTGAATAGCTAACCTGCGTACCTGTTCCGCCGGAGCTTGACCGCTAACTCCTGCCGTTCACCTGCAAAAAGTGCAAGACACCGGGGTTGTTCCCGGCGACGCACCCTCCGACGCTCAAGTCAGTAATCTGGAAGACTATGAAAGAGCGCCAAAACTGGAGAGAGATTGATTACCTCTTAATGGAGATGGATGGGGGGTATTTATAGGCGTCTTAGGGAACGGATTAGGAATGTAATCCCCGTGATCGGATAAGGAATATTCTCCTTGTAAACAGATTAGGAATGTAATCCCTAATTCCCAGTGGAGGGATAGGCATGAATCAGGGCCGTTGATTAGGATCTAATCAGGGGCCCTAATTCTATCCCTCTGATCGGGCTCTAGCGCTGGTTGAAACCCGCGCCCGATTGGAGCGGGTCCGTTTGTGGGTTATTGGGTCTTTATCTGGGAGATCCAGTACCCATCTCAGACCCTATTTGTGGGTGAAATTACCGTTTTACCCCTGGGCTTCAAGATTCGTGCCCGATTTGGAAGGTTCCGATTAACCTCCATTTTTAGCCATATCACGAGCCCCCCACTCCTAAAGGCTGAGATTGATCGGCCTTTGAGGAGTAGTTTTAACTGTGTTAATGGCTAACGGAGTTGTATCGGAGCCCACCTGGAAGGTTTTGAATCTTGAAGGAGGTAGTTTGGTGATTTTTCAAGTGGATTGAACTCTGAGTCGCTCCTGAGCTCTTATGATCGTGTGGCGTTCTTGCAGAGATATCCTTCTGATTTAAGAAAGTGTCGATTTGTCGTCCTGGGTTCTTGGAAGATTGTTTTTGGGCAACAATTGTTTGTTTGGGGGTGAGAAGGTACTCCCCCACTTTATAATTGCTCCCCAGGAATTCTTCCTCACCTTTTCGAATTTTTTAATTGTTTTTTGGCGCAATGGTTTGGCCGTTATCCTTCGTTGAGGGGTATTTATATTTGCATCACGCTTCCGACTACCTCTAGGGCTCGCTGGCTAGGGGGCCGAGGTCCGTATGCGGTTCGGCACTTTTTTCCGAAGAGGAGAGCGTGTTCGGCATAGCTGCGAGTACTAGGAGGGAGTCCGGCGTAGCGCGAGGTCCAATTCTTCCCCGTAACAAGGTCGGTGTCAAGAACGCTCGGCAGTGGATGCCGAACTTGAATTTTTCCCCGTAACAAGGTCGGTTCCACGAACGCTCGGCAGTGGGTGCCGACCTTGATTTTTCCCCCGTAACGAGGTCGGTTCCACGAATGCTCGGCAGTGGGTGCCGACCTTGTTTTTTCCCCCGTAACGAGGTCGGTGTCACGAACGCTCGGCAGTGGGTGCCGAACTTGATTTTTCCCCGTAACGAGGTCGGTTCCACGAACGCTTGGCAGAGGTTGCCGAACTTGATTTTTTCCCCGTAACGAGGTCGGTGTCACGAACGCTCGGCAGTGGGTGCCGAACTTGATTTTTTCCCCGTAACGAGGTCGGTTCCACGAACGCTCGGCAGTGGGTGCCGAACTTGATTTTTCTCCGTAACGAGGTCGGTGTCACGAACGCTCGGCAGTGGGTGCCGAACTTGAATTTTTCTCCGTAACTAGGTCGGTTCCACGAACGCTCGGCAGTGGGTGCCGACCTTGATTTTTCCCCCGTAACGAGGTTGGTTCCACGAACGCTCGGCAGTGGGTGCCGACCTTGATTTTTCTCCCGTAACGAGGTCGGTGTCACGAACGTTCGGCAGTGGGTGCCGAACTTGATTTTTTCCCCGTAACGAGGTCGGTTCCACGAACGCTCGGCAGTGGGTGCCGAACTTGATTTTTTCCCCGTAACGAGGTCGGTGTCACGAACGCTCGGCAGTGGGTGCCGAACTTGATTTTTCCCCCGTAACGAGGTCGGTTCCACGAACGCTCGGCAGTGGGTGCCGAACTTGATTTATTTCCCGTAACGAGGTCGGTTCCACGAACGCTCGGCAGTGGGTGCCGACCTTGATTTTTCTCCCGTAACGAGGTCGGTTCCACGAACGCTCGGCAGTGGGTGCCGACCTTGTTTTCTCCCCCGTAACGAGGTCGATGTCATGAACGCTCGGCAGTGGGTGCCGAACTTGATTTTTTCCCGTAACGAGGTCGGTTCCACGAACGCTCGGTAGTGGGTGCCCAACTTGATTTTTTCCCCGTAACGAGGTCGGTGTCACGAACGCTCGGCAGTGGGTGCCGAACTTGATTTTTTTTTCCGTAACGAGGTCGGTTCCACGAACGCTCGGCAGTGGGTGCCGAACTTGATTTTTCTCCCGTAACGAGGTCGGTTCCACGAATGCTCGGCAGTGGGTGCCGAACTTGAATTTTTCTCCGTAACGAGGTCGGTGTCACGAACGCTCGGCAGTGGGTGCCGAACTTGAATTTTTCCCCGTAACGAGGTTGGTTCCATGAATGCTCGGCAGTGGGTGCCGACCTTGATTTTTCCTCCGTAACGAGGTCGGTTCCACGAATGCTCGGCAGTGGGTGCCGACCTTGATTTTTCTCCCCGTAACGAGGTCGGTGTCACGAACGTTCGGCAGTGGGTGCCGAACTTGATTTTTTCTCCGTAACGAGGTCGGTGTCACGAACGCTCGGCAGTGGGTGCCGAACTTGAATTTTTCCCCGTAACGAGGTCGGTTCCACGAACGCTCGGCAGTGGGTGCCGACCTTGATTTTTCCCCCGTAACGAGGTCGGTGTCACGAACGCTCGGCAGTGGGTGCCGAACTTAATTTTTTCCCGTAACGAGGTCGGTTCCACGAATGCTCGGCAGTGGGTGCCGAGCTCCTAAACTTGTCGTTTTTCGTCATAGGAGTTTGTATCTACTGTGCGCCTTCTGAGCTTCTGACAGCTTCTGACAGCTTCCGACAACTCTGACAACTCTGACAGATGGGACGTTTATTAATTGCAGTGACCTCTGGGCTTCCATCAGACGGGACGCACATTAAATTCGACTCATGATTTGGCGCGGTTAGCAAGGCGACGATTGGGGTCGCTCCGTCGTTTCGTCTAAATGGGCCGGTCGTACGAGCCCATTAACCTCGTTTGGAGTGCCCCTCTCTATAAATCCTCACCCCCCTCTCTCATTTCTCATTTCTCCTCTCTTTCGCTCAGACGGTTTCTTGTGCTCAGGCGAATTCTTCCGGTGGTCGGCGTTTGATTCAGGCGAAGTTTTTCCGGCGGCTATCACTCTTAAGGTAATTTATCATCAATTATGTCTGTAGCTTCTGTCTCCGAAGAAGTCTCTTGGTCCGAGCCCTCCCTTGAAGTCGTCGAGGATTCGACTCCGACCCCGACCAAAGGCAAGAAGGTGTTCGGCAAGGATTCGATCGTCCAGGATCCGAAGAGGATGGGAGAGTTTGGACAACTGCCAGGGCCGTTGACAGGGCTCCATAGAGTTAGGCAGCTCCCAGAGGATCAGGCCGAGCGGATCGTCCATGGGAGGGGGAGGTCCTTCGAGGAGAATGCCGCGAGGGAGACGACGGAGGCGGACGATGCGGTGTCGATCCTGCGCGAGGAGGATCTGGCAGTGATCCGGGATTCTTTTTTTTATCCCGGAGGAGTACGAACTTATGCTGCCGGGCCCCGGAGTTAGGGCCAACTCGCCGCTGCCAGTGACGATGTGTTGCTGGCCGGTCGATGCCTTTATCGCCAGAGCTCGGCTACCTCTCCATGCGTTCGCCGTTACCGTGGTGAGTTGGTTCGGGGTCAGCCCCATCCAACTCATGCCGAACGCGTGGAGAGTGATAAATGGTTTTGTTCTCCACTGCCAGGCTGCAGGGATCGAGCCGCAGCTGAACGTGCTTCGGACGCTATACCGGCTCCACCAAGGGAATAAGTCGGAGTACCGGTATTACTTGACTCCGAGGCACGGCGGCAGGCTCGTCATATGCCCCGACTCCCTTAAGCACTGGCAAGAGAAGTGGTTGGTCGTGCGGAGTCGAGAGGAATGGCCGATCCCTTCGGACTGGGTAGAAGGGGTGCCGAAGAGGACGAGGGCGATGCCGAAGCTCTCAGTGGAAGAAGAAGAGGCGGTCCGGATCCTCCTCGATCGGCCGAAGTATGATTGGAGGGAGCTGACGGAGGACGTCCTCTACAAGGAAGGGCTCTGTTGCGTAGACCCCAGTACGTGGCTCTCGTCAAGTTCTTGTTTTCCGTACTTTCTTCCTTGTTGTTTTTAATGTGTTAACCAATTTTCGCTTTTGATGCAGAAACCATGGACTACGACGTAGTATTGGCGCTCAGGGCCGGACTCGCAAGCAAGGCGCCTAAGAAGAGCAAGAGGGTTGCCTCCAAGCTGCCCTCGTCCTCGAAGGTGCCGAGGATTGGAGCCCCTGTTGAAGAGGTGGAGGTCCTCGACAGTCCGGCCGTCACCGTGGCGGGGACTTCGGCTCTGGCCTATGCATGCGAGTTTCCCATTGCTGCCGCCCTCGCCATGCCGACGCCGCCGCTGACTGTGGCAGGCGAGGAGCTCCTGACGGAGGAGCACAAGCGGATTCACATCCGGACTGGCAGGTCCGGAGGCATGATGGGTTCCTCGGGAACTCGCTGGCGAGTATGCAGGCCGTCAAGCACCTCGCCACCCCGAAGGACCGAGCCGCCATGGAGGCGGGGAGAGAGGGCGACGACGTGATCAAGATCGCTCGTTCGGCGGTGTCGGTAAGCTCCGAGTTTCCTTTGTTTGTTGCACTTCTTGAATCACAAAGAAATTTTTTTTTTCTAACTCTTTTAGTTCTTCTTTGCTGCAGATCATCGTCCACTTCGGCCACCTCACCGAGAGGTTGACAGCTCTGGAGAAGGAGCTGAAGCAGGAGTCCGACCAGGCTCGGAACGAAAAAGCTCGGATGTCGAACGAGCTGGACAGACTCCGTGTTGAGCATGAGGGCAGGTCGGCGAGGATCTAGCACCTCGAGGCCGAGGTGACGAGACTGGAGGGTGAGCTCCTTCGTCAGAAGGAGGGGTCGGCTAAGCAGCTGGCCGAGGTCGAGGCTGCCAATGCTGCGGCTGTGAAGGCGGCAGAGGACGCAACCCTGGAGAAGGCGCAGGGGTTCCTGGCCCAGAACATGGCGAAGGCCTTCGCCGCCGCCCTCGAACGGGTGTCGAAGGAGTTCCCTGACGTGGACGTTTCGGGGTGGAGGCTGTTCCCCGGCCACGTCGAGGGTTTCGACCCTGAATCCGAGGGGGAGGAGGATGAAGGGGACGACGAAGCTGATGCCGGGGCCGGGGTCACTGGCGAGGCCCCTAGCACTGCGGTCACTCCGCTGTCGGTGGCGTCCCCTTCGGTGAAGTCAACCCCTACCCCAACTCGTCGCCCCGGGAAAGAGGTCGAGCCTTGACTCCGCTCCTCGTTTTCTTATTTTGTTTGTTTGTTTTTTTTGTTTTTCTTTTCAATCATTGTAACGCCTAATAGCAGACTGGCCACCGCTGCCTTTTTGAAATGAATGAAAAGAAAATCTTTTGAAGTATTGATGTTCGGATCTCCGTCTTTTGACCCTTTTTCGCCAAACATTCTCTTCTTGCCTCGAGAGTTTCTTGTTTCTTTTTCGAAAATTTTCCAAGTGTGGCGCTCCGGCAGTGTTCGATCTTTTTGCTGATTACTTCGATCTCTTTGCAGCTTATGGTGGTTGCCCAAGACGTCGAGCCTTCGCGCTCGGATGAAGAAGCTCGAGCCGAGGCTGGCCTAGGGGCGACGAGGCTGTGTCTGGCGAGGTGCCGAGAGCGGCTCTACGAAGTCGAGCTCGGATTGCACCGAGCTGAAAGCGAGAGGAACCATCTCCAGCTCGTCCTCGGCCGGCGAGATATCGAGATTCGCCGCTTGGAAAGCAGGATCGAAGAGCTTACCCCCTCGGGTGAAGGTGAACATTCGCCAACTGCTTTCAGTAATGAGATTCGGATTCAGTGCATTCATCATAACTTGTCCAAAATAACAACGGAGAGGGATGACTTGCTCTCCGAGATACAGCATCTGCAGTCCGTAGAGACGAAGCTTCGGAGTGAGGGCGAGGGGCTGACGGCTGAAGTGGCCAAGTTGACGACCGAACGGGTCCAGTTGACTGCCGAGGTCGAAGCGCTGAAGAGAGCGACGGTGGATAAAAGCATCGAGGTCACCCATCTTCGGCGCCTCATTGCCAGCCGATCAGGAGTTTCGGACTCTGCGATACCACCTCGGTTCGAGGTTAACGTGAAAGATGACTCGTTGCGTGATCGGATCTCGGAGTTGGAGGCGGAAGTTGCTCGCCTCAAGCCGCATTCGGGGCCTATCAACGTTCGAAGCACCTCGTGTACTCGCGCGGAGAGCGATCGGGGCATTACCTTCTACGAGATGGCGACCCGTCAGCGGATCGGCCAACCTAGCCCGGGGGACGCGCAGAGCTCGGTGGCAATTTCGTCGAGCGGAGCATCCGTCGGAGTAGCTACTAGAAGTGGTGCCGAGGATACGTCTCAATTCGCCGGCTTGGGGTCGCGCTTCGGAGACAGGTGCCGTCACTCTCGAGTGTCCCTGAAGCGGAATGCTCCGGCTCCAAAAAAGCGCTGAAGTCGTCGACCCCGCGAGCTTTTGTGTATTTTTCTTTTTTTTTGCTAAGTGTAATAAGTCGGCATTGTAACTTTTTCTTTGACGAGTTGTAATCCTGCCGTGTCTGTCTTTGTACCGTATCTGTTTCATCAATAAAAGTGTTGTTGCCGAACTTGTGTGTTTTTTACTTTCGCGACTGTTGTCTATTGCGCCGAGGCTTCTAGGTCGGCCGCACACTTGTCTGTCGATCGGCGAGGTGAATGTTCGGCCAGTGGCGCCGAGCCTTGTCTCTACTGCCCAATCATGCCGTCTAGTGAGGCAAGTTCGGCGGCTGCCTCTCAAGCTGCGTCAAAGCGCAAGTGCTGGGCTTTGGATCGTTGCTAGAGTAGTTCGGCAGCTATGACCGCGATCCTGAATGGCGAACTACCCCTTGCCTGCTTGGGAGCGATCCAGGAGTCGGGCTCCGAACTATTGGCGAACTACCTCTTGCTCGCTTAGCAGCGATCTTGCGAAGTGGAATCGAACCAGGTGTTGGACTCCGAACCATCGTTAGGTTAGTTTAAGGGTTGTGGGAGCATTTCCGAATGGCGAACTACCCCTAGTTCGCTTAGAAGCGAACTTGCGAAGTAGAATCGAAGCAAGTGTTGGACTCCGAACCATTCAACGGCTGTGGGAGCAATTCCGAATGGCGAGCTACTTCTAGCTCGCTTAGGAGCGAACTTGTGAAGTAGAGTCGAGCCAAGTGTTGGACTCCGAACCATCGTTAGATTAGTTTAAGGGTTGTGGGAGCATTTCCGAATGGCGAACTACCCCTAGCTTGCTTAGAAGCGAACTTGCGAAGTAGAATCGAACCAAGTGTTGGACTCCGAACCATTCAACGGCTGTGGAAGCAATTCCGAATGGTGAGCTACTTCTAGCTCGCTTAGGAGCGAACTTGTGAAGTAGAGTCGAGCCAAGTGTTGGACTCCGAACCATCGTTAGATTAGTTTAAGGGTTGTGGGAGCATTTCCGAATGGCGAACTACCCCTAGCTCGCTTAGAAGCGAACTTGCGAAGTAGAATCGAACCAAGTGTTGGACTCCGAACCATTCAACGGCTGTGGGAGCAATTCCGAATGGCGAGCTTCTTCTAGCTCGCTTAGGAGCGAACTTGTGAAGTAGAGTCGAGCCAAGTGTTGGACTCCGAACCATCGTTAGATTAGTTTAAGGGTTGTGGGAGCATTTCCGAATGGCGAACTACCCCTAACTCGCTTAGAAGCGAACTTGCGAAGTAGAATCGAACCAAGTGTTGGACTCCGAACCATTCAACGGCTGTGGGAGCAATTCCGAATGGCGAGCTACTTCTAGCTCGCTTAGGAGCGAACTTGTGAAGTAGAATCGAATCAAGTGTTGGACTCCGAACCATCGTTAAGTTAGTTTAAGGGTTGTAGGAGCATTTTCGAATGGCGAGCTACTTCTAGCTCGCTTAGGAGTGAACTTGTGAAGTAGAATCGAACCAAGTGTTGGACTCCGAACCATTCAACGGCTGTGGGAGCAATTCCGAATGTCAAGCTACTTCTAGCTCGCTTAGGAGCGAACTTGTGAAGTAGAATCGAGCCAAGTGTTGGACTCTGAACCATCGCTAGATTAAAGAGTTAAAGGCAGAGAGATGTAATAGCAGCGAAAATATGAAAAACTTTATTTATTAATATCCAATGATCGGCTGCTTCTAAAGTTGCTAGCCGTTATTACAATGAAAAAATAAAAGAAAATTACTACAAGTGACAGGAAAAGAATGGCTCAACATCTCGGACTACTTAGAGAGGCGTTGCCGCTTTCTCTTGGTATTTTAAGAGATGGTCGGCATTCCCAGCCCTGGGAATCTTCCTGCCTTTGAGATCTTCTAGTCGGAATGTGCCGGGGCGGATTACTTTTGAGATCTTGTAAGGTCCTTCCCAGTTCGGGGCCAATTTGCTTTTCTGACCAGGGAACGAGATGGCCAATTTTCGAAGGACCAGGTCCCCTTCTTTGAGGTCCGTTGGAAGGACTCTTTTGTTGTATGCCAGCACGATCCTCCTTCGGTAAGCTTGCTGGCGTATGGCAGCTCTCTCTCGGATTTCATCTATCAGATCTAGGCTTGCTCTGAGCTCTCTAGCGTTCTGCTCTTCTTCATAAGCTATCAGACGAGGCGAGGGTATCCCGACTTCTAGGGGGATGATGGCCTCGGCCCCATAGGTGAGATTAAATGGGCTCTCGCTTGTCGGGGTCCGCTTGGTTGTGCGGTGATTCCAGAGCACGTTAGGCAGCTGATCGACCCACAATCCTTTGGAACACTTGTCTAACCTCTTCTTGATGCCTGAAAGGATCTGTCGGTTGGCATTCTCGGCTTGGCCATTCGACTGAGGATGGGAGACGGAGGAGAATCGGTGTTGTATGGTGAGGTCTTCACATAAAGATCGGAAGGCGGCCCCGGTGAATTGCGTTCCGTTATCCGTAACCAGAACCCTGGGAACGCCAAATTGGCAGATCACACTTTTCCAAAAGAACTGAACGACCTTATGTTCGGTGATTGCGGCCAGGGGCTCGGCCTCTATCCACTTCGAGAAATAGTCGACTGCCACGACAAGGAACTTAAGCTGTCAGGGGGCTGGTGGAAACGGCCCTAGTAAATCCATCCCCCACATGGCGAAGGGGATCGGACTTGATAGGGAGGTGAGCGGTGCTTGTGGAAGGCGTCGGATGTCTGAATACTTCTGACAGGAGCTGCACTGCCGAACGTGTCGCTCAGCGTCCCGTAGGAGAGTGGGCCAAAAATACCCGTAGTTCAACACTTTGCGTGCTAGAGCCCTGGACCCAGAATGGGCCCCGCCGATGCCCTTGTGGAGTTCTTGCAGGGCGTAGTCGGCTTGTCCGGGGGAAAGGCACCTCAGGTAAGGCCGACCGTCCACCTGGGTGAAGGAACGTTTATATAGGATACCTTCGATTAATGTATAACGCTCTGCTCGGGTTCTGATTCTTCTTGCTTCCCTCGGATCTTCGGGGAGGAGTCCGTCCCTTAAGAATTCGACGAGGGGTTTCATCCAGTTGTCTTCGAGGAGGATGGGCAATGTTTCAACGGAGTCAGGTGTTTCGTCCTCTATGCTCGGCTTCAGGAGGACTTCTATCAATACTGTCTGCTCCAGACCTTGAAGGGAAGAGGAGGCTAATTTGGATAGGGCGTCGGCCTGAGCATTCTCTTCTCGGGGGATCCTTTGGATGAGGGCCTCTTCAAACAGCGCCATGAGGCTCTTTACTTTGGCCAAGTATTTAACCATCCTATCATCGCGGGCTTCATACTCGCCGAGGACCTGATTGACGACCAACTGAGAGTCGCTGAAGATCTGCAGTCATTGTGCCCCTGCATTTCGGGCCATTCGAAGATCGGCTATTAGTGCCTCGTATTCGGTCTCGTTGTTCGAGGCTTTGAAATTTATACGGAGGGAGTATTGGAGGATGAAGTCGTCTGGGCCTGCCAGAATGACTCCTGCCCCGCTTCCCTCATTGCAAGAGGATCCGTCAACATAAATCGACCAGACCGGTGGTCCCTTCACTGTCTGTGTAATATCCCGGACGGATATTAACTCATAGAAATTACTATTTTATTATTATTTTATTATTACTTTATTATTATTCCAAAGTCGGACTATTTTGGCGATTTTTCGCCGGGTTGCCCACAAACAGTGCCTACGCACGTCTATCGGTCGGTGCGCATCCAAAGCGCATCAAATTGATAACGCGACTCTCCGAAGTAATAATAAAATTTATTTCACTATTATTTTCTAAATTAAATTATTTTTGGAAATTTTATGAGGATTTTATAAGAAGATTTTGTATACACATACATGTACACATACACATAATTGTATGGTACTTAGTATATTATACCTAGTATATAGTATGTACTTTAGGACAATATACTTATGCTTGTCATGGCTACTTAATTAGGAGGTTAGGGTTTTGATTAAGTGGTTTAATGTAGGATTGTATGCATGAGAAGAGAGTTAAACCCTTCTAGAAACCTTATCACTCCACCTCACTAGCCTACACCATACCCTCCCCCCCCCCCCCCCCCCCCCCCCCCCCCCCTAAGTCATGGTCGGCCTCCCCCTTTTGGGGCTATTTTGTGCCAATAGGTGCACTTACCACCTTCTAGTTCTCCTATAAACTCCCCCTCATTCTCCTCTTTCTCTCATTTTAGAAAAACAAAAGAAAGAAAGAAAGAAGGAAAGGAAAAGAAAGAGAGAACAAATAACTTGAGAGTTTTGTTTTGTAGGGTTTTTAGAAGAATTCTAAAAAGCTTAGGGGAAGGAGAAGGTAGCTAGCAAGTTCTTCCACCAAAGTTAAATAAGGTGGGGGTTTCTTCACTTTGTTTGTTTGTTTGTTTGTTTGTTTGTTTGATGTTTGTTGTTTGACTTCTTCTTCTACCTTCTTGTTTTGTTTTATTTTTGGGTTGTTCTTATGGATGAGGGTGTGTATGTTGTAGTAAATAAAAGTAGTAAAGTAGTAGTAGTAACTAATAAATTTATAAAGATCATAGCTTTATTATTGAAGTTGTTGTTTGTATGTTATTGGACTAAAGAAATTCACATATTGCATAATGTTGGACATACAACCATGGTTGGTTGTAGGACTTGATTCACATAAGCATATGAACATTCATTTTACAACCATTGTGGGTTGTAGGACTCTTTATGAAACTTGGACTAATAAGAACATAAGTTCTAATAAAAAGATATTTCCTTGTAAACACTAGTTGTAGAATTAATTAAAAAGATCTTTCTTTTATTTTTAATCACTAGTTGTAATTAATTAAAAAGATCTTTCTTTTATCACTAGTTGTAATTAATTAAAAAGATCTTTCTTTCATTTTTAATCACTAGTTGTAGTTAATTAAAAAAGACCTTTCCTTTTATTTTAAGCACTAGTTGTAGCTAATTAAAAAGATCTTTTCTTTTATTCTAATCACTAGTTGTAGTTAATTAAAAAGATCTTCTCTTTTTATTTTGATCACTAGTTGTAGAAATGATAAAAAGATCTTCCTTTTCTTTTAATCACTAGTTGTAGTTAATTAAAGAGATCTTTCTTTTGTAAAGTAAAGTAAAATAAATAAAAAAATAATCTTTTCTTTATCACTAGTAATAAATAAGATTAGTAAGAAACTAAGTAGTAGTAAGCTAAAATAATAAGTAGTAGTATGTAATAAATGAAGTAGTAGTAGCATGTATGTAATTAATAAGGTAGTAGTATGTTTATGTCCATAAAGTAGTAGTAGTAATAGATAGTAGTATGTGGTGATTTTGTTGTGAATGAAGTAGTAGTAGTAGTAGATAATTGTGTGTTATGTTTTGATTAAAGTAGGAGTAGTAGTAGTAGTAAAATGTTGTAGGATTTCTTCTAAAAATATTTAGGAGCCATAATCCATGCTTAGTTAGTTGTAGGATTGCTTGTAAAATATCCTACCATGTTTACCATGCTTAGTTAGTTGTAGCTTTGCTTCTAAAAATAATTAGAAGCCATATTCATGCTACTTATGTTGTAGGATCATTTCTAAAAATAATTAAAAGCCATATTCATGCTACTTATGTTGTAGGATCATTTCTAAAAATAATTAGAAGCCATAATCCATGCTTAGTTAGTTGTAAGATTGCTTGTAAAATATCCTACCATGTTTACCATGCTTAGTTAGTTGTAGCTTTGCTTCTAAAAATAATTAGAAACCATATTCATGCTACTTATGTTGTAGGATCATTTCTAAAAATAATTAGAAGCCATAATCCATGCTTAGTTAGTTGTAGGATTGCTTGTAAAATATCCTACCATGTTTACCATGCTTAGTTAGTTGTAGCTTTGCTTCTAAAAATAATTAGAAGCCATATTCATGCTACTTATGTTGTAGGATCATTTCTAAAAATAATTAAAAGCCATATTCATGCTACTTATGTTGTAGGATCATTTCTAAAAATAATTAGAAGCCATATCCATGCTTAGTTAGTTGTAGGATTGCTTTTAAAAATATCCTACCATGTTTACCATGCTTAGTTAGTTGTAGCTTTGCTTCTAAAAATAATTAGAAACCATATTCATGCTACTTATGTTGTAGGATCATTTCTAAAAATAATTAGAAGCCATATCCATGCTTTATGTTTAGGAGGTTGTAGGACTTTTGCTAAAAATATCCTACCATGATGCTATGCTTAATTAGTTGTAGGATGTTTATTAAAATTACCCCATCATGCTTTATGTTTAGGATGTTGTAGGACTTTTGCTAAAAATATCCTACCATGATGCTATGCTTAATTAGTTGTAGGATGTTTATTAAAATTATTCCATCATGCTTTATGTTTAGGATGTTGTAGGACTCATTCAAAAAAAATACCCATCATGTTTAGTAACTCACTTATGCTAGAATTTTGTAGGATTCATTCCTAAAGTTTCCTATCATGTTTAATAATTTATTTATGATTAGAATGTTGTAGGATTCATCCTAGGAATTTCCTACCATGTTTAGTAGTTATTTATGCTTAAGGAAGATTCATGCTAGATAAGTGGTAGAAGAGTTGTATACCATGCTAATAAATTGTAGGTAAGAAATATACCATGCTAGTTTTTAATTATAGGCGAGATCTATGCCATGCTAGCTTAATTGTAAGTAAGTTGTAGGTCATACTAGTTAGATTGTGAGTAAGTCGTATACCATGCTAAGTTATATGAACACTTATGTTTACATGGTACCCATGCTTAGATGAGTGTTTGTTCATGTTATGTTAGTAGATGATCATGACTTATGCTAAGTAAGTAGGTATCATGCTAATTATTAATCATGTTAAGTTAAGGATACCCATACTATGATGTTCATGCTTAGAGTAAAGAAACTACCCATGGCTAGTTGTAGTGATTTATGTGGGGTTCTATACCATACTAGAGTAATACTTGCTTAGAATGTTGTAGGAGTAGTGTTAGGACTACCTACTATACCTTGGAGTATTGCTTAGTTGGGTGGTGGTGGTTGGTTATGATAAGTAGTAGGCTTCCATGCTCAATTTGTAACCTACGATTGACTATAGAGAATTTTATGTTTAAGGTCGTTAGTGATTTTCATGCTTGAGCTCAATGTAAGCATAAGCATTAATCACATTCATACATAGGAATATCATGGTGGTTGTGTTATATGATTGATTGTCGTAGGAAGCTGCTTGTAATTGTATGCCATACTT
The DNA here is from genome assembly GCA_017893485.1 of Hemerocallis citrina. Taxonomy (NCBI): domain Eukaryota; kingdom Viridiplantae; phylum Streptophyta; class Magnoliopsida; order Asparagales; family Asphodelaceae; genus Hemerocallis; species Hemerocallis citrina. The sequence continues at coordinate 69,175,203 of CM030360.1, forward strand.
AAGGCGCTATAGGTTGAAGTAATAAGGATTGGGAAGACCACTAGTGATAGTTGGTCCGATAAAGGCCGTTAGGTCGCCTTCGGATCCTTCCTTAGTGGAATACCGACCATAGAATATTAGTAGATTCTTCTGTTGCTTCTAACAATAGAAGATTAAGTTTGTTAGTAAGCACGTTTGGTTGCTTCTAAGATTGATTACCTGTATGGTTGTTTGCACACGGTCGTGCTCGTACGTGGCTCGACTGGCCCGTACGTAGCCGTGGGTCTCATACGTAGCTTAGTCGGCTCGTATGTAGGTTGTTGTCTCGTACGCGGCCCGACCGGCCCGTACGTAGCTGTCGGTCTCATACACGGTTTATTTGGCCGGTATGTACGCGGTTATCTCCTACGGGGCCCGCCTGGCTCGTAGGTAGTTATTGTGTCATACGTAGCTTGATGGGCTCGTATGTGGTTGTTACTCGTGTATAGCTTGTTAGCTAGTACACAGTTCGTTGTGCTCGTCTAGGGTGATGTTACTACCCTAAGGGCTATCGACCGTCAAGACATATGATTTCTACCCTAAGGAACTGTGGAGGAGTCACTCCTTGTGTACCGTCGAATTTTAACCAGGGTAGGTTAATCGAGGACCGGAGCATAGACAGAATCCAAGTCTAGGGTAGCGGCATGCGTGTGTATTCGCACAGCCAAAGTCTTGGATCGATGAGCCATGAACCAGATCCAGAGGGATTCTGGTAAGCCTAGGTTGAGCGGCCTAGTAGAGTTGTCTTGCGAAGCCTAATTTAAGGCCTAGCATGTTGTGTTATAATGTTGTCATTCCTAGGATCGTTCGAGTCAGGGACATCACTAGGATAGTGACTTACAAGGATCGGTTTACTTAAACCCTTTTGCCGGGAGAGAGGGGTCAGTCGTAGGGGGCCCCTTACACTAACTCGTCCCTTGAGGCAGATCATAGGTGGTGTACTGGGTTGTACCTTCCCATCAAAGGGATACGTACGGTGCCGTCTCACAAGTTGAGGACACGGGTTGCGTATCTCGCGCTGTTAATTCCTGAAGTACCGTGGCTGGGGTGCCACAGGATGCATTGGGCAGTCCTGCGTTTGCCAGACCCCAGAGGGTGCCACAGGGTAGTCTTTGCGCTACCCTGCGCTTGCGAAACCCTTTAGTTTGATTTTGTAATGACACCCGATACATTGGGTTCGTCTATTTTGAGTGAGGTCCGGTTAGCCGGGTCGCGGTGGCGAACATAGACACCATGGGCGAAATGCAACAGTGGCACATGTCCACATCTGCAGCCTCGCGAGTCACGTGTAGTTGTCAGGAACAGGTTTTGTACAATTAGAAGTTCATAACGCGGGTTCAATCCCTATATATGGAGAAACGGCTTGAGATGGAGTCGCATGTAGTATGGGCTGCATGTTGCTTTCGGAGACTTGCTGACATTAGAATAGAAAGCATCCTAGTTCTACCTTCCCGTCAAAGGGATACGTACGGTGCCGTCTCACAAGTTGAGGACACAGGTTGCGTATCTCGCGCTGTTAATTCCTGAACTGCCGTGGGTGGATGTCAGGAACGGGTTGTGTACAATTAGAATTCATAACGCGGTTTCAAACCCCTGATATTAGAATAGGAGTGTCCTAGTTCCATTTAAATATCGCATTAGAGTCTAGTCATAACACTCACGAACACTTAAACTACACCAACACCATTGCTATATTTTGTATATTGTTTGGAAGATTCGCTGCTATATGATCAGCCTTTAAGCGTCAGTGAATACTGACGTCCCCACTTCCATAGGTACTGGATCGCCGAAATACAAGGCGAGATTCATGAGGACTCAAGGCAAGGGAAGCAAGGAGTCAGTGTTATGTTTAGTTCCGCTGCAGTATATGTATTGATTATGTATTAGTCGAGAAGTACTCTGATGTAAGATGTTGAAGGTTGTAATACTTAGAAATGTAAAGGTAATATTGTAACTCTATTGTAAGGTATTACAGTTGTACGATATTCAAACTTGTAACACTTTGTGTATTGAGTAAAAAGTTTTAAATTCTCCTGTTTTTTCTGTGTATTGTGACTAATTGAAGAAAAGGTCTTGACTCGTGTCACGGTTTCCCGGTATCGGAAATCGGGGCGCTACAGTCTGGCTGGGCTCGGGGATGGTACTCTCAACTATGAATTCGGCCAGCGCCTGTGCCTTGATCGCGGTCCGAGGCTGATATGATATGTCATGTTGGCTCAGTTCGATCGACCATTTCATAAGGCGTCCCGAAGTCTCGGGCTTGTGAAGAACCTGTTTCAGCGGCTGGTCGGTAAGAACGACCACCGAATGGGACTGGAAGTACGGGCGAAGCTTTCTCGCGGCCATTACCAGGGCATAGGCCATTTTCTCAATCTTCGGGTACCGGAGCTCGGCGTCCCGAAGCACTTTGCTGACGTAGTAGATAGGCTTCTGTGCTCGGTCTTCTTCCCTCACCAAGACTGCACTGAGGGTCTGCTCGGAGGCTGCCATGTAGAGGTAGAGCGGTTCGCCAGGTATTGGTTTGCTGAGAAGAGGTGGATTGACGAGGTAAGCTTTAAGCTGGTCGAAGGAGTCTTGTTGTTGCTGCCCCCACTCAAATCCTTTAGCCCCCCTGAGGGCTTTGAAGAACGGGTGGCACTTTTCCCCGGACTTTGACAGAAAGTGCCCTATGGCGGCTAGTCGACTAGTTAATCTCTGAACTTCTTTAACATTTCTAGGAGGGGCCATGTCCAATATGGCCTTGATCTTCTCCGGATTTGCTTCAATTCCTCGTTGGCTAACCATGAAGCCAAGGAACTTCCCTGATGAGACGCCGAACGCACACTTGTTCGGGTTGAGTCTCATACTGTGTTTTCTCAAAACGTCAAATGCCTCTTGGAGGTCGGTTACATGATCAATGCCTCGGATGCTTTTCACAAGCATGTCGTCAACGTAAACCTCCATGTTCCGGCCGATCTGAGCCTGGAAAACCTTGTTGACGAGGTGTTGGTATGTTGCCCCTGCATTCTTTAGACCGAACGGCATGACTCTGTAGCAATAGAGGCCTTGTTCGGTCACAAACGAAGTCTTCGGGACATCCGGGGGGAACATTCTTATCTGATTGTAACCCGAGAAGGCATCCATGAAGCTGAGGAGCTCATGTCCCGAGGTTGCATCAATCAGAGTGGCAATACTCGGCAGAGGGAAGGGATCTTTGGGGCAGGCCTTGTTGAGGTCAGTGAAATCAATACAAATTCTCCATGTCCCATTGGATTTTTTCACCATTACCACATTCAACAACCACTCAGGATAGTTCACCTCCTGTATGAACCGGGCCTTCAAGAGTTTGTCTACCTCCTCTTTAATAGCGAGCTGGCGCTCGGGGGCGAACTTGCATCTCTTCTGCTGAACCGGTTTGGACCCCAGATCTACGCTTAGGCGGTGGACCAAGAGTTCTTCGGATATACCAGGCATATTCGCGGCTGACCAGGCGAAGAGGTCTTGGTATCTTCGGATGCATTGTACAATGTCGGAGTATAGGGCGGACGGGAGGGTCTTGCTGACGAAGAACTTGCGGGCCGACTCCTGCTCAGAGAAGAGCACCTCTTCTAATTCATCCACCGGCTCGGACGTTGGTCGAGCAACATCTTGGGGGATTTCTAGAGTTTCTAAGGAGAGGACGGGTTCGAGGGTAGAGGTCATATAGCACTTGCGGGCTTGCTCCTGATTGCCCCTTACTTCCCCTACTCCGGCCCGAGTGGGGAACTTCATTTTGAGATGATAGGCGGAAGGGACGGCTTCAAGGGCTGCCAGGCCAGGCCGACCCAAAATGACATTGTAGGCTGCTAGGACATCTACGACCATGAAGTCCATCGACTCCGTTCGGGTAGTAGGAGTTTTGCTAGCGGTTACGTCGAGGGTAATCACCCCTTCAATAGTCACTGGCACTCCCGTGAACCCGTGGAGCGTGTAACCGGCGGGCTTGAGTCTGTCCCGGGAGAGTTTTAGGCCTTTAAAAGTGGCGAGGAAGAGGATGTTGATGGAGCTACCGTTGTCCACTAAGATCCTCTCCACTTTGAAGTTTGCCATGTGAAGACTGATGACGAGTGTGTCACAATGAGGGGTGCGGACACCTTCAAGATCTTCGTCGGAGAATGTAACGGGCACCCTAAGGCCTTTGGGAGGAGGGGTGGTTCGGACCGAATTCACTTCCCTTATGAATGCCTTCCGAGAGGAGTTAGAGGAGCCCCCCATTGGGCCCCCGTGGATGAGGTGGAGGACTCGTTCTTCCTCAAAGTCAGGCGTCTCTTCTCGTTCCGGACGCTTGTTAGCCCCCCGAGGGGGGGGGGGGGGAGTTCGGCTCGGTCCTTTCTTACAAACCTGGTCAGCTGCCCTCTCTGGATAAGGGCTTCGATCTCGTTCTTCAGGGCACGACAATCGTTGGTGTCATGCCCGTGGTCCCGGTGATAACGGCACCATTTTTCTTTATCTCTTCTCTTGGCGGGGGTGTTCATCCTGGGAGCAGGGGGTAAGACCCCTTCTTTCTCAACTTCCATCAGAATAGTTGCAACGTTAGTGGTGAGGGGAGTGAACTTCTCGAACCTGGGGGGAGTTCGACGCTGGCCGGCATTGTCCTTTTGGAGCTTCTTGGCTCCTTCCTCCTCTGTTCCTTTTCTCTTAAACCCGGAGGAAGACCCCTCCCAGTTGGGTCACTGCTCGGCCTCTTCGGCCTGGATATACTTCTCACTGCGAAGGAGGAGGTCGGAAAAGTTCTGTGGTGGCTTCTTAGCGAGGGAGGAGCGGAGGTTGGAATTAAGGACATTAGATTGAAACGCTGTCGTAGCGAAAGACTGGTCGAGGGATGCTATGGACCTGGCTTCAGCTGTGAACCTCTTCACATAGTCTCTCAGCTTCTCCCCCTTCTTTTGGTGGAGTTGCAATAGGGAGATGCTGGTTTTCTCAGCTCTATGGCTGCTTACGAAATGCGTGACGAAGAGGGTTTCGAACTGAATATTGAGGAGGGGGCAAGGCGAGAATACCACTCTCGAGTTGGTCCCTTGAGAGTTGCGGGGAAGGTTTTGCAGAGGAGGGCATCGGAAGCTTGATGGAGGAGCATCAAAGTCTTAAAGCTTTCGATGTGATCAACTGGATCGGTCTCCCCGGTGTAAGTCTCAAATTGGGGAGGTTTGAAACCGAACGGCACAGGTGCATCCACTATGGTTCGGGAGAAAGGGGGTCGGCTAGGACGTAGGGTCCTCCCCCTAAGCTCCTCTTCTCGGTCTATCTGGCCCATGCGCCTCTCTACTTCATGAAGACGACGGTACATGGTGTCATCCCTCCGACGGTAGTCAGCCGAGCCCCTAGACTCGTCTTCGTATGAGGGAGAGCGAAGGCTACGGCAATGGTAACTTCGGGAGCGACGAGGACTTGGGGTACGCCGGGAGTTACTAGGAGCAGGACGAGGAGTGGGAGACCGTCGGCGTGGACTTCGGACCGGGGGTGGAGATGGAGGCTTGGGCGCGATGGTGTTGGGATGAAGGTTGAGAGCTTGTAGGACGGTCGCTTGGAACTGCTGGAACTCGGCACGTGTGATGGGTGCCTCATTGTTCCTAGGCTGTTGCCGACCTGCGGGGGAGTGTGGACTTCTTCGGTAGTGCTCGGGGGATTCTTTCCGACCTCTTCGGTTAGGAGACCTTCTATACTCCTGGTGGCGAGGGTACCGCTCGTCCTGATGGTGTTGGCGGGATGTTCCCTCTCGGGCCCGCTTCTCATCCAGGTGGCGGCGAAGGTCATCATCGTTCTGGCGGTTGGGAGCTGTATTATGGCGACCAGAGGCTCGGGGATGATGGGAGGCCATAGAGTCCGTAGCGGCGTTGTGGATGGAGACGTGCTCTTGGTGAAGAGGTTGTTTTTGAGGGTTAGGACCCTTCGGGGGTGGCTGATTAGGAGGAGGAAGGTCTTGTTGGAGCGGGTCTTCCGCGGTAGGGGGAAGTTGCCCTTGTTGCTGAGTAGGATTGGGGAGGACTTCTTGCTGCTGATCAGGGTTGGGTCCTCGGTTGGACCCCCTCGATCTGACTTTCCTAGGAGGCATGGCTGGAGGAGATCTGTATTCCGGGAAGAGGAGAGGCTTCTATTCGTTAGTTTCCCACAGACGACGCCAATCTGTTGCCGCTAATTTTGGTGTGGGGGCAAACAGATAGAATTTGTGGATTCTTAGGGAAACTGAATAGCTAACCTGCGTACCTGTTCCGCCGGAGCTTGACCGCTGACTCCTGCCGTTCACCTGCAAAAAGTGCGAGACACCGGGGTTGTTCCCGGCGACGCACCCTCCGACGCTCAAGTCAGTAATCTGGAAGACTATGAAAGAGCGCCAAAACTGGAGAGAGATTGATTACCTCTTAATGGAGATGGATGGGGGGTATTTATAGGCGTCTTAGGGAACGGATTAGGAATGTAATCCCCGTGATCGGATAAGGAATATTCTCCTTGTAAACAGATTAGGAATGTAATCCCTAATTCCCAGTGGAGGGATAGGCATGAATCAGGGCCGTTGATTAGGATCTAATCAGGGGCCCTAATTCTATCCCTCTGATCGGGCTCTAGCGTTGGTTGAAACTCGCGCCCGATTGGAGCGGGTCCGTTTGTGGGTTATTGGGTCTTTATCGGGGAGACCCAGTACCCATCTCAGACCCTATTTGTGGGTGAAATTACCATTTTACCCCTGGGCTTCAAGATTCGTGCCCGATTTGGAAGGTTCCGATTAACCCCCATTTTTAGCCATATCACTGGGGAAGAAGAGAAACCGGGACAAGTGGTGCCGCTTCTACAGGGACCACGGCCACGATATGGATGACTGTCGGATCCTAAAAGACGAGATCGAGGCCCCCATTCAGAGAAGGCAGCTCTCCAGGTTCGTGAGGAAGGACAGGGCAGATCCTCTTCTGCCCCCAGGGGGGCCAGGGGGGCTAATAAGCAACCCGTGCGATACGCGAAGACCCAGGGACTCCAAACCAGAGGCCATCTTGCATCTCATCCACGGAGGCCCAGTGAGAGGAGATTCCAAATCCTCTCGAAAAGCCTTCGTCCGAGAAGTAAATTCCGTGCAGAACCGTCTTCCCCAAGGGGTCTGGAGGTTCCGGTCACTTTTTCAGATAGAGATCTAGAGGGTGTCCAAACCCCCCATTGCGACGCATTGGTAATAAACCTCCACTTGGCCAACTTTGATGTGCGCCGGGTCCTATTTGACAACGGCAGTTCGGTCAACATTCTCTTTCTGGAGGCCTTTCAGGGGCTCAAGCTATTCAGAAATCGGCTCAAGCCCACCGGCTACATTCTGCACGGGTTCACAGGAGTGTCAGTGACGATCGAGTATGTCATAACTCTCGACGTAACCGCTGGCAAAACTCCCACCACCCAAACCGAGCCGATGGACTTCATCATGGTGGATGTGAATGCCACCTACAACGTCATCCTGAGTCGGCCAGGCCTAGTGTCTCTCCAGGCCATACCCTCGGCCTATCACATGAAGATGAAATGCCCCACCATGGCGGGTGTGGGAGAAGTCAGAAGGAGCCAGGAGGCGGCCTGCAAATGCTACATGACCTCGATAGGAGGACCAGTCCTCTCCCTCAAATCTCTTGAACTCCCCCAAGGGAGTAGCCCACCTATATCGGAGCCGGTCGATGAGCTGGAAGAGGTGGCCTTCTTAGAAGGAGATCCAACCCGAAAATTTCAGATTAGCAAAGTCCTCCCCCTTCCCGTTCGCTCTGACATTAACCAGTGCATAAGGGGAAATCGAGACCTCTTCGCCTGGATTGCAACTGACATGCCGGGGATCTCCGAGGAGCTCCTCATGCATCACCTTAGTGTCGCTTCGGGGGCCAGACCAGTTCAACAAAAGTGGTGCAAATTCGTCCCCGAGCGCTATCAAGCTATCAAGGAGGAAGTTGAGAAACTCCTTAGAGCTCGGTTCATACAGGAGGTGAACTATCCGGAGTGGTTGTCCAATGTCGTGATGGTTATGAAAGTTAACGGAAGCTAGGGGATCTGCATTGACTTCACGGATCTAAACAAAGCCTGCCCCAAAGATCCATTCCTGCTTCCAAGCAACGACGTCCTGATTGATGCAACCTCGGGCCATGAACTCTTAAGCTTCATAGATGCATTCTCTGGGTACAATCAGATAAGAATGTTCCCTACCGACATTCCAAAGACCTCCTTCGTCACCGATCAGGGCCTGTATTGCTACCGGGTCATGCCCTTAGAGCTTAAGAACGCTGGTGCCACCTACCAATGCCTTGTTAACAAGATCTTCATGGAGCAGATTGGGCGGAATATGGAAGTCTATGTAGACGACATGTTGGTGAAGAGCATCAGCAGATCGGATCATGTCTCTGATCTCCAAGAAGCTTTTAACGTGTTGAGGAGACATAATATGAGACTGAACCCGAACAAGTGTGCGTTCGGTGTCTCATCCGGCAAGTTTCTGGGGTTCATGGTCAGCCAAAGGGGCGTAGAGGCCAACCCTGAGAAGATCCAGGCCATACTCAACATTGCTCCCCCCTCCAGTGTTAAGGATGTGCAGAGACTCACCGAATGCCTTGTGGCGATAGGGCATTTCCTCGCCAAATCCTGGGAAAAATGCCTCCCGTTCTTCAAGGCCCTCAGGGGGGCTAAAGGCTTTGAATGGGGGCAACAGCAACAAGAGTCCTTCGACCAGCTTAAGGCCTACTTAGTCAACCCCCCACTCTTGAGCAAGCCAAGGCCCGAGGAAGTCCTCTACCTATACCTCGCCGCTTCGGAGCCGACCCTCAACTGTTTTAGTAAGAGAAGAAGACAAGACGTAGAGGCCTATCTACTGCGTGAGTAATGTCCTTAGGGATGCCGAACTCTGTTACCCAAATCTGGAGAAGATGGCCTATGCCTTGGTCATGGCGGTCCGAAAACTTCGTCCCTACTTCCAGTCTCACTCGGTAGTCGTTCTTACCGACCAGCCACTCAAACAAGTCCTCCACAAGCCCGAGACCTTCGAGCCCCTTATGAAGTGGTCCATCGAGATAAGCCAGTATGATATCAGCTATCAGCCTCGAACCGCTATCAAGGCTCAAACCCTAGCGGAGTTTATAGTGGAGAGTACAATCCCGATGCCAGCAACGCAATAGAGGAACCCCCCTTCTGGACTGTGTATGTGGATGGGTCCTCGTGCACCGATGGGAGTGCAGCAAGAGTCATCCTGGCGGGCCCGGATGATTTCATCCAGTACTCACTCCGCATCAACTTCAGGGCATCCAACAATGAGGCAGAGTATGAAGCCCTTATAGTAGGCCTATGCATGGCTCGTAAGGCAGGGGCAAGCATGTCAAGATATTTAGCGACTCGCAGCTGGTGGTGAACCAGGTATCAGGGAAATACGAAGCGTGAGGCGGTCGCATGGCCAAGTACTTGGCTAAGGTCAAAGGTCTGATGGCCTCTTTTGAGGATGCACAACTCCAGCAGATCCCCAGAGAAGAGACTGCATAGGCAGACGCCCTCTCAAAGCTAGCTTCCTCCTCCCTCCAAGGGCTCGAACAAACTTTCTTAATAGAAGTTCTACTGAAGCCCAGCATTGAGGAAGAAGGCCCCGAGCCGATGGAGGCACTGCCCTTACAACTCGGGGGAATTGGATGAGGCCTCTACTCGAGTTCCTCAGAGATGGGATCCTTCCCTTAGATCCTAAAGAGGCCCGAAAGATCCGAACTAGAGCTGAGCGGTACACCCTCATCGAGGGAGTCTTGTACAAATGCTCCTACACCCAAGTAGACGGCATCTACTTGAGGTGTCTCTCCCCTGACGAAGCCCAATATGCTTTGAAGGAAGTACATGAAGGGATGTGTGGCGCTCACTTGGGAGCAAGGTCCCTCACTCGCAAAATCTTAAACTATGGATATTTCTGGCCTACTCTCCTTCGCGATGCCGAACAAAACTTTCGTCAATGCGGCCCTTGCAAAAAATTCTCAAAAACCCACCGTCTACCGCAAGCTCAGCTATCCTCTCTATCCAGTTCAACCCCTTTTGCAATGTGGGGAATGGACTTGCTCGGGCCGTTCTCTCCAGCACCGGGCCAGCTAAAGTTCCTTGTTGTGGCGATCGACTATTTCTCTAAATGGATCGCAGCCGAGCCTCTAGCAACGATCACGGAGAATAGGGTGCAACGCTTCTTTTGGAAGAACGTTGTCTGCAGATTCGGCGTGCCCCAAATCTTGATAACAGACAATGGAACTCAGTTTACAGGGGCAACCTTCCGCGCTTTTTACGTAGACCTTGGCATTCAGCAAAGATTCTCCTCGGTCTCCCACCCCCAGTCCAACGGCTAGGCAAAGAACGCCAATCGGCAAATTCTCTCCGACCTGAAAAAGAGACTGAGCAGGTCGACTAAGGGGTTATGGGTCGAGCAGCTCCCCAACGTGCTCTGGAGCTATCGCACTACGAAGAGAATCCCCACGGGAGAATCACCCTTCAACCTAACTTACGGTTCCGAAGCCGTTATCCCTCTGGAGGTGGGTCGACCGTCCCCTCGCTTGATTGCTTCAACGAAGAGCAAAACGTGAACAAGCTTCGCGGCAACTTGGACCTCATCGATGAAATCTGTGAGAGATCCTCCATTCGGCAAGAAATCTATCGGTGTAGGATTGAGCAATCCTACAATAGGAGAGTCCGGCCCACTAATCTCAAAGATGGAGATCTGGTGCTCAGGAAGCTGTCTATTTCTTTTCCCAACAAGAAAGGCAAATTGGCACCCAATTGGGAAGAACCATATAGGATCTCCAAAGTTGTCCGCCTGGGTGCTTATCAACTTGAAGATCCGGGGGGCAAGAGGGTGCCGAGGACATGAAACGCAGAGCACTTGTTGAAGTACCAAGAGGGTGTTTAAACACCGCTCCAAGCAACTTCTCCAAGAGTGTTCTCCTTAAAGCATGTTGAAGTTGAAGTTTGTTTCTTTTTCTTTATTAAGTGTAATAATGCCTCGCAACTTATGAGCAGCCGCTTAGCTGTTTTTAATAAAAGTGTTATGCCCTCTAGAGATTCTCTATTCTAAGCATTTTGGTTATACTACTTTTGGGCTTACAAAAAAACTCTCTAAACAACAAGTTCGGAGTCCAACACTTGGTTCGATGCGACTTTTGCTACTTGCGAACGAGCGAGTACAAAGTAGTTCACCATTCGGAATTGCTCTTACAACTATTGATACTCTCTAAACGACAAGTTCGGAGTCCAACACTTGGTTCGATGCGACTTTTGCTACTTGCGAACGAACGAATACAAAGTAACTCACCATTAGGAATTGCTCCCACAACTGTTGATACCCTTGCGAAGTTTAGCGAGACACAAACTCTTGGAAGGGGTCCATCAAAAGATGCTATATATTATTTCATCAAAATTAAAATACAAGTCCTACGAAATACAGGTCTTATTCTAGATACAAATCTTATTCTAGACCAAAACTTATACAAGGCAAAGGCTACGAGATTACAAAATTCCACCCTAGCCCCTCCTAAGGTTGGGATGCTTCTGTTTAGCGACACGCGAGGATGATGAGCACCGTGTTGCAGTCGCCCCGCTTCCACAGACGTCTCTAGGCCAGCGAGTCGAGTTTCGTCGTCAGCACCCAACCTTGCAGTGGCCCCGACAGATGCTCCGCTTGACGAACCAGCCACTCCGCTTTGTGCATCCCCGGGGTTTCGCAAGATAGACGGAGATCGAAGATCTAAGTCATGAAATGATCTTCCTTGGGCATACTCACCCCTGAGGATAGAAGGTGCTTCTGACATTGCTCCCCTAGACAGCCGTCGCAGGCGTGGATTCTCCGCCTCCAGTTCGACAATTCACTCTTTAAGAGAGTCATCAGTCACTCTAATCTTCAAGCGAGGCAGTCGACTCAAGCCGCCCCCACGCAAAGCATCGGAGATGGTCCGTCGGAGATGTGCTGCCTCTATGCTCTTTTCGAGCACCATATTCTTCAATTTGTCCCTCTCGGATCTTGCCTTGAATAAAGAACGACGAAGGAACTTGAGTCTCAAACCCTGACTGACGGTCATCGAGGGGCAAACCTCACCTTCCGGTGGCACTTCGCGAGCCTCCGCCTCTAGGCGTTCCAACTCGGAGTCTTGACGGGCCAACGTCAGCTTTAGATGACTCAACTCCGACTCGGCTTTATAAAGCCTCTCTCGAGATCGAGCGAGGCCTAGCTTCGCGACGCCTAGTTCAGATCGAAGACGTAATACTTCGGCAATCTAAAAAAATCGAGAAGTGTATAAATTTTCAAGTCTAAAAAGCCAATGTGGCGATGCTAAGTCTAAACGAGACAACTCAAAAGCGAGTCGAACTCAATTGTTTCGGAACTTCTCTGACACTTGTTCAAAAAAGATTTTTCATTGAAAGTTTCATAAAAAATACAAGCGGTGGCCAGTCCGCAGTTCGGCTTCGGTACAAAGCTTAAAAGGGGGGGGGGGAGAATATGAAGGTTCAGCGAGGTCAAGGGCGGACCTCTTTCGAGCGATCCGCTTTTGCCGAGGCCTCCACCACTTGAGTAGCCGCGACAATCGCCAGAGGTGTGGCATCCGAAGGGGCCTCGGCCTCGTTCGTGCCCCTCTCGATCCTTTTGGCCTCTTCTTCTTCCCTGTCCCCCTCTGAGGCATCGTCAAACCCAGGGACAGGGCCGGGGAAAAGACGCCATCCAGTGCAATCTACCTCCGAGAACAACTCTGTCACCTGGTCGATGGCGCGAGCGTAAGCCTTCGCCATATTCACTTAGAGATACCCCTTGGCCTTCTCCATCGCCTGTTCTTCGGCAACCTTCGCCGCAGTAGCCTTCGCGACGGCCATGGCGTCCTTCTCCTTCGCCGCCAGCTCTGCCGCTCGGAGCAGCCATGCGTTGTCCGCCTTGAGCTTCGCAACAACGACCTCGAGATGCTCCACTCTCGAAGTCTTCACCTCGGCTTCAAGCCTCGACTGCTCGAGGTCTTTGGCGATCCGAACCTTCTCCACGCAAGCCTTGTCAGCTTCTTGCTTTAGCTCCTTCTCTTGTTTGGTCATCTTCTCCATTAGATGACCAAAGTGACAGGTTATCTGCAAAGAGGAGCACATTTGTTCGCATTTAAAAAAAAAAGAAAGAAAATCCAACTATCCAAGAGATGAAAGCATCTAGTCGATTCGAGACTTACTGACATAGCTGCTCAAGCGATCTCGAGCGCGTCGTCCCCAATGCTTCCCACCTCCATTGCGGCCTTATCCTTCGGCGTGGCTAGGTGCCGAACCGCCTGCATACAGGACGACGAGTCGCCTAGGAACCCGTTAAGCTTGCAGACCTGCCAGTCTGGAATGAAGATCTTCTTGTGCTCCTCGCTCAGGAACACTTTGGCTTCGGCAGTCAGTGGTGGGGCTTCCGAGCCCAAGGCTGCGGCTAGGGGGAAGCCCCTTGTCTCCGCTGAAGTTGAGGTCGCCGTAGAGGTTGCCAGTTTCTGGATGATCATGGCCTGCTTCGCAGGCTGCTCGATGACAGTGGCGAGGGTCTTCACCCTCGGCGAAGACACCTTGGAGACAACCTCTTCCTCTTCTTCGGGGCCTTGCTGCTCAAGACCCCGCGCTTATCCAGCATGTCGTCGAAGTCCATAGATTCTGCAAAAGGAAAAAAAGAGGGGGGTTGAGTGCAAACAAAACTTCGTATACGAAGAGAAAAGTAGCGCCGACCTAAGTAAAAAAAAACCGTACTAAGGTTTATCTGGCTGAGACCCCCCCTGAAGAGCACCTCCTCGGTCAGGTCTTTCCAATCGAACTTCGGACGATTGAGGAGGGTCCGAACCATATCGTCCTCCTCGGAGCTAAGGACCAGACTCTCTTTAGCCCTCCATGGAATTGCTTCCACTCAAGTCGTTGGGATATCCCATGGTCTTCGACCCCGGATGAGGAAGTACTTGTCTCTGCAAATCTTTATCGAGTCGGGACAACTGACGAACCTCGCCCCATGCCTCGGAGCCATGTAGAACAGATACTCTGATTTATGCTGTTGATGCATCTGGTATACAGTTCGGAGCACACTGAACCTCAGCACGAGACCTGCCGCCTGGCAGTGGAGGACGAACCCGTTGATCAACCTCCAAACGTTCGGCATATACTGAACGGGGCTAATCCTGAACCATCTCAAGACTTCAACAACGAAGTGATGAAGGGGGAGCCGAACCCCTGCCAAAAAGGCATCGACTGGCCAGAAACACATGTCTGCTGGCATCGGCGAGTTGGCCCTCACCCCGGGTCCAGGAAGCATTAAGTCGAACTCTTTCGGGATTTGAAAACACTCCCGAATCAACCCCAGATCTGCCTCGTTAAGAATGGAGATCGTCTCATCGGCCTCCGTAGTCTCCCTAGCTTCGTTTTCTTTAAAGATCCACCCTATTCCATAAATAATCTGCTCGGCTTAATCCTCCAGGATATCTCGAACCCTCTGGAGTCCAATTTGTTCCCCTGGCAGTTTGCCGAACTCCCCCATCCTCTGCTCAGCTTCAACCCTAGTCTCCACTACTGCTATTCTCTAAAAATTAAGTAAGTGTCTGAGATTACCTTGATTGGACAGTCACGATCGGAAAAATCACTGGAAGTAGGTAAAATCTCGCATGAAGCCCCCGCTAGTGAAAAAGAATCGCCAGAGTAAAAATCAAGATAATAGGCAAATGAGTGGGGGGGGGGGGGTTGAAGTTTTATAGAGAGTGGGGTTGGTGGCACACTTACCAACGCAAAAGCCCCCCAAGAGCGTAAAAGCCTGGCCCATTTATCGCAAAACGATAAAAGATATGAGCAACTTAAAAGAAGGTTGGACGCAACCACGTGTCACTCTCCTGGAGTTCGGCAACCTGTGCCGAGCACTCTTGCCATCGACGTTCAAATGCGAGAAAAAATTCTCCTGGACTTCGGCAACCTGTACCGAGCACTCTTGCCACCGATGTCCAAACACAAGGAAATGCGTTGACTGGTCACCGGTCAACGGTCAACTCGACACATGTTACTCTCCTGGACTTCGGCAACATGCGCCGAGCACTCTTGCCACCAACATCAAAACGCAAGAAAATGCATTGATTGGTCAACGTCAACGGTCAACTCGACACATGTCGCTCTCCTGGACTTCGGCAACAAGCACCGAGCACTCTTGCCACCGACATCAAAACGTAAGAAAATGCGTTGCTTGGTCAACGGTCAACGGTCAACTCGACACGTATCGCTCTCCTGGACTTCGACAACAAGCGCCGAGCACTCTTGACACCGACGTCCAAATGCGAGAAATTTTTTTCCTGGACTTCGGCAACCTGTGCCGAGCACTCTTGCCACCGACGTGGCGACGTCCAAACGCAAGAAAATGCATTGATTGGTCAACGATCAACGGTCAACTCGAAATGTCTCTCCTGGACTTTGGCAACATGCGCCGAGCACTCTTGCCACCGACGTCAAAATGCAAGAATATTCGTCAACGGTCAATGGTCAACTCGACACGTGTCGCTCTCCTGGACTTCGGCAACAAGCACCGACATCAAAACGCAAGAAACTGTGTTGACGGGTCAACGGTCAACTCGACACGTGTCGCTCTCCTGGACTTTGTGTAATATCCTGATTTTTCAATTAATGAAAAAATATTTATTTTTGCACGTAGTGTGCACGTGCAATATTTTGGGTTGAATTATTTTTATAATGATGTGTATAAATATTTAATTAAGTATTCTCAAATTATTTTGTACAAAAAGCCTTTCTTTAAAGCCTTATTTTAATTTAATGAAAAGCCCTTTTTCTTAAAAGCCCAAATGTATTTTATTTTATTTATTTTTATAAACTATTTTGGCCCAAAAAGAAAGCCCATGAATTAATCTATTTTATTTAAACTTGTCATGTAGAAGACTTTTTTTAACTAATTTATTTTTGTACAAAATAAAAATGTACAATTTTGGCCTAGTTGCATGCACGTGCACTACACGTACACGTGCTATGCACACACTAGAGGAGGCCGGGATTCATTCTTTTGGAGGGATTTTCAAAATTAAGCATGGTGATCATGGAGGTAGTTTCTTAGTTGTGGGTAGTTTTTCTAACTCCTACTTTGATCTGGACCCTTCATTCTACAACCACCAAAGCAATCTTAGCCCTCCATTTCACTCATCTTTTAGTATAAATACCCCCCCCCCCTCTCATGGCTAATTTTCATATGCAAAGTATATTTCCAAGTTATAGTATTGTAATAGTGTGAGTTATAAAAAGATAGAGAGTTGTGTGGGTTTTTGTTTGCTTGGAGTGGCCGGCATCACAAAGGAGGAGAAGCATTCGGTTGGGCTAGGAAGCATTCGGCTTTGGCTAGGAGGCTTGGAGCTTGTGCGCGCTTTGGCTAGGAGGAGGTGCTTTCATTTGCAAGGCTTGTGTTGTTTAGTTCTCTCCATTCAAGGTGGGTAAACATTTCATATTTCTAATATAGATCCATGCTAGTTTCAACTATCAAAAGAGGCATGAAAAATACTAATAAGAGTCCACCTTAAATTGAGTAGTTAGTATATGAATTGTTTGAAATGTGGTGATTAATTTGTATATGGCTCTAGTATTAAAATTAAAATGTGGGTAGAATGCTCCATGACTATTAGTATGAAGCTATGATGGTGATTAAATTTATTTAAGAATGTTGTTAGTATGATTTGAGACATGATGCATGAATAAGAATGCTTGTTAATTGCGAAGTTGAAACATGGAACTTATTAAGAAAGAGTACACCTTATTTTTTGAAGAAAAATGAATTACTTGTATGGTTGAGATGTGATTTATGCAATTGATAAGTGAGTATTTTTCATTGTGACATAGGTAGATTAAATGAAAGTACTACTCATAAAATTAGTAGTTGAATTGTGATGAATAGACCTTTATGTTGATAGGGATATGGACTATTACAAACATATGTATCGGTTGAATTAAGGATTAATAACAGTAAATTATCACAATGAAATCTTTGAATAAAGAGATTAGTAGATCCATTATTTGGCAATGTCGAAAATACAATATATAGTAGTTTAATAAATAACTCTTGGATTTGTGTGTGAAAAATACATTTTATTAGTATCAAAAATTATTTTTTTTCTTACTGGTATGAACTTTATATGAATGGGGATTAATCTGGAGATTTTCAGTAATTTTTATAAAAGCAATGAGAAACCAAGCTTAATTGAACATCGAGTATTTTTGATAAACAGTGGCTAATCGATTCAAAAAGAATTTAGTACGGACTGTGACAACCTGAGCTAGTAGCTCAGGCGGTCACTGTGGGCGTTGGCTTCTCTGGTTTGAACGGATCGAATCCCTGTGGCTGTAAAACTTTTCAAATTTTTTTTTGTAAGGCCATAACTTACCGAGCCAGAGTAACAAATACTTTGTACACCCCCTCTATATCGTTAGCGGCAACTGGCCTAGCGGCCCGTGCTCTGTGCTGTGTCGGTGTTGTGCCTGGTTCGAATCTTGCTATCGGCAAGATGAAAAAAATATTTTTTTGGGAGTTTTTGATGTTCAAAAAATGGGAAAAAAATATGGTAATTCTCAGAAAAATATAAGGAATTTTATAGGAATGATTTGAGTATTATTTGAATGAATTCAACTATGGTTTGGAGTCAAAATGCATATATAGGCATATGGTTCTATATGGATGATTAATATGAAACTATAACTTGGAAGAATAATTGATTTAGCACATTAAGTGTTAACTTGGCAAAAAGAAATGTGGTTTGTGACATGATGCAAGTATTTTCTCACTTGTGGAATAACATGAAATGTGTACATTGTTTAGTAATGTAGAATTATCATGATGTGACAATTGATAAGTATATGCAAATTTTGTGTAATGATGGACTAGTGAACAACGTGAAATCATGAATTGAAAGAGAATGTACATGTGAGTTTGAGAACTCGACATGGAAATTGTATAAATTGAAGATTGTGAAATGAAATTTGAAATAGAGTAGCTAAGTCTCCCCGGCATCGAGAAATGAAATAAAGTGAAATTAGACCAAGGTTGGTCAAGATGAAATGAATGAATAAGTCCGGTTGATGGAGAGGCTAACTCTAGAGATTAATTTTGTTCATGATTTTTAATAAAACTAAGGACTAGTGCATAGTGAAGATGTGATGAAAGTAAGAGAAAAATATTGAGTATGAGGGCCCTGGGTAGCGGCGAGAGCGTATCCCAGGAATTCCCATGACGAGTCTGGGTGAGGATACTGTTCCAGAGTACCGTCCCAGTGGCGACGCTCGTGGAATATTTGAAGACTACGGGTGGTGTCATGTTTTGGTGAGAGCGTATCCCAGGAATTCCCAAGATGCGTCTAGGTGAGGATACTACTCCAGAGTGCCAAACATGAGTTCGTAGGTCAGATAACATCTAGGATACTTACCGTAATTACAGTAGTAGATTAACTCATAACGGGGGATTGAACCCTACAAAGTTGAAGAACGAATAAGGGCTTGCCCTCGGACCTATGTAGTATGGGATGCATAGAATCCGAACAAGTGCACATTAGTGTCATGTAACATAAATAAATACATTAAGGATTAAATGCACAATCACAACACGACATCAATAGGGTAGTCCCTTTAGTTTGAATGTGACAAGTTTGTGTTTGCTAAATATGAAAAGTTAAGTTATACTATTTCCGGCATAGAGAGGATGGCCGTGTATAATGTTCGTCGGTTGAATAAACTGACGTACCCACAGTCTTATATGCAGGTAAATATCATGTTAAAGATTAAAGAGGAATGGATGCTTAAAGACTATATCATGCTGTTGTACTTGTATTTAATTGTTGTATTTTACTTCCGCTGTGCAAAGAAAGATGTAATTATGATGTAATCTCTGATGTATGATGAAAAGTTTTAATTTCCCTGTAAAATTGTACTAAAGAAAGTGAAAAGATCCTGTAGAACATCTCGAATTCAGTGTATTTGGGATTCGGGGCGTTACACTTTGGTAACAAGCGCCAAGCACTCTTGCCACCGACGTCAAAACGCAAGAAAATGCGTTGACTGGTTAACGGTCAACTCGACACGTGTCGCCCTCTCGAGGTCCCTCTCGACTTCGGTAGCATTCATCGAACCTCCTCGACTTCAGCCTCCACCCAGACATGTGTCAACCTACCGAAGTAGCTAAGGGGGTCGGCAACTGGCACTGAACGCTCTTGCCACCGACCCCCAAATGATGGAAAAATGTCTGCGCGCCAGATCAGCCGTCCGATTGCTCAGAAATTCGCGCTGAAGCTTGATCTGACCGCCCAGATCTCGCCCCGTCAGCGAAGCACCGATCTGCCCTCAGATTGTTTGGAAATTTGCACCAGCAACACGATGGACGCCCTAGATTGTGCCACGTTAATATTCCCCTGATTAATCCTTTTATTTTTATTATAATTCGAATTAATTGTTTAAAAATTGCAAAAAATGATTAAAAATTCAAAAAAATTAATTAAAAGTTCTAAAAAATAATTATAAATTCAGGAAAATATTTTTGAGCCCCTGGATAAATAATTATTAATTAGAGCTGTTAATTAATACTTTTGGAAAATAGATTGTTGATTCGCAAAATTGAATAATTGAACTCGAAAAATAATTTTAAATTAGGAAAAAATGAGGAAAATTCAGAAAAGTTGCAAAATCACTATGGGCACCCCTCCAACTCAGATTGACACCGTTACACCTCGAGCAAGATCCATCTGCCCCCTTAA